>CM051234.1:436683640-437883640 GCA_027917425.1 Gastrophryne carolinensis | reverse complement strand
TTAATTGGTATTAATTTTTATTTTTTTTTTTTAATGTCAAAAATTCAGAGACCACTTCTGCAATGTTAGGATTTATTTTTAAGTAAAAAAAAAATTTTAAAAAAATTTGTGCAGAATTGATCTAACAGGTCTGAGATTAATGTATTCATATTACAAAATTATTCTAACAACATGTATAATGTTACATTCAAAAAATATGGTTGTTTAGGGGTTAAAAACTAGTTAATACCCATCGCCGCCAGCGCTCTGGGGTTTAAACAAGGAATGGACAGCGACAGCACATTCGGAGCGTGATTTGTTAATGAATATGAAGCTAGCCGTTCGCTCTGGCCATTCGTTGTCAGGCGCTCACATACAACGCTGAACCTGTGAAACAGCGACCCCCCAGCCCGTATTCAACATTACCGCACACCGACTGAGTCGCTGTCATCAAGCTAACGCCGGCCAAGCACAGCGAATACTGGCTGGCGCTGAAAAAATCACGCTACAGTCGCTCATCTGTCGCTACCTGGCGCTATTAATGAATCGGCCTCCCCGTTACTATGTTTAGAACAATGTTAACCTGTCAGAAATCAATGGCATACAAATAGCATACCTGGAGAAAATTTAAACCACTATAACAGCAATAACAAGCAGCAATGAGGGCAGAAAATATCCAAATGATAATGTACCTGGGGAAGCAAAATAGTTTGAGTTTTTGGGGTTTTTGGTCTGCTTTACGGAAATCGTAAATACCAATGTGATCTGCGGGTTTTGTTGTTTTCAAACTTAAACTGACCACGGCAAATAAAATATTAAAAACCTAACCCTTGGAGTCATTGAAAGATGTCGCACAGCTCACCCCATACATATCAGTCTTTGTCAACACGACTAAGGCGGACAGCTGAGGGGACAAGGACTAAAGCTGCTCCCATACCGCTGGCTACCGACAGCTACATGCCCACCATCTTGGAAAAAAAAAATCATAAGGGAAAGGTAATTACATTTTTACTGATGTAAATCATAACATACTGGATGGGGGGACATTATAAGCGCCGCTAATTAAAAGAGTCAAGGTCCGGTTTAAAGATAATTACAGGTAATTGTTTAGGTAAAACTTTGAGCAAAATCCCAATTCGAGATGGAACAGAACAAAACTAGGCAAAGTCAAATTCCCGGGTTATGTTCCATTTTGAAAAGGAAGCCCAAAATTACTCAAAGAGACTGCAGTCAGCTAATGCATGGCTTTTGCCTATAGTCAAGCCCCCGTTTGCCAGGAAGCTAGGTATGCCTCACCGAACACGGTTGCCCCCAGGTCTTAATAGGTGCAAAGGATGTCTGCTTACGGTGAAGGCCGATGAACCACGAGGGTATCCCGAAGTCGAGGTCGTTCACAGGTAGTCAGTCCGGAGGGTGCGTCAGAGTACAGGGATGAGACAGGTGCGTAGTCAGGGGAATCAAATGGGTCAAGCCGGGAGGTCAGAGATTGCAGGGTATCCAAAGGAGCAGGCAGGTTCGTGGTCAGACAAAGCAAAGGTCGGTACAGGCAGTGGACAGGCATGGTCAATCAAGCCGGGTCGGAAACAGATAATAACTAAACTGAATCACACCCTAATCACAAGCGACTATCACAGGCACTGAGTACTGGGCTGACTCTATATTTATTGGGGAATTGACCAATAGCCACCCTGGGGGGGAGTGTATGTGCTGATTGGTGCAACTTACAACACTGTGCGTGAATGGAGACACTATCCAGGGGCTGGTCAGTCTTGGCAGCAAGGCTGACCAGCCCCTGATTCCATCAGGTGTGGAGCACTCTGCGCTGCCTGCCACTCGCAGCACAGCGCCTCCTAGTGGCGAAATTTACAGGCTGCGGGGCGCGCACCTGCACAGCTAGAGAGGGGCAGGGGAGGCTGCCAGAGTGATGCGCCACGCTCCCCATCATCCAGGAGCGGCAGCCGCGCTAAGCAGCAGGAGCGCCGCACCGAGTGCCGCGTCGCCCAGCAGATGCTTGCCGCGGGCCCCCTGGCAGAGGTAAGTCCCTTACACACAGCTTTGATCCCTAAAATGCCTCCCAAATTTACTTGATAGTTATACTATCAGAACATGTTGTGGAGGGGTTTATTTATGCTCCTCAAAGTGTTTTCATTAAAATTCTAGCCTCTCTACCCTCTTATGTATTGGATTGCTTTTATCAGACCAGGGCTTGTGTATATAGTATTTAAAGAGGAACATTGGACAATCTGGGGAGTTCTCAAAAACTCCTCATGCTTCGCCCTCTGTTCCCTTTAAACTTCTGATTCTACATTTGGCAGGCTTAACTTACCTGTCTTCTGCTCTTCCTCCCTTGCTCGACCATTCTTCTTTTTGTAGAGCAGCACCATCTTGTCTTTTTTCTGTCCCGCGATGCACTGCACTGCCCCCAAGATCTTGCGCCTGCGCAGTGATTTCCTCATCTAAGTCCAGGGCGGCTACAGGCGGATCAGAAATGCCGTGAGATGTAGACGCGACTAGCGAGGACAGAGGGGGAGGACGGTAAGACGGCAAACCCCCTCAGTGGGACTGAGGGAGTGGTAAAAAAAAAAGCAGGATGAGGGTGATCTGGAAGACATTGTCATCCAAAAGGTATGGTGCACTGTGATGGGGAGCTATCAGTACCTAGTAGCTTAGAGGTCTGAAGTTGCTCTTTAATGTGCAGTAGAAACAAATTAAAAATAGAAAGAGCTGGATAAGAGTTAAAGAGGACTTAAAATGAAAGGGGAAATCTTTCTCTGTCAGCATCCAGGCACTTCAACCTCATTTTGACAGAGGTGACAGCAGCTGGCATGTGTGTGTTGCACCTCCTGGCCCCTGTTACACTATGACTCAGCTGCATTGCAGGGGATGGTAGGAGGGGTTGTTTAGACAGTAAAGGACAGCCTGTCCTGCAGGATGTAAGTTCTATTTAATTATAGTAACATTCAAAACCCCTATACTTCTTCTAAAAATATTTTTTCCTTTCAGTCTTGCTGCTAAAGGTAGACTAAATGTTAAAGAACGTACATTTTCTAGTACATCACCTCACATGCAGGTCTTAAACAAATAAAAGACATAGGGGTGTTTTTTTTTTAAAGCTGCTTACATTCCCTGGCTGAATAAGAATTTTACTCACCTTTCACCACTAACCCATGCCTTAAACTGGACCAGCCATGGACAGCTGAAAAAGACTCCCCAAAACCCATTGATTTTCCCCTGGTTCAGGGCCATTTTGGAGCACCCAGGAGGTTTCTTTTCCCAACATCCCATCTATGCTGCTTGAATTTAACCAATATAACCCACAATGCATAGCAGCAGGAAACCCAGCAGCACTTCCTCTTTGCAGGCTACTGGCAGGCTCATACGACAACATTGGGGGGGGGGGGGAATCGACCACGGTAGGAGTTACAAAAAGGTAAATGAATTTTTATGTGCAGCAATCTGAAATGCACTGGGGAGGGATGGATATGAGCACTGTTTCTTGTAAGGGTGTTGGTTGGTTTAAATATTTTCATGAATGTTACTATCCGATCGCCCCACATTTCACCCCCCCGTGGCTGAAGATGGAAGGAGTTCTTGAGGGCCATCACAGTGGGGCAAGTTTTTAGTGGGGCATTCTAAGTTCAGATGCCCTGGGGCAAGATCCAAACACTAAGTATTGGAAATCATGGGTTTTGTGCCATGTTTCTGTCCAGGCACACATTAACTTCTGCTCACATTTTCCCTTATTCCCAGGACATGTTATGGCACAGCTTTAAGAATCCTGAGCATGCTATGCTGTGGTCAGAGACAGCTGTGGGCCCACTGTGGCTTGCCACGCTTGCTCACGCTGAGAGCACCAAGGGGCAGAGCTGCTGTTAGACTACTTTTTTGCGTAATCCAGGAAAATAACATTCTGAATAGACCAGGGATCCCATATCACTTGATTGAGCACAAATAAAATAAAAAAATGCTAACCAGAAGTCACCAAAAAATAACATAACTGGAATGGCTAATTAAAGTCTATGGGAGAATGACACTGAGCGCCTGATGTGATGTGGCACTGTAGGGAACTATTGCTATTGATATATGGAACGCTACATGGCATCATAAATATAACTTGCTGGTTGCTCTCATGAAAAAAAACTGCTGCTACGTGGCGTCAGCGTTTCTTAAATAAGGCCATAAGTGTAGTATCTGTCTTTAGTATTGCAGACTCCATATAAAGAAGAGGCTGATGTGTGGTTGCAAAGATGCTGGACTCAGACAACATTCCCTGGTGAAAGGACTTGTTGAGACCTGTCCTCAGTGTAGTAACGGGTTTGAGATGAGTGGTGACCCCCGTTAAGGAAAGTCTAATTTACTAGGCATCTGGCTGGAAGCAGAGATGCACATAGGACCCATTGTTGCAGGGTGGCACCTGAGAATCACCCCTTCATACCTTAGGAAAGTGCTAGTATGGCTAAACTATTTTTTTAGACCAAGCAAATTACCTAATTCATTTGGTATTGAAGCTAAATTCACCCAAGGCTTTCTCACTTTTGCCTTGTGCCACTATAATTTTTATAGTATTTTCACATGTGTGGGACAGTGGGTGCCAGTGGATCATTATGGGTGAGGAGGCTATAGGTCTTATGGACCATGCCTCTAAATTGGCTGGGCAGCCACCAAGGAAAACTAGACATTGAAGATTGTGGTTGGGAAGCCCCTAAGGAATCTGAGGTCAAATAATAAATCTTAGAAGGGTACCAAAGGAACAAAGCACAAAGAGGGAACGTATCCCTCTACCCTGCTAGGAATAGAGAGTTCATGATTTTTAGAGGATGTCCCAGTATTTGGAACCCCAGATAATTTACAGTGATTACCGGGGGGGGGGGGGGGGGGAGGTAATATATTGGGCTGGACACATTACAGAAGGGCTGGTGTGACCAAAAAAGTTGATTTTTTAACCCTGAAGATCTAGCTCCAGAAGTCCAAAATATTTATACAGTGTAGGGAATGGCTAGAGACACTTTATATGTATTTTGCACTTATAACCCCATTGTGAAGATTTACTGAAGGAGTTCATCCACCAGAAAATCCATCAGTGCTACCAGAAAGTCTTCTGACCACTAGCTTGTACTCTGATGTACTGACGACATAA
Organism: Gastrophryne carolinensis; assembly: GCA_027917425.1. Classification (NCBI taxonomy): domain Eukaryota; kingdom Metazoa; phylum Chordata; class Amphibia; order Anura; family Microhylidae; genus Gastrophryne; species Gastrophryne carolinensis. The sequence continues at coordinate 437,878,524 of CM051234.1, read as the reverse complement.
ATCCTTGTTATTTAAATTCTTAAATAACATTAACAATGTGAGCCCTGTCCACTTACCTTACCGATGTTCCCATATTGTTGTGTCCTGCATCTGATGTAGCCCTCTCTGCAGGAGGAACATCTGATGCAGTGGAACTTCAACGGCGCGGGAGTGCCGATAAGGTGAGTGTATTTTTTTTGCACATTCGCTCTATAAGACACACATGTAAGTTGCCTCATATGCAGGGCCGGATCAAGAGTGGTGGAGGCCCCTGGGCACAAAATTTGGTGGAGGCTTTAAAGTAATGTGCAGCCGATCAGTGGTAGTCTGGCGCTTGCCCAATCACTTATATGTCAGATCAAGTCCCCTGTGCCTTCCAGGCCTTCATTGCAGTTGCAGATTTTCAAAAACAAACCAAGACTTTCCTGTGCGGGCGGGGGCCCCCACCACTGCCAATAACTTCATTGCTGGCCTGCCACCTGTCAGACTGCAAAACCCAGACCAGACCAAAACCCAAAGGTTGGTGGAGGCCCCTTTTGCAGTGCAAGTGGTATTATAAGTATGCAGCACGTCCGGCTCCAGATAGTATTCATAACAGCTGGGATATAGTCCACAAGAGGGCGCTTTACTGCAGAGATGGCAAAAAGAGGCCCCTCCCGGTCCATATATACCGGGGACCTCTCACCAATTCCCCAGTATAACAAAGCAGTAAGGGAACCAGGAGAAGCCAATAATAAATTTAACAATGTTAACAAGGAACAAATCACCATAAAGAGGATCCAAGAATAAAGTAATCAGGGTGGGATGGAGCAGGACGTGCTGCATACTTATAATATCAATTCTACAAGGTGAGTAATCACAGAATTGTATTATTCTAAGTATGCAGCTTGTCCTGCTCCAGATAGTATTCATAACAGCTGGGACATCCAATAGCAGTGTCCATAAACGGGTGGGGATCCCAAAAAGGCAACAACGCGCAGTTCAGACCACTGCCGCCTGCAGAACCTTACGGCAAAAAACAGCATCCGCTGAGGCCCGAACATCAACCTTGTAAAACTTGGAAAAGGTATGAACAGAAGACCACGTAGCAGCCTTACAAACTTGTTCAACAGAAGCCTGGTGTTGGAAGGCCCAGGAAGCCCCAACAGCACGGGTAGAATGAGCAGTAACACGGAAAGGAGGATCCTTCCCCCTAGTAGAATAGGCCCTAACAATGGCCTGACAGAACCATTTACTAATAGTAGACTTAGCAGGAGCCAACCCCTTCTTGGGACCCAATGTAACCACCAACAAGGCGTCCATTTTCTTGAAAGGAGCAGTAGTCACCAGGTAGTACTTCAAATACCTGACAACATCTAGAGATTGCAAGGCCCTCTCCTTGGGATTACCAGGATTAGGGCACAAAGAAGGAAGCACAATGTCCTGATTGAGATGGAAGGCAGAGACAACCTTAGGCAAGAAATCTGGTTTAAACCGGAAAACCACCTAGTCCTGGTGTCTCTCAAAGTAGGGGGCCTGAATCGACAGAGCCACCAACTCAGAAACACGCCGGACAGAGGTGATAGCCACCAAAAAGGCAACCTTCAGGGTAAGGAGAGACAAGGCAGCCTCATGCACAGGTTCAAAAGGAGGACCCTGAAGGACAGACAAAACCAAAATCAAATCCCAGACCGGTACCATGGGTTTGCGGGGGGGGGGGGTGCACGTGAGTGACCCCCTGGAAGAAGGTCTTGACCAGAGGATGTAGGGCAAAAGACCTCTGGAAGAAAACATCCAAGGCGGACACATGACCCTTCAAGGTGCTGAGCTGAAAACCCATATCCAAACCATGTTGCAGGAACTCCAGGATCCTAGGAATGGAGAACACACGACAGGGAAAGGCCCTAGACTCACGCCAGTCAATGTAGGCCCGCCAGGTCCTATAGTAAATAGTGGAGGAGGACTTCTTCCTAGCGCTGACAAGAGTCTGAAGCACCGAATCAGACAGACCTTTTTGCTTCAGGATGGCGGTTTCAGCAGCCAGGCCATCAAAGCCAGCGTTTGTAAATTGGGATAACAGAGCCGTCCTTGAGTGAGAAGGTCCGGAACCAAGGGAAGAGCGTACTGATCCACTGCCAGCCGCACAACGTCGGCGAACCACACCTGTCTTGGCCACCAGAATGGCTGGCACCCGCTCCTGAACCAACTTGCTCAGAACCTTGCTCAGAAGAGGAAACGGAGGGAAAGAGGTACAGGAGACCGAGATCCTGCCAGGACAGAGACAGAGCATCCACCGCCAGAGCCAAGGGATCCTGGGACAGGGAAACAAATGCTGGCAGCTTGTGATTGTGGCAAGAAGCAAACAGGTGACAAAGGGATAAGAAGACCTCGCTGTTGAGGGACCATTCCCCCCAGCAAACGGTCCCCCTGCTCAGGGAATCTGCCTCCATATTCTCCGCTCCCGGAATATAAACTGCTGAGATGCACGAAACATTGTTTTCGGCCCAGGACAGAATCAAAGACACCTCCTGGAGGGCACTCTTGCTCCGAGTCCCTCCCTGATGATTGATATAGGCGACCGCCGTCTGATTGTCGGAACGAACCTGTACCGGCAGACCCTGAAGGTGAGGAGTCAACTATGCCAGTACAAACCGAACCGCCCTTAGCTCCAGGACGTTGATCGGAGCGTGAGTCTCCTGAGGGCCCCACAGCCCCTGGAATTGGAGGGCTCTCCAGTAGCCCCCCCAACCTGACAGACTGGCATCCGTAGTGACCGTCTCCCAACATGAAGTCAGAAAGGATCTGCCCCCCAGAAGATTCCTCGAGTCCAGCCACCACAGGAGGGACCGCCGAACCAGAGACGAGAGAACAAAAGCTTGATCCAAAGACAGGGGACTCTTGTCCCAGACTGAAAGGAGATGGAGCTGAAGGGGTCTCATGTAAAATTGAGCATAAGGGACTGCTTCGAAGCAGGCCACCATCTGTCCCACCCATTGCATCCCTTGCCTGATGGAAGAACGAGGGCTGGACAGCATGGAATGAACCAGAGCTTGAAGAGAATCCACCTTCTGCTGAGGAAGAAAAATCCTGGGCTGAATGGTATCCAGATTCATGCCCAGGAAAGGGGTCACCCTGGACGGGGAGAGGAAGGACTTGGGATAATTGATCACCCATCCAAACGTTTCCAGGGCGGTTACCACCATCTGGGTATCCAACTCCGCCTGCTGGAGAGAATGAGGTGTAATGAGAATGTCGTCCAGATAAGGAAAGATGCGAATGCCCCCGGCTCTGAGGATGTCCATCACTCCCGCCAGTACCTTGGTGAACACTCTGGGGGCTGATGTGAGACCGAAGGGAAGTGCCATAAATTGGTAGTGCTGGTCCTGCAGGGCGAACCTGAGGAACTGCTGATGCCCTGGGAAGACTGGCACATGAATGTAAGTATCCTTGATGTCTATGGAGGTCATGAAGTCCCCTGGGCTCAAGGAGCTGATCGCGGAGCGCAGGGTCTCCATGCGAAAGCGTCTGGTTCTGATGAACCTGTTGAGAAGCTTTAAGTCCAGGATGGGCCTTATGGAGCCATCCCTTTTGAGCACTGTGAAAAGATTGGAATGATAACCTTGACCTCTCTCCCCCGGAGGGACCGGCAGATGACCCCCATACCCAATAAGTTCTGTACAGCTTGACATAGACCCTGAGCGGCCAAGGGGTCTAGAGGAATCCGAGACCTGAGAAATCCTGGAGGGGGCCGTGCCACGAACTCTAGCTTGTAGCCGGAGGAGACAACCTCCAGAATCCACCTGTCTGAGACCTGTTGTCCCCAGACATGAGCGAAGAGCCGCAGCCGCCCCCCCCACCCGTAAGGTTGAGGGCGCCCCTTCATGGCTGAGCGGGCTTAATGACAGATTTGGGCTTAGATCCCCAGGAGGATCCGGGACGGGCACGGCCTCTACCCTTGCCCCAGAAATCCCCCCTGTGCCCCGCAAAGGAAACCCCCCTCCCTGACCTGGATCCACGAAAAGAGGGGGTAAAGGACCCTGTACCCTGAAAAGGCAGCGGTTGTCTTTTGTGTGGGGGCAACCTACCTCCTTTTGCAAAAAGGTCCAACCGGTCACCAAAAAGGTGTAGCCCCTTAAAGGGTAGCCCTGTGAAAGCCTTCTTAGCAGCATTGTCAGCTGCCCACTGGCGCAGCCAGACTGAGCGGCGAATAGATGCCAGACTGAGCGGCAAATAGACACAACCAGAGCCGAGGTCCTGCTGCACATCCTAATGGTGTCATCTAAGGCAGACAGAATGTAAGCAATAAACATCTCACATTGTGATAAGGCTCTAACTTCTAACGGCACTGGAAGAATCATCAGGATAGCCTTCTAACAGGCCCTTGACCAGAGTCCTAATGGCCACAGCAGTAATAGCAGAAGCACAGACCGGGCGCAGGGCCGATCCCGCACAGGCAACGGCATGGGAAGCCAGCTGGTCAATACGTCGGTCTTCACTATCTTTCAAGGTAGTGGAATCAGGGGAATGCACCACAGAAGTATTAGACAACCCCAAGACCGGAGCCTCCACCTCTGGTGGCATTGACCAACATTTAACCACATCCGGGCGAAAAGGGTACTTTATCCCATCCCTTAGGAATACCAGGGAGCCGGCTAGGTCGCTCCCATTCCTCATGAACCAGATTATGGAAATGAGTCTGTTCTGGAAATTCCAAACGTGGCTTTGTAGTACCAAACAATTCCCCCTGCTGCCTGGGTGCCGCAGCAGGGAGAGAAATGGAAAGTACTTCAAAGATTTGAGTCAAAATTCAATGGGTGTCATCAGCATTCCAATGCTCTGAGCCGGCATCAGCGCCAGGGAACTGCTGATCATCAGAGAATTCCGAATCTGAGAATAATTCCCCTTCCTCAAGCGGGGTACCGTCAGACAAATCAAGGAATTCTTCCGTCTCCATAGGGAAGGCAGACGCAGCAGGCGCCAAATGTCGTCTCTTAGCTGGGGCCTTACGGGCCACAGAGCTAGCAATCAACCTCTCAATGTTGGCCAGCCTGGAAGACACATCAGGCTGAAAATCTCCACTAGTGTTAATCTCACTGGGGGTCACGATCAACCAAGGGGACGTGGGAGAAGACATGGTGGGTGCAGACCCAGACAAGTGCAGCCCAGAGTGCCGTGCAAGCGCCTGCTGGGCTGCGCTTACAGGGGATGCCCCACACACAGCCGGGCTTGTCCTGAGGGGACCCCGAGCACAATATCCTGAGAAGCCTCCATATGGTGATTTTTGGTGTCACAATAACCAAAGGGAATTACACTGTGCAGCTACCCGGGATGCCCCTTAACAGTCCGCTAGGATAGTGGGAGAATTTTATTGTTTTTTAGGCCTCTAATATAGTAGCTAGACTAATAGAAGGCACAGGACCGGGAGAAACCTCTAATTGGTTTTCCTGCCTGAAAGACATAAAAAAGACAATACCCGCATTAATTAAACAGGAGTGAAAAGCAATTAAATATAAAAATGGGAAGGGGCCTGCAAGGGCAATCACAGACTGCCGAAGAGCTTGCAATCGATCCGGCAGGAGAGACAAGATGGAGCTGCAGGGCTCTGAAGGGGCTGGCCGCATGAGGGACACCGCGGAGCGCGCCCAGCGTTAAGCCACGCCCCCTCCAGGAAGCGCGGGGTTACAGGCTGAAGACCACCCCGCAGCCAATCAGGAGCCATCAGGCACGAGTCAGCGGCGGGAAATTCAAAAAATGAAAGGGAGAGGAGCAGAGCCGAGGAGAGTGCCACAGATAGCAAGAAAGGCATCAAAACACACAACAGTTATGTCAAAGACAAAAAAAACACTTACACTAAAAAGGCACTCACCCCGCACCCTGACGAGCAGTATAATGGGAGAAGGGGGAGTAAGGAGCCCATTAAACATTAATAAATGTAAGGTAGGGCAATAGCGGACGGGGCATCCCAAGTCAGGATCACCAGTAACCTGACAACCGCCTACCCTTTGGTGGGGGATTTGCGCAGGAGCAAGCTCTAATATGTGCTGCCTACCATCACCCAACCACGCAGCCAAGGCTGGGAGGCATAATAAAGGTGGAACGGGTGGGAATAGTCCTACAGGGCCCAGGGCTGTAAAGCCCAGCTAACCTGCGAGAAGAGAAGCCATCATCTTGTCCTTCGCAGCCCACTGAAGAGAAGAAACTGGGGAATTGGTGGGAGGTCCCGGGTATATATGGACCGGGAGGGGCCTCTTTTTGCCATCTCTGCAGTAAAGCGCCCTCTTGTGGACTATATCCCAGCTGTTATGAATACTATCTTGAGCAGGACGTGCTGCATACTTAGAATAAAACAGCAGCTTACCTTGCCAAACGTTCCTCCAGCACTGTCATTCTTCTTAAGTTGGCGCCGTAAAAGAGGAAATCCCCTTCCTTATCTGCGGCTCCAACCATACCGTGCCAATGCGGGTCACCAATTGTCTTCAAGGTCCTCTGGCTTAAACGGTGCTCTGAGCTGCAATGAAGCCACACTAACCCCTCCCTCCTCCTGCCCAGCCTCCTCCTAGCAGCGCTCACTCAGTGGCGACAGCTGTCCTCCCCCCAACCTAGCAGTGGAGCAAATGTCACTGGGAAAGGGAGGTGCGGGCGCAACAGACCACCGACGCCCACTGATAAGCTTCCCACTGCTAAAGGAGCCCCACCGGAGCCACTGCCCCCTGCACAAGCCATCGAGAAAAGCCTGCCACGAGACGTGCATGCAGGTCGGAGCATACAACCCTATCTGCCCTAAGCAGCTGCCACCACCTCTGTCGGAGTACTCCTTCCCTCCCTCCTATCTTCCTGCCCACCTTACCTACCTACCAGGTAACCCACCAGCCTGTAAACCTACCCTGCTAACAAATGTTTGCATGTGTTTTGGAGTGTGGGGTTGCGTGCAGGTTTTTGGGAGAGCGAGCATGTGTTTGGTAGTGCAGGAGTGCATGCATGTACTTGGGAGTGCATGCATGTGCTTGGGAGTGCCTGCATGTGTTTGGGAGTGCCTGCATGTGTTTGGGAGTGCCTGCATGTGTTTGAGAGTGCGTGCATGTGTTTGGGAGTGCATGCATGTGTTTGGGAGTGCGTGCATGTGTTTGGGAGTGCGTGCATGCGTTTGGGAGTGCATGCATGTGTTTGGGAGTGCCTGCATGTGTTTGGGAGTGCGTGCATGTGTTTGGGAGTGCATGCATGTGTTTGGGAGTGCGTGCATGTGTTTGGGAGTGCGTGCATGCGTTTGGGAGTGCATGCATGTGTTTAGGAGTGCCTGCATATGTTTGGGAGTGCGTGCATGTGTTTGGGAGTGCATGCATGTGTTTGGGAGTGCCTGCATGTGTTTGGGAGTGCCTGCATGTGTTTGGGAGTGCATGCATGTGTTTGAGAGTGCATGCATGTGTTTGAGAGTGCATGCATGTGTTTGGGAGTGCATGCATGTACTTGGGAGTGCATGCATGTGTTTGGGAGTGCCTGCATGTGTTTGAGAGTGCGTGCATGTGTTTGGGAGTGTATGCATGTGTTTGGGAGTCCCTGCATGTGTTTGGGAGTGCCTGCATGTGTTTGGGAGTGCCTGCATGTGTTTGGGAGTGCCTGCATGTGTTTGGGAGTGCCTGCATGTGTTTGGGAGTGCCTGCATGTGCTTGGGAGTGCATGCATGTACTTGGGAGTGCCTGCATGTGCTTAGGGGGTGCATGCATGTGTTTGGGAGTGCGTGCATGTGTTTAGGGGGTGCATGCATGTGTTTGGGAGTGCATGCATGTGTTTGGGAGTGCGTGCATGTGTTTAGGGGGTGCATGCATGTGTTTGGGAGTGCCTGCATGTGTTTGGGAGTGCATGCATGTACTTGGGAGTGCATGCATGTGCATAGGGGGTGCATGCATGTGTTTGGGAGTGCCTGCATGTGTTTGGGAGTGCATGCATGTGTTTGGGAGTGCCTGCATGTGTTTGGGAGTGCCTGCATGTACTTGGGAGTGCCTGCATGTGCTTAGGGGGTGCATGTATGTGTTCGGGAGTGCCTGCATGTGTTTGGGAGTGCGTGCATGTGTTTGGGAGTGCCTGCATGTGTTTGGGAGTGCATGCATGTACTTGGGAGTGCATGCATGTGCATAGGGGGTGCATGCATGTGTTTGGGAGTGCCTGCATGTGTTTGGGAGTGCATGCATGTGTTTGGGAGTGCCTGCATGTGTTTGGGAGTGCGTGCATGTGTTTGGGAGTGCATGCATGTGTTTGGGAGTGCCTGCATGTGTTTGGGAGTGCATGCATGTACTTGGGAGTGCATGCATGTGCATAGGGGGTGCATGCATGTGTTCGGGAGTGCCTGCATGTGTTTGGGAGTGCGTGCATGTGTTTGGGAGTGCATGCATGTGTTTGGGAGTGCCTGCATGTGTTTGGGAGTGCATGCATGTACTTGGGAGTGCATGCATGTGCATAGGGGGTGCATGCATGTGTTTGGGAGTGCCTGCATGTGTTTGGGAGTGCATGCATGTGTTTGGGAGTGCCTGCATGTGTTTGGGAGTGCCTGCATGTACTTGGGAGTGCCTGCATGTGCTTAGGGGGTGCATGTATGTGTTTGGGAGTGCATGCATGTGTTTGGGAGTGTGTGCATGTGTTTAGGGGGTGCATGCATGTGTTTGGGAGTGCCTGCATGTGTTTGGGAGTGCCTGCATGTGTTTGGGAGTGCATGCATGTGCTTGGGAGTGCCTGCATGTGCTTGGGAGTGTGTGCATGTGTTTGGGAGTGTGTGCATGTGCTTGGGAGTGCCTGCATGTGTTTGGGAGTGCATGCATGTGCTTGGGAGTGCCTGCATGTGTTTGGGAGTGCATGCATGTGCTTGGGAGTGCCTGCATGTGTTTGGGAGTGCATGCATGTGCTTGGGAGTGCCTGCATGTGCTTGGGAGTGTGTGCATGTGTTTGGGAGTGCATGCATGTGTTTGGGAGTGCCTGCATGTGTTTGGGATTGCCTGCATGTGTTTGGGAGTGCCTGCATGTGTTTGGGAGTGCATGCATGTGTTTGGGAGTGCATGCATGTGTTTGGGAGTGCCTGCATGTGTTTGGGAGTGCATGCATGTGTTTGGGAGTGTGTGCATGTGTTTGGGAGTGCCTGCATGTGTTTGGGAGTGCATGCATGTGTTTGGGAGTGCCTGCATGTGTTTGGGAGTGCCTGCATGTGTTTGGGAGTGCCTGCATGTGTTTGGGAGTGCATGCATGTGTTTGGGAGTGTGTGCATGTGTTTGGGAGTGCCTGCATGTGTTTGGGAGTGCCTGCATGTGTTTGGGAGTGCCTGCATGTGTTTGGGAGTGCCTGCATGTGTTTGGGAGTGCATGCATGTGTTTGGGAGTGTGTGCGTGTGTTTGGAAGTGTATTCGTGTGTTTGGGAGTGTGGTGTCCTAGGTGTCCAATGTCACCAAGTTAAAGGGAGAGAAGGGGGGAGCACAGCCAGGGTGTCTGAAGCAGGATCTTGATCGCTTACAGACCCAGCCCATTATGCTTATTATTATTCAGAATAACAGCTCCGAGGGCCGCGTCCACTTTCTTCAGAAGAGAAATTATGAGGTGAAACTGTAAACCTTGATATCTCAGCTATTTCTTCTTCAATTTAAAAAACATGAAAACATTTTAGGACAGTGCCAAATGTAGCCCAACGCAATCGTGTAACACTTGCCTTTGCCTTTAATATCACTTTATATTTGAATTATGGGATTCCCTGTAGGCGTCTGCTATTTCCAATAAAAATACTACCCTATTAGAAACTGTACCTCATGTGTAGAACTGTGCGTTCAGCTACAGAGGATTGCGAAATCTATGAAAACTTGGATTGTTATGATTTTTTTTATTTAAAATTGTTATTTTCTTTTTTTCTAAAATAAAATATCTACCCCAGGGCTGCCTTCTGGAATTTTCAGACCGCATACAGTAGTAGTTCAAAGTGAGCCTCTAGCCCCAAGGCAACCAGGCTTGCCTCAAAATCCTGACCATTTAGGAAACAAAAACTTTAGTGGCCCAGCCATCACATTGTATGTTATGGGGGGACCAGACACAATATAAGCTCTATAGAGTTTGGTCTCCTCTCTAACCTATGTGTGATGGTCCCTAGTTTCAATTGGGCTGCAATGCAGACCAACCTGGGGAAAAGGGAGCAGACACCCTAATTTATCATCAGCGTGAGCCTGCGGGTCTCAGAACAGGGTAGCTATTAGGGCCACCTGGCCAGGGGCCCTTTCTTCATAGCTGGGCTCCTTGGGCCCCATACTGACAGTCTTGACTCCCCTGTCCTGATCTACCCTATTAAAAATAATTTCCCCCCAATATATATGCACATGTTTTTTACTTTTAAGTAGAAGGAAACAATGTTTTTTTTATTTACTTGATTGTGTGTCACTTAGGCCCTTATTTAACAAGGGATAGCGACAGGTAGCGCCTGGTGAGCGACCGGTAATGACGGGCACCGCCACGAGAACGCCGGCTCCCCATCACAATCACACATTTATCAAGCCGATCCTGCTTAGCGACTGAGATAGCGCCAGATAGCGAATCATTCATCATTATTCCAGCCTCAGCCCACAGCACCAGCGTCCGACCTTGAACAGCGACAGGTATGACCTCTCGCTACCTGGCGCTCTCCAATGCATTTCAATGGAACAATCTTTAAATATTCATAATTAATTCATATTAATGTTTTTTTTTTTTTTTTTTGTGATAAATTCTGTGACCACATGTTATATTTAAAAAAAAAAAAAAAAACTTTGTGCAGAATTAATATTACAGGTCTGATATTAATGTATTAATATTACAAAATTATTTGTAAAACTTGTTTTTGTTTCCAAAAATATGGTTGTTTGGGGGTTAAAAAACTACTTTTAACCCATCGCCGCCAGCGCTCTGGGGTTTAAACAAGCATTTCACAACGCGAGAATTTTTTGAGCGTGATTTGTTAATGAATATGGTGGAAGCCGGTCGCTAGGGCCAGTCATTATCATGCGCTCCCATACAACGTGGAACCTGTCAAATAGCGACTCCTCACCCAATATTCAACATTACTGCACACCGACTGAGTCGCTATCAACTACCGAACAACGGCCAAGCACAGCGACTACTAGCGGGCGCTGTGAAAATACTGCTACAGTCGCTCAACTGTCGCTACCTGCTGCTATTAATGAATCGGCCTCTTGGTTAACCCCTATAGTGACTTCATAAATTCCAGAGGCTCTCAAAAGAAAATATCCTTCCTTCCAATAGAAGATTAGAAACTACAGGCCACAGCTTTACTTCCCTCTCCCCCCACCGTAGGAGGAGAAGAGGTTATATGTTTTTATTTTGGGGTTGGGGTAGGAGCTCAAGGGGAAATAAAAACAGAAAAAATGGAGGATGTAGGGTGCTGCTTTAACAGGTAGAGTGCGATTGGATTCCCCCAGCCATGAACCTCCATCTTAACCAGCATCAGATGAGTAATTCCTTTTCTTTCCTTCTATCCCCGAGCCAGTAACACTAAATTAATAATCCCTCTTCTTCCCCCGCTCAACATAAAATCATAACCCCTTTCCACAGACAGCAATGTTGAAGTGGACCAAAACCCGAACTAGAGTTTTAAATTCTTCACTTAGGGGCATCCCTATTTCAGGTGCCCCGTGGAGTGAAACTCACTGATTTCCATGGATCCCCAATCCCACAGCACAGATGTGGGCCTCTGATGGCATTGCCACTCTGCACGTTTGCTGTGCCAGGTAGGCTTACATAACGGCATGTGATGAGGTGCTGCAGAGTGTGGTTTAGCTTAGTCACAGCCAATGGATTGAGGATTAAGTTGAGTTTACAGGGGGAATGGTTTCATGCTGCGAACATCCTAAATCGGAATGCCCCTAGGCAAATCTCTTGAAGAGGGACAACTAATTTATATGACTTTTAGTCCACTTTGAAGCCGACACAACCCCCCCCCCCCCCGCCACTCTCCAAGCCATTTGTGGTTATTGTCCCCTGGTAGCCACAGCACACTGACACCTCCTCTATTAGAAAGCACTAGCTGCTGCTGCTTCCTGTCCCCCATCGCACTGAGTTCCAGGTTGAGAATTGGTGCATATTCCTAACTGTAGGGCTGGGGGTGGTGGGAATGAGATTGTGTGCCGAGAGGAACCCTGTCCCTATTCTTGAATCAACAAAAGTTGCAAGATTGAAGCCAAAAAGGAAAATGGAACCCCCAGCCGCAGGGAATAGTGTTATAAAACGGAATTAATGGGGCCTTAGGAAGCTCCTGTGACTATTATGATTCTAGTAAGAAATTTGGAACAACAGCATAAAAAAACAGCCTTGCTATGCATGGTTGCTATAGGTGAAGTAGCACAATAATCTGTTAAGGGAAAAGCCAAAAAAGACTCAGAGCCTTGCAGAATCTCCCAAAGATCCCAAATGTCTTTAAACAGAAAACCAAAACGACTATTCTTTTCATCAAGATTTGGTGGTGCCCATGTGATAAAGCATAGGTGGTCACCAGGGAGCCATCCATCATTTCTCCCTGACACGGGCCCTCAGGGAGCACCAGAAGAGAGGAATACCTTCTGAATGCACAAATTCTACCCCTATATACAAAACTGATATTGCCACGCCCCAGAAGGTCACAGAACGTAACAGGAAGCATTCTGGCAGATTTGTCTTAAACTGGACCTTCAGCATCATTTAATGAAAAACCCTTAAAAAACTATTCTCCAGCATCTAAAATTAATATACGTTTTTAGTCACTTTTCATTCTTTCCCTCACTGAGCTGTAACTCTGTACAGGACTCTAGGATATGGGCGCCACCATCTTGCCTCAGATGCATCACATACTGAAGAGAGAAGAGGGGCCAAAAGTGGAGGGACGGGTAATAGCAATGCATTGCTCAGACAGAGCAGAGCTGGGGTCAGGAAAAGGACAGCAATCCCAGAATGCAGTGCGGCAGTCAGAGGACACTTCCTGTTTGCAGGCAGCCTGAGACTCCATATGCCTGTCTTGGATGTTTAAAGGCTCAGAAAATGCAATTGATGCAGGTAGAATGATTTTCAATGTGGGCAATCTTCAAAACTAGACCTGGTTCCACATGCCACGCTCCTGTATAGGAGGGGCCCATGGCAGATATTATCATTGGAAAGGTGATGAAAACACAATTTAAGATCCTGGACCATGTCAGGTTTTTGGTGTTCTGTCTTATTGTTTTCCTCTGTTGGAATGTAAAATAAACATTTGTGTTAGGATTGTGCCCTCATACCTGTGATTTACTAATCAGCAAGCTGTTTCCATGATTCCCATATTCTTGGGGGCTCTGTTTTTCTACAGGGGGAGCGGTTTTCATGGCCTTCCATGAAACAATGCACTAAAAATCCCACAATTCGGGTGAACAAATCTAAACGGCCTAATGCCCTATCTAGCTTAGAACAATGCCAGTAACCCTTTTGCTAATAGAACACATTCAGCATAATGGGTTAACCTGTGACCATACCTTAGCCAATCAGGTGATTGCAAGCTAAAGTAAAGAAGTCTATGATATGTACTCAAAATAACCACTTTGGTGTACATAGTTGTTGCTATGGAAAACTGTTTTTTTTAAAACACACAGTTGCAAACAAATAGAACATTTAAAAAAAAATAACAGATACGTTTAGCACATTGAAGACATAATTTTGCCACACAATAATGGAAACTTTTAAAAATGCCATGGAAAGTGAAATTACCGTTTAAAACTGCAGCTAATGGAGAAAATTGTAAAATAAAAGAAGGTTTTACATGCACTTTACATGGAAGCACCACAAGGCATCTTTATAACATGGCATGAAACACACATTATAGGGAGTTTCACAACAGTGACCCGTCTGCTTTCGTTTTTATGGGGATTGATTAAGTTACCCCCCATTGGCAAGACACTAACATAGTTAGAGCCCTTTCACACTGAGAATCCAAATAGATTCTTAACATTTTTATTGGCACATTGTGGTTTGAATGTAGAATTTGATATTAATTGTTTTATTTCCAATAATTAGGTTAGGGTTGTAAATCTGTAAGGACAACTCCCCTTTTTGATATTTTTTTTAATAATGCCTTATATTTTCCAGGGTCTGTGTCCACAGGATTTACATGTCCAAATCTTCCCTACATGGGAGCCTACTGAAGGGTTCAAGGATACTTGGGAGAAAGTGTTAATGGATTGTTCAAAATAAATTATCAACACACTTATTGAACATGATAAGAGTTTGTTGCAAGAAGGCCTGCGTTAAATTACTACAAGACAAGTTAGAAACCTTTGATTTTTGCAGTCAAAAAAGAGAAAAAACTAGCTTGAGATAGGTTGGGCATCCAATATGGACAGAGGCATAGAAGAAACAACAGAGTATAGACAGGGTGGTGACCAGAGATCTCAAATGGAGGGTACAACTAGGCAATATAATAAAAGTGATAACTCATGTTAGAACATTAGAAATAACAGACAGAGGTCTCAGAACCCCACATCTGATTCACAAATCCTCCGCAGAAACGACTCAGATGAGAGCAAGAATTATAGGTCATTCATTAAGCAGAATATGTATTGATCCCTGTGGAGGAATCGTTACAACGGGGTCTCTCTTTTGCACTTACTATGCAATTGGATTAAGTTTAATACTATCAATACTATTATGTAGAAAATTACTTTTCAAAAAGCATTTCATACAACCGGACATACAAAGCTACCTACAATATTTTGAACCACAAGGTGGACTTACAACAATTACAAGGGGATTCCTGGGATATATCGGGGATGAAGGCTCTACATCGACCATCGACTTTTACTCCACCATATAACATGTGCCCAGCTTTCAAGGTCTTCTTTGATCTGGAAGCGATTAAATTCAATCTTTACCATTAAAACAGGGCAATAGCAATCTTAATAAGGAGGAGCTTAAGACACTCTCGCATCTCCATCAGAGAGACGATTTAAAGCGGGCCTCCAGTAAAAAAAAATAAGGCTTAATAAATTGCTTCCTTTATGATCCATGGCATAAGCAGTTTGAGATGGCTTAACCTCATGTAGATGTTGTGGAATGGCATAAAGATTAATCACTCTTGAATATTATGGGGTAGCCATCTTGCCACACACCTGATTATACATGAGAATTAGGGGGGTGCTGTATTCAAAGATTAGTCATTACAGCTAAAGAGATGAGATGATAAGATAAGAGATTACACAGAGCTAATAGGCAATTTTGACTGAGACTTTTCAGAATCTGTTTCTTCATGTGTGTGGCAATATGGCCGCTGCTGCCATGCAAGAGTGAAGAATCTGTCACTGATTACTAACTTACTTTTATTTTTTTTACTGGAGGTCCGCTTTAATATTCAAGGAATCAGACAAGGGGGGAATCATATACCTCTAGCCTGTAACCCAACACAAGAGTATAAAATTGCCCTGGATATGTTAATCGAGTCGTCGTGGCAGAATGGGATTATCTCAAGAACAACATCAGTGTTTCTGCCTGTGGACCATCCAAAAGTCCTGAATGTTTATACCATACCCAAGACACACAAAAGTATGGCACCTCCTGGTAGACCAATTGTGTCAGGGATTGGGAATTTGCTTAAATCGGCCTGTGCTTATGTGGATAAAAAAATACAGCTTTTATGCTTTTGGCCTCACATCATATATTAGAGATTCCACGAACTTGTTGAGCAAACTAGTTTGGTACCATCTGACAGACTCCTAGTTACTTGTGATGTGGAGTCCTTGTATACAATCATACGACATGCAGACACATTGCAAACAGTCGAGTACTTCCTGTAGATGGAGAATAATGAACGAGAAATGAACGATAGGTTGTTTTCAGTGATACAATAAGCATACTAGCCACATATACTTGGATTTGAAATGGCGCTACCAAAAAACAGGGCTATTCAAAGAAGACCTAAAGGGTCCACAGCACTCAACCCTGTTAGCTTGCAGCCAAACCTATAATCTGCCTCTAAATCTGGTTAAAAACAGGGGTCTTGGGCCACACACATCTGCAAAAGTATGCTAAAGCTGCACCACCAAACACCACAGTGCCTTTGTAGGTGCAGTCCTAACTTTAATCTATGAGAGCCCCCTTTGTGACATACAATGCAATAGATAGCTTACCTGAGGTTGCCCTATAACTTCGAGTGCAGCACATGGGGTGGAAGGGTTGAAAGTCTTGCGGTACAGCTTCAGACCCCCCACCTTGTGTGCTTGCCCAAATTGAAAAGAAATAAAGGAAGGGTGGCAGCCGCTCAAGCCAATTTATTACTAACCTGGGAGGCCCATGTGAGCAGGAAAGGGGTAGGGGTGGCTGTGCGGCTCCTTAAAGGGTGTTTTCCTAGGCACCATTGATGCCAAAATCACACAAGTTGTATCTGTAGAAGGAAATTGCCCCTTTGTTGTAAAATATGGTGCAAGTGTGAAATACTCCTCTAGCACCTAAAGAGCCATTAAAATCTAAGGATGCTAGAGTAATAAGTATGCTGGTGTTCAGTACATGGAAGGGGTTACATTTTCCCTTAAAGGAGCACTATTACAAATAGGGGCCTCTATTCAGGGTCATTTCTAGGCCTGGGCAAGCAGTGCAGTCACCCTGGGTGTCAGAGAGGCCGCGGTCATCGAGCAGACTGCCTTCTGGGTCTAAGCATGTCACCCCATGCATTGCACGGGGGTGCACCTTGGGTACGTTATATTTTCCCTGCCATATCCTGGGTATGTGTGCATGGAGAAAGGAGGCACTGGCAGGAGCATGGAGTGTGGCTAGGAAGCATGTCGTCATAAGCACCCTCACTCCCATCCCCCAGTTCAGTCCAGACTATTGATATAAGCTGTCCTTTGACGCCTACAGTATGTCGCCTGCCTGAAATGCGGATGATGGGGAGCAGAATACAGGGGCCAGGGTGAGTAAAACAGCACACTCCCCGTCTGCATTCTGCACAGGTCAGTACTGCACCTCTCTCAAAGTGCATTCATTTCTGTTTTACAGGGATTCACTAGTACTCTGCATATACAATTTGGGTCTGGTAGGTCTGCTGCCGCTATGTAATAATTACTGGGTTTGTGGTGTGGTGCTAAATACTATGGTGGGGTAGAATTATTTTCCTTGCCCTGGGTGCTGTAGTGTAGAAACTGCCCTGCCTCTATCTATTGTTACAATATTATCAGAGACTCTGAAACCTTAGGTAAAATGTACTGACAGCTTCTGTAATAAGAACATGCATGCTTCTAATATATTAATATATTAGTGTTCAAATAACTTAGTTTTCCATTTTCAGGATGAACACTACCTTGCTGTGTCATAATAGGGTTAACTCAGCAACATGTTACTAGAGTAATGGTATATTAACCCGGGTAAAAGACAAAATCCAGTTTACAAGGAAATGAAACATTGTATCATTCATGGCTCTATCTATCTATCTATCTATCTATCTATCTATCTATCTCATATCTATCTATCTCATATCTATCTATCTCATATCTATCTATCTATCTATCTATCTATCTCATATCTATCTCATATCTATCTATCTATCTCATATCTATCTCATATATATCTATCCCATATCTATCTATCTATCTATCTATCTATCTATCTATCTATCTAATATCTATCTATCTATCTATCTATCTATCTATCTATCTATCTATCTATCTATCATCTCATATCTATCCCATATCTATCTATCTATCTATCTATCTATCTATCTATCTATCTATCTATCTATCTATCTATCTATCATCTCATATCTATCCCATATCTATCTATCTATCTATCTATCTATCTATCTATCTATCTATCTATCTATCTATCTATCATCTCATATCTATCCTCTATCTATCTATCTATCTATCTATCTATCTCTACAGTTTAGTGACAAGTGCAGAGGGATGTAATGGAGCTGTTTGGCCTGCCTCTTACTGTCTGCTGACTCAAGTGGAACTTTATTGTGGGCTACTGTGCAGTGCTAAACAAAAGGGAAATACATAATTACTGACACAGCAGAACATGTTATGAACTATTTTCTTATCAAGTGCTGAAAAGAAAACTATACTCAGACTTTAAACCGGACCTTCAGCGTGATTTCTTGAAAAGCCCAAATCCTTAAAAAACTATTCCCCAGCATCTAAAATTAATATATTTTTAGTTTTTAGTTACTTACTTATTATTCTTTCCCCAACCGGGCTACAACTCTGTTCAGGACTCTAGGATACGGGCGCCGCCATCTTGACTCAGAAGCATCAAATACTGAGGAGATGAGAGCGGGATAAAGTACAGGGGGTGGGGTTATAGCTGTGCTTTTCTCAGACAAAGCAGAGCTTGGGTCAGGAAAAGGACAGCAATCCCAGAATGCAGAGCGACACAGTCAGGAGACACTTCCTGTTTGCAGGCTGCCTGAAGCCCCATGAGCCGCCATCTTGGATGTTTAAAGGCTCATAACATGCAGTAGACGCAGGTAGGCTGATTTTTAATGTAAGCAATCTGTATTTACAGGGGGGGGGGGGCATATAAGATATGTTCTTATTCAGGGTGAAGGTCCGCTTTAAGGTCACATTCACAAAGTGAATATAGAAGATGGAAATATGTGCTCTCACATGGGCTACTATACAATGCTGTAGACTATTCTGTCTGTTTTCTGGTTGCATCACAAGCTCAGCTGACAAATCCTAATTTCCAGGCAAGGGTTGTCCTTACAAAAATGTATGCTTTGTTGGAATATCGGGAATTAAGCTAAATTAAAATTCCAGATGGATTGCTCCAGTCTGCCTGCACCCTCATTTTCTGAAGAAAATCAGAACCTCCCACACGTAGCATGAGTTGTGAGCCCTGCATCATGACCAAAAGTGCAACCAGTATGTTACAGACACAAGCTTAGCATCCTTGGAAATCACAGGGAACCTCTAGTCAAACTGACTGAAGGTCTGCTTAGCACCACAGTGGAAGGAAGCCCCACCTCATGTACTTAGTGACCATGTTCCCATGATGTCTGGTGCCCCACATGCCTGGATGACAGATCCTTAAGCCAACCCGAGTATTGCCAAAATATTACTGTGCTAGAGTGTTGTCCTAGGCCAAAATGGAGGCAAATGCTAGGAGAGGTGCCACAAGCACATCCTGCATTACTTGAGGTAACCTCTCACCCATGTGTGTTAGAGCGATCCTATACCCAGAAAGGAAGTTTATGTCATCACCTTCTATATTATTGGCCATGGTGCTTAACACATCCCGGCATTGGGGATCAGCCTTATCAGTTATAATAACTGCAATAAATGTGAACGCACTACATGCTTAAGTGCCATTATGTGGCAATTTACCTTGGAATTGAATGAATGAGCATATGGCTGGCATTCAACATCATACTGCTTCATGTTAGTGTTTTTAGGAATACAGGGCAAAGGCTTTAGTAAAAAAAAAAAAGAAACATTCCAGTTATATTTTTCTTAATTCTCTGTGACTAAAAGCAGAACTTCACTTAAAAATGACCCCCCTTGCCCTGCCACCCTACCCTGGCATTGAGGCAGGACGTGGGGTTACAAAGAAAAAATAAACGTTTACCTTAGCTAGACTCTGGCGCTCCAGATCCTGGGAGCTGCCATCTTGGCCTGAAGACACAGAGCCACACCAGGCTCCGGCGGCGCTCCTGTCTGCCCATTTAAGTGATCGGGCGGTGGGAGCACACGCAGAGCTTTGGGATGTGGCTTTGCTTCTTTTCCTGCATCGGCCTGGTTCAAGATAATCATCTGATCCTTAAAAATTGTATCTAGGATGGAGTACAGAGGCTTACTTATGCTGCTGACATAAAAACGATGGGGGGGTGGGTGCAGACCAATGCTGTACCAGTGGGCTCCCAAAAAGCAGCTCTTCAACAGTCCTGAAATCCCTTTACTTTATTAAAGTAATGAATGTGTGGGGGGTAATTGTGGTTACTTTACAAGTTTTAAACTGGTAAGTGGTCCAGTTCAGGGGCAGGAAGTGGCAAGCCAGGTACCAGGGGTGTGGAAGATGCCAATTCCCATTGGCATAGGCCCATATTTGGGAATCCCAGGCAGAACACCAGACCGGGTGCATAGAAGCTGGTATCCAGCATGGCTGGAGGGTTAGATGCGCGGCTCCTGAGGCGTGGGGATTCTATGCTTACTATGCTTGTCTGACAGTCCAATCACCCAAAAGTTTAAAGGTAGGTCGATTTTCTTTATCCCTGTGGCATTTAGGATGCCCCGCTTTATGAAACCCCTGCTGTTGTCGATTCAGGAGTGCCTGGCAAGAAGGAGCGGGCTTGCGGCCAGCGAACGTTGATTTGCCGGCCGGATCACTGGAAGGTGAGCTTTTACGGGAAATTAATGAAATTTCACACAGAGGGGCATCCCAAAGTACCATTGTTTTTCTTCTTTAAAACTTAAATTATGTTTTACCCCAAAAATAAGCATACATGGAATAAAGTATATTGCTAAATCAAGGCCCTTGTTTTAAAAGACATACTCTTGGCTTTAGCCTTGGTTAAGTAGACGTGTAACTAAAATATGCGTGGCCCCCTGCCAGCGTATCATAATGGCTGTGCGTGCTGAGGAGGGGAGCAGCCAGTGTGAAGGCATCCGGCAATCTGTATATTTATTGTATATTTATTACTCATTGCTCGTACCCCCCAAGTATCCAGATTTTTGTGGGATAATCCCGATTTAGGGCCATTGTTCCGTTGTCCTGCGCCGCTCTAATGAGTCCTGTGCCTCTGTGAGCTACCTTAAAGTGGACCAACACCCTCCAAAACAACAAGTCTCACTTTAATATAAAAAGACACTTACCTTTTGATGACTTTTGCAGCCTTCTGTCCCTCGCAGCGCCTGTATTCTTCAAACATCTCCGCTGGAAGTCCCACCCTCCAGCTCTTGTCCGTTCATTTGCATGGTGTCCATCTCGCTTGTCCGTTCATTTGCATGTCTTGTCCGTCTTCTTCTTCTCATCACTCGCGCGATTTCACTTTCTGTTCTTCTCAACGTCATCGTGGGGGAGTGGCCTCTCTCCGCTCTCGGGAGCGTCACGGGGCCTCCCTAGCACTGGCCAGGTTGGTGAGCAGCAGAACCAGGGTGGCTGTGGGTTAGTGGCCCATGTGCGGGAGGGTGGCGGAGGTAGCGGGCGTCATGTGCGGGAGGGTGGCGGAGGTAGGCGGCAGTCTTGTGGGGGGTGGCGGAGGTAGTGCATACGCAGTAGCGCTGATTTCGGTCAGGTGAAGCACCGCTCACTCCCGATGCAAGCGGCGCTTCACCTGACCTAAATCAGCGCTACTGCGCATGCGCGAGATTCGCTTTTGGAAGAGGTCAAATGATCTCTTCCTTTTTGAAGCAAATCAAAGATGGCGGTCAGATATTTAAATGGAAGTGATGCAGCGATGGAGCATTATAGGTAAGTTATTTTTTCTTTAATATTTATAACGGGTCCGTCTGCATATTTGCCATATTTTTAAAAGACATTAAAAAAAAAAGGGCAGGGTGTTGGTCCACTTTAAAGTTACCCAACTGTAAAAAATTCCATGCCATTGTGAGGTTGCCGTCAGTGTGTCCAAGACTTCTGGGGGGGGGGGCTGGGGAGGAGGCAGTGCCATGCAGGTTGGGGATGTGACGCCGCTATGTGCGGCTACCGCCACAGTGATTGTCAGATTACGGGTCTTCCAGGGGGAACTGGGGGGGGGGGGCAGTACTGGGTGGGTTGAGGGGGCAGGACCGCTGTGTAAAGCGTGTGTGGGGGCTTACCTGTGTGGGGGAGGTTTGTCTGTGTGAGAGGGGCTTGTCTGTGCGGGGGGCTTGCCTTTGTGTGGGGGGCTTGCCTGTATGCGTGTGTGTGGGGGGCTTACCTGTATGCATATGTCCAGGGGGGGCTTGGCTGTGTGTTGTACTGGGTTTTGGTCCACTTCAAATGACAACTATCCTTAAAGTGGACCAAAACACATGTTTTTTACTCACCACAGGGCAGGACGGCCAACACAGAGTATGGGGCCTGGCCATGAAGGGGGCCCCCACAGGCTGCCTGATGGGGAGGGAGGGTCTGGCAGAAAAATTAGGCCTGACTGCCTTTGGGCCAACTGTATAGAAAACCTAAGAAATAACTGCCTAGCCATAACACTGCCTAGCCATAACAGTTTGGGCTGTATAGAGTCTGGACCTCCTATAACCTATATGTGATAGCTGGGCCCCAAACTACGGACCCTGCCACCACATGTAGGTTATGGGGCGGGCATCCATTGGGGGTCATGCTATTTATTTGGTTAAGCTTAACTTACATCTGAGGGAGCTTTTTTTATTTATACACAATACACAAAAAAAGTGCCATAAAACATTTTTCTATCTGCAATGGGACATTTTTCCAGGTGAGGAACATAATTTACATCACCGGACAATTGATGTACCCCACCTGGGAAAATGTTCTATCTCAGGTGCAAGTGATTTTTTGGAAAAAATCTAAACAATCATTTTGATTTTGTGTCTTTAAGTGGAACAAAACCTGGGATTTTGATTCCTGTCCCGGGGGCATCCCAATTTAGAAGCCCCCAGATCAGCCAGAAAAATTCACCTTTCCCCGGTCCTATGGCTCATGTGCAGGCTCTCGTCCAATCACAGCCATTTGCAGTGCATATTAAATGCTCGGCAAATGGCTCTGTTTTTGACAAAGGGGAGCTAATGTGTCCGCATCCCCAGCAGTGGACATGCTCCCATCCCCAACTAATCTGAATGGTTGGTGGCCAGAGCATGCGCACAGCCCAAAGATGCTGGGGATGTGGTGAGGGGGCCAGGAAGGAGGTGAGTTTTGCATCACCCTGGAGGGTTTCACACAGTGGGGTATCCCAATTTGGAATGCATGGCTGAATTTGTGGTCAGCCATGCAATCTGGGGTCTTGTTCCACTTTAAAGTAAAAAAAGCTTCCTCTGATGTATGTTTCAGTTTACACCCAAAAGTGCACACAAAGTTAAACCTATTTCACAAAATAAAAAGCATTGCCCCCATTGTGGTGGCCCAAAAAAACTGATGGCAGCTCCAAAAATGCAGCGGCCTTTAGGACCCCTAAACCTTCCAAATAGGAAGTCTGCCATTAGTTAACCCTTGCATAGACAACAAAAAAAGCACAAAATCAGGCAGACATACTAAGGGCCACTGTAGGGTCGCTGTTATTCAGGTCTGAACATCAAACCGGAAAGGAAGGGCAGAAGAATTTGAATGATAGTAACAGAGAGATGCCAAGTTTCGCCAATGCCAGAAAAAAAGTAAGAGCAAGTTTAAGTGCTGTAATATTTCACTGATGCATTATTATTTATAATACCCTTTGTTACTTACAGATTTAGACTGCAAGAGAGTTGCTAGCTCAGCTAAAGACATATCTTTCTTATTAAAAGCAATGGGAACTATTTAGTAAACAGGTGAGTGTGTTTCATTATCTACCTGCACTAATACAAATAAGCAGCAACTCACTTTCTAATCCACTTGCACATAATAAATCCTCTCTGCACACAACAGCTGCAATACTGAGATCTACAGACCTCACTGATGAACTGTACCATGGAATCCATTGCAGTGCCAGAGAGACACTCTGTTTCTTCCTTTAATTCGGCACAATGATTACAGACAGGAATTTCAATGCATAACATTCCAGATATAAATTCCAGCCCCTCTGACCCTGAATACCTACCATAAACCTGCATGTTTTGCAATAATCTTTCAGAGGCAGTTCTATATTAAGCACATCTCTCATCTCATCTGTGTGGTGTGGAGGAGAATGGTCACTGGGCTTCCTTTAGCTGGGTGCAGGGCTCAGACATGCCTGGACATGGTCAAGCAGCATGAAGGAGAGGTACCCCGGCTTACTGTACTTATTTGTCACTCCACTTCCTGCTGACTTCAAGTGGATTAAAACCTGCATTGACTGTCGTTGGGGCATCCCAGTTTGGGATGTCCCACTATCTGAAAACCCAGCCCATCAGCAGCCAAACTTACCTTTCACAGCGTTTTTGTGACCTACAGCTGCATCCCCGGATTCCCTTTAGCTGAGGCACTCTCCAGCCATACAGAATTGCTAGGGGCGGGAATGCCATTCAGATTAAAGGAAAGCATGGGACATGGCCAGCATGTTCAAGTCATTCGGCAGATTTGGGATCAGCCAATCAGCAACCTGAAATCTGGTCTTATTTTTTATTATATAAGCAACTGTGTGTTTTAAAGCAGAACAAAACCCGCGATTTTCACTTTCCTAGGTTTCGTTCCGTGCTCCCTGGACATCCCGCATAAGGATGCCCTAGTTTGTGAAACCCCCGCCACCGCCGCATTCAGACTGACATCTTCCCGGTCTAACAGCGTCTGTGTGGGCTCCCGTCCAATCAGAGCTGTCCTCTGAAGTTCTGTAATTCGCCAAAAGAATCTAATTAGATTGAATAATGGGGAGAGAAAGTTTCCACATCCTCTGCTGCCCTCACCGCTCTTGTTCCTCATAGTAGACAATCAGAGCTGCCTTACTGAATTATATTAGTTCAGTGGCTGCATGCGCTGTTGGACTGGGGAAAGGTGGGTGATTACCGGCACCCTGGGGCGTTTCACACAGGGGGAAGCTGGTGGCCTGTGGACTTTTACATTCCAGGCCATCTGCTGGTAGGTTTTGTTCCGCTTTAAGGAAGCAGTTTTTATACCTGCACTCTGTTGCTATTGGCAACCGTGCACCTAGAAGAGAGAAGTGAGTCCTATACACATAAAACACTGGTGACATGGCCACTGCTGAGGTGAGGGAGCTCACTCAACCTTACACATGCCCAGCAGCAGTGTTCTGTGTGTACAGGATCTTGGTGTACAAACTCAGTGCGCAGTTGCTAATAGCAACAGATTGATTCCAGTTTGGGATGCCCTACTGTGTGAAATCCCTGCGATCACCATGTATACTTACATAGCCTGCAATCCCACGGCACATGCACAGGCTACATTCCTGCTATACTTCCATCTGAGGTGTGTACCTCCATAGAGCATTTGTGAATGACTGGTGCTGGTACACGGGGGGGCAGCCAGCAGCATGCTCACTCCATTCAGCTTGCTAGGGGAAGCACATTGTCTGCCTCATAGGATTGCCAGAAAGAATAGACCATGTGACTGATGATCCATGAGGAAACAAACAGCGGGCCATGCCAAATGAAAATGCCCCACCAAAGAGTAACAACACCCAGGAGAGTGAAAATTCCAGGTTTTGTTCCTCTTTAAAGTGGCCCTTATCACCAGGATTTTCACTATCCTGGTAATAGGTCCTTGTCCTTGGAGCATCCAGATTTGGGATGCCCCACTGTATGAAACCCCCCCCCAGATTGGTCACACAACTCACCTTTCTGCTGTTGCCACAGCCCATGTGTAGGCTCTTGTCCAATCAGCGCTTTATTCTGTGTATTAATGCACGGCATTAGTTGTTGTTTTGAGGTGTGTCAGTACTATATGGCATTATCATATAGCTGGCCTTTATTTGTGTATACTGTATATATATATATATATATATATATATATATATATATATATATACAGCTGTATATATTTCAGCCATCTGCAGTTCAGGTACAGAATCAGAGCAGGTGCCAAACTGGAACAAAAACGGCAGCTGCAAAATTGTGAATACAAATTTAGGTATCAGTTACCAGGGAGGTTCCTGGTCCACAGGCTTACTAAAGTATCTTAAAGTTGCCCAAAACCCAGGATTTTGACTATCGTGGGTTTTGGTCCTTTCCCCTGGTGCACCCCAATCAGCGGTGCCCTACTGTGTGAAACCCCCCGGATCATCAATACCAACTCACCTCTTCCCGGTCCTATGGCGCGTGCGCGGCCGTTCGTCCAATCAGCGCGCTGGCGGCCGCATCCCCCACCTCTCTCTAACCATTCATAAATGCCTGGCTCAGGCATGCACCCTGCGGCGGCGGCGTTACCTCAGGCGCCTGTGCGCTGTCATTGGCTGCTTGTCATGTACTGGCTTCGCGCTCTTCGGGGGGGGCGGGGCCCGCCTATGACGCCTTCTGCGTCATTGCTGTTGCCGGCCCGCCCCTCGAGGTATACCGACGCCATCTTGTCCGCTTGGCTTGGCTTATGCGCTACGGTCCCCTACCTACCGCGGTCTGTAAGTGCCCTCACGGGCGGTTTTTATTATCTAATTTTCTTAATACTGTCTGCTTACGGCCCCTTTTTATTATGTCTTTCAGGCGGGTTAATCCATTGTGTAGCGTGTGGGCACCCTCATGCTGACGCTGACAAGGCGCGGGTCTGTGTGCCCTGTGCTGAGCAGGTGCTTGCACTACAATCTGGCCTTCTGTGGCTGGGTCTGTACTTCGTATCACTTCACCTACCCCCCCAAGCTTAAATCTCACGCCTACTGAGTTGCATACAAGTGGGGATTCTCAGCCTGACGTGTCTTCTAGACTGGCTACTGTTGAGAAGTTGATTGCTAATACCTCAGCGCGTAAGGCCCCTGCTAAGAAGCGGCACTTAACGCCCAATGTCACTCTTTTCCCTATGGAAACTGAGGAGTTTTTTGATCTTTGTGGCTATACCCCCTCGGATGAAGGGGAGCTTTTCTCTGACACGGGGTCCTCTGATGAGAGGCCCAGGGGCCATGATGAGGCTGGCTCTGACCCCTGGACCCCAGATGACACTGACAGATTGCTGACCCAGATTTTTGAGGTTCTGTCCATTTCTCTCCCTGCTGCGGCTCCCAGGCAAAGGGGGAACTCTTCCATACAGCTAAGTCACGTTTGGAATTTCCCGAGCAAGCACATTTCAATAACCTTGTGCTCAAGGAAAGGGAGCGTCCCAGTAGACTTCCCGGGGTACCTAAAAGTTGGGATAGGAAGTATCCCTTTCCTGCTGATGTTGTAAAATGTTGGTCATCCCCTCCCGAGGTGGATGCCCCGGTCCTAGGGCTATCTAACACCTCTGTCATGCATTCCCCAGGCTCGACTACCCTGCGGGATGCTGAGGACCGGCGCATTGACCAGCTGGCGTCCCATTTGCATGTGCGGGGACAGCGCTGCGCCCGGTCTGTGCTTCTGCCATTACTGCTGTGGCCACTAGAACCCTTATCAGAAATATACTTGATGGTGCCCCTGATGATTTGCCTTGTGATGTGTTCAATGCACTCTCCAGTTGTGATGTTTTTGTAAATGTTGTCCTCTCTGCCTTGGATGACACCATTAGAATGTGTGCCAGGACATCTGCCCTTGTGGTGGCTATACGCCGCTCGGTTTGGCTACGCCAGTGGGCTGCTGACAATGCTGCCAAGAAGGCCCTCACTGGGTTTCCCTTCAAAGGACTACACCTGTTTGGGGACCGCCTGGATATTATTGCTAAGGGAGGCAGGTTACCCCAGCGCAGGCGGCAATCTCTGCCCTTTCAGGGTCAGGGCTCCTTCTCCTCCCCCTACCGTGGTGCAAGACAAGGGAGGGGGGTTTCTTTCACTGGTGCCCGGGGAGATTTCTGGGGTAGGGGCAGAGGATGTGGATGTCCTGGCTCTTCCTTGGGCCCCAAGGCAAAATCCTCTCCCAACACCCTCAGGCATGATGGAGCGCCCTCACCCATCCAGGTGGGGGGGGGGGGCGGCTTCAGCACTTCGCTCACGTCTGGAGGCTCCATGTCTCAGACCAGTGGATTCAGGAGGTAGTGTCCTCTGGTTACAAGATAGAGTTTGCTGCCTGGCTGCCCCCAAGATTCCTCAGATCCCGGATTCCCCAGGACCCTGTGTCAGCTCAGGAGCTAGTGCAGGCAGTGCAAGGCCTCCTGGAGCTGGGGGTCATCTGCAAGGTCCCTTTAAGAGAAAAGGGCAAGGGCTTCTATTCCAATCTATTCACAGTTCCCAAAAAAGATGGTTCAGTCAGGCCCATCCTGGACTTAAAGATCCTCAACAAATTTGTCAGGAGCAGGCGCTTTCGCATGGAAACTCTGCGCTCTGCCATAAGTTCCCTGCGCCCAGGGGATTTCATGACGTCTGTGGACATCAAGGATGCTTACCTTCATATTCCTGTATTTCCAGGTCATCAAAGGTTCCTCAGGTTCGCTCTGGAGGATCTACACTACCAATTTGTGGCATTGCCATTCGGTCTCACCTCAGCTCCCAGGGTGTTCACCAAGGTGCTGGCTGGCGTGATGTCTCTGCTCAGGTATCAGGGTGTCCGCGTGCTGCCTTATCTGGATGACATACTCATCACCTCCCAATCTCTTCATCAGGCAGAAGTGGATACTCGGCTGGTGGTGTCCACCCTGGAGTCATTTGGATGGGTGATCAACCACCCCAAGTCTTCACTGTCCCCCTCCTTGGTGACTCCATTCCTAGGAATGAATCTGCATACAGTTCAGGCAAGTATTTTCTTTTCTCAACAGAAGGTGGACAGTCTGATTTACACAGGTCCAGTTCCTGCTATCTTGTCATCATCCCTCCATCAGGCAGGGAATGCAGCTGGTGGGCCTGATGGTGGCGTGCTTCGAGGCGGTCCCTTATGCTCAGTTCCACATGAGACCTCTGCAACTCCACCTCTTGTCAGTATGGGACAAGGACCCAGCGTCCCTGGACCAGGTCCTTGTGCTTTACCCCCTAGTCAGGCGGTCCCTCTCGTGGTGGCTGGACTCCAGGAACCTGTTGGGGGGCAGATCCTTTCTGGCCCCCTGCTGGGAGACGGTCACCACAGATGCCAGTCTGACAGGTTGGGGGGGTTTCTGAAGTCACTGCGGTTCCAAGGGAGGTGGGGCCCTCAGGAGGCCCACACACCTATCAACATTATGGAACTGTGGGCGATCAGGTTAGTTCTGGCCCAGTTGACTACTCACCTTCCGGGCCTGCCTGTTCAGGTGCGCTCGGACAACCAGACGGCGGTTGCCAACATCAATCATCAGGGAGGGACCCGGAGCAAGGGGGCCCTCCAGGAAGTGTCTCTGATCCTGACCTGGGCGGAGACCAATGTTCCCTGCATATCAGCTGTGTACATCCCGGGGGTGGAAAATCTCCTGGCAGACTCTCTGAGCAGGGGGACCTCTCGCCAGGGAGAACGGTCCCTATGCAGCAGGGTGTTCCAATCTCTGTGTCACCGTTGGGGCCAACCAGATGTGGATCTGTTTGCGTCCCGTCACAATCACAAGCTACCGGCCTTTGTCTCCCTGTCCCAGGATACCCTGGCCTTGACCGCGGATGCTCTAGAAATGTCATGGCAGGACTTTCATCTTCTGTATGTCATCCTTCCATTCCCCCTGCTGGGCAGGGTGCTACGCAAGATTGCTCTGGAAGGGGTGCCAGCAATTCTGGTGGCCCCCAGGTGGCCAAGAAGAGTGGTTCACAGACGTGGTGCAGCTGGCAGTAGATCAGTACGCTCTGCCTCTGGTGCCAGATCTGCTCACCCAGGGCTCTCTACGCCATCCCAATTTACAAACTCTGGCTTTGACGGCCTGGCTGCTGAAACCTCCATCTTGATGGAGAAAGGCCTGTCTACTCCTTTTGTTGATACCATGATTAAGGCTAGGAAGAAGTCTTCTTCTTCCATTTATTACAGGGTTTGGCGTGCCTACATTGACTGGTGTGAGTCTAAGTCTCTTCCGTGTCGTGTCTTCTCTATCCCCAGGATTCTGGAGTTCCTACAGCATGGGTTGGAGATGGGGCTCCAACTTAGTACTCTAAAAGGTCAGGTTTCTGCCTTGGCTGTTTTCTTCCAGAAGTCCTTTGCTCAGCACTCTCTGATTAGGACTTTTTTCCAGGGGGTTACTCATGTGCGTCCCCCACGAAAGCCTATGGTGCCTGTTTGGGATTTGAACTTGGTTTTATCAGCCTTGCACGGTGCTCCCTTTGTACCTGTGCAGGATGCTGCCCTGGCCATTCTTTCTCTCAAAGTT
Organism: Gastrophryne carolinensis; assembly: GCA_027917425.1. Classification (NCBI taxonomy): domain Eukaryota; kingdom Metazoa; phylum Chordata; class Amphibia; order Anura; family Microhylidae; genus Gastrophryne; species Gastrophryne carolinensis. Next base: position 437,848,689 of record CM051234.1, on the reverse strand, counting down.
GTCTTTTTGGTTACTATCACCTCTGTTAGGCGTGTGTCTGAGTTGGCGGCGCTTTCCATCCAGCCCCCCTACTATGAGAGACACCAGGACAAGGTGGTGTTTCGCTTCAAGCCAGATTTTCTGCCTAAGGTAGTGTCTGCCTTTCATTTGAATCAGGACATTGTTCTCCCTTCATTGTGCCCTAATCTAATGCTAAGGAGAGGGTCTTGCATTCTTTGGATGTAGTTAGGTGTCTGAAGTACTATCTGGTGGCTACTGCACCTTTCAGAAAAACTGATGCTCTTTTTGTGGTCCTTTCTGGTCCTAGGAAGGGTTTGGCTCCTGCCAAGTCTACTGTCAGCAAATGGATGCGTCAGGCTGTGATTCAGGCCTATTCTGCTAAGGAGAAGAATCCTCCCTTCTGCCTTACTGCTCATTCTACTCGTGCTATTGGTGCTTCTTGGGCTTTTCAGCACCAGGCTTCTGTTGAACAAGTTTGCAAGGCCACTACTTAGTCTTCTGTTCATACCTTTTCTAAGTTTTACAAGGTTGATGTTAGGGCCTCAGCTGACGCTGCTTTTGGCCAAAAGTTTCTGCAGGCTGCAGTGGTTTAAACTGTCTGCTGTTAATTTGGGGATCCCACCCTACTTTGTGGACACTGCTATTGGATGTCCCATGTGTAAGTATTCTTTCTGGAGCAGGACGTACTGTATACTAAGAATAGTACAAGTCTGTGATTACTCACCTTTAGAATTGGTATTATGAGTATACAGTACGTCCTGCTCCACCCCACCCTTGGTTTTGCATTATCTTGGATCCACTGTATGGTGATTGTTATCATTGTTATAGTTACCTGTTGGGTTGTTTTATTAATCCCGGCTTCTCGTTAACTGCTTTTCAATGCTGGGGATTTGTGGGAGGTCCCTGGGTATTTGAGGGGCCGGGAGGAGCCTATTTTCGATGTCTCTGCAGTCCAGCGCCATCTGGCGGAGTAATACCCATGTGTAAGTATTCTTTCTGGAGCAGGACGTACTGTATACTCATAATACCAATTCTACAGGTGAGTAATCACAGAATTGTATTTTTCCTAGCAAAGCTCCACTTAACGGGGTTCAGAAAACAGCTGTACATACACGCAGCAGCTGTACCTCCTCCAATAGGCTTGTAAAGCACTGCTGTGTATAGCTTTTTCCTGGTTCCTGAAGTAGTTGGGTAAGGGTCTTTGTTGTTCTTGAGATTTCTTAGCATAGGATTGTCTGGAAGGCTTAAGGTTCACTTTAAGAGAAGACTAAGACAAAATCAGAGTTACCACCAGATGTATAGAGGGTTTGATGGGCCCCTGGGGCCTGGCAAAGAAAACCAGCTGCATTATTTTTTAGGCAAATAGGCATCTGCCAGCATTAAAGAGGAGCATCTAAAAGACTCCAGGACCTTCTGAGTTCCAGTCCTTGGGGCATCCTGAATAGTGAAACCCCCTTTATCGCCAGTTTCACTCATCTTCTCCTAGAGGCCTTGTTGCGTCTGTGCTCCAGCTGCATCCCTGCTCACCTCTAGCCATGCGCAGGCACGCCATGGCTGCAGGGTATGCGGATAGTGGGGCCGCTAGGCTCCCTTTGGCACCGCTTGGTTGCTTAGCCGTTAGGCACCGAAGGGAGCAAAGTGACAGCTAACGCACTGACTGGCTGGGTGCGCTGCTCAGCCAATCAGCGCATTCACTCTCGCCCCAAGTCTGCACCATGGGAGCGGAAGGAAGGTGAGTGAAAGGAGCGACCTGGGGGGATACACACAGCGGGGCATCCCAATTCAGGATGTCACTGATGAGGAACAACACATGAGAAATTGCTTTTCCGCTTTAAAGAGGAAGTTCGCAGCCATTCCACTCCTTATGGTAGCCGAATTGGGATGCCCTGCTGTGGAAACCCCCCTGAAACCCTGATACACGCACCTTCTCCGAAGCCCTCGCTTAGTCTCTGTGCCACAGATGCATTCCCGCTCACCTTTAGCTGTGGGCGCACCTGTGCCACGCCTTTCTGAATGGGCAGTGCAGACACACCATGAATAGAAGGTGAGCGGGGGATGCGGCTGGTGGAGCACTCAGCTCCCTTCAGCCTCATTCAGCTGCTTAGCCTTTCAGACGGCTTCTCCGTCAGCATAGCCAAAGGGAGCTGAGTAAAAGTGAATGTGCTAATTGGCTGCTCAGCCAATTAGCGTGCTTGCTCTTACCTGAGTTTGCACCATGGGAGTGACAAAAAGGTAAGTGTATGGGGTGCATACACACAGCAGGCATCCCAGTTCAGGATGCCGCATCATAGAGGAACAACACCCCAAAGAGTCAAAATTGGGTGTGTTGTTCCTCTTTAAATGTATGCATTATATCATACTTTGGGTTCAGACAGTTACACCGAACTTGCTGCAAAAGTTTGAGTTTGGGTCCTCCACCTGAACCCCATTTAAGTCAATGGGGGCCCAAACTTGAGGACCACAAAAATGGCTGTAAAATGGGGGTAGTAAGCACTAGAGGGCTGCAAATTGGGGGAGAACACCAGGGCGATAGCCCTGCACAAAACGGCCCAGAGAAAGTAACGATAACGGAAAACAAAAAAATAAAATAAATACATTTATTTAAAATACATATATATATATACAGGTATCAGAGGCCAATTTGGGGGTAACACCAAGGCGATTGCTCTGCACAAAATTAATTAAGGAAAGTACTCAAAATAATAACAAAAAAAAGAAAGAAAGAAATACATACATAAATAAAAAATACATTTAAAAAAATAAATATTTTTTTCGCAGGTGTCAGACTCAGATGCCAAGGGAAAATACTCAAAATAATAACATACATAAAACAACAAAATAAATAAATACATACATAAATAAAAAAAAAAAAAAAAAAAAAAAAAATATATATATATATATATATATATATATATATATATATATATATATTTTTTTTTTTTTTTTTTTTTTTTTAAGTGGACTGAAACCGAATGGGATCCATTCCTTCCCCCAGGGCATCTAAAATCAGGATGCCCCACTGTGTGAAACCCCCCAGGTTGCCCGCTACACTTACCTTACTTCCCGGTCCAACAACGCATGCGCCAGCGCACTCGGAGATGTCCATAGCTCAGCGGCTCTGAGTCAAAATCTGGGTTTTGGTCCACTTTAACAGATGCCAGACTCATGGGGTAGGGAAAGGACACCAAAAATAAAATACATAAAACAACAAAATAACTAAACTAAATACATATATAAATAGAAATATATATATATATATATATATATATTTTTTTTTTTTTTTTTTGTATTTCTTTGTTTTAACAGATGTCAGACTCAGAGGCCAATGTGGGGGTAGAGATTGCCCTGCACAAAATGGGGTAGGAAAAGTACTCAAAATAATAACATAAAACTAAATAAACAATAGATTTATTTTTCTTTAGATATACATATTGTTTTTTGCATTTAACAAAAAATCTGTTCATTTTGGTAAGGGGGGAATTTCCAAAGCTAATTGTCTATTTCATTGCTCTTCCATTGACAGGTGGCTCACATAAAGAGGGACAGCTAGGGACAAAGAAACCTCTGCTAATTGTGCTTTTCAGCCCACAAAAAACATCAACTAATTGTCCATATCAGGATACTTCCAGGGAGAGGTGGCTAATATACTGAGGGAGACAGGCCACAAAAATGAATAAATCATCAAATAAGGGGCATGGACATGGCCGTGGTGTTGCTGCTGGTGATGGAGCTGGAGCTGCAGCGAGAGGACATGTGCCTGCTTCAACTTTGTCTGGTGCCAGCAAGCCCCAGGATCTGCAGCGTATTCTTGTAGGCCCCAATATCTTTGCCAGAATGGTGAGGCCAGACCAGGGTGAGGAATTGATAGAATATATGGCACACAATCCTTCACGTTAAAGTTTAGGGGACCTACAAAGCAAACAAAAAACATTATTATTATTGTTAATTTATAGAACGCTTTTGTATTCTGTGTTGCTGTACAGACTAAAAATTGCAGGATAATCTTCACCATGTCCATGCCCAGGAACCTGCAAAGCAAACAGAAAAACAATGTTAGTAATATTTCTTGCACTCATTGCCTCCTGTGGTCTTCTACTCAGCTTTCTCCTCTCCTGCCTCCTTTTGAGCACAGCCACCAGGAAACGGTAGCAGGTGGTGCTGAAACTCACAGGCCAGGAACTATAGACTGGGATCCAGGAGCAGACAAATGAGTGGTTGCTGCCGCTGAACTTCAAGCCCAGCAAGGTGATGTGTGGCAATGGGCAGAACCTAGTAGCAGCCTTGGGCCAAGCACAAATTCAAAAGAAACAAAGGGGGGGGGGGGGTGGCAGCCGCTCAGACCATTTTATAACTAACCTGGGAGGTGCACGTTAGCAGGGCAATTAGTATACAAAAGTCTTAAAGGAGCCACAGCACTCAACCCTGTCAGCTTGCAGGCCAGCCTTTAAGAATTTTGTATACTAATTGCCCTGCTAACGTGCACCTCCCAGGTTAGTTATAAAATGGTCTGAGCGGCTGCCACCCCTCCTTTGTTTCTTTTGAATTTGTGCAAGCACATGGTGTGTGGGGTCTAGGCTGTATTGCAAGGTCTTTGACCCTTCCACCCCATGTCTTGCACTTGAGAGGTTTAGGGCAACCTCAGGTAAGCCTGCTCCCAATTTATCTATTGCACTGTATGTCCCAAATGGGCTGTCAGAGATTAGAGTTAGGACTGCACCCCACAGAGGCACTTTGGCGTAGTGGTGCAGCTTAAGCATACTTCTGCAGATGTGTGTGACCGAGTCCTCTGTTTTTAACCAAGTTTAGAGACAGATTATAGGCTGGCCTGCAAGCTGACAGGGTTGAGTGCTGTGGCTCCTTTAAGACTTTTCTATACTAATTGCCCTGCTAACGTGCACCTCCCAGGTTAGTTATAAAATGGTCTGAGCGGCTGCCACCCCTCCTTTGTTTTCTTTTTTAACACAGAGCTGCAAACAAATAGAAAAAAATTATAGACACAAAAAAATGCCATTGAAAGTGGATATTCCCTTTAAAGCTGTGTGTCCCTGGATGTGCAATGAAAAGGACAATTAGCAGATGTTTTTATATGAGGCACAGTAGCTGCCTGTCCCTGGATATAAAATTAAAAGGAGCAATAAGCAGATGTTTTTAAATGTGCCCAGTAGCTGGCATGCCCTGGACTTGCAATTATTGGACAAAGAGCAGATGCTGTCTGTGCCCACTGACTGCAATTAAATTGGGCACAGATAAGTTGTTATTAAACACCCAATAAGTGCAATGCACATGAGCAGAGGTGAGTAGTTGTAATAAATACCCAGGAAATGCTATGCAAATGAGCAGGGATGAGTTGGATTATATACTCAGTAGATGCAATATAGATGGGCACAGATGTGTTGTATTATATACCCAGTATATGCTATGCAGTTGGGCAAAGCTGAGTTGTATTATATACCCAGTATATGTTCTGTAGGTGGGCAGAGATAACTTGTTTTATATACCCAGTACATGCTTTTCAGATGGCTTGCATTATATACCCTGTATATGCTATGCGGGTGGGCACAGATTTGTTGTATTATATATACAGTATATGCTATGCAGATTGGTACAGATAACTTGTTTTATATACCCAGTATATGCTATACAGATTGGCACAGATAGGTTGTATTAGTAAGTAGAACGCAGGTGCCCAGAGGTCAGTAGTTTTATCAAACACCCAAGTAAAATGCAGGTGTCCCAAACTCCCAAAAAGCATCAAACTCTCCCTAACTAATCTAGCACTGGTGTGGTTAAGACCGCTTGACCACGCCTTTTATACCGCAGGGTCACATGCCACCCTGGCCAATCACAGCCATGCTCAGTATGGCCATAACTTTGTTTTCTTGATGTAAACATCTGGTTTTCTTATGGCCAGGAAAGCCACTCCCACCCTTCCTTTATTCTTTCCCCAGGCACCTAACAGCAATCATGGATCACCTTGCTGAATTACTTTTCCACTTCCTTAGGATTGTCTCAGCCCATCCTTTCCCCCAGGGAGACAGGAGGACACCGACAAATTGACATTAGTCAATGGTACAAGGAAGAGAATGGCTCTGGCAGTTAGTAGACTAGCTTTGTGGGAGTCTGCAGGGACAGCGTGGGGGGAGTGGTAGGGACCATAGCCTCAGGCCAGTGGTGGTGCTGTCAGGGCAGGCCAAGAAAGTATAGTGGGGACTCTTTCAGTCAGGCATGTGTCTTCTTTTGTACATTCGAGACATCCTGCACATCAAGACGGAATCATCTAGTCAGGTATTGTTTTAAAGAAGCCAAACACTCAACACAATTATGTAATTCTGCTGGAAGAGGCCAGTGAAAGCAGGCACATGTGAATTGAAGATCTACTTGGCGTCATATTTAAATGGTTTGGATCAATATCTCAATGGAGATACCCATGACTCAAGCATCAGGGCCTTTTCGGATTACTAGTACTCTTTCCTTGGTAAAACAGGAATATTTTGGCTAATTCACCAAAAGTAGGTTAAAGAATCACTGCATAGCCGAGAAGCTTTTTCTGTATCCTGCACTTCATTTGATTGAGCATTGTAGTTGTTTAGGGGATGTGGGACCTGGTTTATGATGGCTGAGATCAAGGCAACTTTCTGTCTTTTGCCAGTTCAGCCCAACAGCCTTCACAGGTTTGGCTGTTTACAAGGGCTACTTGTGTTTACAAATGTTGGTTCACATTTAAAAAAAAAACATTAATAATAATTAATTATGAATATTTAAAGATTGTTCCATTGAAATGCATTGGAGAGCGCCAGGTAGCGAGATGTCATACCTGTCGCTGTTCAAGGTCGGACGCTGGCGCTGTGGGCTGAGGCTGGAATAATGATGAATGAGTGGCTATCTGGTGCTATCTCAGTCGCTAAGCAGGATCGGCTTGATAAATGTGTGATTGTGGTGGGGAGCCGGCGTTCTCGTGGCGGCGCCCGTCATTACCGGTCGCTCACCCATCGCTACCTGTCGCTATTCCTTCATAAATAAGGGCCTGGGTCTTCATGCCAGTTTAAGCCCTTCCTGAACCTGCTAGGCCACCATAGACTCCAGATGAAATAGTAGTCTGTGTGGAATGGCGCCAACATGCAAGACTGATATGTTGGGTCTCATATTGAAGAGGCCCCTGCAGTAAATGCACATTTGTTCCTAAAGGTGACATTGATCACATATGATCAACATAGAGGTTCGACTAGAAACATAATGTGGGTTGTGCAAATCGATTATACTACTCAGAGCTCAACTAAATGGGTAGGTATGCCTGGTATTGAGCTGGCTACTAAGTCATGCACTAGTTATTTTTGACTGTACGTCTGTAGATCCACTCAGCCTTGTTTATTTCCCCAACCAGTAGACCTTAAAGAGTAACTGAATTCAAGGCAGTGAATAGGCTACGCTTGAGCATAAAAACTGCAAAAAAAATAATTAAATCGCACTTACCCTACAAATGGCTCTCTACTGTAATCGACCACCTGCAAGTAGGATCACAATCCACGTTGGTAATCAAGCCAGCTACCCTACCGAATGTCCGGCAATACTCACAGACAAATCCACCAATTAGGTGGAAGAGGAAACCCCCACAGCCTGTTTGGACAAGAAGGGTCCAATGGAGGTGCGGCAATGACGGAGATGCCAACCCCCACATCCAGTCCGGGATAGAAGATGGCCTCATCCTCATTCTTGTGGACTTTGATGTCAGGGGTGGAGCTAGTCTCTCTGAAGCCTTCATAAACTAGAAATTCCTTGACTACCGTTATATAAAATATGATTGGTATATGCTGTCATGTTGTTTTCTTATACATTCAATCAAGCATGGTCCCTGAGCCACCAATGATTAGGTGCAATGGTTCCCCTATTCCTGGGTTCAGTATTTGCTGTCCCCTGCTTTTCACTAGATGGCACTGCAGCTGCCTCACCCTGCCTCTTCACAGGTGCACCCCTATCTGATGTCCCAATCCATCTGACAAACCTGATTGGTAACTGGCGGCTACGCTATTGGCAGCCATACAAGGGAATGAGGAAGTGGAATATATTTCAGAAAATAGTTTCCTATGTAATTTAAATAATAGATCAGGCATTCTTTCTATTGAAGTGTTTGATACAGGAGCTAGTTCTTACTTGCCCCTAATGCTGGTGCTTAAAAGGGTGATCCGAGGTGATGAGTCAGTTTCCTTCTCTTTCTGAATTCACTTTAGTTACTCTTTAATGCCAAGTTTAGGTAAGCTTAAATGCACTAGAAAAATAGGTTTCGTTCAGAACGATTAAAATGTTCTACTCACTTTTTTGTAAGTAAACACTTTTTCCCAAATGTTTTAAAAAATTGCACAGCAATGGTGCTGAATCGCACCAAGGAAAAAAACACGAGAAAAAGGGTTTACAATCGGGTGCTGAATCGACCCTATTCTTGCAAGCTAAATTGTTAAAGTGTTAAATACAATTATAGACATCTTATATACAAGGCAAACCATGCTCACAAGAAAATGAGTTAGAAGTAAATGTGGTTTCTAATCTTCAGTACTTTCTTAAACTGGAAACATTCAAGGACTATTAAAATATAGTCCTCCTCTGAGGTCATTGTTGTATGTAATTTATAATACTTGGAATATATTTCAGAAAATAGTTTCCTGTGTAATTTAAATAATAGATTGGGCATTCTTTCTAGTGAAGTGTTTGATACAGGGGCTAGTTCTCACTTGCCCCTAATGCTGGTGCTTAAACGGGTGATCCGAGGTGATGAGTCAGTTCCCTTCTCTTTCTTGAGGCGTGGCTTCATGTCACACCAACTGGAACATTTCATACAATGTTCACTAAACTGCTCAGCTTATGGAAAAGGCAGACAAAATACACAGCTGCTGGATGGTCGTCGCTGTGAGAAAAACCCAATCTGTTAAAAACTGAAAAGAAAAAGATTATATCTCTTGGAAAACATAAAGTATTGGAAAATTAGTTTTCAGGAGTCAGGAATAAACATTATTTGTTATCTTTCTTATTTTACTGGAATTGTACCATCCTCATCAACAGAATTTTTGGACCTCATACAACCTACATTTGTGGGCCCCCTTCTGCAGTGTTCCTAAGCTGATAGATGATGGAAGCTAGGAGGCTTAACGAGTGGAGCAGGAAGTGGGTTAGTTAGTGGAATTTGGAATACAGTGGACAGGGGTGAACCTAGCCTCTCTGCTGTCTGAGGCTAACCATAGAATGCCCCCCCCCCAGGGTGTGTCACTCCACTTCTCAATGGTGGCCACTTTACTTCTCTCATTATTCAAATAGACGAGTCCAAAGGCAGGTAACAAAATGGTAGAATGACTTAAACTTAAAACTCATCAGGAGAGACTTAAAGAACTTCACTTGTACAGTCTAGAGGAAAAAAGGGAGAGAGGGGACATGATTGAAAACTTTAAATATGTAAATTTAAAGATTGAATAATATTCAAGAGGAAAGTGTTTTTAAGAAGAAACTTAATTATATAACAAGGGGGCACAACCTGAAGCTAGTCAGAGGGAAGATCAGGAGCAATGTTAGAAAATATTATTTTACAGAAAGAGTAGTAGATACTTGGAACAAACTTCCAGCAGAGGTAGTTGAAAAATCGACACTGTCAGTGAATTTAAACATGCCTGGGATAAACATACATCTATCCTAAGATAAAGAGAACATACAGTATACACATAAGGGCAGACTAGATGGACCGTATGGTCTCCTTCTGTCGTCAATCTTCTATGTTTTTATGTTTCAGTGAAGAAGTGTGCTGCTTTGCCTGGCTCCTTCCTATCATGGGGCAGCAGTGACTCAATACGGGGGTGGGGGTAGGGAGTGGGGCCATGGCCACTGGCCCACCGATGGTTGACTGTACAAACATGACAGGTTGAAGTGCTGCTCCCCATTTCATCTGATCCACTAATGGGATGAGTAAAAAATAATAAACAACAAAACAAATCCAGCAATTGCTGTCCCCTCCTGCAGTGCTGTCCTTTTTAGTGGTTCCTTGTATTTTCTACAGTATCTGTATAGCTGTAGCTGTATTAATGTAAACCAAAACCCAGAATTTTTTATTATCCCAGGCTTTGGTCCTCCCTCCTGGGGTGCCCTGCTGTGTGAAACACCTCCATTCTCTTACCTCTCCTAGTGCCTACGCTGTGGCTAGACCAGCTACAGGGAATCCTAGCCGCACTTGCGAGCAGAGTGTGACATCACTCGCCTCCCTTTGGGTGTGGGCAGCCCCGCACAGCCATCCATTTGCAGTGGATGGGGGCGCGCACAGCTGAGAAGGGAGGAAAGTGATGCCGACAAGAATATTGGGTGCCCTGGGGGTTTTACACAGCAGGGCATCCCAGTTTGGGATGCCACCGCGGGTGGGAGTAAGCCTGCTCATAGACTTCAGGGTGAGTTTTGGTCCACTATAAGCACTATGGATATAACTTTTCTGTCCCTGAAGAACTGGGACTGAAAACCCTAATGTAGTTCACCTTAGGGAGAAATTCCCTAGACATCCAAGTGGGTCATTTTACTCAGTAGACCCCCCCTTTGGACCTTCTGTATAACAGACATAAAGTCTGGCTCACAAGAGGAGACCACAATTTGTTTTAGTTTGTTTGGTTTAAGAGTTCTTAATGGTGTCTATATGTTCTAAAGTATACCGCATGTCAGTGGCTACTAAAGTTTGTGGTCATGGCCTGCACTTACTTTTGTAGCTCTCCCAAATAAAATAGGCAGTAGCAGTAGTAAATATAGTGGTGGAGACTCTGCAGCTGCCTGTTAGGATAGTAAAATTTGGTGCCACCCAGGACACAGTTCTATAGGAGAACAAATCTCAACACAGCATCAGAAATCTTTCTTTCAGCTAAGAGACTATTACTTCTTTGGAGTAGGTTAAAGAAGATGATATAATTGAGTTGCTGGTCCTCTTGGCGAGCACTAGAGTATTCAGTGCAACTTCCAAACCACTCAGGGATGACTGAACCAATGTACTTCCACTTTATTGACTTATCAGCAAAAGGCAGCTCATATCACATTCATGAAAGTAAGGTTTACCTTCAAGGAATCAGATTTAAGCACAGTTCCAAAGCATTCAGTTAGTATCTAAATCAGGCTCAGTTAATATCTAGTTAACTCTTTGTTCTCACTTCGCAGTTCACAGTAAATCACAGTGCTATTGGGGTCTACTCCACCCCACTTTGATGGGACCACTAGCTCTTGGTAACGCAAGGCAGGGAATCATGCAGTGCAACACACTGAGGGAGAATCTCTCCACCTTAGGGCTATGGATAACTTAGTTAAGTTCCAGTTTCTTTTTTCCCATAACAGGCATCTCCAACTCTTCTCCCTTCAAAAACCCATAGGAGGAAACCCACCTGGACCCCGGTAACCCTTTCCTTTCCTGTTCCCAATAAATCCCCCTTTTAAGAAAAAAATAGTGTGGGAGTTATGAATGGGTGGAGCGGGTACACTCGTGGTCATTCATAACTCACAAAGGATCAGGCGGAGGAGTTAGACCAGTAGTCCTCAAACTTACGAACAAAGGGGGGTGGGAGCAGCTCAATCACTATTTATACAAAATTATCAACATTATTATTCAGGGCCTGGGAACTAATTTACCGCCCAGTTTAACCCTCTCATCAACTAAATATCAAGCAACAAACATGTCTAGCTATGTGGAAAGACAGAGATTTGGTTGCATATATCTGCAGATACATGTGGAAGCCACACTGCCCCGACAAGGCACTCTGTGTTTAGTGTGGTCCCTACTCTTAATTCTGAGTCCCCAAAGTTGGGACATGCAATGCAGACAAATATCTGAGAGCTACTCACCTGGGAAGCAGCCAGCCTCCCTTAGTCCTCCTACCCCCCTTAGTCCTCAAACTTCCTCCTCAAGGGCCGAGACAGGCCACGTTTTGCAGCTCTCCACGCTACTCCACAGGTGAATTAACTGTTGCTCAGACAGAGCTATAGCCCTAATGATTACATCTGTGCATCAGCATAGAGAGCTGCAAAACCTGGCCTGTCCCGGCCCTTGAGGAGAAAGTTTGAGGACTACTGAGTTAGACAGAGTTTGAGTTCAGGCAGGCAAAGGTTCGGTTCGGGCAGCAAACTGGGATGGTCATACGAAGCTGGGTCGGTAACTGATCGCACTCCCAAAGCACTAAAGACTATAACGGGCACTGAGGACTGGGCTAGCTCCATATTTATGGGGTGGCTGACCAATGACAACCCGGGAAGGAGTGTGTGTGCTGATTAGTGCAACTTAAAACACTGTGTGGGATTGGCTGTACATTCCAGGTGTGGAGGACGCTACGCCGCCTGCCACTCGCAGCACAGCGCCTCCTGCCAGCCAAACTGTCGGACTGCGGGACACTAAAGTCGCCACAAGAGACCTGAATTAGAAATCAAGTTGAAGGGACAACACGGCACCCAATACACATAGGCAGATTACATGTGAGAACAACTATGACTAAAATGCATAAGGCAGGAACAGAAAATAAAGAAAAAGGGAACATGAGTAAGGACACGCTGACTGAAAAATAACAGGTGCAGCAACTTTGACCAGACGGTCCATATGCTGCAGGGTGGTGTTCTCTATCTTCCTAGGACACGCTAGAAGTTCTGCCAGGGATAAAGGTTTACTTGTGTCTGGGGTGGGGCATCTTGTCATCGCAGAGGCAAACTGGAAGTGCGCAAAGCAAAACCAAAACCAGAGCAGTCATAACGGAACTTTAGTGACAGCGTGTTAGCCAATGAAAGTGATGTGATTTGCCTTTATTTAGGAGAATGCTAGGTAGCGCAAGTTGTGAACGCTAGAAAGCAGCCACAACATTTAACGTAGAAAGAACGCTGCATGAAACAACACGAAGCACTATTTCTGAACGCCTGAAAGCTGGCGCAGGAGCCTAGATTTATGACCACAGAACACAGGGTTAGCGTGGACGCTGTAGAACTGGGCACTAAAGTGTACAGTGCCTGATGCAGGATTTAAAATCAATATAAAACAGCCAGAGGACACTCGAACCCAGCGAAAGTACATGGGCTGACATTGGTGACATGCAAAGCCACTGTCACTTGAAGGACAGCCACAAATATGCTAGTTTCTAAAAAAATATATATAGTTTAATGTGTGTAAAAACATTCCACACAGGCCAAGGCAGCACTCATGGCAGTTATTTTTGATAAAAGTTTCCGTGGTTACGTACTGTAGATAATTTTATGTTCTGTGGAAGTCCCTTGTACTGTATGCTTTTTCCTGGAAAGAACTGAACCAGCAAACTGTCTGCTAACTTTATCTTTAACCTGAATTTGAACGGCAACAATACTATCTATAGTCTCTTTACGAAAGTCCTGTTTTGGCCTACACAGCCTTGAAACTGAAAGCCTTGAATTAGCTTGAATGCCGGAGACCATTGGTAAAGCCATGCCTTTCTCTCCACAAGGGTCACATTCACGTTAGTAAAATGGTGAGATCAGGATGATCAGGGCAACCTTTTTAGTATAATCAGCTTTACTGGTTTCAAAAACAAAATAAGGGAAGGGAGGTGGATGGTTACAGAAGAGAGGGGGGGGGAGAAGGGAGCATAGTCGTTACATCACATAGTACATTACATCACAATTAAGAACAACATTCCATCCAGGAAGGTAACTGAGCAGAGAGTCTGCTTGGAAATAGACTGAGGGTTCAGTCATTTCCCTGGGGGAACGGGTTTCCCATGCTGTGTGAGAGGTGTGAAAAGCAGGTAATATATGTCGAGGCATAGGTCCAGGACCGGATTTTATTGGATGTTGGTTGATTCCCCACTGACAGAGGACAGGATTTAGGAGCAGGGGGAGGAAGGAAAGGAAAAGAGGGAAAGCAGATGGGTATGGTGAGGGTCGGGATTGAGTGATTGAACATTGTTCATGCCCTTGGATTAATTCAATCAGAGCAGGGATGGAAGTTGGGAATCCTGGTACATGATCCAGCCAGACCAGGACACTAGGAAAAGTTCTTTGGTACCCTTCATGTCTGAGGTCAGATCCTCCATGTGACCAATCGATTCTACATCTTGTACCCACTCCATCTGCGTGGGCGCCTCTTGCGTCTTTCAATGTCTGGGAATGATTGCTCTCATGGTAGATATAAAGTGTCTCAGAACTCCTTTCTTAAGGACAGACAAGGGACCGGGCAAGAGTGACAGGAGGGCCATCTGTGGTGTGTGTTTTTTATCCTTAACCCCGAAATTCACTGGTAGATAGTTAAAATTAGTTCCCATAAAGCCTTAACCGCTGGACATTCCCACCAGATATGATCATGAGTCATATTCCCTACTGCCGACAGACATCTCCAACACCTATCCGATAGGGAAGGTGTGAACCTGTTGATGTCTGCTGGGCATCTATACTATCCTGGAAAGAACTTTGTAATTGCGTTCCTGAGTGGAGCAAGCAGAGGACAAGCCATGGGTGCAGGCATAGATTTTGACGAGGTCAGATTCTGAGAGCTGGACCCCCAACTTTCTTTCCCACTTACTAATAAACGAAGGAGGGGAGGCCTGGCTCAATCTATTGAGTAACGCATAGAGGCCTGCTATTATGTGGAGAGTTTGGATGACAAAAGCTTCAAATTCTGTTGGCGAGAATTGAGAGGTCTCCGGTAGATTGTTGGCTGTGATAAAGGCCTTGAGCTGTCTATGCAGTAGCCAGGAGATATGGTCACCTTTTGCCTCCCTTTTAAGATCCTCTATGGAAGGGATTCTCCCTGATTTTAATATATGGCCCATTGTGGCCTTGGAGGAGGCCTCCCATATGAGGAAACTGCTAGAGAGCATCCCTGGTTCGAAAGCAGGGTTTCCAAATATGGGGGTAAGGGGTCCTGGTCTGTGTGCTAGTCTGCTTTTGGCTGAGAGGGGGTCCCATATTTCCAAGAAGTGCTGTGTGAGAAAAGGGATGGATGCCCTCTGAGATTTGAGAAGGGGGTGGCCCATGCTATGGACGCGAGATTAAATGGTGAAAGTGCTTCCTCCAACTGAACCCATAGTTTATCACTGCTTCTGTGAGACATCCATTTTTTTTTTTTAAATTCTTTATTTGGTTTTTCAAATACAAGACATTCAGGTATTACAGTAAGGAGAAAAAAGAAGAAAAATACAATAAGATCATATAAGCAACAGTAGGGCTGGATGGTACATGTAAGGTTAGGTTATCCCCCACGTCTATATGTTTCAGTTCTCTCCAAGAGATATTTCCGCTTCAATAGTGAATCGGAGGGTCCAGGCTCTCCGAGGGACACCAAAAGCGCCCCCCTATAGGATCCCGCCCCCCCCCAGATGATTTGTCTTCTATTCATGTATTGATAGGAGGGCAATGTTTCGGGTTCTGTATCTCAATTTGGAGTACGCCTGCACATCATACGCAGTTTTCAACCATTGGAATGAATCTGCTAAGTTTCGAACCAGTTATCTCAATAAGTCAGGGGACAATTGATCGCGTGTCATGAATAGTACCAGGCCCACTGAGGGGAGTGGGTGCATGGAGAAAAGAGAGAGGGGGGAAAGTGGGGAAGATGCAGGTACTGGAGGATGGTGAAGGGTAGGGGTAGGGGGTGGGGGCCCCGCTCCTGCGCCCCACCGCACCAGGAGGAGCCCAGCAAGGACAGCGGCGGCGGTCACATGTCCAGCATATACCGCCCGCCTCAGGACCTATTGACCCGAGGAGGCCGAGGAGGAGGCAGGACGCGCCCCCGGAGGCCGGAACATATACCATGGTGTCCAAAGCAAACGGGTCTTTTCCTCGTTGTCCTGGACCACAGCCGTCAGCTCTTCCATTTCTCCTATTCTATCCACCTCTCGGGCCCAATCCTCCTCCGTTGGAACATACTCGGTCTTCCAGTATCTAGGGATTAGCGTTTTAGCGGCGTTCAAGAGATGTCTCAAAATCGACTTTTTATAGACCGCTACGCTATCATTAGTATGGTGTAACAACATAAGGGCCGGGCAGAGCGGGACCTGGGATCCTGTGATCTTACTCACTGGGGCATGTCCATAGGATATGCAATAGCGTACCCTCCTCTGCCTTACACCTCCAACACACCGGTGAGGAGCTCGGGAATATCACAGCTAGTCGCTTTGGGGTGTAGTACCACCTAGAAAGGTACTTATAGTTCGTTTCTTGTATTTGAGATGAGATCGAAGATTTTTGAGAGAGTACAAATATTTTCTCCCAATCCTCTCTCGTAAATTCCCTTCCTAGGTCTTTCTCCCATTCCCTGCAGAAGGGGGGCACTGTCTCTTGCTCTGCCCCCAGCAGCTGGTATATCTGAGATATCACCTTTGTCGGCGAATCCTTTTGCATTACCAAGGACTTGAACTGTGTGAGGTCTCGTCCCAGGGAATGTTTCGGTCCCATTTTCTGCAGGAAGTGCTGGAAAAGCAGCAACTGCCAGGGGTCCAGGTGCGGGCTATCCCAGCGACTCCTGAGTTCCACAATGCTGCACCATTCTCGTCCCCTCACCAGGTCTCTCCCCCTAACCGTTCCCAAGTCTCTCCAGCCCCCCCTGGCCTGCGGCCTCTGGCAAGTGGGTAACTCTGGATTCCCGATTACTGGGATCAGGGGTGACGGCCAAGGTGATACCTCTTTCCCCCTCCTGGCCCCATCCCAAACATTGAGGGTGGCCTTTATCAATAAGTTAGATCCGCTCCAACGGCTTGAGGTCTCAGTTGCCCATGGGATCTCTCTTAGCGGGGTATCTGTGCAGCTATCCTCCACAGACACCCACTTCTTCTCTTCCGCATTTCTCCCCCAATCCACTATCCTCTGCAGATGCGCCGCCTGCCAGTACCTCTTCAGATTCGGCACCGCCAGACCTCCTCCTGCTCTTGGTCGCTGCAATAGCCCAAAGCGGATCCTCGGTTTCTTATTGCTCCAAATGAATTTCAGGATTAGGGTATTGAGATTCCTGAAGTAGCTAGTTGGTATATGACATGGGAGGGTTTGGAACAGATACAAGATTCTCGGGAGGACTGTCATCTTTATGGCGCTCATCCTGCCCATCCTTGTAAACGTTAGAGAATCCCATCCTGCCAGATCTGTTTTGATTTTATTGAGCATAGGAACAAAGTTATATCTGAAAACATCCTCTATATCCTCCGGGATTTTTGAACCCAAGTAAGTCAACGTAGGGGATGACCATCTGAAGGGAAAAGAGGACCTGATGGGGGACACTACTGTTTCTGGAAGTCCAACATTAAGTGCTTCAGATTTGTCGAAGTTAATCTTGAAGTCCGAAATGTTTCCAAATAAGTCAAATTCCTTCATGAGGTTTGGAAGTCCCACTACAGGGTTAGAGACGAAAAACAATAGATCGTCCGCGTACGCCGCGATTTTATGCTCTACCTCCCCCACCCGAATCCCTTTTAGATCCACGTTTTTCCTTACGTGTCTTAGGAAGGGTTCTACTGCCAGGGCGAAAATGAGGGGGGACAACGGGCACCCCTGTCTGGTCCCGTTTGAGATCCGAAAAGGTTGAGAGAGATGGCCGTTTACTTTCACTCTGGCCTGCGGTTCAGAGTATACTCCCAGTATGAACCCCAGCGCTCTCCCCTGAAGTCCGATATGTTTCAGTACCTCAAAAGCATAGCTCCAGTTCACCCGGTCAAACGCTTTCTCAGCGTCCGTAGATAGTAGCATCATTGGAGATTTGTCTGTCCGTGATCGGTGTATGAGATTTAGGGTCCTAATCGTGTTGTCCCTAGCTTCCCTGCCAGGGATAAATCCGCATTGATCCTTCTCGACCAAGTCTGGTAGATAGATAGCCATTCGGTTCGCTAGTATTTTAGTGAACAGTTTAAGATAAACGTTTAATAGTGATATGGGGCGATAACTTTTACAGCTCAGTGGATCTTTCCCTGTTTTGTGAATAACTGTGATGTGTGCCTCAAGCGCCTCCTTCGGGAACGCTATCCCAGTTTCATCCCGGTCTGCGACGTTAAAGGCTCTAAGAAGGTGTTTATTCAAAATACCTTCAAATTTTTGTAGTAAGCTATAGTTAGCCCGTCGGGCCCGGGGGATTTACCATTCGGTGTGGTCTGTATTGCCTTATTTAGTTCCGCCCCCGAGATTGGTTCTCCCAGCCTGGCTATTGCTTCAGCGCTCAGTTTCGGCATGCCCGAGGTTACAATGTATTGCTGTATCTTGGCCAGGTCCCTTGGCGGGTCCCTTTCTTCCTGTGGGCGCAAGTTGTAAAGCTTGCGGTAGTATTCCCGGAACACCCTGGCGATGTCTGCCGTTTTGTGCCACTTCTGTTGTTTCCTATCCAAAATTGCTTCAATAAAATTTATGGATTGCTGCTTCCTCAGCGCTCTGGCAAGGAGGGCTCCGCTCCTGTTTCCCCATTCGTAATAATATCGCCTACACCTCTTTATGGTGTATGCTGCTTTTCTCAGAAGCATGGAGCTTAATTGCTCCCTGCATCTTGTCAGCTCTTTTAGGGCCTCTCGTGCCTTAGTTTCCTTATGCTTCTTTTCTAGGTCCTGAATTTGGGAGATCAATTGATCCCTTTGTGTAGTGTGGGTTTTGTTTCAGCCTGGTCGCGTGTTGGATAAGCGTTCCTCTCACCACCGCTTTGTGTGCTTGCCAGATTGTCATCGGTGTCATCTGTGCAGTTTAGTTCAAAGTAGTCCTTTAGAGCCACTTGCGTAGCCTCTACTGTTACTGGGTCTTTCAGCAGGCTCTCATTTAGCCGCCAAGTCCACGCCTTCCTTCCTTCTTCTCTGGTGGTCAGCGAGATCCATACCGGATTGTGATCGGACAAGGATGTCAAATCGATGGCGGTTTCGGCAACTCTAGGCAAGAGACTGTGTGAAAGCATAACATAAGCCTCGATTCAGAGAGACACAAAAAAACTTCCGATTTCGCGCCGTCGTCGTATCATTTTCAAAAGTTCCCGCTCTCGTATGAATGTGCGAGCGATTCCAAGCATGCTTCGTAAACCTTCCGTAAAGCATCCGTCCGCTCGTATGCCAGAGTACGCATACGAGGATGTCATTTTCAATCAAGACTTTTCAGATTCATTTTCTCAGCTAACAACGTAGCCTTTTGATTTTGCCCTTTTGCCATCGTATCCTCACACGAATCCTTTCCGCTTCCCGATACATCCTGCTTCACTTTTTCCAAAAATCTTCGTCCAGACGGAAGTCTTACGATCTTGCGCCTGCGCCCTACAAACTTATCTCATTAAAGTGCTTGCATCTATTTCACTCACATCACGTAGAATACCAAAAAAAACACCCTAACCACTTTGCGCTATCCTGCCTCTTCCCTTTTGAGCCCTTAAAGCTCACCCTAAACACTTTGCGCTATCCTGCCTCTTCCCTTTTGAGCCCTTAAAGCTCACCCTAACCACTTTGCGCTATCCTGCCTCTTCCCTTTTGAGCCCTTAAAGGTCACCCTAACCACTTTGCGCTAGCCTGCCTCTTCCCTTTTGAGCCCTTAAAGCTCACCCTATCCACTTAGCGCTTAGGTTCTTCTTCCATTTTAGCAGCCTAAAACTTACCCAAATCCCTTTGCGCTTAGATTCTTCTTCCATTTTAGGTCCCTAAAACTTACCCAAATCACTTAGCGCTTAGATTCTTCTTCCATTTTGGCACCCTAAAACTTACCCAAATCCCTTAGCGCTTAGATTCTTCTTCCATTTTAGGTCCCTAAAACTTACCCAAATCACTTAGCGCTTAGATTCTTCTTCCATTTTAGCACCCTAAAACTTACCCAAATCCCTTAGCGCTTAGATTCTTCTTCCATTTTAGGTCCCTAAAACTTACCCAAATCCCTTAGCGCTTAGATTCTTCTTCCATTTTAGGTCCCTAAAACTTACCCAAATCACTTAGCGCTTAGGTTCTTCTTCCATTTTAGCACCCTAAAACTTACCCAAATCCCTTAGCGCTTAGGTTCTTCTTCCATTTTAGCACCCTAAAACTTACCCAAATCCCTTAGCGCTTAGATTCTTCTTCCATTTTAGGTCCCTAAAACTTACCCAAATCACTTAGCGCTTAGGTTCTTCTTCCATTTTAGCACCCTAAAACGTACCCAAATACCTTAGCGCTTAGATTCTTCTTCCATTTAAGGTCCCTAAAACTTACCCAAATCACTTAGCGCTTAGATTCTTCTTCCATTTTAGCACCCTAAAACTTACCCAAATCCCTTAGCGCTTCGATTCTTCTTCCATTTTAGGTCCCTAAAACGTACCCAAATCCCTTAGCGCTTAGATTCTTCTTCCATTTTAGGTCCCTAAAACTTACCCAAATCACTTAGCGCTTAGGTTCTTCTTCCATTTTAGCACCCTAAAACTTACCCAAATCCCTTAGCGCTTAGATTCTTCTTCCATTTAAGGTCCCTAAAACGTACCCAAATCACTTAGCGCTTAGATTCTTCTTCCATTTTAGCACCCTAAAACTTACCCAAATCCCTTAGCGCTTAGATTCTTCTTCCATTTTAGGTCCCTAAAACTTACCCAAATCCCTTAGCGCTTAGATTCTTCTTCCATTTTAGGTCCCTAAAACGTACCCAAATCACTTAGCGCTTAGGTTCTTCTTCCATTTTAGCACCCTAAAACTTACCCAAATCCCTTAGCGCTTAGATTCTTCTTCCATTTAAGGTCCCTAAAACTTACCCAAATCACTTAGCGCTTAGATTTTTCTTCCATTTTAGCACCCTAGAACTTACCCAAATCCCTTAGCGCTTAGATTCTTCTTCCATTTTAGGTCCCTAAAACTTACCCAAATCCCTTAGCGCTTAGATTCTTCTTCCATTTTAGCACCCTAAAACTTACCCAAATCCCTTAGCGCTTAGATTCTTCTTCCATTTTAGGTCCCTAAAACTTACACAAATCCCTTAGCGCTTAGATTCTTCTTCCATTTTAGCAGCCTAAAACTTACCCAAATCCCTTTGTGGACATCTGAATCTTGACCTCAAAATAAGTATTTTCCCCTTTCTTTTTTGGAAATGTATGTGTTACCAGAAATGACACTGAAACGTTGGTTTGTTTGAACTTTTTTACTATTAAATATTTTTAGTTTTTTAAAAATCTTAAAACATTTTTTGCTCTGGGCAAATAAAACTTTTTTTTTTTTTGGGATTAAAAAAATTTTAAAAATATAACAACTGCCTCAGCAGAACAGGGCCAGGACCCAGGACTTTACTCCTCTTCGTCTTCTTCTGTTGTCCCCAACGAGTCAACCATCACCTTCATATCGGCCACCAACGCAAGGACCCTCCTATTCATTTGCAAAATTTGTTGCCGTGTGGTCCCTGTAACAAATGGAGAAAAAAACATTAGATTCATACCAATACATGTTTGCCACCTGTGGATTGAATGTTTTGAAGTTACACAAATAAATCAAGGCTACATATGTAATTCTGGCAAGTCATTAAGCTAAGGAAGTGGCCACAGGTCACTCTTAAATTGCCATTGGCTAGGGCTTGATGTATCTGTGTGTTGATGTCAAGTACCACATAAATGCTAATAATGCCCGGACTACTTACTTGGTTGGTGGCCGCGAGCTGGTTCGTTGGGGACAACACGCTGAGGTCCTGGGTCCTGGCTCTGCTGTGAAGAAGTGCCTGTAGAAACATGGGAAATATGTTCAGTTTTATGGTAAAATTCCTCAGTTAGAAAATGTCTTTTGCCAAGTCTGGTTCACATCACTCACCTTCTCCAGCTTCTGCTTGGAGCACATCTGCTGCCTCCTCTTCCACTTCCTCACCCGCTCCAGAAGCATCTAGATAAACAGATGAAAGGAATCAGTTGGGTAGGAGATAGCATGTATATGTGTGTGCGTATACATGAAGAGGGACATACCAGAGGCTCCCGCATGCGTGGCAGGGTACGACTCCCTGCCCACGCTGTGCCGCCCCTCCTCTGTGGTAAGGTCCAGGGGCTGGTCTGAGGAGGCCACAGAGGAGGGGTCGGCCCGTCGCCCTGGAGATCCACCACCTTCACTCCCAGCTGCAGAATCATGCAGCACTGGTCGGCCTGTGCGCCTCCGGGTGCGGCGAATACGGTAATCCATTTCCAACACTACCAAAGAAAAGGCATTATAAATAAAAGGCATAACTTCTGTCGTAGTTACATTTTGTATGCAAGCGCTATGTACTTACTTGGGAAATGGATCCTGAAAAACCTCCGCACCCGGGGCATGTGCAGTCGCTTCAGGTCCGACCAATGCTGCATTATCTGTGTGTGGGTGAAGGTGGTGTCGGTCTGATGTTGGATCTCTGAAATGATCTCCAGGGCGACGTTTCGTTTCTCAAACGAGTTGGGCAGGTAGTCGTACCTGCGCTCCAGCATGGTCTACAAGACAAAAATCAAACATAGCAAGAAATCAGAAATGCCTATCAAGAAGTGGCAACAATACATTATTTGGTTCGATCACATGAACACATACACACACACTTCTAGGCTAAGTTAACTTTTAAATCTGCCAGCACTGTTGTTTGGCACGTGTGTGGCGTGCGCTTGGGTGTGCATGTAGTTGAACCAAATTTAAAAACAATCTATTACTTCGTGCGCATCCTTAACATGTAGAGCAGCATTTAGAAAGCCAAGCAAAGTCCTTAAAAGACACTTACGAGCATGATGATCTCTTCTTGTTGGCGGGTGAAGATAGTGGGCGCCATCTTTCTTCTTCTTCTCGGCAGCAGATAAGCACTGCCCCAGCGGTTTCCGGATTTCGCACGGCCGTGCGAACGGCCGGCCGTGCGCGTAAGCGGACGCGTAGGCGTCACACGCCGGATACCTTATTTAAAGGGCCCTGCACACACAGCTCATTCTCTTTGAGAGTCCACCCAAAATGGCACCGAAAAAAGCTACTGGCCAGAAGAAGCAGACCAAGCGGGCTGAGCAGGCCGAGGGACCGAGAACACGCTCCCAAGAGCCCAAAGCCAGGCTAAGGCCTACCACCAAGGCCGCGGCCAAAAAGGATGTTGCAGCAGCCCAACCAAAGAGCAAGCAAACCAAGGCTGGGCAAGCTCATGCCCCACAGATGGGTAAGAGGGGACGAAGCCCCACCCCACCCTGCCCCACATCCCCCCCACCACGTGGCACCAAGGCCATAGCCAAAGGCCCCAAACACAGAGCCCGAAGCCGCAGCAGGGGCCCAAGGCGCAGCAGGGGCCGAAGCAGGTCCAGGTCCAGAAGCCGCAGCAGGGGCCCATGGCGCAGCAGGGGCCGAACAAGGTCCAGGTCCAGAAGCCGCAGCAGGGGCCCAAGGCGCAGCAGGGGCCGCACAAGGTCCAGGTCCAGAAGCCGCAGCAGGGGCCCAAGGCGCAGCAGGGGCCGAAGCAGGTCCAGGTCCAGAAGCCGCAGCAGGGGCCCAAGGCGCAGCAGGGGCCGAACAAGGTCCAGGTCCAGAAGCCGCAGCAGGGGCCCAAGGCGCAGCAGGGGCCGCACAAGGTCCAGGTCCAGAAGCCGCAGCAGGGGCCCAAGGCGTAGCAGGGGCCGAAGCAGGTCCAGGTCCAGAAGCCGCAGCAGGGGCCGAACAAGGTCCAGGTCCAGAAGCCGCAGCAGGGGCCCAAGGCGCAGCAGGGGCCGAAGCAGGTCCAGGTCCAGAAGCCGCAGCAGGGGCCCAAGGCGCAGCAGGGGCATAACAAGGTCCAGAAGCCCGAAAAGCCGTCAAAGGCCAACGGCCCCCTCCCCCCCCGCACGTGGCTCCAAAGCAAAGCCCAAGAGTGTGCGAACCACAAGATATGCCTCACCCCAGCCAACGACCTCCAAGGCCCCACAGACCCACAGGGCTCAAAGCAGCAGCTCCAGCTCGCCCAGACCCTCTCTTGCTCACCCACATTCTCCTCCGGCACAGGTTGTCATGCATTCCCCCTATGCCACATCGACACCTGCAACTTCAGTGGCCACCCAGCCCCGAACACCCAGTTCCTTTCCCAGTCCAGTACGATCCACAGCCAGCCTCCAGTCCTTGAGGTCTCCTCCATCCCCCCAGCCCAGAATGTCACCCCATTTGCCACCAAGCACTGAGGAGCCACAACCACCCCAAAGAGGGCGCACATTGCGCCGAGGACACTTCTTCTTCTCGGCAGCAGATAAGCACTGCCCCAGCGGTTTCCGGATTTCGCACGGCCGTGCGAACGGCCAGCCGTGCGCGTAAGCGGACGCGTAGGCGTCACACGCCGGATACCTTATTCAAAGGGCCCTGCACACACAGCTCATTCTCTTTGAGAGTCCACCCAAAATGGCACCGAAAAAAGCTACTGGCCAGAAGAAGCAGACCAAGCGGGCTGAGCAGGCCGAGGGACCGAGAACACGCTCCCAAGAGCCCAAAGCCAGGCTAAGGCCTACCACCAAGGCCGCGGCCAAAAAGGATGTTGCAGCAGCCCAACCAAAGAGCAAGCAAACCAAGGCTGGGCAAGCTCATGCCCCACAGATGGGTAAGAGGGGACGAAGCCCCACCCCACCCTGCCCCACATCCCCCCCACCACGTGGCACCAAGGCCATAGCCAAAGGCCCCAAACACAGAGCCCGAAGCCGCTCTAGGGGCTCTAGGGGGTGGCTGCAAGGGCTAGCTAAACACATGGCTCTAGGGGGTGGCTGCAAGGGCTAGCTAAACACATGGCTCTAGGGTGTTGCTTTTAGTGGAGTGCTCACTTTGACCAGGGTGTGTAATGTGTGTGGACTGGTAATGTGCAAATTGACAGCCACATACATGACGTTTAAGTAAATTACAGAAAACTAAGAAACTTAGGAGTGGAGAAAAGGAATGCGTGCTATGTATTAATTGACAAGCACACGCCACACTAACATCTTTGGCTGTTGGTCAATTTGGTAAGAGCTGGGTTGGGTGCACAACGGATTAAGATGGTTTGCTACAAATGTTTTCAGAGATACAATGTTCCCCACCAGAATCATATTGTAACTGCTATTTTGCACCTTAGTGTGTTAACTTCATCGCCTAAAAGGGATGTGGCAACTCACACAGCAGCCATTACTTGCATGTTTGTTTTTAGACACGTGGCCAATGTGTCTAGTCTGGTTTAACAATCCATGCACTAATGTAATTGCATTCCTAGTGAAGGCCAAGTGGCCACGTTGTGGGAGTGGCCATTCCTGCTTGGCCACGTTTCTTTGCTTAGCATAAGTGTGCTTAAATATCAACAATGCATAGTTGTGTGTTTTCATAGCTCTTTTTCTTCTAATGCAGCCCAGCATCATCCCTCAGCTAGTGGGGACTCCTCTGCCATGTTAGCGCTGCCGTCTTCTTCCGCACTGCATAGGACCCAGGATCCGATATCTACGGTAAGTGTTTTTTCATGCTGTTGTGTATGCATGTGGCTTGCCATGTTTTTCTTGTCTGATTTATATATGTATTCCCCACACTGAACCTTTTTTTTTTTTCATTTCCCCAACAGAGCCACACACTGATGGAGCAAATCCAGGAGCAGGAGGAAGATGGAAGCTTCTTTGGAGATGATGAAGATCTTCCCCTGGGCCAGAATCTGCAACTGTCCCAAAATGTTTCGCCGCCAAATCCTCAGCAGCAGAGGGAAGCTGGCTGCATGCTGCCTGCACATCGTGGGCAGCATGCAGAGACTGACCCTCCAGTCCCCAGTTTCAGATCTGCTGCTGAGGATTTGGCGAGCATACCTGTGGCTGTTGGGGGTCCTCGAGCAACATTATCTGCACGCCCCACAACCCGGGGAATCGGGCGGCGTACTCAGCAAAATCGCCCAGTTTCCCAGGGGAGGGGCGTGCAGATGATGGAGTCAGCATGGCACCAAGAGAGGCGGCTTTTTCGTCGCCAAAATCAGCAAAATCAAGAGCATATTAGGGGCCAATTAGAGTCCCTAAATACTACCTTCAGTGCCGTGCTGACTGAATTGAGGACCCATAACAGCCACATGGCCAACTTGACCTCCGAAATCAGGTCAGGCATGGCCGAAATGCACAGTAACCAAAGAAACATTTTGGAACAGTTGCAGATTCTGAATGCCACACAGGCCCAGGTTAGGGCCCCCCCCAAGGGCCCCAACCTGGGTTCTATGGGCATCACCAATATTAATGTGTATTTGGCCTGAATCTGTTCCACATCTTTGCGAGACATCCCC
Source organism: Gastrophryne carolinensis (assembly GCA_027917425.1). Lineage (NCBI taxonomy): Eukaryota > Metazoa > Chordata > Amphibia > Anura > Microhylidae > Gastrophryne > Gastrophryne carolinensis. Next base: position 437,822,586 of record CM051234.1, on the reverse strand, counting down.
ACTGGATTGACTTGTCTGGTGAGGGCTAAAAATCTGCCATTTTGCGCTGCTCTTGCTAGGTTGTTTTGGATTTGCCCCCATATAGGTCAGTCAAGGCGTGAGGTAGCCCACTAGCCAATGCCAGAGCCCAAGACTCACTGAAGCGGCCACTTAAGCTGTGGCGTGGCTGTCTTGGGCACAATCTCATTTGTGGTGGCTCCTCATGTTTGGCGGAATGATTGGGTGACATTCTGGGCTGCCAAACTAAGACCTTGGACCCTGGCTGTGATTATACTGGATTGGGATTGGGACTGGCTGTTCTGGTTTGGGTGGCCCATTGACTTACAGGTGTAGATGTGGCATAGCTAGGTTTGCTTAAAACCTGTGTCTGTTGAAAATGTGGGCAAGCAGGAGAGGGCTTATTTGTGTCAATTTTTATGTTTTGGAACATGTTTTTCAAACAATTTCATGTACATGTCTGGCCCCAAAGTCCGTGAGGGGCACTCACCTCCTATTCAGTTTGTATGCCAGAAACATTTTACAAACTAGTAAATATTTTGGTTTCAACAAGTTTATGTCTGTGGTGTTTTGATTGCGAAATATTAGTTCAAGTAGACCCAAAAAAAAACATAAAAAAAATGTCTCCAAATAAGTCCACAAACGTTGTTGTTTTTTAGCACAAATTCATTATTGGTTTATTCATAATGAAATTAGACATACCAAAAACAAATAAAAAAATAAACAATAACCAAGTCCAAAAAAACACATCCAAACCTAAACATAAATTAGGCAAAATGTGAGGTTATTAAATTTGCCCGCACGGCTTGCCCAGACGCACTTGGCTGGCCCACATAGGCGTCGTCTGGCTCATCGGAGGGTGGAGAGGGTGGCCAATCAACATATCGGGGGACCCTTTGCAGAATAGCAAAATTATGCAGCGCTGCACATGCCATAATGATATCAATGACCTTTTTAGGGTCATACTGCAGGGAGCCCCCAGTGTGGTCCAAGCACCGAAAACGGGTCTTCAGAAGTCCAAAGGCCCTCTCCACCACTGCCCTGGTCTTTCTATGGGCACGATTGTAGGCCTCTTGGGCTGGAGTCTGTGGCCGGAGGAACGGAGTCATCAGCCACGGGAGTAGTGGATACCCCAAATCGCCTACAACAATGTAAGGGAAACTAATATTACCATTAATTCAGACATGGCAGGGCAAAATTGCTTTAAAAAAAATATTACTGAGGTATGTGACATTGTCACCCAAACATGAGCATACATATTGCAGATGTCAAAACAACAATTAAACATATGTGAGAGATGGGGGCCCAAAGTAGGTCAATTATACTGTGGATGCTGGGTAATCAGGCAGACTGTTAGCAGCTATTGTTTCCTGTCTGTGCTGCAGAACAATGTATTATGGTTTAACTTTACTTGACCCATTTTCTGTTTTGGCTTAGTCCAAAACAGGTGTAAGGCTGCCCCTGCACTTTATCCCGCTCACCTCTACTCAGTAAGTGAAATGCATGTAAGCAAAGATGGCGCAGACCCTCTGCTAAAGTCCCTAACAGATTTTGATGTCAAAGTGTTTTGAAGACTGTTTCTGACTTTTGCTCTCATTACACTTTGGAGTTTAAACAATGCAGGACTATAAATTTTGCAGCCAATGTAGTTTGGATCAAGTAATGGGTCCAGACGGGTTACACATGTTCCCAAGGTGATGTGCAAGGCATCGTGTAGGAAAGGTGACTCCCACAAGCATTCAAGCCACACATATAAATTCTAAATCGGTAATTGGACTCAACTTACCAAGGAGCCATGCACCCGCAAATTCTCCTGACTCAAACCGCCGGAATAATCCAGAACGGCGCAGGATGTAGGCATCATGGGCTGAGCCAGGGTAGCCTGCCAGGGCGCTCAGAAAACGCATGTCCTGGGCCACCACTGCTTGCACATTCAGTGAGTGGCCCATTTTCCGATTTCTGTGACAAAAATAAAGATAAAACCAAATTTTAAAAAATAAGGCCACGAATCCAACGCTCACTTCTAACAGGCTAAGTCAAACGTTAACATCCAGACAACTAACAATAAACAACTACATGCATTTAAGTGGCCAACAAAAGAAGATGTATGTTCGAGCCTTTACAAGGTTGAGTGACTTGTTCTCTTTCAAGTACACTTTAAAATGTTTGACTTGTGCCAAAGTTGGCAAAGAATGGAAAAAGAAGGTCCATTGTTGCACATACACTCTTGCCAAGGAGGAAGCATTATCATGGAGGGACTGATTGCAATGAGGGAATATGTAAAAGGAGAGACTAGCAACATAGAGTGGCTACTGAAAAGGAGGGACTATTCACAATAAGGGAGGCTAAAAATGTAGTAAATAAGGGCAAGGATGCTCTGCTTAAAAGGAGGGACTATTCACAATAAGGGATGCTAAAAATGTAGTAAATAAGGGCAAGGATGCTCTGCTTAAAAGGAGGGACTATTCACAATAAGGGAGGCTAAAAATGGAGTAAATAAGGGCAAGGATGCTCTGCTTAAAAGGAGGGACTATTCACAATAAGGGAGGCTAAAAATGGAGTAAATAAGGGCAAGGATGCTCTGCTTAAAAGGAGGGACTATTCACAATAAGGGAGGCTAAAAATGGAGTAAATAAGGGCAAGGATGCTCTGCTTAAAAGGAGAGACTATTCACAATAAGGGAGGCTAAAAATGGAGTAAATAAGGGCAAGGATGCTCTGCTTAAAAGGAGGGACTATTCACAATAAGGGAGGCTAAAATGAAGTAAATAAGGGCAAGGATGCTCTGCTTAAAAGGAGGGACTATTCACAATGATGGTTTAAAAACAAGGATGGAGAAATACAAATAATGGTATTGGCCAAAGGAGGGACAACCAAACATTTAGATACAATGGAAGCCACAACTTGCCTGTATATATACTCGTCGACTGCCGGCGGGACGAGGGCAACGTGTGTGCAGTCAATAGCACCCATGACGTTGGGCATGTCTGCGATATTATAAAATGCCAGCTTAATGGCGTTTCGGGCTACCATATCCTCAGGGAAACAAATATATTTCCGAGTTAGGGTAGCCATGCCTTCCAAAAATTTGGATAGTGCGCGGCTCATCGTACGCTGAGAGATCCCCACGGAGAGGGCACCCAGCCTCTGGAACGAGCCGTTCGCCAAAAATTGCAGGCAGCCAAGCATCTTGGTCATACCTGAAATTGCTTGCCCCTTAGTGGTGCGGGCTAACCATGGCCGCAGCTCACTATACAATTTATGGAGGGAAGCGCGATTAAGCCTGGTCAGCTCGAACAGCTCAACGTCATGCATGCTATTGATGTCCATGCGTCGCCGCCGATGCAGTCTGGTCTGTGACCTCCGGACGATCTCAATTCCCATGAGTTGCAGATCCTCATGCTCCTCAAAGGCAGTAGACTCGTCCATGGCTCTAGTTCCGACGTCTAAAAGGTGCCGGGAGTGGTTCGCCAATGAAACGGATTTATGGGGTGTTGTCCCATCGGCAATCAGCTCTCTGAATTAATCGCAAGCCCACTGCAATAACGAAAATTTTCTGAACGGACGAAAAAAATCAGATTTGGTGGAAAAATGCTCCCGAATGAACGAGAAACTTCCGATTTGCTTCCGTTTTTCGAAAGAGCATATACGCATCTTCCCGAATGTTCGTACGGATGAAAAATGTACGAAAAAAAGCAAAAAAATGACAAACACCCACCAAAACTTTCACAGACAGCTACGGAAGTCCGCACGATTGTGTCTCTGAATCGAGCCTATAGTCTATCCTTGCGTATGTCAGATGTACTGGTGAGAAGTGGGAATAGTCTCTACCTTTTGGGTTATGACTCCTCCATGGGTCACACAGCTGCAATTTATGCAGGGCCTGTTTTATCTTCCGTATTCCGCTATACGGGACGGAAGACTTACCGGTAGATGAGTCGATGAGCGGGTCAAGAACGATATTCAAATCCCCTCCCAAAAGGACTTTCCCTTCTTGGAAATCCGTCAGTTCGGCAAAGAAGCGCAGGAGAAAATCCACTTGTCCGCTGTTTGGGGCATAGATGGATAAAATCGTGTACGTTTCTCCATACAGTGTACCCTTCACCATTATGTGTCTGCCCTCCGCGTCTGCAGAGACCTCCGTCATCTGAAATGGGACATCCCTAGCTATTAGTATCGCCACTCCTTTAGTCTTGGAGTCTGGCGAGGAGCTCAGATAGCACTGAGGGAAAAATTTAGGAGACATCTTAGGGCAGATTTTCCCTTTGAAATGCGTTTCTTGTAAGAGAACGATTTTGGCTCTTAATCTCCTCAGTTCCGATATTGTGGCCGATCTTTTTTCAGGAACGTTGAGGCCCCTGCAATTCAGGGACATGACTCTCATGGCTGTCCCCGATGGTCCACAGTCCCGCCCCACCTCCATCCCGGCCTCCCAGGCCCGGGCAACACCGGTTCACTTGAGCTAGATGTGAATGGATGGCCGTCGCTCCTCGTACTCGGGCAGGCAGGACACAGGGCAGGGGCCCCCCGGAGGATGAGGGGCAAGGAGTGGGCGGGTAAGTAGGGAAAGGGGGGGGGACAAGTCAGAAGACGATGGCTCTCACAAGAGGGAGAGGAGCGAGAAAGGAAAGGAAGAAGATAGAAGAAAGAGGAAACAGAAACAGAACTGGAGATGACCCAAAAGGTGAAGTTGGGTCAGTTAGAGTCAAATTAACGACTAACCTAATATAGGGTAGTTTAGCCCAGCGACCTCTAGGGGTGAGTCTCCAGCAGCTCTCCCCAAAGGAGCACCAGGATCATGGGGGGAAATGGATGCCAGGCGAATAGGAGACAGAATCAATAACAATTACAAGTACAACTCTTGATCTATATGTATCTCGCTCGGCAACTCCCCGCCCCCCCCCTATAACACACCGGCTGATGAGCAGCAGCCATATGCAAACGGAACATTGTAAAAAGAACAAACCCTCATGTCGTGAGTTATTGTCAAGTAGTAAAATAAAATATAAAATGTATAAAGTATATCTCCTACACCTCCCCTCTAAAGCAGTTCCCCACAATGGGTCCCGACTCGCCCCGCCCGTTCCCAACCAGAGGCCCCCCTGCCCCGAACCACACACATCTCAGCTCCATGACTCAGAAGGGGGGAGAATCCCAGGTGTCACCCCGGGCAAAGCTCTAAGTGTGTGGGTCCCAGCCCCGGGGTCCCTCTCGTTCCCGTGAAAACATCCCGCCAAAGCGTCAGCAAGGGAGGCCCTCCGAGGCAAGTCTACCGCAATGATCCAGGGGGCACCATCTCTACCGTGCGCGTCAGTGTCCCACTCAGCGGGGCCTCCCAAGCCGAAGCCGCCCCGTCCAGGTGAGCGCTTGCCGGCCCCGAAGTGAGCCCCAGAGCCGCCGGAGCGCCCACCAGTAACAAATCTAGGCCTCCCCCAGGTATCAACTCGGTCCGAGTAAGTCGGACCCCCCCGGCAGGGGGCCCCACCCATCCCCCACTCTACGCCACCCCGGATCACTCCACTCCGGAAACGTATCCCCTTCCATCGGGATCTCCTGCAGGTCAGGGAGGACCCAAGCATCAGGTGGAGAGGCGGCCGGCAGGCGGGGTGCCACATGGTCGGGGGGGGCCTCCTCATAGGGGGCCCCCTCTCCCCTCGGGCCTATATGTCAGCCTGGCAGCTCTCGAGCGAAGGAGCAAGCCGAGCAAAGTCCTGAAGTCTAAGTCGGGCCCACCTCAGGCCGCCGCCCATCCACCCGGCACCAGGCGTCCCAGCTTACTACCCATAGGGCGGGCAAGTCGGTCCGCCAAGGTCCACAACAGCACCGTATACACTATAAAGTACTATAAGGCAGGGTAAAAAGAGAGCAAGCAAAACCTTAAACATAACATTATCTAATCATACTTTGAACAACCTGCGTCCTCTATGTACTATAAAGCATTATAAAAGAGAGTAAAAGGAGGGCAAGCTAAAACACAAACTCAACATTATTCAACCGTCATTTGAACCTCTTGTGTCTTCTACTCGGGTCGTCTATCTTCACGTTCACCATTGACGGGGTCAGGATCTCCTCTACGAGCCAGGCCAGGTCGCTGCGCCGGCCTACGTCGCGCTCTCTCCTGCCTCCTAGGGCGTTGTGGAAGCGGAGCCACCCCCCCCTTCAGGCTCTATGGCCAGCCAGTTTGGAACAATGACGGGGGCCGTTCCCAGGAACTCAAACAGGCCCTCCAGCTGCTCCTGCGTCTTCAGTGCGTAGGTTCGCCGATCCTTCTGTACCAGCAGCTGGAAGGGGTGTCCCCATCTGTAAGTCGCCCCCTGTCGTTGTATTAGGTCAAGTAAAGGTTTTCGTCGCATTCGTCGCATTTGGAGGGTTCTGCGCGATAAGTCCGATAGCAGGGTGACACGGACTCCATTTAGGTCACTGGGGCTCTTATTCCATGCCGCTCTCATTAGCGCCTCTTTAATTTGAAAAAAATGTATCCTACAGATAACATCCCTCGGCCTGTTGGGATCATGACTCACAGGTCCAAGGGCTCGATGGATCCGGTCGATCTCGATCTTCTCCTCTGGTGGGCGCTCTAGTAACTTGTTAAACAGTCCGCATGTTATGGACTTCAGCTCTGCTGGGCCCACCGACTCGGGGATGCCTCTCAGCCGTATATTGTTTCGGGGGTTTCTGTTTTCCAAGTCGTCTTGCTGCACTTGGAAGTTGGAGAGCATCCTACGTGTGGCTTCTTGTTCACGTTCTAGGGCTTCCACTCTAGCTTGGAGCATTGTCTGCGCGGCCGTGGTATAGAGTTTTGCATGGATGTAATTTCTCTATGGAAAGTGTCTTCCATTCTAGATATGTAAGATTCAAAGTCAGATCTTGATGGCAGCGTTTTAAGGGCCTCAGTGATATTATGTCTTACTGAGCCCGCTATAGCTGAAATCAGTGCGTGAGGCAGAGGTGCTTCAAGGGCGGCTGCATCAGTGTGCATCATTGGTCGCTCTTCCAGCATGGGGTGTCTCATTGCTCCTGGCAACGTGAATGTCATGGGGCTGTGGGGTCCTGGCGAAAACACAGGCTCCCGTCTCCATTCCGCCCGCACGTCTCCCGGTTGTCCGGCCACCTGGGAACTATTGTATGACATGGTGTGCCTCGTCTCATCCGGGCTATCCAGGGCCATGGGGCTGCGGGGCCATGGACCCTCGTTCCCACTCGTCACCAGGGCTGTCAGGTTTCTGGTTCTCTGGGGTGATTGTGTCTCCTTCTTTCCCCAGTAACACGGGGACCGAGGAGTGTGCCTCAGGGTGCTGCCTCTTTAAAGATTTATCCCCCTCCTGCAGGTTATCATGCATGGCCATGCATGCTCTGGCTGCCTCTTGCTCTGGGGCTGCTGGCTTGATCCCCTCGATGTGGCTATGAACCTGGGCTGCCACCACCAGTTCTCTGCTCCTGACCTGCGGCCCCTCCTCTCCCCCTCCAGGGTGACTCACCGCTCCTCCGGCGTGTATCGGGCGGGTATGCGGCCTCTGCGCTGTCTCCGGGCCGGCTCCTCTTTCCCATCCCGGCATCCAAAGTCCCGCAGCGTCGGGTCCCCGCTGTGTGGTCGCGGGTGCGTCCTCCTGTCTCGGCGAGGTCGGCGCCATCTTGCCTGTGGTCTCACCGCACCTCTCCTCCTCCAGCAGCACGAGCCTCTGCGCTCCCCTCCTCATCTCCGGCGGTCGGGGAGATGCCGCATCAGCCTCCTCTTCAATGTAGTGGCAGTCAGGAGGTAAGTCAGGTGCCGCAGGGACGGGGAGCAGCCGCCCCTCCGCCCCACTCGATCTCCCGCCGGCCTTCGCCATTACCGCTGGTGGTGATCTGGGGCCCTCCGTTCTGCGGAGCCAAAGTAGGTCAGAATGCGGTTCTGCTGACGGGGCTTTGCCGCGCTCCGGGTCCTCCGCCTTTTGGACATATTTTGAGGGTTGCCGCTCAAAGAAAAATGTAGTCTAAAGGGGGTTAAACAGGGAGCCTCACGCTTTGGCTTCCTACTCCACCATTAGCAGGCCACGCCTCCCTCGACATCCATTTTTAATATATTAACTCTTCCAAACCAGGAAAATGCCTTCATTGTATATGTACCCAGATCATCTAGTGTTTGAGTAAGAAGGGGGTTATAATTCAGCTCAGCTGTTAGAGGAGAAGGATAACAAGGATTTATATTGTTGGTCTGCTATCTGTATTCCCTGTATGCTGGGGTTGTTCCTAATGGCAATGGCCAGATGTTCCATAGTGATAACGTAAGGAAGGGGAGATAAAGGGCAACCCTGGCATGTGCCATTGCTGATTGGGAACGAAGCAGAGAGGAGGCCATTGGCCCTGACTTTTGCTCACCGGGCGGTATAAAGAGCAAGAATTTTGAAAAGAAGGATCGGGCTGACACCAATTTGTTGAAGGGATGCCTTCATAAAAGTCCAGTTAACTCTGTTGAATGCCTTCTCCGCATCACACGATCGAAGGCAAGCCAGGATCTTTGATGAGGTGACATATGAGATTAAGTTGAAAACCTTATTGGTGTTGTCCCTAGCCTTCCTCCCTGGAACAAATCCCACCTTATCCAGATGTATCAGGTCGGCAACAGTGGCTGGAGGCTTAAAGAGATGACGTAGCGTAATTTTTTAGATCATCATTAATAAAGGAAATTGGCCTGTAGCTTCTACAGAGAGTGGTATCTTTGCCTGGTTAGGGATAACAGATATCGTTGCTTCCAGAGATTGCTTGGGGAAGGGGCATTCCTCTTTGATTGCATTAAAGGTTTTGGTTAAAAAAAGGTATCAGACGTGGTCCAAAGTGTTTCTAAAATTTGGGGTAACAACTGTCTGGGCCTGGGCAGTTGTCTGATGGTGTTTCTTTGATTGCCTGGGCTATTTTTTGTTCAGAGAAAGACATTTCTGTTTGTGGCCTCTAGCATGGAGATAGAGGGTAGAGGATTAGCAGCTATGTATTCAGATATCTCTTTTGCGGTCACCAGGAGGTGTGGGGGCACAGATGGACTCTGCAGGTTATACAGAGAGGTATAAAAGTCCCTAAAGGTGTCCGCTATATCAGATGGGGTCTGGGCTATAATACCATCCTGTCGCTTAAGGTTAGGAATGTGTGTTGGTAAAGATCTTGAGTGCAGAGATCTTTCTAGTACACAACCATACTTATTAGCCGACTCATAAAGGCAGGCCTTCCCTTAACTCTAGCAGCATGGTGTTTGTGGGGTTGACTTTATGCTCTCCTTCCAGGGCGTGAATCTGTTGCAAGGTCTACGTTACTAGAGAGGCGCGTTCCCTCTTCAATCTAGCACCGTGTTTAATAAATTCCCCTCTGACGACACATTTCAGCACCTCCCACTGATAAGGTAGAGGGGTGGTATCCCCTTTGTTGTCACTGAAAAAGTGCTCAATAACTGCCTCAATGGCGGAGGAGGCTGCATCCCCGAGCAAGTTGTCATAGAGTCGCCATGACCAGCAAGCCCGATCAGGGCAACCTTTTAATAGCATTAATGATTTAGAGATCAGTGCAGGGCAGAAGATTGCAATAAAATAGGCAATCATCGTATTGGCCTTGTGTATTTACAGCTGCACAGAGGAAAGTGCAAACTCATGCTGAAAGACACCTTACTTTAAGTCACCAGGCAATCATGTTCAGGAGTTGGTTGTTAGGCTGGAGAGTTCTTCTAAATGAACTCTTTGCCAGGGGAGCAGATTGTTTGGTCAGAGCAAAGGCACGAGAAAAAGGAAATGCACTAAAGATGGTTTTATTAATAAAAGCGAAAGGAAACAAAAGATCTTAGATTCAGATACAATGTGCAAAGCAAAGCAAAGAAACAAGGCTAACAAGATAACAACTAAAAAGGAAAACAAAGGAAACCCCAAGGTGCTGGTGCACTCACCCAAGGGCCCAGGACAGGGCTCTGCTGACTGACCCTAACTGCAGGCAGGGTGATAAATGACACCAGCCACCAGCCAGGCATCAGCCGAACCCGGGGACCTTACATTGGTAAACTGTGCATGGACATTCAGTTCCACAGCTGTTGTCTATCTTAAAAGCAACAAACACCAACTGGGTGGCTCCAGAGTCTAAAAGACTAGTGTTGGGTGAACCCCTTCCCCCCCCCCCCAAAGTTCGGGTTAGGCAAGTTCGACCAAACTTTGAACAAAAGTTCAAACCCGGTCCACATTGAGATCAATGGGAACCTGAAATCTGGGGGACAATTCTGCATCTGGGGGGCAGCTGGCAGTGCTGGCACTAGGAGTGTCCTCACTCATGGGAGCAGCAGCCATCTTTCTGTGGCCCTGACCAGAGCCCGTTTGACAGGAACACAGGCCGCGACCAGGGACCAGATCGGGGCTCAGGTAAGTTGTACAGTTGTACAGCAGCTTCCTACTGCTGCACCCTTTAGGTGAAGCTGGTTGATGGGCTGCTCATCAACCAGCTTTCTGTGTTGGGGCCAAACATCGAACTTGAACAAGGATTTTTAGCTGAAGTCTGTGTTCAGGTTTGGGAACCTGAATTCGCAAAATTTAGTGTGAACCCGAACTTTGCATTGGGGTTCACCCAATACTTTAAAAGACTCCAGGGCCAGCCTGTCAAGTACCCCTGGGGAATCCAGATTCAAGATGCCCCAGTGTGTTAACCTCCTGCAATTGCCCACAAACACTCACCTTTCCAACCTGTTACCTATCCCAAATTGGGGTGCCCCAGGGACAAAGAACAATACCAGTGATAGTGAAAATTCTGAGATTTGGTCCACTTCAAAGAGTCACAGGACAGCAAGGTGCTTGAAAGTATTCTAATGTTGACAGCAGTATTTCTAATTTGTTAAAGTGAACCAAAACTATTGATTATCCTTGGTTTCGATCCTTTTCCCGCGGGCACCCCGATCAGGGGTGCCCCGCTGTGTGAAACCCCCCACGATGCAGAACCCAGCTCAGCTTTTCCCGTTCCCACGGTGCGTCTAAGAGCAGCGGCTCTGATGGCCGCATCCTTCGTCTCCTTCTAACAGGAAGCATGCCCACGCAGGCCATTAACAAATTAAATCCCTATACCCACTCACCTAACCTCGTTCCAATGACACATGTGTAGGTCACGGCCCCGCTTTACCTTTAGTTAGATGAATACCTGGGGCAGCTATTTGCTAGAGCTGAGCAGGGATGACACCAGTAGCCTGCTCTGCACCATTAAAGGTCACTATTGCAAAATTGTGTAATGATAAAAATCCATATAAACACGTCGCTAATGAGAGGAGGGGTCACTTATACACCAGAAATGAATAAAACTCCTCCAAGCCTGTGTCTTTTTCTCACATGATAGGAACAAAATCCAGGGGTGACAGGTTTCGTCTATGAGGGATGACAGAACCCTCTCCCATCCAATAAAATAAAAGAAACAAGCCTGTCTAGATATTTGTTGATGCCGCCATCCAGCATATTTATATGAATTTTTATAATTGGGCTATTTTTTCATGACAGTGCTCCTTCAAGCTGGCTAGATGCTGTGATGTCACATAACTGAATGGTGCTGAGCACGCTAAGTCTGCAGCAGCTGGCTCACATAAGTGTACAGTGGCTTACTATCTGCTACACACCCTCCATTGTGTTAAATGGCACCCCTCACTGGGCATAGCCCATTCGTGCACTGAATGCAGGTATTTATTTTTTTTAATAAAACGTTGCCACCCATCTGACCCTACCCGGGGGGCCTCCTGGCAGGTGGGGGCCATTTACACGGTATGCATGGTGGCTACTGAAAAAGGGGGATTTCACATAAGTGGGGCATCCCAATTCAGGATGCTCTATTGATAGGGAATTGGCTGGCCCTGGAGTCTTTTTGACTGGCAAAAGTGGCTGTTGTTGTTCTTTTAAGGAATTCACCAGCCATATAAAAAACAAATGGAACTCACCTTTTGTCCCTAGTGATCATTGGTTTGAGTCTCACGCCACCTCCCATGCATTTTTGAATAGAGCAGAACCCCTGACACAGAAGCATCTGTGACTGGAATACAGGCCAACCGGCGCAAGTTTTAAACCAATGATTGAGTTGAGTTGTTGATTGCCAGAGTCGAACCGATCAGCTGCGGAGGACAATAGGTGGCTACCTATTTGGCTAGCCAATCCCTTTCATACATTTGCAAAAATGTTTACGGTTAAGGTCCCCATGTATTGCTAACATGATGCATGTGCAACGCAGGTTAGCTACAGTATGTACTGCATTATACCTTTGTTGCACTTGTGTTGCCTTAGATTTCTATTGGCCTACATTACCGTTGTATTGAAAATGCTGCATGTAACATTTTCCCAACTCAAAGGGCAGGACAGCCCATATTGTATATTGGAACTGCGCCATTGAAAGTCTTGACCAAATGATAATGGAAACTCAATGGGATTGACTGGTACAGATAGAACATTATAGGTATGTTTCCACTCTCAAGGAAAACTCAATTTTTGTCAGGTTTTTGTGTTCTGCCCTATTGTTTTCCTCTTTTGGAATGTTGAATAAACATCAAAGTATAATTAAGCACAGAAGCGGCGGATGAGTGTGGCAGATGGGTGGCCCAGGACCTGGATCGGGCAATTCAGTGTGTGTCAGAGTGCTGGACAGCAGCAATCATCTGCAATGGATAAAAAGGGAGTGTAGCATTTTTTGTTATTGTATTATGTGTAGAATCAAATTAACTCACAAAAGTCTTAAAGGAGCCGCAGCACTCAACCCTGTTTGCTTGCAGACCAGCCTACAATCTGTCTCTAAACTTGGTTAAGAACAGAGGGCTCGGTCACACACATCTGCAGAAGTATGCTGAAGCTGCACCACCAAGCGCGAAGGTGCCTCTGTGGGGTGCAGGTAACTCTAATCTCTGAGAGCCCCATTTGGGACATACAGTGCAATAGATAAATTGGGAGCAGGCTTACCTGAGATTGCCCTAAACCTCAAGTGCAAGCCATGGGGTGGAAGGGTCAAAGACCTTGCAATACAGACTAGACCCCACACCCCATGTGCTTGCACAAATTCAAAAGAAACAAAGGAGGGGTGGCAGCCGCTCAGACTATTTTATACTAACCTGGGAGGCTTGCACTTGAGGTTTAGGGCAACCTCAGGTAAGCCTGCTCCCAATTTATCTATTGCACTGTATGTCCCAGATGGGCTCTCAGAGACTGCACCCCACAGAAGCACCTTGGCGCTGGTGGTCCAGCTTAAGCATACTTCTGCAGATGTGTGTGACCGAGCCCTCTGTTTTTAACCAAGTTTAGAGACAGATTATAGGCTGGCCTGCAAGCTAACAGGGTTGAGTGCTGTGGCTCCTTTAAGACTTTTGTATCCTAATTGCCCTGCTAACGTGCACCTCCCAGGTTAGTTATAAAATGGTCTGAGCGGCTGCCACCCCTCCTTTGTTTATTCAGGATGCATTTTTTTTGTCTCACAGAAAAACGTGAGAAAAAAAATTCTTACAGTGCCGAATCCGCCCTAAAGTCTGTAAAAGTTTATCCTTTTTCCACTTGAAGATGATTTTGGGAAATAGCTTTGACATGTATAACATTTCCCAATAACAAGACAACAACTGATAGCTTGCCAAATAATTATCAGTTGGCTGAATATTTTTCAGATGTTCTTCTATCTCTGTTGCCTGTTAATAAAATTTGTATTGAGTAATAAAGCAGAAAAATCAGAAAGTCTAAATAGACATTTGTCTGCTTTCCATTGGGTCATACTCACCCATTTCCGGGATCCCAAGGTGATCAAATGCGGCACTGTGCAGAACGGCTACAGTTTTGCACATTCTGGAAATGTTATTTTGTCTTTTCATCCTGTTTAATGACCATGCAATGGAACTGTGCATATTCTAAAATGACAGTTGACCTAAAAAATAAGAATATTAATACTGACCGCATCCTTTCTATGGAAAAAAGCATTGAAAGGAAAATGCCCTAAAGATTAGGGTACATTCCACATGCTGCCTTCCAGGCAAAAGACATGAGGGCTATCCAATTAGCTACCCCAGGATCATTCTGATTTGGGATACAAAGCTTACCTTTCCTGGTAGTCCCATGGCATACATCGCTAAATTGAATAAATTGGCTGCACATGCACCATGTGACAGCCGGAAAATGGGGGTTTTGAGTGCAATCTGGGGGGGTATTACATCCCATCTTGTGAAAATCCTGGTGGTTTATTTTAAATGCATCCAAATTGACATTTCAAAGTGCACTGTAATTGTTAAAATTACTCCACTATTCTCCTTTTTTTGCTGCTATAGCAATATTTTACTTTCTTCAGTGCAATATTTTAAGTGATTGCTGAGGGCCTAACTGTGATCAACAAAACCTACAAATGTAGACGTTATCTGCATTAACTTTTAAGGTATAATTTACTTTCATTGCGGCACATTGTTACCAGTCCCGTTAGCTAAAGATTTTACAACCTCTTGTAGTTTAATGGACACTATTGTCACAAATAGGTTTTTTGGTGTTTACAATATCATAAATAATAAAATAAATCAAAGCATGGCCAGATGCAAAAATCTAAATAGACTTTGGTCCCTATTTTCCAAATCCCTAGCAGGTATTCTGATTTGTGATTCCCCACAACAAGCCCTGCTAGCTTGCCCCTGTGCCTGATGACTCATACCTACTTCCGGTCTCCCACGCGGCCATGATCTGTGGCAAAGAGAGTGATCTGTTTTTCGCCGGACCATTTTTGGATGCCCCTAGGGGAGGGTTGCAGCTAGACCTAGGTCTAGTCTAGACTTTTTTTTAGAAAGTTGTATCGTTTTTATTTTTATTAAATGTAATGTTTACATGCACCCAAGGTGGTACACAGGGATGTTCAGGAGAACATTAACAGGGGCTGCCTGCCTGTAATATTTTAACAGTGGAACATTATTCCTTCCTGCTTTAAACATGCTTTGAGGCCTGTGACCTACTTATTTATAATTAATCACCCCTTAGGGGTACTTGGTTGAACTCCTTGTTACTATGGGGCGATTGGCATAAAAAGTTGAGAAGCACTGTTCTAAAGTATTTGACTGGTAAGGTCTTTTGGGGGTTGATCACATACAGTACGAAAGGATATCTCAGAGAGATTGTGTTTCCTTAGAGTGTAATTTGGAAGATGTTTTATGTATCAAGGCTCCGTGCTGTGGATCACTAAGAGTAACCGCGCAGACAGCGGAATGCTCTTTTGGCAAGGGAGCACTTTCTTCCTGCTTAGTTGTGCGAGCTGACCAGTGTCTGCTGTTTATCTATGTGCGTAGAAAGATAGTGACTCTCGTTCAAGATTCTCCAGAAGTATGGGAATCACAACAGGACAGCCTTTCTTTACTTACTGTAAATTAGAACATTCATCAATACGTAGCACATTACTTTAAAAGTGAAATGCTTATGACTAACTGTTCTACATGCAGGACAGCAGGTCTTCACGCTAGGATGCGCTAGTCTGGTGACTTCAAGGCTGTCCCTTAGGGACTATGAAGTCATCTAGTTCTGTTTACAGAATCACAGTTCAAACAATTAGATGTCATCCACTTGGATTCCAGCCTTGCAGTGAGCTAAGAGGCAGGGGTTATGGTCTGTATAGGACGTGAGAGTAACTCATGGCACGCTCTCTACAAACTTCTGTAGATCAGGCAGCTGTGTATTCCATGTTAACTCATCAACGCGGGTGGTGATAAGGCAGGAAATACCCCAAAAGCTCTATCCATGAACTTCTTAAGGCAAAAGATATGTATCAAATTGTTATTTCAGACATAAACCATTAACCGTAAGACACTTGTTAACAGGTATAATACAGAAGAGACAAAATGTATGGAGTTATCCTATTAGATATTAGGAACTTCTCCCATCTCGAACACACATTAAAGTCCAAAAACAAATATTTGTCTTCTTCTTTTTTAAAAAGAAAAAATACCCTACTGCAATATAATAAAGTCCTACATTCTTTTTTACAAATGTGTAAATAACAACACTCTATAGGGCAAACTTACCAACCTTTCTTGGTATGAGAGTCACATTTCGAATTTAGAAATAGTCAGGAGTTGCTTTCAATATGAATAGATCATAAAAGCCATATAACAGGAAACAACTGGAAATGGTTTCAAATAATGACTCAGTAAAGTACTTGAACTTGACAACTTAGTGTGGTTCCCCCTGCCCCATAAAATACATGCCCCACATGAGTGGACCCCCCAGCCGTAAAGAGGTGAATGTCAAAATCGAAGCCAAGACACTGCTGGGAGGTTGGTAAACAGAGTGCTGCACTGTATGCTACCAAGACAGCTAAGCCAGCACTTTTCTTTAAAACTAGACCTCTGCTAGTGTTCTGGACAACTGGTGAGTCACACAATAGGGTCCGCACACTACAAGCTGTTGGCCTAAACCCAACACTTCCATGTACTAGAGAAGACTGCCGGGGTGCCTGATTTCCAATCTGGGTAAGTTGTACACCAGCGGGTCCAGCGGGAGAGCTGTGCTGGACAAAATGTAAGTAGCAATATTTTTGTGGGGCTGAACAATCCCTTTAATCCATTCACAGTGATACAATGTATAAAAATGCATAAATAAATTCAGTTAGCAAATAGAGTCAGTTAACATTTTAAAGTCATTAACAATTTGAGTCAGTTACAATTTTAAAAAACAATGTTTATCTTCTATTTCTTTAGGAAAAAAACATCTCAGTGACCAATATAATGTATAGAAATGTAAAGTCTTCATTCTTGTATAATTCTTAATACCATTTAGAGTCCTGGTACATTCACTTATTGATGAAAAAAGATGATCTAATCAGCCATTACATGTAATTATGCACAGATATTGATGGGTGGGTTTTGCCAGTTGTTTGTCTTTTCTTCAGCATCCTAGTTCGACTGGGGGTTGAGGAGAGGGGGGCTCCTGTTTAAATAAAAAGGGTGCATGATAACATGACACATTTTTGGAAGGAAAATGAAGTAGAGCAAGTTAGGGAACATAAATAACAAAAGATTACTACTGTTCTTAAAGTCAGCAAAAAATAGACCCTCAACTTATGAGATGGACAGGGTGATGTTGGAAATTTAGAAGTGTTAATCATTCATTTAGTTTATGTTCTATCAATCTAAGGCCCTTGTTTTATTAGAATCAGTGATAAGCAGCAGTAGCAGGGTGTTCTAGTGGTGATAGATAATGCTCCAATCTCCCCAGTCCCCCAGCTATCTTCATGCTGCCCCAAGGACCTTAATAGCAATGCCTAAAACTGTGCTGCACATGCTCAGTCGTAAGTTCCTCTTCTAAAGACCAGTATGCCTGGCCTGTAGTCATCTCAAAAGTGCTAGACAGAACAAAAACATGAGTGTTAACCTTTCAACAAACTTTACATTATTAAATAGTCCAGTGTGTTTACATGAAAAACAACCCCATTTCTATCCATTATATTACTTGTATCCGCTATGTTTTAGTAGCTTACCTCTGTGCTTTCTGAACATATAGTTACTGTTCTCTCAGACATGGTGGGTGGAGACGAGCTATCATCTACTGTATAAAGAAAGAGGAACGTCTGCTTCCTGATCTAGAAATAAATAATAGAAAAAATGAGAGTAGTTGGAGTCGAAACAGCACTGGTGGCCTCGCTAATCATTGAGTCACCAGTATGTTGTCATCTGGGCAAATTTGAACTCCTTACCTGAATGAATAAATGCACAGGCACTGCATGGTACATAGGAAACTCATTTTGTCAAGATAATCAGATCCTAGTTGGTGGGACTGTCCCAGGAAAGTCCCAAGTGTTAAGAAAGGTTTCAGGCAACATGAATTATTTTCAGCTGAACAGCTTTTATAATGTAATCCTTTATTCTAGACTTTTCACTTTCGGTTGTATTTAGAACACTCATTAGAGTTCATCCTGTGTAAACAGTACTTTGTTTACATTCAGCTCATTATTTTTCAACGATCATTAAGCCAAAGTTGAATGTCAAGAAGTAGAAAGCTTAGAATTGTAGCATTTGAATTTGCAAGTGTCCAAATTCTGAGCTCTGCAAATCGAAAGAAATCTCTGACAACTCTCTCCCTTCTGCTGAAGAACATGTGCTTTTTGTTTTTTTTAATTTACAAAAGTTCTTTTCCGAGGTTGATAAAAAGACTGATTGCTAACAGGAGAGAGGAATTACTGCTCCCTTTCCCAGGATATCATGTCTTGATGCTATACTTACCCTTTAAAGACTAAGCCAAAGAAAATAAATGAAGTGAGTCTTAAAAGCTCCTGGCCCAGTAGACCTCCAGGCTGATGACAGTGCTATTTCCAGTATTTTGAAATGCAGCTTCTATTGTCACGAGCTCACAGCTGCCCGATAAATGGATAGTGTTGAATATCTACATTAATACATTTAAACTAAACTTTGTGAAATGGAACTGATTGGCTGACAGGACTTCTGCATTTCATGTCATCTACCCACATCTAACTTTTCTATGCAGAGAGCTAAATAGTCTAATAAATAAGACATTTCAAGAACCCATATTAGCAGAGAAGAGATGTATTTATGGATATAGAAATGTTGTTATAAATATATGCCTTGATTAGATTATGGCTTGCAGTTTAGCACAATCTGGTCTGTCAGCAGCCAGCAAGCCCGGTGACGTCACAGCGCTATTTAAGGCCGGCGGCCATCTTGCTTTTCCTCATTTCTCTATTGCATTCGTGAGAGACAGGACGCTGCTGTAGGCAGGGAGAGAGACAGTTAGACAGACAGGGACAGACAGGGACAGGCTGGAGACAGGCAGGAGACAGGCAGGAGACAGACAGAAAGTCAGCGAAAAACAGGGAAAGTTAGGAAAAATCGGAGGCAGTCACAGGGAGATTTACTGGCTGGCTGACTGGCTTTGTTAGCGTTTTCAGGCTGCTTATACACTAACTGTGCATATATACTGAACTGATCTTAAGTCTGCTGTGAGGCATCCCATTCTGTGACTACACCAGCCTCTATTTAATACCATAACCATTTGCACTTATTGTAATAGAAATTAGGCCTGATAAAGACACTTTTGCTGTGCATAGTCTTACTGCTGCCTGCCAGGTGCTCTCTGGTTTTTGGGGCATCCCATTCTGTGACTACACCAGCCTCTATTTAATACCATAACCATTTGCACTTATTCTAATAGAAATTAGGCCTGATAAAGACACTTTTGCTGTGCATAGTACTGCTCCCAGGTGCACTCCGGTTGGGGCATCCCATTCTGTGACTACACCAGCCTCTATTTACTATAACCCTTTGCACTTATTCTAAAAGTAATTTGGCCTGATAAAGACACTTTTGCTGTGCATAGTACTGCTCCCAGGTGCTCTCTGGTTGGGGCATCCCATTCTGTGACTACACCAGCCTCTATTTACTATAACCCTTTGCACTTATTCTAAAAGTAATTTGGCCTGATAAAGACACTTTTGCTGTGCATAGTAGTACTGCTCCCAGGTGCACTCTGGTTGGGGCATCCCATTCTGTGACTACACCAGCCTCTATTTACTATAACCCTTTGCACTTATTCTAAAAGTAATTTGGCCTGATAAATACACTTTTGCTGTGCATAGTACTGCTCCCAGGTGCTCTCTGGTTGGGGCATCCCATTCTGTGACTACACCAGCCTCTATTTACTGTAACCCTTTGCACTTATTCTAAAAGTAATTTGGCCTGATAAAGACACTTTTGCTGTGCATAGTACTGCTCCCAGGTGCTCTCTGGTTGGGGCATCCCATTCTGTGACTACACCAGCCTCTATTTACTATAACCCTTTGCACTTATTCTAAAAGTAATTTGGCCTGATAAAGACACTTTTGCTGTGCATAGTACTGCTCCCAGGTGCTCTCTGGTTGGGGCATCCCATTCTGTGACTACACCAGCCTCTATTTACTATAACCCTTTGCACTTATTCTAAAAGTAATTTGGCCTGATAAAGACACTTTTGCTGTGCATAGTACTGCTCCCAGGTGCACTCTGGTTGGGGCATCCCATTCTGTGACTACACCAGCCTCTATTTACTATAACCCTTTGCACATATTCTAAAAGTAATTTGGCCTGATAAAGACACTTTTGCTGTGCATAGTACTGCTCCCAGGTGCTCTCTGGTTGGGGCATCCCATTCTGTGACTACACCAGCCTCTATTTAATACCATAACCATTTGCACTTATTCTAATAGAAATTAGGCCTGATAAAGACACTTTTGCTGTGCATAGTCTCACTGCTGCCAGGTGCTCTCTGGTTTTTGGGGCATCCCATTCTGTGACTACACCAGCCTATATTTAATACCATAACCATTTGCACTTATTCTAATAGAAATTAGGCCTGCTAAAGACACTTTTGCTGTGCATAGTCTTAGTGCTGCCAGGTGCTCTCTGGTTTTTGTGGCATCCCATTCTGTGACTACACCAGCCTCTATTTAATACCATAACCATTTGCACTTATTCTAATAGAAATTAGGCCTGATAAAGACACTTTTGCTGTGCATAGTCTCACTGCTGCCAGGTGCTCTATGGTTTTTGTGGCATCCCATTCTGTGACTACACCAGCCTCTATTTAATACCATAACCATTTGCACTTATTCTAATAGAAATTAGGCCTGATAAAGACACTTTTGCTGTGCATAGTCTTAGTGCTGCTCCCAGGTGCTCTCTGGTTTTTGTGGCATCCCATTCTGTGACTACACCAGCCTCTATTTAATACCATAACCATTTGCACTTATTGTAATAGAAATTAGGCCTGATAAAGACACTTTTGCTGTGCATAGTCTCACTGCTGCCAGGTGCTCTATGGTTTTTGGGGCATCCCATTCTGTGACTACACCAGCCTCTATTTAATACCATAACCATTTGCACTTATTCTAATAGAAATTAGGCCTGATAAAGACACTTTTGTTGTGCATAGTCTCACTGCTGCCAGGTGCTCTCTGGTTTTTGGGGCATCCCATTCTGTGACTACACCAGCCTCTATTTAATACCATAACCATTTGCACTTATTCTAATAGAAATTAGGCCTGATAAAGACACTTTTGCTGTGCATAGTCTTAGTGCTGCCAGGTGCTCTCTGGTTTTTGTGGCATCCCATTCTGTGACTACACCAGCCTCTATTTAATACCATAACCATTTGCACTTATTCTAATAGAAATTTGGCCTGATAAAGAGACTTTTGCTGTGCATAGTCTTACTGCTGCCAGGTGCACTGCTGGCTGTTGGGGCATCCCATTCTGTAACATAGCATACCCCTCTTTATTTACACTAAGCAGCTCTCTTATTTACACTAGGCAGGCCTGTTGGAGGCTGAGTGTTACTGCTCACTTTTGGTGTGCATTATATTCTGTTTCATATAGACCCACCGCTGCCTGGGGGTTCTTAAAATATCACCTACTACCACGCCAGTTAGACTATGTCGGGCAGACAAGTGCCTGGAAGTGAAAAGAGGAGCGGCAGAGGCCAAGATTCCGCAGGCAGAGCTCGCAGCAGACTGGGGTCCAGTAGCAGCAGGAGTCACGCTGAGAGACCTAATCTGCCAGTATCTGCTAGCGGTCGGGTCTCCACCAGTAACGCATCTGCCGTGGTAGATTGGTTGACGCGCTCATCAACAACATCATCACAACTTATGTCTGAGACCCCCAGTCTAGGGTCGGTAGGTTCCTCTGACACAACCCTGAGTTGGCATGCCCCGAGAGCAGTCCCTGTCCTCCCATTGCCTCTGTCCTACGCCGTTCCCTCCCCCAGCGACGTATCCTATGCTTTGGGTTCAGCTCCACTCTTTAGTGAGGAGGACGATCAGATAGAGGACAGTCAGCAGCTACTGCCCAGCCAAGAAATGGAGGTGGCTTCTTTAGCTAGGCAGACAAATAGTGATGTGGACAGTGTCGTGGGTGCTGCGAGCGTTCCAGCTCCTGCGCCAGACACTGTTGACGAATCCACGAACATCAGTGACGTACAGCCACAACTCGGTGATAATGATGATGACGATGAAGCCGATCGCACTTGGGAGCCGGGTGATGAAGGGGCTTCATCGTCATCATCAGGAGAAGAGGGGCGCAGGTTGCCCCGGAGTCAGCAGCTGAGGCAGCAAGGTGGTAGCAGTCAGCATGGGGGCACATTTCCAAAGGCTGGAGCCGGCCGGGGCCGGGGCCGGGGTAAAGCACCTGCTGTGCGGCAGTCTACCTTATCGGGAGGTAGTGGAGCAGGGGTTCCTGGAGTTGGCAACAGCAGCAGTGAATCAGTGAGGCCAGGGGGTGGGAAAAGTAGCTACTCGGCAGTGTGGCAGTTTTTCCTGAAGCATCCGCAGGAGGGTAACATGGCCACATGCAAGATATGTAGGCAAAAGGTGAAGCGTGGCCAGGGTCCAAATGTTGGCACCACGGCCCTGCGTCAACATATGATGCGTCACCATAAAGCGACCTGGGAGAACCGAGGCTCCCAAGGGGTGGTCCAGTCTGCTTCCTCACCAAGTGAGCTCCCAATTTCTGCCAGCCAAGGCTCCAGCACCTCAGCCGAAGGCAGCTGTGCGTCATACCCATCCTCTGTCGCTCCTGCTCCTCCTCCTCCTCCTCCAAGTCATGCATCCCGCCAGCAATCCATCAGCGAAGCCATGTCCAAGAGACAGCAGTATGCGCCCACTCATCCTACGGCGCAGAAGCTGAATGTGCTCCTGTCCAAGTTGCTGGTGCTGCAGTCGCTCCCTTTTCAGGTGGTGGAATCTGCACCTTTCAGAGAACTGATGGCTTGTGCCGAGCCGAGGTGGAGAGTCCCAAGCCGTCATTTCTTTGCCAAGAAGGCAGTACCAGCGCTGCACACATTTGTTGAACAGAAGGTGGGCCAGTCCTTGAGCCTGTCGGTGTGTAGCAAAGTGCATGGCAGCGCCGACATCTGGAGCTGTAACTACGGTCAGGGACAGTACATGTCGTTTACGGCCCACTGGGTGAATGTGGTCCCTTTGCAGCAGCAGCAGCAACTTGGACAGGTCACGCCGCTTCGGCCTCCGCGCTCCCTGCCCGTTGGGCCTGTGACACCGTGCGACTCAGCCTCCTCATCCTCCGCCATCTCCTCACCCTCCACTGTAGGCTTAAGTCTCAGTGCCCCTCCAGTCTACCATGTGTGCAGGGCACGGAGGTGTCACGCAGTGCTTCACATGGTTTGTCTTGGCGAACGGAGTCACACAGGGGAGGAACTGCTTAAATGTATTCATCAGGAAATCCAAACATGGCTTACTCCAAGAAAACTTAAAATGGGAATCATGGTTACCGACAATGGGAAGAACATTTTGTCTGCGCTGCGCCAAGGAAGCCTGACCCATGCCCCCTGCATGGCTCACATCTTCAATCTGGTTGTCAAGCGGTTTCTGAAGTGTTCCCCCCATCTGCAAGACATCCTAACAACTTCAAGGAAACTTTGCATGCACTTCAGCCACTCATACACCGCCAAACACACCCTTCTTGAGCTACAGCGTCAGAATGGTATCCCCCAACATAGTCTGATTTGCGATGTTTCCACCCGTTGGAATTCCACCCTTCACATGTTGGACCGATTATATGAACAGAGAAAAGCCATCACGGATTTCCTGATGATCCAAGCAGATAGGGGGACTCCCCTGTGTAACTTCAATGTCAACCAGTGGCAGCTCATACGTGACACCTGCCATTTGCTCAGGCCCTTTGAGGAAGCCACTTTATTTGTCAGTCGGCAGGATTACGGGATGAACGACGTGATTCCACTGCTTCATGTACTACAGCACATGTTGGAAACCATGGCTGGTCAGGGCACTGGAGACATGGCGTTTACATCTTACGGCCACATGAACCCCATTGGAGCTGAACTGGAGGAGAAGGAGGAAGAGGAGGAGGAGGAGTTGCCCAGCGAAACACAGTTTAGGCTTGGCGAAATGGCTGGTTTATCTAGTCAGCGGACAGGAGAGGAGGAGCAGGAGCAGCCAGAGGAGCTAGAGGTTTTTGAGGAAGGCGAGACAGAGGACCCGGGCACACCGTGGCAGTATGCAGTGGAGATGGAGACAGGTAGTCCATCCGAGTCACTTGCGCAAATGGCAGGAAGCATGCTCACGTGCTTGCGTAGTGACCCCAGAATTGTTTCCATCTGTCGGCGGGATGACTTCTGGCTGTCCACCTTATTGGACCCTCGCTTCCGGCACAAAATGGGGGCATTTTTTAAACCCACCGAGAGGGAGGACAAACTGAACTACTACAAAGACATTCTACGTAGGCAGTTGGCCGATGCCTATCTGCGCCATGGTCCATACTCTCGCAGGTCTGACTCGAGGGGACCTCTGCGCTCACCTTCCACTGCCATGGCCGCTGGGGGGGTTGGCAGGAGCAGCAGCAGCAGCTCCATCAGCAGCAGCCTCAGTCTTCAGTCGCTAATGAGTAGCTTTCTACACCCGCATAGTGAGGCTACTCATGAGCAGCAGGAAGACCTGGAGCAGGACCTGAACCAGCAGGTCATGTCATACTTTGACATGACCATGCCAACACACCTTGAGGATCCGCTGGACTTCTGGGCAGCCAAACTTGATTTGTGGCCGCAACTAGCAGAGTTTGCCCTGGAAAAGCTGTCCTGCCCGGCAAGTAGCGTGCCATCTGAGTGGGTGTTTAGTGCGGCGGGGGCCATAGTTACGGTGAGGAGAACTCGTCTGTCAACTAAAAATGTGGAGAGACTCACCTTTGTCAAAATGAATCAGGGATGGATCAGCCAGGATTTCCACCCACCAATGCCTGATGCATGCGACTAGATTCAGCATGGTGCCACGTTTTACACTTTCCAAATGGTGCAAAACATATTTATGTCTTTAGGCCAATTTTTGGGCTCCTGCTGATGCCAACTCCAGGGTGTGAATCATCCAATTTTTGGGCTCCTGAAGCCAACCCCAGTGTCTCTTTAAAGTAATGTTTGGGCTCCTGCTGCTGCTGCCAACTCCAGGGTGTGATTCATCCAATTTTTGGGCTCCTGAAGCCAACCCCAGGGTCTCTTTAAAGTAATATTTGGGCTCCTGCTGCTGCTGCTGCCAACTCCAGGGTGTGAATCATCCAATTTTTGGGGTCCTGAAGCCAACTCCAGTGTCTCTGTAAAGTAATGTTTTGGCTCCTGCTGCTGCTGCTGCCAACTCCAGGGTGTGATTCATCCAATTTTTGGGCTCCTGAAGCCAACCCCAGGGTCTCTTTAAAGTAATATTTGGACTCCTGCTGCTGCCAACTCCAGGGTGTGATTCATCCAATTTTTGGGCTACTGAAGCCAACCCCAGTGTCTCTTTAAAGTAATATTTGGGCTCCTGCTGCTGCTGCTGCTGCCAACTCCAGGGTGTGAATCATCCAATTTTTGGGCTCCTGAAGCCAACTCCAGTGTCTCTTTAAAGTAATGTTTTGGCTCCTGCTGCTGCTGCTGCCAACTCCAGGGTGTGATTCATCCAATTTTTGGGCTCCTGAAGCCAACCCCAGGGTCTCTTTAAAGTAATATTTGGGCTCCTGCTGCTGCTGCTGCCAACTCCAGGGTGTGAATCATCCAATTTTTGGGCTCCTGAAGCCAACCCCAGGGTCTCTTTAAAGCAATGTTTGGGCTCCTGCTGCTGCTGCTGCCAACTCCAGGGTGTGAATCATCCAATTTTTGGGCTCCTGAAGCCAACTCCAGTGTCTCTTTAAAGTAATGTTTGGGCTCCTGTTGCTGCTGCTGCTGCTGCTGCCAACTCCTGCCAACTCCAGGGTGTGATTCATCCAATTTTTGGGCTCCTGAAGCCAACCCCAGGGTCTCTTTAAAGTAATATTTGGGCTCCTGCTGCTGCTGCTGCCAACTCCAGGGTGTGAATCATCCAATTTTTGGGCTCCTGAAGCCAACTCCAGTGTCTCTTTAAAGTAATGTTTTGGCTCCTGCTGCTGCTGCTGTCAACTCCAGTGTGTGATTCATCCAATTTTTGGGCTCCTGAAGCCAACCCCAGGGTCTCTTTAAAGTAATATTTGGGCTCCTGCTGCTGCTGCTGCCAACTCCAGGGTGTGAATCATCCAATTTTTGGGCTCCTGAAGCCAACTCCAGTGTCTCTTTAAAGTAATGTTTTGGCTCCTGCTGCTGCTGCCAACTCCAGGGTGTGATTCATCCAATTTTTGGGCTCCTGAAGCCAACCCCAGGGTCTCTTTAAAGTAATATTTGGGCTCCTGCTGCTGCTGCTGCCAACTCCAGGGTGTGATTCATCCAATTTTTGGGCTCCTGAAGCCAACCCAAGTGTCTCTTTAAAGTAATGTTTGGGCTCCTGCTGCTGCTGCTGCCAACTCCAGTGTGTGATTCATCCAATTTTTGGGCTCCTGAAGCCAACCCCAGTGTCTCTTTAAAGTAATGTTTGGGCTGCTGCTGCTGACAACTCCAGGGTGTGAATCATCCAATTTTTGGGCTCCTGAAGCCAACTCCAGTGTCTCTTTAAAGTAATGTTTGGGCTCCTGCTGCTGCTGCCAACTCCAGGGTGTGATTCATCCAATTTTGGGCTCCTGAAGCCAACCCCAGGGTCTCTTTAAAGTAATATTTGGGCTCCTGCTGCTGCTGCTGACAACTCCAGGGTGTGAATCATCCAATCTTTGGGCTCCTGAAGCCAACTCCAGTGTCTTTTTAAAGTAATGTTTTGGCTCCTGCTGCTGCTGCTGCCAACTCCAGGGTGTGATTCATCCAATTTTTGGGCTCCTGAAGCCAACCCCAGGGTCTCTTTAAAGTAATATTTGGGCTCCTGCTGCTACTGCTGCCAACTCCAGGGTGTGAATCATCCAATTTTTGGGCTCCTGAAGCCAACCCCAGGGTCTCTTTAAAGTAATATTTGGGCTCCTGCTGCT
This sequence comes from Gastrophryne carolinensis, assembly GCA_027917425.1. NCBI lineage: Eukaryota > Metazoa > Chordata > Amphibia > Anura > Microhylidae > Gastrophryne > Gastrophryne carolinensis. The sequence continues at coordinate 437,795,785 of CM051234.1, read as the reverse complement.
GCTGCTGCCAACTCCAGGGTGTGAATCATCCAATTTTTGGGCTCCTGAAGCCAACTCCAGTGTCTCTTTAAAGTAATGTTTGGGCTCCTGTTGCTGCTGCTGCTGCTGCTGCCAACTCCTGCCAACTCCAGGGTGTGATTCATCCAATTTTTGGGCTCCTGAAGCCAACCCCAGGGTCTCTTTAAAGTAATATTTGGGCTCCTGCTGCTGCTGCTGCCAACTCCAGGGTGTGAATCATCCAATTTTTGGGCTCCTGAAGCCAACTCCAGTGTCTCTTTAAAGTAATGTTTTGGCTCCTGCTGCTGCTGCTGTCAACTCCAGGGTGTGATTCATCCAATTTTTGGGCTCCTGAAGCCAAGTCTCTTTAAAGTAATATTTGGGCTCCTGCTGCTGCTGCTGCCAACTCCAGGGTGTGAATCATCCAATTTTTGGGCTCCTGAAGCCAACTCCAGTGTCTCTTTAAAGTAATGTTTTGGCTCCTGCTGCTGCTGCCAACTCCAGGGTGTGATTCATCCAATTCTTGGGCTCCTGAAGCCAACCCCAGGGTCTCTTTAAAGTAATATTTGGGCTCCTGCTGCTGCTGCTGCCAACTCCAGGGTGTGATTCATCCAATTTTTGGGCTCCTGAAGCCAACCCAAGTGTCTCTTTAAAGTAATGTTTGGGCTCCTGCTGCTGCTGCCAACTCCAGTGTGTGATTCATCCAATTTTTGGGCTCCTGAAGCCAACCCCAGTGTCTCTTTAAAGTAATGTTTGGGCTGCTGCTGCTGACAACTCCAGGGTGTGAATCATCCAATTTTTGGGCTCCTGAAGCCAACTCCAGTGTCTCTTTAAAGTAATGTTTGGGCTCCTGCTGCTGCTGCCAACTCCAGGGTGTGATTCATCCAATTTTGGGCTCCTGAAGCCAACCCCAGGGTCTCTTTAAAGTAATATTTGGGCTCCTGCTGCTGCTGCTGCCAACTCCAGGGTGTGAATCATCCAATTTTTGGGCTCCTGAAGCCAACTCCAGTGTCTCTTTAAAGTAATGTTTGGGCTCCTGTTGCTGCTGCTGCTGCTGCTGCCAACTCCTGCCAACTCCAGGGTGTGATTCATCCAATTTTTGGGCTCCTGAAGCCAACCCCAGGGTCTCTTTAAAGTAATATTTGGGCTCCTGCTGCTGCTGCTGCCAACTCCAGGGTGTGAATCATCCAATTTTTGGGCTCCTGAAGCCAACTCCAGTGTCTCTTTAAAGTAATGTTTTGGCTCCTGCTGCTGCTGCTGTCAACTCCAGTGTGTGATTCATCCAATTTTTGGGCTCCTGAAGCCAACCCCAGGGTCTCTTTAAAGTAATATTTGGGCTCCTGCTGCTGCTGCTGCCAACTCCAGGGTGTGAATCATCCAATTTTTGGGCTCCTGAAGCCAACTCCAGTGTCTCTTTAAAGTAATGTTTTGGCTCCTGCTGCTGCTGCCAACTCCAGGGTGTGATTCATCCAATTCTTGGGCTCCTGAAGCCAACCCCAGGGTCTCTTTAAAGTAATATTTGGGCTCCTGCTGCTGCTGCTGCCAACTACAGGGTGTGATTCATCCAATTTTTGGGCTCCTGAAGCCAACCCAAGTGTCTCTTTAAAGTAATGTTTGGGCTCCTGCTGCTGCTGCCAACTCCAGTGTGTGATTCATTCAATTTTTGGGCTCCTGAAGCCAACCCCAGTGTCTCTTTAAAGTATTGTTTGGGCTGCTGCTGCTGACAACTCCAGGGTGTGAATCATCCAATTTTTGGGCTCCTGAAGCCAACTCCAGTGTCTCTTTAAAGTAATGTTTGGGCTCCTGCTGCTGCTGCCAACTCCAGGGTGTGATTCATCCAATTTTGGGCTCCTGAAGCCAACCCCAGGGTCTCTTTAAAGTAATATTTGGGCTCCTGCTGCTGCTGCTGACAGCTCCAGGGTGTGAATCATCCAATTTTTGGGCTCCTGAAGCCAACTCCAGTGTCTCTTTAAAGTAATGTTTTGGCTCCTGCTGCTGCTGCTGCCAACTCCAGGGTGTGATTCATCCAATTTTTGGGCTCCTGAAGCCAACCCCAGGGTCTCTTTAAAGTAATATTTGGGCTCCTGCTGCTGCTGCTGCCAACTCCAGGGTGTGAATCATCCAATTTTTGGGCTCCTGAAGCCAACCCCAGGGTCTCTGTAAAGTAATATTTGGGCTCCTGCTGCTGCTGCTGCCAACTCCAGGGTGTGAATCATCCAATTTTTGGGTTCCTGAAGCCAACTCCAGTGTCTCTTTAAAGTAATGTTTGGGCCCCTGTTGCTGCTGCTGCTGCTGCCAACTCCTGCCAACTCCAGGGTGTGATTCATCCAATTTTTGGGCTCCTGAAGCCAACCCCAGGGTCTCTTTAAAGTAATATTTGGGCTCCTGCTGCTGCTGCTGCCAACTCCAGGGTGTGAATCATCCAATTTTTGGGCTCCTGAAGCCAACTCCAGTGTCTCTTTAAAGTAATGTTTTGGCTCCTGCTGCTGCTGCTGTCAACTCCAGGGTGTGATTCATCCAATTTTTGGGCTCCTGAAGCCAACCCCAGGGTCTCTTTAAAGTAATATTTGGGCTCCTGCTGCTGCTGCTGCCAACTCCAGGGTGTGATTCATCCAATTTTTGGGCTCCTGAAGCCAACCCAAGTGTCTCTTTAAAGTAATGTTTGGGCTCCTGCTGCTGCTGCCAACTCCAGTGTGTGATTCATCCAATTTTTGGGCTCCTGAAGCCAACCCCAGTGTCTCTTTAAAGTAATGTTTGGGCTGCTGCTGCTGACAACTCCAGGGTGTGAATCATCCAATTTTTGGGCTCCTGAAGCCAAGTCCAGTGTCTCTTTAAAGTAATGTTTGGGCTCCTGCTGCTGCTGCCAACTCCAGGGTGTGATTCATCCAATTTTTGGGCTCCTGAAGCCAACCCCAGGGTCTCTTTAAAGTAATATTTGGGCTCCTGCTGCTGCTGCTGCCAACTCCAGGGTGTGAATCATCCAATTTTTGGGCTCCTGAAGCCAACTCCAGTGTCTCTTTAAAGTAATGTTTTGGCTCCTGCTGCTGCTGCTGCCAACTCCAGGGTGTGATTCATCCAATTTTTGGGCTCCTGAAGCCAACCCCAGGGTCTCTTTAAAGTAATATTTGGGCTCCTGCGGCTGCTGCTGCCAACTCCAGGGTGTGAATCATCCAATTTTTGGGCTCCTGAAGCCAACCCCAGGGTCTCTTTAAAGTAATATTTGGGCTCCTGCTGCTGCTGCTGCCAACTCCAGGGTGTGAATCATCCAATTTTTGGGCTCCTGAAGCCAACTCCAGTGTCTCTTTAAAGTAATGTTTGGGCTGCTGCTGCTGCCAACTCCAGGGTGTGATTCATCCAATTTTTGGGCTCCTGAAGCCAACTCCAGTGTCTCTTTAAAGTAATGTTTGGGCTCCTGCTGCTGCTGCCAACTCCAGGGTGTGATTCATCCAATTTTTGGGCTCCTGAAGCCAACCCCAGGGTCTCTTTAAAGTAATATTTGGGCTCCTGCTGCTGCTGCTGCCAACTCCAGGGTGTGAATCATCCAATTTTTGGGCTCCTGAAGCCAACCCCAGGGTCTCTTTAAAGTAATATTTGGGCTCCTGCTGCTGCTGCTGCCAACTCCAGGGTGTGAATCATCCAATTTTTGGGCTCCTGAAGCCAACTCCAGTGTCTCTTTAAAGTAATGTTTTGGCTCCTGCTGCTGCTGCTGCCAACTCCAGGGTGTGATTTATCCAATTTTTGGGCTCCTGAAGCCAACCCCAGTGTCTCTTTAAAGTAATGTTTGGGCTCCTGTTGCTGCTGCTGCTGCTGCCAACTCCTGCCAACTCCAGGGTGTGATTCATCCAATTTTTGGGCTCCTGAAGCCAACCCCAGGGTCTCTTTAAAGTAATATTTGGGCTCCTGCTGCTGCTGCTGCCAACTCCAGGGTGTGAATCATCCAATTTTTGGGCTCCTGAAGCCAACTCCAGTGTCTCTTTAAAGTAATGTTTGGGCTCCTGCTGCTGCTGCCAACTCCAGGGTGTGATTCATCCAATTTTTGGGCTCCTGAAGCCAACCCCAGGGTCTCTTTAAAGTAATATTTGGGCTCCTGCTGCTGCTGCTGCCAACTCCAGGGTGTGAATCATCCAATTTTTGGGCTCCTGAAGCCAACTCCAGTGTCTCTTTAAAGTAATGTTTTGGCTCCTGCTGCTGCTGCTGCGAACTCCAGGGTGTGATTCATCCAATTTTTGGGCTCCTGAAGCCAACCCCAAGGTCTCTTTAAAGTAATATTTGGGCTCCTGTTGCTGCCAACTCCAGGGTGTGAATCATCCAATTTTTGGGCTCCTGAAGCCAACCCCAGGGTCTCTTTAAAGTAATATTTGGGCTCCTGCTGCTGCTGCTGCCAACTCCAGGGTGTGAATCATCCAATTTTTGGGCTCCTGAAGCCAACTCCAGTGTCTCTTTAAAGTAATGTTTGGGCTCCTGTTGCTGCTGCTGCCAACTCCTGCCAACTCCAGGGTGTGATTCATCCAATTTTTGGACTCCTGAAGCCAACCCCAGGGTCTCTTTAAAGTAATATTTGGGCTCCTGCTGCTGCTGCTGCCAACTCCAGGGTGTGAATCATCCAATTTTTGGGCTCCTGAAGCCAACTCCAGTGTCTCTTTAAAGTAATGTTTTGGCTCCTGCTGCTGCTGCTGCCAACTCCAGGGTGTGATTCATCCAATTTTTGGGCTCCTGAAGCCAACCCCAGGGTCTCTTTAAAGTAATATTTGGGCCCCTGCTGCTGCTGCCAACTCCAGGGTGTGAATCATCCAATTTTTGGGCTCCTGAAGCCAACCCCAGTGTCTCTTTAAAGTAATGTTTGGGCTCCTGCTGCTGCTGCCAAGTCCAGGGTGTGATTCATCCAATTTTTGGGCTCCTGAAGCCAACCCCAGTGTCTCTTTAAAGTAATGTTTGGGCTGCTGCTGCTGCCAACTCCAGGGTGTGAATCATCCAATTTTTGGGCTCCTGAAGCCAAGTCCAGTGTCTCTTTAAAGTAATGTTTGGGCTCCTGCTGCTGCTGCCAACTCCAGGGTGTGATTCATCCAATTTTTGGGCTCCTGAAGCCAACCCCAGGGTCTCTTTAAAGTAATGTTTGGGCTCCTGCTGCTGCTGCTGCCAACTCCAGGGTGTGAATCATCCAATTTTTGGGCTCCTGAAGCCAACCCCAGTGTTTCTTTAAAGTAATGTTTGGGCTGCTGCTGCTGCTGCCAACTCCAGGGTGTGATTCATCCAATTTTTGGGCTCCTGCTGCTGCCAACTCCAGTGTCTCTTTAAAGCAATGTTTGGGCTCCTGCCCCTCATAGTGATGCCACTTCAACTCTCTGCAATTGTGTCGCTCTGCGATTCTATTAGCGATGCCTCTGATCTGCATGTGATATTTATTCAAAGTATTATTTAACTAACCCAGCACGCATCCTATGCGTGTTACAGCAAGGCAGAATGGTTTACAACCCTATTGAGTCTCTAGGAGGCTCAGAAATAGCCGTTTTTAATAGCGATTCGGCGCGAATAAATTCGGGTCGAAACTATTTTTGTCGGAAAATTCGGCGAATCAGTCGAATCGAATTTTTCAAAAGTTCGCTCATCTCTAATCTTATCCTTAACATCATTCTATATATTTATGGAAACGTTTATACATTTGTATTTATATATGAAATATATATAATTATATCATTAGTCATTCTACTGTGAATCTTTTTATTACTGTTTATGCTGTATCACTGTTGGACATTCCGAAACGGAAATATGCTTGTCTTTTATTGAAAAACGGAAAATAAAATATTTTGGAAACAAAATATATGCCTTTTATGATCCATAGATATATAACTTACTGTAATCTCTGATATATTTGAGCATGTTTTGCCATGTTTTGCCAACATCTGGCTGAATGTAGATAGTGTTCATGGGGTTTAAATGTTACAACCCAAATTTCTAACCTTATGAAACCACATTACAAGGACTGCAACATACACACATAATATACTGACATTGTACCTGGTCTGATTTGCATAAGAGTTTACAGAGGAATTCCTCACTTCCTCTTTCACTCGTACGGTAGAAAATGGCAGCCAGTAATGTGATCCCTGGCAACCATTCAGGTTTGATGTGCAATGTCACACGGAAAACAATTCTGTACAATGCTTTAGTCAAGTGGTGTGTTCACAGAACACGTGCAGTGTGTTTTTGGGGCCCCTCTCTACTGCATCCACCTGGTCTAAGTATTAATTGTGTTTAGAGCTGCACTATTATTATTGCCCTCTATATCTCTAGTCATTGCTTTTGGCCCTTATTATGCATTTGCACTTGCACCTTTATGTGCACAGTTTGTAACATTCCACATTGCTTTTTTTTGTGATTTAATTGTTTGGTGGTCAGAGACCAGTTTGTTCACTTACACTTTTTCAGGGATACAAATTACCTTTGTCATGCTGTGCTTTTGAGGAATCCTTTGCTTCAATGATTGGGTAAAGGGTCTCTCTGCTGAGCTGTGGAACTGACATTCCATAGAAAAGGGTATAGGAAGTGACTTTAGGGCTAAGGGATTGTTTGCAAAGACCAGTTAATTTTTTATTTTTATTTTTTTAAGGCACGCTTGATTAATATACCCTCAGTTATTCTCTAATGCATTTTTATTAAGGCTATGCTAGGCAAGAACTCATTCACCATTCACAAGCAAATAGGTGGATGGGACTGGAATGTGCCAGACGCCAGACACTGCATGGGATCGTTTTCTCTGTATGAGGCATCAGGGGTGCACCAGATATGCTGAGAAGGCTGCTGCAAAAGACACAAATATGTGTCTTTTTAGTTTGGCCATTTGTTTTGCTAAAAGGTGTAATTTGCTAAAATGATCTCTAAAATTACACCATGTAGGTCTAAGAGTTCATTTAAAAACAGTGAGTTCTGAGGATAACTACACTACAAATTACTACTACTTCATTTATCACTCCACAAGCAAGCATGCAAGACCCCAGACAAAGAAAACCGGTCTGACTAGTTTGTGAGAACAATTGGAAGGTTACTTTAAAAGGTAGGCTGAGGGGGTAGAGAGTTACTCTCTGTTATGGGAGTCACTGCCTACTGAAAGGATATGTTTGGATCCTTTTAGTTGGTTTTGGTCAGGGGCTCCCAAGCGCCAGTTTGCTTGCAAGTAAGATAATATATTTATTTATTAAGAGTGCAGTTTAATTAATTTACATATATTCAAATACAGAAAACAAATTTTCATACAGTCATTATAACCTTACATATCCGGGTATAATGTTATGCCCGGGTAACAGGTATATCATATATTCTTATGTTGTTAAGAGTGTTTGTAGGATTGTAGCATCCTGTTAGATCAAAAGGCTCAGTACTCGACCTGGACACAAGCAGAGGCAAGCATCATTATATCAACTGTCACGCTCTGGGTGCTCTAATGATCCGCTCTGGTAACTCCAGCCCTCCAGGTAAGCCCTCAACCCCCAATCTCCGCAGCCAGCTTCACCTGTAGGAGCCCCCGCTTGCCGGGACGCAGAATACGCCTGCCCGGGATCGGTTGCCCCCAGGACTTCAATGGCTCAAAGGATGTAGGCTTACTGTTTGGAGGTCTGGAGAACCAGTGGCTGGGAGCGGTATTGAGCGAGCCCAATAGCTGGAGCGTTTTAACGGAAGTCCAGACAGGCTAGGGGTCGGCAACGGGTGTTCCGAGATGGCAGTGGTACAAAAGGAGAAGGCAAATCGTGGTCAAGGTTCAGAGCAGAAGTTGGCAACAGGATATCAGATCTAGGATGGTCGGTACAGGCGGTGGTCGGCAACGGGAATTCAGATCAAGGATGGTCGGTACAGGCGGTGGTCGGCAATGGGAATTCAGATCAAGGATGATCGGTACAGGTGGCGGTCGGCAACGGGAGTTCAGATCTAGAATAGTCAGTTCAGGCGAGGGTCGGCAACAAGATCAATCACGAGACACATGCAAGAAAGGCTAAGTACTAGGCGCTATCACAGGCACTGAGTGACTGACAAGGCGAACCTATATAGGAACCAGATCTAGGGAGGTGAGTGTGTGTAAGTGCGTGATTGGTGCATACTATGATCCTAACAGCAATTGGAGACCAGGTGAAGCCCCAACCTCTCCCATGGGCTCATTGGCCCAGACATAACAAGTGGCGTGAAGCCCTAACAGTATCTTGGGCTCATTGGCCCATTAACCAGAACCAAGGGGCGTGCCTGTGCCCCTTGGTTCAACAACCCCCCAGCCCAACTACAGCCTCCGGTGGGCGCGCTGAGTACAGCGCTGCCGGAGGGCATACAGTTTATGTGCTCACGCACGAGCGCGAGCACGAGAGTTGCCGACGTGGGAGCGAGGAAGGAGGGCGCCGTGCTCGGCGCCGCTGCTCGGTGCGGCCGCCGCACAGTGACAGCTGCGGCCGGCTGCCTGGAGACAGCGCTGGAACAGGGCCCAGGTAAGCGATTTCTGACACTACCCCCCCCCCTGCAAGGGGGGCCTCCGGACCCTTACCAGGTTTTCCTGGATTGTCATGATGGAACTTCTTAACAAGAGCTTTAGCATGCACATCCTTTGCCGCAACCCAACATCTTTCCTCAGGACCGTAGCCAACCCAGTCGATCAAATATTGCAATGAATTACGGACCTTGCGCGAGTCAAGAATCTTGTTTACTTCATATTCTGGTTCGTTATTAACTAGAATAGGCGATAAGGATGGACGTGGCGCATCTTTGGCTGGTTTTAACAGCGACACATGGAAAGAATTTGGGATTCTCATGGTTTGCGGGAGCTGGACCTTAAAGGACACATTGCTTAGTTTCTGAATAATGGGGAAAGGGCCAATAAACTTAGGCCCTAACTTACTAGAAGGCTGCCGGAGAGCAATGTTCTTAGTGGAAACCCAAACAAGGTCCCAAATCTGAAGTTCCGGCGAATTTCTTATATCTTAAAAGCGTAGTCTCTAAATTCTCTTGGACGCGTGCCCAGATGTTTTTCCGCTCCTGGAGCCACTCTTCCAATGCCGGCAAATAGGAAGGTGACCCAGAGAGGGAAGAAGCTCTAGGATTTTTCCCAAAATTGCAAAAGAATGGAGACGTCTTAGTACTTTCACTCGGCGCATTATTGTACGCGAACTCAGCGAAATCAATAAATTCCGACCATTGCTCTTGAGCATCAGAAATGTAACATCTCAAGTATTGTTCCAAACTTTGATTAGTTCTTTCAGTCTGTCCATTAGACTGGGGATGGTATGCGGAAGACAAAAAAATCCGAATCCCCAAGCGTGAACAGAAACTCTTCCAAAAACGCGAAGTAAATTGCACTCCCCGACTCCCCCGAGATAAATAACCACGAAAGCTTGGGAGCTGGCGGTAGCTTAGATAAAGGAATAAAATGTGCCATCTTACTGAAACGGTCGACGACCACCCAAATCACAGTATTCCCATGTGAGGGAGGCAAATCTACAATAAAATCCATAGAGATATGAGTCCATGGTTCTTTAGGAATCTCAAGTGGGACCAAACACCCACTAGGGGCCTTGTGAATCCCCTTACTTGGCGCACAAACAGAACATGCGTCGATAAAGGCAGTAATATCACGTCGCATAGTAGGCCACCATACATGGCGTCGGGCTAAAATGAAAGTCTTACGATTTCCCAGATGACCAGCAGTTTTGGCATCATGAAACTCGCGAATTACATCAGAACGCAGATGCGGCGGTACAAACTGACACCCTAAAGGTACTTCAACAGGGGATTCATTTTGAAATGGCGCCAAGGCATTAGAAAGATCAGGAAGCAGAGCCCCAATCACACAACCCAAAGGCAAAATAGGTTCACCCATATCACCCCGATCCTTGCAATCCCCAAACATGCGGGACAAAGCATCCGCTTTAGAATTTTTAACTCCTGGCTTAAATGTAATTATAAAATTAAAGCGCGAGAAAAATAATGCTGAGCTAATGTACTCAAGGTTTTTGTGATCGGTATAGACCGTGATCGAATTCAATGAACCCTCCAACCAGTGACGCCATTCATCAAAAGCCAGTTTAACCGCCAATAACTCCCTGTTTCCAACATCATAGTTCTGTTCCGCGGCACTAAATTTCCGAGAGAAGTAGGCGCAGGGATGCAAACGTTCAGGATGACCAGAGTATTGCGACAAAACCGCCCCCACACCCAACTCGGACGCATCTACTTCAATGGTAAAAGGTTTATTAACAGCAGGGTGAACTAAAACTGGCGCCGAAGTAAAAGCCTGTTTTAGAGTCAGGAAGGCTTCATTGACCGAAGATGACCAGTTTACAGTGAAGGCGCCCTTGCGAGTAAGGTTGGTGAGAGGAGCAACAATATTGGAAAAACCCTTAATAAAGCGTCGATAGAAATTAGCGAAACCTAAAAAACGCTGTAATTCTTTTAAAGATTTGGGTTGTACCCAATCCGCACCGCCGAAACTTTCCCCGCATCCATCTCCAATCCCTGGCTAGAGATTACATAACCCAAGAAGGGAACGGTGGTGACCTCAAACATACATTTAGAAATTTTTGCATACAAGTTATTCTCTCTCAATTTTTGAAGAACCATTTTCACATGTTGTCTATGTTCGGACAAAGAATTAGAGAAAATTAGGATATCATCCAAATAAATAACCATGAATCTACCCAAATAGTCTCGGAAGACATCGTTAACAAAGTCTTGGAAGACCGCAGGAGCATTACAAAGGCCAAAGGGCATGACTAGATATTCGTAATGACCATCTTTAACATTGAAAGCCATTTTCCACTCATCCCCTTGCCGAATACGAATCAGGTTGTAGGCCCCCTTTAGGTCTAACTTGGAGAAAACCCGAGCACCTACTACTTGATTAAATAAATCCCCAATCAAGGGAAGGGGATACCGTTTTTTTACAGTAATCTTATTGAGGGCCCTGTAATCTATGCAAGGCCTCAAGCCAGCCCCCGCAGGCGATATTGAAGGACGGATGAACCCCTTGCTTAAATTCTCGGAGATGTACTCCTTCATTGCCTGCTCCTCCGGCCGGGTAAGATTATAAATCTTCCCTCTAGGAGGGATGGTTCCTGGGAGTAGGTCAATGGGGCAGTCATAGGCCCTATGTGGGGGAAGGGAATCTGCAGAGCGTTCAGAAAAAACATCAGCCCAATCCGCATAAGGCTGAGGCAACCCCTGGGGTAGCATCTGAAAACTTTTGAGGGCAGTGGAAAAACAATGTGTCTTGCAGTAATCACTCCACCTCACTAAGTCCCCAGTCTGCCAGTTTAAAATATGGTTGTGGAGCTTTAACCAGGGATATCCCAGTACTACCGGGGTTTCCGGACAATCAAAAACCAAGAACTCGATGTGTTCAGAGTGGGAGGAGCCGACAATTAAATTAAGAGGAGGGGTCTTGGTACTGACCGGACCTCCCTGGATGGCCTTCCCATTTATGGCCAGAACCTGTAGAGATTTCCTAAGGGGTACCAGAGGAATCCCGAGGATGGAGATCATGCTCCGATCCAGGAAATTGCCCGCAGCTCCACTATCGATAAAGGCGGATACTGCCTTTATGGAAGGGCCCCAGGAAAGCTCTATGGGAATTAGCATTTTGTTCAAATGAGAGTAAATAACGGACTCACCTAGATCAGCACTCTCCTCCTGATCTAGGTGAGGAAGTTTCCCGCCGGGTATCCCTTGTTAGGACAGGACCTAGCAAAATGTCCCGGATTCCCACAATATAAGCATAGACCCATGGAGCGTCTTCGCTGCTTCTCGTCCTGGGTAAGACGAGCTCTACCGACCTGCATGGGTTCTTCCAGTGAGGAAGAAGGTATGTTTACCCCAAGGGAAGAGGGTGGGTTGGGGGTCTGAGATGGCTTAAAGGACGAGGAAGTCCTAACCCTTTCCCTGGCTCTTTCCCTAAGTCGCCGATCTATTTTGATGGAGACCTGCATTAGCTGGTCAAGATCTGCTGGTGTAGGGAAATTAACCAATGCGTCCTTGATACCCTCCGATAGACCCATACGGAACTGGCTACACAGGGCTGGGTCACTCCATCTGGAGTCTACTGCCCACCGCCGGAATTCAGTATTCCGACCTTGCTTTAAGGCCCGAAGCCTGTTTTCGGCTGTGGACTGCTGGTCTGGGTCGGCATATAACACACCCATAGCCAGGAAAAAAGATGTAACTGAGTGCAGGGCAGCATCATCGGGAGGCAGGCTAAAAGCCCATGATTGGGGGTCTCCTTGCAAAAGGGAGATAATTAACCCCACCCGTTGGGTCTCAGTGCCCGAGGATAAGGGCCTTAACCTAAAATAGAGCTCACAGGAATTTTTTAAATTAGAGAATCTGGCTCGGTCTCCAAAAAATGTCTCTGGTAGCGGGACCTTCGGCTCCGGAACGTGAGGTGATTGGTCTGGTTTCTTGATTTGCCACTCTCTGGGCTAGTTGATTGATAGCAGTCGCCATAGCCTGCACTTGCTGTACCAGGTCATCAATTTTAGGGGCCTGTGATAATGTCACGCTCTGGGTGCTCTAATGATCCGCTCTGGTAACTCCAGCCCTCCAGGTAAGCCCTCAACCCCCAATCTCCGCAGCCAGCTTCACCTGTAGGAGCCCCCGCTTGCCGGGACGCAGAATACGCCTGCCTGGGATCGGTTTCCCCCAGGACTTCAATGGCTCAAAGGATGTAGGCTTACTGTTTGGAGGTCTGGAGAACCAGTGGCTGGGAGCAGTATTGAGCGAGCCCAATAGCTGGAGCGTTTTAACGGAAGTCCAGACAGGCTAGGGGTCGGCAACGGGCGTTCTGAGATGGCAGGGGTACAAAAGGAGAAGACAAATCGTGGTCAAGGTTCAGAGCAGAAGTCGGCAACAGGATATCAGATCTAGGATGGTCGGTACAGGCGGTGGTCGGCAACGGGAATTCAGATCAAGGATGGTCGGTACAGGCCCGCACCCTTGCTACAAACTGAGCCTTTTGATCTAACAGGATGCTACAACCCTACAAACACTCTTAAAAACATAAGAACTCTATGATATACCCGTTACCTGGGCATAACATTATACCCGGATATGTAAGGTTACAATGACTGTATGAAAATGTGTTTTCTGTATTTGTATACATAACATAGAGTAACTCTCTACCCCCTCAGCCTATATAATTCTCTGATTAACTCAGAGGCGCCAGCACTTGCATGCTTGCATGCTTTATAACCAGGCTACCTACAACCTTGCTCCCCCAAGTTCCCCTCACCCTCCAAATCCCCCCCCTTCCCCTTCTCCTCCCCCACCTCTCCCTATCCAAACTCCTTGCCCTCCGGCAAACCATACCAAACTACTTTAAAAGGTAAGAAAGGAAAAAAGATGCAATAAAGCCAAGTAAATATAAAGTTACAAAAATCCAGTTCACAGTAGTTTACAAGCAATGCAGGGAACAAAATCTTAGTTAAGTGTTCCTGGTTCCATGGTCATTCAGGTTTCAACAGCAGGGCAAAAAGGTCCATGAAGTTTTTCCAGGGCTGACGGGAAGAAAGAGTGTGTCCATAAAGCAGCGTAGAATGCTTTTGTACTGCATAGGACCACACCACTTGAACAATTGTCCAATTGCCCTGTATGCAATCTATTAACCTTTATCCTATTATCCAATCCCAGATCGACACATATACCCAAAGGAAACAAGCCACATGGTTTCATCCTTCTTGGAACAAAGTCACAGCCATGTTGTAAAATTCCAACTCTTAAACAATTTTATGCATATTTTATAATAGATCAAACCAATCATGTGTCTATAGCACTACACCATTAAAGGGACATTCCAAAGGTGTAAATTAGCCTGCTTTGTGCTTGACACAGTTTCACACAGTGGAATATCCCCAAGACAGAAGCACCAACATTCTGGTCCATTTTAAGGATAAGGATACAACTGGTGATGATCTCTCTTCAATGCATTGTATTCTACGCCTTTTTTGAATTCTCTCAATAAAAATTTTATTAAATAAAAAACACATACAGGCTATCCATGTGACTGCCTAAGTGCATTTATTTTCCATCTGTGTGGGTGATTCAGCAGCACACCGATACTATGTGATCTATGATATGTTTCATTTTCTTTACGTATTAATTAAAAAAGCTCCCATCCCAAGGCTACGGAGTGATCTCAGGATCTGGGGTCTCCAACAGTCAGTCTTCAACTACACTAGAATTCCAGCCAATATGCCCATTGGCAAAGGTTCAGTGCATTTTCAGGGCTGTCTCACATTATGCGAACTACTGAAATAACACCAGGCTAATGCCAAAGGGACCTCTTACTAGTTCACGAGAGTGGAAATGTAGTAAGACTCAACTCCACATTCATCAATTTCTTTTACAAAATCTTTATTGACGTTTGCACATATCAAACAATACATATGAAAACATTTGTACTGGTATACAAAGGCTAGCACGTAGGCTGCTGATATTTTCGTGTACATTTAGACATAGTAACTCTCATCAAAGATCAATTACAGGGTAAAATTATTTCTTGGTGTTTGATAAAACATGTGTTCAACAGTAGCTAATGAAGCATTTATTATGCAATTATAGCAGGAAACATTATGAAATTATGAATATCTGCAAGGAGCTTATTATATATTCTCATAGGGATAGAATATACTATTATTTGCCATATCAAGAACATACGCGTGCGTCAGCAAACATCAGTTTAGGGAACTTGAAGAGGAGGATTAGGGTTGGATGCACGAGGAGGGAGGGGAATGAGGGGGAGGGGTGGGGGGGATTAGGACACCTGGATATATAGTCGTGTGATATCATGACAATAAATTCGGGGGGCAGGGGTGTGATTAGGGGAAGGGTGTAACCCCTAAATTCCGAACGTCATACAGGGAACACACGGTCCGTCTGACCTATCGGCAGTTCTATGTAACTCAGCCAAGGGTCCCAAATCTTCCAAAAGTTATCATATCTATCCTCAGAAATTGCCGTGATCTTTTCATTGCACATAATATCTGAGATTCTACCCAGAATCTCACGCCAGGAAATGTTGGGGGACTTCCAGCTTCTAGCTATCGTGGACCGTACCGCTGATAACATATGTTGGACTAGTCGCCATTCTGACTTAGAAAACGGGCCAGATTTAAATGAAAGGAGGGCCTCCCATGGGGTTCCCACTACCAGGAAGTCCGAAATGTCCGATATAAGTTTATAAATTTTATCCCAGGTATTTCGGGCAATTGGACAGTTCCACCACACATGGAGCATTGTGCACTTATCCGGACATCCTCTAAAACATGAGGGGGAACTGGATGGAGAGAACCTATGCACTTGGTCCGGAGTAAAGTACCATCTAAACATAAGCTTATAGGCACCCTCCTGAATCAAGGCATTGCGGGATGTTTTGCTTGTATGCCGCCATATAGTTTCCCAGTGTTCTATCTCTCTCTCCAGTCCCAGCTCTCCCTCCCACTTGACCACATATCCATGTTTCATTGATGGGGGGGGGGGGGATATTAGCACCGCATATATGCTAGAGATTAGACTCCCTGCAAAGTGATCCCGAAGGCATCTGCTCTCAAAATCTGTTGTCTTATAAGGTGGAGGTGCTCCCTTCAATATGCTTTTTACAAAATGTTGCACCTGTAATAGCCTGAATGTTTCAGAGGGTGGGAGGTTTTTCCCAGGCGTCAAGTCTTGAGGAGATTTTATGCCATAAGGGGTACAGAGTTTGTCTATCGTTGTGAGCCCTCTTTGCTTCCACCATTTGTATCGCGGTTGATGTGAAAGGCCCGGAGGGAATGTCGGGTTACCTAACAGTCGGGAGGCCGGTAAGTGTGGGGAAGTGAAGATGTGATTTATTTTGTCCCAGATGGATAGGGGAAAATCAAGGATCCTGGGTGTAATTCTGGGCCTTTTGGTTTTAGGGATCCATAGGAGTGAGGCTGGCGATACTGGGTCACAGCTAGCTATATAGTTTTTAACCCACAATGGTTTGTAGCATGGGGTGTGTAGCAGTACTAGAGGTGCTACCTGGGCTGCGATATAATACTTATGAAGAGAGGGAAAGGATAGGCCTCCAACTTCTTTCCTACAGTATAAGGTGGTCTTCTTAATCCTGGGTCTAGTTTTATCCCAGGCAAAGGCCAAAATTTTCTTTTGGAGGGTATCTAACACCCGCTTCGGGACCTGAACAGGGAGCACCCGGAAAAGGTATAAGATTTTAGGGAGGAAAGTCATTTTTAGAGCGGATATGCGGCCCAGCCATGTCATGCGGATATGCCTCCAGGAATGTAATAAATTATCTAACGATTTAATCATTTCCAGATAGTTAGCACCATAAATTCCATCCTAACTGGCCGTCAATTTAATTCCTAGATATGGTAACTTTTGTGCCCATGTCCAGGAGAAGTTCTGTGATAAGGTCTGTCTAGTCATAGCCAATAGTGACACGTCCAGGGCCATAGATTTAGACGAGTTGAGCTTAAGTCCAGAGATTTTACTGAAGGAAGATAGTATCCTAAGGGCATTAGGGACAGAGGTATGCGGAGATGTAAACATAAGCAACATATCATCAGCAAAAAGGGACAATTTGTTCTCCATGCCTCCCCCTTGTATACCCTTGATTGAGGGGTCCTGTCTCAACTTCTCAGCAAGTGGTTCGAGTGCTAGGACAAACAAGAGTGGGGACAGCGGGCAACCCTGTCTGGTACCCCTTTTAATTTGAAAATCTGGAGAGCTGTAGCCTAAATATTTAACATGAGCTCGTGGATTGGCTTAAAGGGCCGAAATCCACGATAGTAACCCTGGACCGAACCCCCATCTCTGCAGGGAGAAACGTAGGTACTGCCAAGACAAGGAGTCAAATGCCTTCTCTATATCTAGAGAGAGGAACATTCCTTCCAGTTTCCGGGCATGGACCCCTTCCAGAAGTTGCAGAATTCTCCGGACTCCGTTGCCTGCCTGTCTTCTAGGGACGAATCCCACCTGGTCCCCGTGTATGATGTCCCCCAAAAACACATTTATTCTATTAGCCAGGACCTTCGTCAGAATTTTCAGGTCTATATTTAACAGAGAGATAGGTCTGTAGTTTATCCAGTTTTGGGAATCTTTCCCCAGTTTAGGAATCATTACTATAGATGCTCTCAGCATCTCCGGATCCATAGGGTTACCTTTCTTTATGTAATTGAATAACCTTGCCAATCTAGGGGCGATAATGGGGGCTAATTTCTTATAAAAGAGGGGGGTAAAACCATCAGGCCCTGGCCTTTTACCAACTTTCAGGGTCTTTATTGCTTTCAGGATCTCTTCCACCGTGATATCCTCATCTACCTCCTGGCTATGTGCATCAGAGAGAGGAGGGATGTTGACATCCGTAAAGAAGGCCCGAAGCTGATGTTCATCTAAAGGGGGGGGAGCATCATATAATTTAGCTAATCCAGTTGAAAATTCTCCCACTATTAAAGCAGGGTTGTTTGTAATCACACCCTTCCCTGTCTTTAGTCTTATAGGTTTAATTACTTGGCTCTGGCATTTTAGTTGTGAAGCTAGCAGAAATCCAGGTTTGTTTGCTGAAATGTAGAACTTCTGCTTGGATCTCCAGGAGGCGTAGGTTATTTTGAGTAGGACGAGACTTAAAGTCACCCACGGCCTTTTCATATTGGACCTGAAGTTGCCTGGACATGGCTGTCCTCTCTTTCTTTTTCCTGGAGGCCAGGTCTATAAAGTATCCTCTCATCACAGACTTGAAGGCCCCCCATACCATGGTTGGAGCTACCCCTGAGTTTTCGTTCTGACGAAAGTACTCTGTAGCCACCTTGTTGGACTCTTCCACCAATTGCTTAGAAGAGAGTAGGGAGTCATTCAGGAGCCATGAGGAGGGTTTGGGTTTAATGATCAAGGACCTACAGGTGATAGCAACTAGGTCATGGTCAGACCAAGGGACTGGGTGTATACTGGCGTGCTCCACCTGTGGGAGGAAGGCGGACTGTACGAATATGTGGTCTATTCTGGTTGAGAGCTTATGCAGAGCCGAATAGTGAGTATAATCTCTTGAGTGTGGATGTAATTCCCTCCAGGCATCCGACAACAGATTATTTCCCATCAAACTTGCAAAAGTTCTGCTATCCTTCACAACCTGGGTACCAGGGGGAAGAAACCTATCTAGGTGGGGATGTAGTGTTAGGTTAGAGTCTCCACACCAGAACGTCACCCCTTTTTGATGATCACACAACAGGGAGCATATGAACCACAAGAAGGGAAGTTGTCCAGTATTGGGGGCATAATAGGTAAGGAATGTTACATCATCGTCCTGCAAGGAGCCTTGCACTAGGAGATATCTGCCCTCTGGTCTGCTATCTGTTTATGGCACGTGAACGGGATGCCGTTACGAATTGCGACAAGGACCCCTCTCTGTTTACTTTTGCTAGTGGCTTGGAAGAACTGGGAATATTTATAATGGACCCTTTTCGGGGATGATTTAGTTGTAAAAGGAGTTTCTTGAAGGCAGACTACATCTGCATGTATAGAATCAAAAAATTTGAAGGCTCTAGACCTTTTGTTAGGGGAGTTGAGGCCCTGGACATTCACCGAAGCTACCTTAAGTGCCATGGTCTATAATAAGTGGTGTAAGATACCATAAGCAGGATGATACAGAGAACCAGGTGGACCTTTCCCATGGGGGATAAGGACACATAGGGGGGTAAATAGGTACAGTGGAAAGAGGGGGTGGGAGGGGGGGATAGTAAAAATAAAAAAAAACAAAAAAAAACTGTAAGATGAAACATCATAAACAATGAGCATACACAAAACAATTTGTGAGAAGTCTTCCAGACCTCTGGTAGGAGTAATTCCTCCATACTGGAAGGTTTGGAGTACGCTGGGCCTGATGGGAGGCCATACTTATATCGACTCTAAAGATGGTAAGTATTTAGCATTAAATTTTTTAGAGAAAGAGAAACAGTAAACTGTGGTGTCACGGGGGGGGGGGGCACAAAAAATGGGCAGGGTATGAACAGCCAGTTCCAAAGAGAACTGAGTTCAATCCTGTGAGTGAAAACCACCCCCACAGTGCAACACCTTTCAATCAGAGAAAATCAACAGGTTGTATAACAGTTATAAAACAGCTAAGGGAAACATATTACCAGCCAACGGGCGGACTAGGAGATAGAGGCACCGGTATAAGTTGGAGTTCAACCGACGTTTCTAGGTGATAAACTTGAAATTTCAAACGTTCAGCTCAAACATAAACTAGAGGAGCCAGCCCAACGGGTGACCCCTAGGCCTCTCAAATCTGGAGGTGGTGTTTAGTCTGGAACAAAACAGGAAGGTCATCCCAAACCGGCACAGGACAACCAAAGAGGCGCTGGTTTCACCAGGATGGCCCTCCAGTCCCGGGCCCGGCAAAAACAGCTGCACGTGAGGAAGTCTCATCCATTCTGGACTGGGTGAAACATCTGGGATAGGAAGCGCTTCATCGCCTGGGAGTCGGCTGTTTGTTTGCTCTGCTTCGAGGAGGGGGTAGCTTGTGTGTTGCTGCGGCAAGCTGGTTTAGGCGTTCTGGGCGTAGTGGGGAGCGAATGGCCAGTGGTGTCCACTTCAGGGAGGTGGAAGTCCAGTGATTTGAACTTGTCTGCTAGCTCGGAAATCGAGGAAGCCTGGATAAGCCTGCCTTGTGCTGTAAAAGAAATTCTGAAGGGGAAGCCCCATCGATAACGTATACCTCGGGCTTGAAGGACTTGGAGGTATGGTCTAAAGGATCTTCGCTTGAGAATGGTAATCTGAGAGAGGTCTGCGAAAACTTGGTAATTGTGACCTTGGAATGAGAGGGGTGCCTTATCTCTAGAGGCAGCCAGCACCGCTTCCTTTGTGTGGAAATAGTGAAACCTCACTATGATGTCACGGGGGGGGGCGTCGGTGGGTCTTTTCGTGAGGGCCCTGTGTGCCCTATCAAGTTCCAGGCGTTCCACTGGAATGTCCGGGACAAGCTCTTGTAGGAGTGCAGTTATAGATCCCATAGCGTCCTCCATGGTCTCGGGTAGGCCTCTGAACCGCAGGTTTGATCTTCTATTACGATTCTCAAGTTCCTCGTTCTGGCCCTTTAAGACCATTATCTCTTCCTGCATGTGCTCTAATAGGGAAGCCTGGGCGCTTAAAACTGTCGTTGCATCATCCATCCTGGTCTCCAGAGCATCAGTTCTGCCCCCCAGGTCTCTGATTTCTTTCAAGACAGCCTCTGTTTGCTTAACCGTCACCGCTGTTATCTCCTCTCTGACTATGCTTCTGAGCTGCGTGAGGATGTCAGAGGTGATGGGGCTCTGCTGGGCCTGCTGAGGTAAGCGCTGAGCTGTCGTGGGGGATCTGGGCCAGCTGTCTGCTGAGTCCAGGGAGAGCTCTTCGACTATGTGTCTTCCCCTGCATTCCTCCTTGTCAGATTCATCAGGGTCACGCTCCATAGAGTCTTGTGACAGGGCACGCTCTGCAGCGAGCGCCGCCATCTTGCCGCCTGCGGCCATCGATTTACGACCTTCTTTCGGCCCCTTCCTCCGCCCGCCAAGTGCCTGCATCTTGTCTCCCCGCTTGCCTGGGGGGGGGGTGCGCCGTCCTCCGGAGCTGTCACGCCGCAGCCCGGGCTGTATTTTATGCTTTTATAAAGCTCTTGGCCTCTCGTCTGTGCGGAGCTGAGGAGCTACACGTCCATTACCCTCAGCTGCGCATGCGCACTCGATCCACATTCATCAATTTAATAAAATAATATAAAAAAATGCAAGGTTCTTCTTACTTGCCCAATTGTTTCCTTTCATGTCCTTCTCTTGGTCTTAAGTGTTGACTCAGGCCTTCTGGTGTCTTCTGGACTTAGCCTGCATCTGCAGACTTTCAGCAAAAGTGGTTCTGGCGTCCGGCCTTTCACCCCCAGTAGAAAATAACAGTCCCTGATATTGCCAGGTAGTGTCCCATCTATCATCAGCGGCGGCGATAGGATGAGTGCCGGCCCTGAGTTTCCTACAGTGCCAGATAAGACCAGGCGCTCACATTTGAAAAAGGATGCGGTCGCGTCCAAAACGTGACAGAAATGAAAAGTTAGAATAAGCCATTGAAAAATTAGCTGCATGTATATAGCCCACACATTTATTTGAAAGTCAAAACTCTTACAACATTGTACACGGCACATACTGAAACTCACTCAAATTATTAACCCATCTTCGGTAAATATAAAACATCCCTAGTGGCGATGCTCCAAATCCTCCCCCTGTAATAGTTGTACAGAACTCTGGAAACACTCAGAGGGAGTAAAATCTGAAGGGGAAAAAGCCTTTGTAAACCTATACGATGTGGTCCAAGTGAATTTTTGAAGATATAGTAAAATAAAAACATTCCTGACCCCCGATGGTCCATTCCTGGAGAACTCTCTGAAAAAGTCTCAGTATGATATTACAACTTTGTTTTCTGAGGTTTAATTATTATTATTTATTTATTTATAGAGTGTCATAACAGTCCGTGGCACCGCACAAGGTGGAAGTTACAGGTAAGACAAGTAAAAGGAAAGGGGTGGACCTAAGAGGTTGGGTCAAAATGTTCTAATCATGTTGTCCAATGTTCTGAGGAGCAGATGAAACCAGGAAAAGCCAGGAAAATGACAAGATTAAACCATTAAATGTGTGAAAAGACCTGCTGACCCGCTGCTCTAGATGTAAACTGACACTGCATAGTAGTGAAGATTACAATGTGACAAATGGTTAAGGGATACTACAGTACCAAGCAGCTGAGAACAGACAAGGTACACCCAAGAATGATCTAACCCATGCGTTTCGTTACTTCACCGTACTTTGCAGTTAGACAAGGGAAGCACCATTGCCTTCAGTTTTCTAGCTGCATCCAAATGAGTTAAAACAGAAAAAAGTTCTACGGCCTCGTCACATTTATTTACACCACTGGGTCCTTCAGTAACAATCCCCTGATCTCCTGGAGTGCCTCTAGGGTTCTCCTTCCTACTTTGTCAGTATACTTAGTAAGGAAATCACTTCCTCATTTAGTTTTCAGTTTCCTCCTCGCTGACCTGGTTCTTAAATCATTTAACTGAGAACGGTAACACCCCCACTCCCCCCCCCCCCCCCCCCAGACGTCCTGATTAGCTGCCTCTCTCTGCAGCTATGAAAAACTGCCATCCTCCCTCCTCTCTGACCACACTATGTGCTGGCAGACTGGAGACACTCTAAGCCTGCAGCATCTCTCACCCCCTTTTTCTGGTCACACTATTTGCTGGCACAACAATGCACTTGTTTTTTTGCTATGATATATGTAAAGCACACAGTGCGCTTATATCACATCGCTGTTTCCACACACACTGTTTCTCCTCATTTTTTTTCTGCATCTCCAATGATCTAATTTTAAAGATAACTTAGAAACTACAGGGTCTTTTTGAAAATAGATTGAAGTTTGGGACAATGCAACGTGTAGCCTGATTGGGTGACTTACTGAAGAGTTTCATGCCTATATGAACTTTTTATGAAAACTATAAATTGTTTAATAAGTGTTTTATTTATGTTTGCTCTTCTCCTTTTCCTGCGAAGCTAGTTATAGATCAAATCTGATCTGATTTTGGATGTTTACTCCCTCCTATTAATGATCGCTATAACAGCCAGGTAACTATTATGCACACGTTTATAGGAAGGCTGGCGGCTGATTTTAGATTTCCTCTAAAGTTTATGCTAAAACTTTATTGGACTTTCAGATGTCAGACAAAAATAATCTAAAATGATAAAATGGTCTTCAGTATACCCACAGATGTTACTTTTTATATGTTTTTGTAAATGTATAAAACAAAGGCCAAAGTTCAAAATCAAGCTGCTCATTATAAGTATCATATATTTGTAAAAATCTGCAATTTACAGGAAGAAAAGACTTTAAAAAGCTAAATCTTTTATAAACAATCTCAAACCCTGAGTGAGGGCTACATTAATTTATGCTTAGTTTACATTAATTTTAAGATTTGTTGTATTAACACTCTCTGTCGTGCGATAAAACAATTTTAGGCGCTTATCCTGCACAATCTTTTTCTTTTTTTTGAAAGTTTCGCAATTTTTCTGTCTGTCTATTTTTTGGATACATTTGAAATAAAATTACTTTTTACTTTTTATCAGTGGAGTCTTTGCAGGGCTTGTGCCAAGATAATGTAAAATACATTATTCCCAGCAAATAAGACTTCCCCTAAAAGTGTCCAATAATCAATTCACTGTGCCATGCTTCAGTGTGGCACTTACTGTACATTTCCGGTGCTATTGTAAGTGGAGGTCTTACTTCCCCCATCAGGTATTCTTTCCTAACTAAACTCACATGAGGTATACGTTATGTCCAGTAGGTTAAGTTCCTGACTCATGGCTATAGATCAGTAAGCCATTGTGTTGCCTGGTATGGTAATTAGTTACTTAGGGGTATGATTGTGCTGACTGTGAGCTTCGAGCTTCCCTAGGCTACTGCCTGAACTGGCAATCTTCTGAGCTTTGATAGTGTGCTTGACAACCCCTTGTCCTCACATACGTGGCTTTGTGTTTTGATATACTTAGTGATTTGGCTTGACATTTAATAGATCTCTGGTCTGCCTGACATACCTTGTATTCTACTCAATCCTATACTTGTAACAAAAAAAATCATTTTCACAGTCCTGTAGCCTCATTCTTGGTACACATAAGCCCTGTGGCAACCGTCAGCTGGTAAGGCATGTTGTGCCTTCCAAAACTGAGGAATGGCATAACTACAGGTGACCCATGCAGGTCCAAAATTCTGGGCTGGTAGATGAACAATGTTAGTGAGCAAGTTCAGGTTATTGACAATGTAGTGGAACACCTCAATGTAGGGTTGTAGTCTAGTAAAGTCAGAACCAAGCTCCACACTGGGTTCAGCAGCTATGTCATTTAAACTTTATGTATGGTATTTTGAGTTACATGAAATTACCTGGTGAACAAAATGAAAAAGCAGCTTTGGAATATATTTTTCTAGGCTATTAAGGCTAAGATTTTTCTGCATGCTTAGTTAGCAACCAATTTTTAGGAGAGCCTTTTTGAAACCCTAAAACAAATAAAAAAAGAATGAATAAATTAATCAACATATTCTGAACAACTTAAAATAAGGCACCATAGAGACTCCTGTTTTGACCCTATCAGAAGGGGCATCTTCAAAGATTATGCCCCTTAAAGTTTGCATTATTAATAACCCCCGGCAGATCTGCAGGATTTTTTTTTCAGGCAACCTAATCTATACTTCTTCCATGCTTTTGTGAAAACGCAAGTTCAGACAAAGAAAAGCAAGAAGACAAAACCTGGTAAAATTGGATTTCTAACCCACACTGAAATTCATAAGGACTCGCACATTTTTAAGAAAATATATTGTTCTTCTGTAGTTAAACTGTAAGGTGTGAGAGCTCCCCAGAAGGAGCCTGATACCAGAATTTTGCCAGAGCCAAACACAACTCGGGATGTAAGAACTTAAATGGATATTTCTTAATAATAGACAAAATAAAAGATGACCTTGAATTCAGGCAACATAAATAAAGGATGACCTTGGATTCAGATAACAATAAGACAAACAACATAAACAATCCAAGACTAGTCTTAACTCAAGCAAAAACTACATAGATGGCACATAATCAAAGCATAGAGGGATCCCAAGTTGCTGATGAAACTCACCAGGAGCTCCAGCACAGCTCCAGGAGCTGATAGGAAACCTGCTGAATGAATGTCAATAGAAATGGATGGTAGCCAAGCAGCTTCAGGGTCACAGAAGCTAGGGAGAATCCTGGTAAACTGATCAAACAAACAAAATCTTGCTGCACCAAGCAGAGGGTGTGACTCACAAAAGTAAGTCAAGGTGCAAGTACAGCAGATTAGTGGCAATTTTGATGTCCAGTGTGAAGTGTGAAAAATACAGCGCAAAGCCACCAGCAGACCATCCTCCTGACTCCCAGATCATCTGAGGAAGCAACTTTGGAGGAGAGAAGGGGAGTACCCTGTTTTTTAATCTTGCACATATTATTTAAGGCCTCTGAATTAAGAAAAATAGTGACATGTCCCTTGCAGCTGGAATTTGACCAGGAGACCTTAAAGGGTATCTCCACTTTCAATGGCATTTTTTTAAAGTTTCCATTACTGTGTTCTAATATAATGTACTGAAGGTACTGAGCGTATCTGTTTTTTTTCTTATCTATTTGTTTACAACTCCATTTATAAAAGAAAACCATTTTGCTTGGTAACATGTACATGCATGTACCTGGTTCTGATGTACATTTCAGAAACTTCCTGACTCTGGCTTGGTAATCATCTGAATGGCTGAGGCAGGGAAGAAAGGTTTAACCCCATCTACAATAATTCAACCTCATCAGACTGTCAGTGGGGATCACAGTCTTGTGTTCCAGTAGATAAAAGTTTACTGACAGTGTTCTCGCCTGGGGAGGTCATTACTACTGCTTTGTTAAACCAGCGCTTCTAATGAGCTCACCTATTACAATTATGGGATTATAGTCAGTAGTTTTTACTACACATTACCAAAAAATGACAATTGACCACAGACTAACAATAAGCTCTAATCAACAGAAAATTGCTTGGCATAATAGCCTAGGATGAGAAGCATTTTGTGTGGCCATTGTTCATGTAATCATTACCTGTGTAATTCTAATCAATTCAAATTCACACAGCATCATGTTCAAAAGAAATCTATAATGTACACTACCACTGTCTCTCAGTACTACTGACAGAGCCACAATATTTATGTGCATCAAGGCCATCAAGGCATCAATCAGTGAGGAAATCTGCTCTCACAAAGCTGGTCAGAAAGGCAAGGAACTCTAACTTAGAAGGTTTTTTATATGATAGGATGTTTATTACTTTTGTAAAATATATATATAATGAATATGATTTAAACTATAAAATTTAATAGAAAGGCTCGTAGAGGCCTTAGAGGACCATTCTGAGCTTTCTAGAGAGTGATATGGTTTAAATATTTGAATATCTCATGTCACTGTTCTGTAAATCTTCCTTAATCCCATAGCTGCACATCTTCATTCTCACACAGAGAACAATAAATCAGAGTCTCACTCTATTTTTAACCTATTTCGGAGGGGAATAACTACTAAAATGATTTGATGTATGTGAGCAGTTTATGTAAGAACATCATGGAATATTGTGCACAAAAATGGAAATAAGGCCAGCTTCAGCTGTGTGTTTAGATATTGAAATGGATTTAACATTTAGTGACTCTTTTGATGCTATTTAGCTTCTTCACATGCTTTCTTTGGTGTACAAAAGTAAAAAAAAACAGGGGTGTAGGAACCCAATAGGTGTGGCTGGGATAAAAGCTTATTTTGTGCTGAGTCCTGAATCTAATGAGTATTATTTTCTTAACTTATCTTAACTGTATTCAAAAATGAGACTAAATCTCCCCAGTTAAAGGATCACTATCGTCTATCGTAAAAAATGGTCCAATGGTAAAAATCCATATAAATATGTTGGATGGTGAAAGGAGGGGTAATGTATACACCCAGCATCAAGAAATATCCAGCCAGGCTTGTTCTTTTTATTTTAATGGATTTAGGAGGTGGTCAGGGGTGACGGGCTCTGTCACCCCTGATAGCTTAAACTCACCCCTGGATTTTATTTCCTACCAGGAAAGAATAGACCACAAGCTTGGCGGGAGTTTTATTCAGTTTGGGTGTATAAATGACCCCTTCTCTCATTTGCCGACGTATTTATATGGATTTTTAATACAACACAATTTCACAATAGTGCTCCTTTAAGTCATAGACATTAAACAAAAACCTTCACTCGGTTTTAAAGGGTCTGTAAAGGCAAAAACCTCTTTCTCCCTTGCACCTGCTTCCTCCCGGTGCTCACTTTTGATATCTGAAAAGGGGTCCCCCACCATGAGTATGATGAATAGTGTTTCACTGGCCTCCTCTGGCAGTCATTGCTCTACCCAGCATCAGTCACAGCCCACCCAGCGCGAGTACGTATAGCAAATCTGTCTCTGAACACAGCTGAGCATGCTCATAACTCATAGAACGCCCCAATGATGCACCCTTCCCAGTTCAGCCATGACCCAGAAATTGAAGTGAATGAAACTTTGTTTAGAACCTTTGAGAATCGCTCATCTCTAATGGAATACAAACAGCACGGTGGGAGTGGGGGAAGCCGGACACACTGTCAGCTGTGCAAGTCGGCTTCTGCCGCGCACTGACAGTGCGACCGGCTTTCCCTGTTACCACCGTGCTGTGTGTATCGCACAGTCACTTACCTACATGCCGGCTTCCCCGTCGTTCTGGCACAGCGGCTGGCTGCCAGCGCAAGTTGGCTTGCAAGCCAAAAATTTGGTTTGGCCCTGAATTTAATTTTTTCTGAAATTCGGAACGAACTTGGGTACTGACGAACCAGTTTGCTCATCTCTAGTGATTATATATACAGAGATTTTGAGATGCTTTGGAGTGGCTTATTTTACAGTGTTTCTGAGGGGGTGGGGGCGATTAATATGTGCTTAGACAGGGACTTTAAATTAAAGTGGGAAAAAAAGACTTTGGGGGTTTGAGGAAATGCATTCATCAACATTAGCATCTTGAAGCCAAGCTTTGTGCGAATATAAGTTGCCCTGTGAGGTTGCATTGTGGTTTTCTACCAATTGCAACTTCCAATAATTAGAGAATTGTTTTCGTTGGCTGGATTAGAGCTGAATATGACTGACAGATATGGATATATAATATACTGTATACTATTTTGCAGGCTAATTTACAAGGTATAATATACATATGTAACTTATGTTCCTTAATTTCTAAATGTTGGGGGTAAGCATTAGGATGTGCCAAAATCAAAGGACAGGCAGCTTTTATATGCTCAGACTGCTTATAAATTTTATGTTGGATGCTTGAAGTGATAATATTATCCAGATGCCTGTCACATTACAGATGTTCATGGGAAGAGTTTCGACATCTCTCCTTATCTATTGCACTGAAACCAGCTTTGGCTACTTTCTTGTTGATGCCACAACACATTACAGTGCTTCTCCAGGAGATGACAGAATGCCAAATGCCTCCGAGCACCATCTACCTTTAAACATTAGAAGCTATATTAGACTTGATCCCTAGAGGACCAAACTTATTAGCGGAATTCTTTCTACAGAGATGTACCGGCTTCTGTGCTTCATTCTCATGTCAGCGGCCATAGTACCATCCTTTGTAGTTGTAAAATTTTTTTTTAGTTTTTGAGCGCAAATGCATTACAAACATATGCAATCATTCAACATTTCAGTTCAACAGAATAGCACGGTTGTTAAATGTCACAGTAAAGATAATTTATAATATCCAAAGCCCTTAAAGGTCATTAGAGTCACACAAGATTAGGAAGGAAATAATTAAAATAAAGACAAAAATAAATAAATAAAAATAAAGACAAGAGAAAAGGTAACTGAGAGGAAATGTCCCCAATTCAATACGGCATATCCTCATTTATGATTATATCATGTTACAATAAAAGATTGTCATTTATTAGAAAGCCATCATGAAATGCAACACAAGAGGTATAGCCCAAAAGATATATTCAGAGTGTAGGTTACGTGATTTTAATTCTAAATATTAACTGAGCTTAATCTGGACCTTCAGCCTATCTTATATGTTTCCCCCACCCTGTACATACAGATTGCTCACATTAAAACCACCCTACCTCTATTTTCCAAGCCTTTAAACATCCAAGATGACTAAAAATGTAAAATATCCCCACTGT
Organism: Gastrophryne carolinensis; assembly: GCA_027917425.1. Classification (NCBI taxonomy): domain Eukaryota; kingdom Metazoa; phylum Chordata; class Amphibia; order Anura; family Microhylidae; genus Gastrophryne; species Gastrophryne carolinensis. The sequence goes on along the minus strand of CM051234.1, from coordinate 437,767,046 downwards.
TTGAACCTCCCTGGACTCGCCGGCATACCGGCATTGTGAGAAATTCCACGGCTCATACTAAAGCTATCAACCACTCAGGAGTCTATGCTGTATATATTAATGCAGGGCATAGAACTATTTTTGTCCACAGAGCCTGGCATCCTACATTTAGATGCCCCAGGGATAGGGAATCAGCCAGCTATAGAGTCTTCAGGGCTGGAAAATACAAATTACTGCTGGTCATCTCACCGCAAGCATCATGCCTGATACTGGAGGAACTCTCCCACTTTTGCATTCCCTCCCTACCGGCTGTCAGTTTTTGAACATTTTTGGTTATGTGCTAGTAGTGAGGAAGTGCAGGGTACCATCATGTAGTCTCGCACAGGGTGTCTTTCATCCTAAGTCCGGCCATGTAATTACGTTCACTATATACAGTAAGGTGTCAAATATTGTATAAAGCACTGGTAGACAGTAGAATGGGCTTATTGTATCAGTATTTCCTGTGAGTGTTCTCAGTGATGGATTTCCATAACAATCAGGTGTTACAGAACGCAACCCTGTTAGATAGAAATCACTCCTATGATCTATCTTCAAAATCCAGTTAAAAACAGAGGTTTCTTTTGGCATACATATGCAGATGGGTGTTGAAGCTGCAACACCAAACACTTTGGGGCCTCTGTGTAGGTGCAGGACTAATTGCCCAGAGAATGATTTGATTTAAGCGAACGCATTCAGGCCATAATTGATCTGTTGGGAGCAGCTCATCTGACATTAGGTGTTAAATGGCCAGGAAGGCCAAAAAACTATAATTTTTGCTGTGTGGTCTTCAGTTTAGTAACAGATAAAAGCCTCTAAAAAACCTGCCTGTGTTTTGAGTCTACAGTTGAAAAGATCATTAGCATGGATCATCTTTTCTGCTGTCCTGAAAATCCTCTTTAAGACGGAATTTATCTTCTATTAGCATTTTCACACCAGGTGGTGAAAGAGGAGAACAGAACGCATCCTATATACTGCTTACCCTGGGGACAAAACCCAATTGTCCCCAGGGTAAGCAGTATTTAGGTTGAGTTGGAGCAAAATATAGAGCCCCCGCTGTGTCATCTTTTGTAAGTGTCAAGTGCATTTATCCCAAACAAGAAATTTATTTTGGCTAGTGACTGCAGTGGCCAAGGTCAATAGATAAAATAACAAGTGAGGAAGGTTAAAAACAAGTTCTCTGGGACTGATGTTATAGTGTGTGCTCCCGAATGGATCCCAAAATTCAGGTCGTCTGCGAGGGAAGGTGGGTTTCATCTGGGGTCTGAATGGAAACAGAAAGAGTTTCCCAGCACTCCTGGACAGTGCAGTTAAAACCGGAAATTGTAATCCCGACGAGTATTAAAAGCAGGTTGTAGATATTATCATGGGGTAAGACATCAGTGCAGCATAACACAGTGATGCATTTTGAAAACTGGGAGAGTCACTATCTGAGAAGGATCTGTGGGTACTGGTAGACCACAGACTGCAATGCCAAGCAGCTGATTCTAAGGCCACCAAGATATTATCATGCATTAAAAGAGGCATGGAATCACGGGACAGAGATGTAATTTTGCCTCTTTACAAGGCACTGATGTGCCCACACCTGGAATATGCCATTAAGTTCTGGACGCCAGTTCGTAGAAAGGATGCCCTCATTTTGGAAAGGGTGCAGAGGAGAGCCACCAAACTGATAAGGGGGATGAAGGATGTTAGTTATGAAGAAATATTACGGAAATTATCTGTTTAGTCTTGAGAGGAGACGTCTGATGGAGGACATGATTACCTTGTATAAATATATGAACGGGCAATACAAAAATATGGTGAAAAATGTCAGCTAAAATCCTCTCTGAAGACAAGGGAGCACTCCCTTCATTTGGAAAAAAAAATTTAATCTCTGGAGGCAACAATCATTTTTTACCATGAGAACTATAAATCTGGAATAGCTTCCCACGAACGCTTATTACAGCATCAGCAGCTGACAGGTTAAAAAAAGCATTAGATGCTTATTTAGAAGAAAGTAACAATGAGTTACTATTAGCTATTAGCTGTATCAGTAAAAAGCTGAAAGCAGTATCTAAGGTAGTACTGCAAGCCCCTGGTTAATGGCGCTCCATACTAAGCAAAGATATCTACACTACAGATGTGAGCTATCATTATAATTGTTAGGGTAAATGTGATCTCTGTTCAGCTTATGCTTTCCATTGGACAATTTATTTCCACTGAGTTTCCTATCACTTTCTAGAGTAGTCAGTTTGTCCATCTGATAACTATTTATTAGTTGTCAGACAATGTTGACTAAATCAAGCCAAGTGATATACTTCTGAAAACTTCTCAAGATTTAATCAATCCCACAGCCAAAGGCGTAACAATAACCGCATCAGCCAATTTTGTTGTACTCCAGAGATCAGCATCACAGGAAGCCAAGAACAAAAAGAAAAGCATAAATGTTATGGCCCCTTTGGCTAGCTTGATCAGCGTTCTATAAAGCAAGAAATGTGTTATGCAAGAAAGTGGGCCAGGTTTCAAAACACTTGCTTAACATTTCAGTCTTTGTTCATTTCTTGTGTTAGTAATTTGGTCCAGCTACCAAAGTCATTTAGCAGCTTCAGGCTTTATTTTTCGTGGGTAGTAAAGAAAATACTGACAGTGTACTATATAAACAGAGGTTTAAAATGGTTCATGGCTGTGTCTAGATGTAGATAGCCACCTAGAAGGCCTAGTGGGGAGCGCACCAAAGGAGAACAACCAATCAAACATCTGGAGTTATTGTTAGAAGCAAAAGATGGATACTAAGCTTATTTTTTTTAATTGATTAAAATTAACACACAGATGAAGTACATCTATATCGGAGGCTACATTTTTCATTTTAGTTTTTGAAACAGCTGAGATTAAGTTTAGAACCATGTTATTTTGCTTTATCTGCTTTTAGCTGCAACAAAAAAGTTCATTTATATAATAACATGTGCACCAATGCGTATTCTGTGCTGGTCACCCTTTTGAATCTAATAGAACCCATAAATCGTTGGTTAAAAGAAATACCTTTGCTAGAAATGAAGTTTAAATAAACTTTTCATGAATCATGTATACCTGTCCCCTTTGCTTATGTATGGGATGCACTGATGACTATGATTCTACCCAAAGTATGAGAGTGACTGGCCAAGGTAGTGATCACAAAATGTTTGGGCAATTTTTGCTTCAGCCTTGGTTTTAGTAACTATGCAAATAAGGAAAAAAAAGTGGGTCATCATTGTTATTTTTTGAAAATGAAAGTTGGAGCAATACCAAGAATTTTAATTTTCCTGGGCAATGGTACTTTCCAGCATGGCATCCTAATTTGAGATGCTCCGCTGTGTGAAACCACAGGGATTGCTGTAAAAAGAACTCTCCATAGAACCCCATAACAGGCAGCATGAGGAATCTTCTCTCCAATCACCCCATATCAGGCAGTGTGTGAAATCCCATCCAGAACCCCATAACAGGCAGGGTGCAGAGGCATGGCATCCTAATTTGAGATGCTCCCATGTGTGAAACCACAGGGATTGCTGTAAAAAGGACTCCCCATAGAACCAAATAACAGGCAGCATGAGGAATCCTCTCTCCAATTACCCCATAACAGGCTGTGTGTGAAATCCCATCCAGAACCCCATAACAGGCACGGTGCAGAGGTGTGCGTCGTCCCGTGATGACTTAGCCAGTGAAGCGCCGCTCTCCCTCAACACTAGAGCAGCTCCTGAGAGCCTAAATCTACCCACTTCCGTAGAGAGTTGGACAACAACACAACTAAGTTGGCCTGCACGTGTCTCGGGCTGTGTCTGTCATCAGTTGCTTCCAGACAGCGGCACTCCTGCGAGGGGCCGCCCCTTTATGGTCGGCCTTCGTGAACTCAGCGTCTTCCTTTGTCTGGCGTGACCTGACCTGGCCAGGGGCGAATCTTAAGGCAGAGCCGCTAGGAACGATATCAGGACAGGCTATGAAGGATCCCGGTTGCTGCAGCTGTGTCAGCTACACTTTGTATCTCGGCCAAGCAGCTCTGAGGGGAGATATTGGCACCAGAGCTGTGGTGGTGGATTAGACTGGAGAACCGTCAGGCGATTTGAGTGTTCCTCATGTGGGCCGTGGTCGGGAAACAGGAAGCGAGATTCCCTTCGGGTGTATGGAGTCCAGCCTCCAGGCCTTTTCCCTTTAGTGACTTTAAACATACTGCTCTTAATTTATCTGATAAGGCATCTTTAGACTATAGTTGAATAGCTGGTCCTATTGACCCTTTTCTTTTTTTGGCTACGAACCTAGAACAGATAGAACCCTACAAGAACTATTTATGTTGGAAATCATGCAAAAGGGGAAGAAGGCCCAGAATAAAGCAGAACAGGCAAAAAGATAAAAGGGTTCTTTGTTACAGGTAGTTGGCCCACATGATGGACCTCGTAGTGGTCAGGTGGATCCGAAACCTTAAATTCATCACAGGTTTTGGTGAAATCTGGGCTGGTGCCTTCTATATCTCCAACTGAGAAAATAAATCTATCATTAGACAAGGGGGCTGGGGATCAGAGTAGTAGTTCTGCTCCAACATTCTCTCTTGAATTCTCTATAGAGTATACTGGTTCTGAACTACATCAAAGCCCACCAGAGTTGATGTTTCTCTCCTATTTGCTAAATAGAAAGACTTGTCTACCATCTGGAATCCTGATTGAAATGTCTTACCTTTGGGATCAGAAGTTGAAAGGGATTTATGGCGCCATCGATGACTTAAGACAGGAGACATTAGAGGGGTCAGCAGGAGGTTGGTATTGTTGGAGACCAGAATGGTGTCTGTTAAAACTCATATCAACAAGAATTTTAGACCTTCAGAATCAGAGGACGCTTTGGTGAAAATTGGGGACCTTCAAATTAGGTCTAGATGCTGGAACTTTCATTTAGGGGGGTCCCAGATAATATAGAAGACCTATAGAACACCTATAGAAGAGTGCTTTGTAATAGAAGCTATAAAAGCTATTTCCCCTGATGTTGACAAGTTACATAAGGAGTTGGATCAGGTCCATCGGGCACTGGGGCCTCTGCGAAAAGATAGCTGCTCCAGAGACATTTTGGTCAAAACACATTATTTTAGCACCAGAGAAAAAGTTATATCGGGGGGCTTATTTAGTGCACTTTAATTATGGAGGTATATGAATTGTGGTTTAATGTATGGGGTTTATAAATATTTTATTGAATAAGTAATATTTATTACAATGACCTATTGTGGTTGCTGCCTTTCTACCCCTCGATATTAATGTTTTCCCTACTTTTCTCAGCCCTTTGGGGGTAGAGTTAAGATTTGTGGTTACTGGGCCTGGTATATGGCCCAGTGATCTTTCCTTTTAATTTTTCTTTGTTATTCTTTGTTTCTTTTTTTTCCTATTCTCCTCTTCTCTGGCCACTGAGACTCCGATTCAGGGAATTGGCAAGATATTTAAAAGGATAATATATGTCCTCAATGAAGCTGCTCCACTCCCCTACTGTATACTGGTAAGGCCTTACGGACATATTGCTCTATGAAAGCTAAGATTTTATTGTTACAAGAGACACATTTTCTTAGAGGGAAGGCTCCCAAGTACTTTCATAATAGATTTCCAATGTTTTTCTTAGCTTCCCTTGACCAGAAGCGATGTGAGGTAGCCATATCTTTTTCAAAATCAGTCCTGTTTATTCCATCGGATACACTAATAGATTCGGGGGGGGGGGCTTACATCCTGGTGAAAGGGCATATAGGGGGAACTGGCTTCCTTTATCAGTTACTATTTCCCAAATACTCTGGGTCCTAAAATTGAAGGGACTGTAAAATATGGGGAGGAGATTCTAACCTAGCACTAGATTCCGTAATGGATAAATCCCCCCTCCCCCCCGAAAGATAGATATAGAGCCCTACCTAAAGCCAGTAAGCTCTTTGCTCATCTCATTTCTTCACAGGGCTTAGTGGATGTTTGGACAGAGGATAATCCTCAGGTTAAAGATTATATGTATTTTTCTCCCGCCTATTATACTTACTCCTGAATCGACTACATATTTGTTCTTCCCTCTATAATTAGTAGCATGAAAAGATGTAGAATAGTAGAGCTGCCTTGGTCAGATCATGCGGCGGTGGTGCTCCTCATACACAGCCTCTGAGTCAAGCCCCTAAGATCTGGGTGGCGTTTGAATGAGTCATAGAATAAAGAGTACTTTGTCTAATGGAAATTCTTAGGAGATTCAAGGAGGTCTCGGGATTAAAGTTAAATGACTCAAAGTCACTGGCATTAAATGTGAACCTGAGCCCAGAGGTGGTAGAGGATTTGAATTCATATATAACTTCCAATGGCCTCTAGAGGCAATAGAATAGCTGGGGAGAGACTCAGTTCAGATTTACAAACTGAATTTCCTTCCTCTATATAAAAAAAACTACGAGAGCAAATTCAGGTTTGGGAATCTTGTCTGCTGTCATGGTAAGGTAGGATGGCAGACATCAAGATGAACTTGCTTCCGAAAGTGTTATATCTTTATCGGGCCTTTCCAATTAATATAGATGCAAGGGATTTAGATAGATTTCCCAATTTATCTGGCAAGGTAGGAGAAGCCATACCAATAAACGGACAAATCATGCCCCCAGACGCCAGGGGGGCTTGGGAATACCTTCCCTGTTACACTATATCTACTTGGCATGGATAGCCAAAATGTTCCTTCTCCTGTTACAGAAGGACAAACTGTTGTGGGTCCAGATGGAGCAGGAATCAAAGAGAGGACAGTCTATTGATTCTGTTCTGTGGCTCTCCAAGAAATACATCAATAATATTGCCTAGCCAGCACTTTGCTCTGGGGATGGAGAAGGGATATACATGGTGGGTCGAACAAGATATGTATAGGAAAGGTCATTTTTTTTTATAAATGGACAGTTAGTTATGGTGTCTTAACTACGGGAACTTGAAAATCTTCCTCAGCAAGAATATCTTTAGTCATGGCAGATCCTGCTTTTTCTGAAACATCGGGAAAGAGAAGTGAGCTAATATGATATTATTAAATTTGAAAACCTATGCTTGAAGACTACCACGGGGCTGGGAACTATATCCCTGTTGTTGTCCCCTCAGGCAAAGCTACCATTCATGCAAGCCTGGAAAAGGGACAGGGGGGAATCTTTCCTCAAGGAGTGGTGGGATAGGAAGGTTTATCAAGCCAGTAGGGGTCTTTTTAAACACAAGAAGCTAACATAAAAATGATCACTAGATGGTATATGGTCCCTGCTAGGGTAGCCAAGATGAACCTGTCTGTCTCCCCATACTGTTTTAGAGACTGTAAAATGATAGGAGATATGTGGCATGTGTGGGGGCTTTTCCAAATGGTTAGGACTTTCTGGAGTAAAATATATTGGATATCAGATATTCAGGAGGAACGTGGATTGTGACGCAGATGAAGCCCTACTAGAGATAGTTAAGATGCTGGGGGTAAAAACTGAAACCTGCTTATATTTATTTATGATCGTGGCCCGTACTACTATTGCTGCTGTTTGGAAATCCTATAAGATCTCTCTCAGGGAAGTTAAAAATAAATCAGACTGAATAATGGTTAACACAAGTATTGTCAGTATATACCAGGAAAAGAAGGAGAGGTTCAAAAAAATCTGGAATCCCTGGATGTGATATAAAGCATCTTAAACATACCTTCCTGAGGATAGCGTCCTGATAGATGGCAGTGAGGTTGAGTGCATAGATGGAATGTAAAGACTTAGGTGAAGATGTTTTCCCCCAACCCAGGGACCCCCGAAGACTTCTTTCTTGAGTGGAGAAAATATGTTTTTTTTTTCTTTCCATTTTCATTTTTTCTCTATTGTTCCCACTCTCTCACTTCTCATTCCTTCCATCTCCTTTTGGGTAATCCCGCTAGAAGCTCCGGTGGGCCTGGAATGCTAAAGGATGCTTGTGCAATATGAGTTGAGTCTTTTTAGTGCAGGTAAGGGAGGGGGGTGTGGGAGAGAATTGTATGCACTCAACTAAAAATATTGTTACCTAAAACAAAAGTCCACTTACCCTACTAGCACTCCCTGCACTGCTGATCATCTGCCCGCAACTCTGGTTCTAGATGGTGGGTGGGCATGGCAAGTGTAGTTCCGATGCCCATTATTTTCAGTGTACACAGGCCATGGCCACCCGCTGGATTCAAGGCTGTGGGAGCACTTGTAAAGTAAGTGGATTTTTCCTTTACCAGCCCCAAGTTTGCTCCATAAGACACCCAGACATTCCTCCACCCTCCCCCGCCCTTTGGAGGGTATGTCTTATGTAATGAAAACACATGTAGTTGTATTGTGAATTTTGAACTGATACAATTTTCACACCTAGTTATCATGTAATATCATGTTCAGTGGAGAAGCAAGGTCCAAAATATAAATTGGAAATATCTTCTAAGTTCTGTGTAAGATGAGTAAGTGTATCTATTGTGCCTGTCACTTCATGATTTATCCCGCTAGCAGCTCTACATGCTGAAAGCAAGAGTATGTGTGCCACTGGTGGTTTCCGCGAGGGGGGGGGGCAACTTGGCTGGGGCATACACAGAATGCCCCCATGAATTTCATAATCTAAGCATCTAGCATATCTACCTAACAATACCATCTGTTATGAGTTAGATGGTTTGCTCACACTAAAACTTGCCATTTACTCTGCAATGAATTAGGGGATTAAAACAGAATTTACAGGTTGTTGTCAGTCTGTAATAGAGTAAGATGTTTGCAAAAGAATCAATTTGCACTTTAGAGCAACAACCTTGCACATGATACATGCATACATATACTGATACTGAATCATTACCAGTACTCCATTTTCTCCTGCACCCACTCAAAGCTAAAAATCCGCCTCACAGATTTTCTCCTGGTAGTAGCCATTTTGGAGCTTCCTTTCTCAGCATCCCAGCCATGCTGCTGTCTGAATTTAACTGACATATTCCGCTTTATTAAATTTAACTGACATAACCCCACAATGCACAACGGCAGGAAACTTCCTGTTTGCAGGTAGCCTGCAGCTCCATGAGATCCCATTTTGTTTTTAAAATTCACTACAGCAGGAGTTACAAAAAGGTAAATTAATTTTTATGTGCAACAATGTGAATTGCCCTGGGGAGGGATGCATATGAGAACTATTTTTTGTAAGGGTGTGTTGGTCCGGTTTGCTATATTACTATGCTCACCACAGGGCAAATCCAAGATGGTGGTGTATGGAAGGCAGTCTGGGCTCCTTGTTATGTGAAAGCTTGTAGAGTGTTCCAGCACAAATCTGTCCCGAGCCGACTGATAAAACATAACATTTATTCTGATTATTAAAATGTCATCTGTATAAAATAAGCAGGCTCCCCCCAGAGCCAGGTGGCGCATTTCAGTTGTTAGCACTGCCCTAGTCGTGCTGGTATCCTCTACAAGCTTAAACAAATGTAAACAGAATACAATTTGTAATGAGCAAACAAAGCAAAGTAAACAACATAAGGCATAGGTATAGGCAAGGGAAACTGCCAAGTGAGTTTTTGAAGTGGTTAATGTAACTACAAAGAGGTACAGAGAAGGCAACCACACTTAAACAGACCTTCACCCTGATTAAGTATACTATCTTATGTTTTCCCCACCCTGTACATACAGATTGCTCACATTAAAAATCATCCTACCTGCACCTAGTGCATTTTCTGAGCCTTTTAAGATCCAAGATGGCTGACCTTATCCTGACTCCATCTCTGCTCTGTCTGCGCTCCCCCCCCCCCCCTTCTCCTCAGTATGTGATGCTTCTGAAGCAAGATGGTGGTGCCTGTATCCTAGTCCTGGTCCAGAGTTAAAGCCCTGAGGGGGAAAGAATAATAAGTAAGCGACTAAAAAAATGTATGTATAAAATGTATTTATTTTAGATGCTGGGGAATAGTTTTTTAAGGGTTTGGGCTTTTCATTAATTGATGCTGAGGGTCCGGTTTAATGATCAAATGGCATCATGTACAGAAAGGAAACAGCATTTGCCATACTGTTTTAGTCTTCAGCAGTCTAATTATATCTAATTTCATTAAAACATTTACTGTATGATCCATGAGATTAAATGTCTGCACCAGCACCCCGTAATAATTAGTTACTCCTCTGGTCAATTACATTAATATTAGTGATATGCTTTGGATCCAGGCCAAATTATTTGGCATGCCACCCACAGGTTCCATCACTACCCTATGAACTGGTATAGGAGCCCCTTGGATTCCACTGCAGGGGTCCCCTAAGATGCAGGCCCAGATGGCAAGGTTCATCCACTGCATCCCCTATTTCTTTTCCACTGGCTCTATCCATAATCGGGATTGTCTGTTTCTTTTCTGCTTCTAAGTTCACTGCCAAAATTCACATGCTGGAAGCATAGCGCTGCTGCCAAGTGAACTAGACATGCAGAGAAAGCACTCCTCTTCCATCACAGTAACAAAAGTAACAATCCCAGTCTTCAATTCACATAACTGCAACCATGGCTGTAAAGCAGTGGATAAGATATTACCCCAGGTAAACCGGCATAAATCAACTGTCTGGAAGACAATTATCCTTTGATTTTACACTCTGCCTTCAGAGATTCTTGTCACTTGCAGTATGTAAGTAATAGACTCACGTTGTGTTATTAGGCAAGTGTTAGAACGGGTCATGGCATTTCTCTAAAAAGGATGTTTTTTCTAACTTGCTTAAAGGGTAACTAATGCTGAGAGTTTTACCAAACTAGAATACAACAAATATAACATTTTATTTACCCCTCCTGTCGCTGGGTTATAAAAAAGTCAGGATGGATCAAGTGATTGGCTTTTGAGATTCAGATGCTTGTAGATTGTTTTTCCCCTTTCCCTTCCTCTATTTTGTTACTCTAAATAAGTTTATGCCGCCATGACAGTGGGTGACTTGCAGTTAGCCCCCACCCTATTTTCCATATCTCAGAAGGCCATGGGGGTACAGAAGAGTCCGACTCCCACCGACCTGGGTCCATCCTTCACTCCTAGGGGCTGGAGTTCTGGCAAAGCCGGGGGCCCTCTATTTAGCCTCCAAGCAATGGGGAACCCAGTCCCTATGCCTGGTGTGCTGGCTGTTAACCTCGATGGTAGGGACTGCACAGCTTTTATTTAATAAGTGCAGTATGTGGAGCACTACAGTAGCCCATCTCAATGTATGCGCTGATAAATTGCATTTGTCTTAAAGCGGACCTTCACCCTAAATAAGAGTCTATCTTGTATGTCCCCCCTACATACAGATTGCCCACATTAAAAATCATCCTACCTGCACCAATTGCGTTTTTTTAACTTTTTAACATCCAAGATGGCAGCCCGTGGCGTCTCAGGCTGCCTGAAAACAGGAAGTGCCTCCTGACTAAGCTTTTTTTCTGGGACTGCTGTCCTTTTCCTGACCCCCCCTCTGCTCTGTCTTTGCAAAGCACAGCTATAACCCGCCCCCTGCACTTTCCACCCCTCTACTCAATATGCAATGCTTCTGAGGCAAGATGGCAGCGTCCGTATCCTAGAGTCCTGAGTTGAAGCCCAGCGGGGGAAATAATAATAAGCAAGCGACTAAAGACTTAAAATATATTCATTTTAGATGCTGGGAAATAGTTTAATTTTTAAGGATTTTGGCTTTTCATTAAATGATGCTGAAGGTCCTGTTTAAGAGACCAACCATTATGGTGATAAAACCTGCTTACATCACGGCGCCTAGGCCACACCCACAATACTTAAGGAAAATATTCCATAGGTAAAATGTTATTATCTGCCCCCCGGCTTGACAAAATGTCACGTGATTCCACAACAAAATATGATGCGATGATGCAGTGCCCAAGCTCTCGGCTCAGCAACTTGCTGTATGCCGGCCGACGACCTGGTAAACAGGCACTTCATGCTTCTGGGCAGGGTGTGTAGGGCGAGGGGGGTTTCACACAGCAGGACATCCTATTGGGATGCCTTAGGAAAATCGATAGTGAAAATCCTGGAGATAGGTTCACTTTAAAGCAGTGGACCAAACCCAGCCCAGAAGGCCCTGTAACCTGAGGGATGCCCCTCACTGGCTGAAATGAGGGATGCCCCTGACTGGCTGTAATGGAGGGATGCCCCTGACTGGTTGTAATGGAGGATGCCCCTGACTGGCTGTAATGGACGGATGCTTCTCACTGGGTGTAATGGAGAGATCTCCCATACTGGCTGTAATAGGGTGATGGTGAAGGGGAATTTTAGCACACCATTTCGTTCACAATATGTTTTTTTCTTATTTTTGTCCTCTAAACCCTGGGTGCGTCTTATGGTCAGGTGAATCTTATGGAGCGAAAATATACGGTATATGCATATTTATGGTGTGAAATTAAGGTGCTATAATGGGCCAGGGACAGTACAAACAGGGCTGGTGTGCCTAGTCTACCCATAGTCGGGGGCCTGTATTATTATGTAATTCTTAATTTGTGTTTCCCTTTAAGGGCCTGGCCGGGGAATGGTTTAATTGCAAAGAAAATTTCCATGGTGAGCTACACGTGTCCCTCTTTCTTGTTTTTTAAAGTTGGGATGTATGGTAATGTGCACAGCCGCCAACGAGCGGCTGCTTGCGGACAGATCGGATGTGGTGAGAGGTGAGAATCGGCAATCCCTCTCTGGGTTACGGGGTGCTGATGCACAATGGGGTAGCCTGATTTGGGATGCCCCACTGCTGCATAATAAAAAGGATATCCAGTCCTTTTTGTCTGGACTTTCTCTTTAACTTGTATCTACATGGACGTTATGGAGGTGTTAGATTTTTATGACTTCAGTCAATGTGCAAGTCTAAGCCCTGGTTCAGACCTGTCAGGTACCGCATGTCTTTGCACAGAGGTAACGCAAAAAAAAAAAATCAACAATGGCACATCTATGGCTCGTTTTAGACCTCTCTGGTGCGGCAGAACAGAAGAAAATGTATCCACAAAAAGTCATAACGCAAAGTTACCTGCTGCGTCTGACGGCAAACACACCCTATTAAAGTCTATGGTGCTGCATGATCATATTTCATATATTCCTTAAAATTTAAAGTGGGCCTGGGCTGCATTGTGACATCCAGTATGCTGAAGCCCCCCACGCATCAAACCCCCAACACCTGCAGTACTCAAGGTAAAGGTAAGGATTGCTGATGCTGCGGGGGTCAATTACTGGGAGAGGGGGGCTCTGGTAATCTGGCAGCCCCCATGAGCCTGTCACAATGCAGCCCGGGCCAACCCCACACCTATTAGCTAGGAAATGGGTTTAGGCCTGCTTTAATGGGATTCAATAGAAAGGAAGGCAGGGAATGGGACTCGGAACCAGTTTTTTTCTTATAATGCAGGCGCAAATGCAAACAAAATACATAAAAACGCAATCCCTACCACAAATACAGTTTATAAGCGCATTAATCACCTGTCGTGTCAGACAGGTGTGAATGTAGCTTTTAGAGGTGCAAAAATAAATGTAACTTTATGCTCTCTTTATTGGCTTAAAGAGGAGCAAGCACCTCCCTAGAGTCTGTAGAATGGGGATGCCTTGCTGTGTGTTTCCACAGGGAACGCCCAGTACATTTACCTTGCCGGTATTCCAGGGCCGTAGCCACATCCCCATATGTTTAGCCTGTAGCCTCACCAGGCTTTTCTGAATGGCTGATGTGGCCAGCGACACATGCTCCATTCATCTTTTCTAAGCTCTGAGCTTAGAGCAGCTGTAAACTGACTACTGTAGTAGCTATTCGTCCCTTGCATATGCTGTGGAAACAGAAGAAATTAGATTTTTTGGATGAATCCGGGGGATACACCCAGTAGGGCATCCCAAATTGGGGTGCCTGAGGCAAGCAAAACCTACGATAGTATAAAACTGGGAAGAGAACTTAATTAGCTAGGGCCATGTAGCTCCCCATGTTTCAAGAGTGCCAGATGCTTTGTTAGCGCCGGCGCTGTGTTCCCTACAGCGACACATCACATCAAGCGCTCGGTGTTGTTCTGCCATAGACTTCAATTAGCCTGTCCCATTTTCTGGACTTCTAGTTAGTGGATTTTACATTTTTTTGCTCATTCAAGTGACACGGGATTCCTGGCCTGTTCAGAATATTCTTTAGTTCATTATTGTACTTTACTACCTGCTGCTCACTTTCATGCCTGCTAAACTCATGTCAGGGCATTTGTATGTTCCCAATGTCATTCTATGTGTTTTCGCTTGGTCACTGTGCAGCCATCCTCAGTTAAAGCCTTTATTTGTATTGCACATGGCGCTGTATGCCTGAGTATCGTGCCTGCACTGGCGCTGTTCATTTACATGTTAAATACAAATGATTTCTGCCCCCCCTCACCAGCGCTACCTGGCGGTATTTCCATTGGAACAAAAACAAAGACACAGCGCCACAGGTAGCCCACAGCCGAATACTAATAGCGCCGTCTGTGTGTGGCCAGCATTGCGCCTGAGGCGCTAATAGCGTCTCTCCACAGATGCTTAAGTGGCGCTACGAGGTGCTAGTGATAAATTGCTCTCCATATCTTTTTTACCACACAGGTTACATCCACATGTGAAGGGGAACATGACTGTAAGTAGCACACATCTGAATTTTTCTTCTACCTTCCTTTCTTAATAGTTATTCTGAAATTCCACAGAAAACACACATGTGGCTCAAATGATCAATCAATCAATCAATCAATCAGTCAAATATTTTATAACAAAAGAGTTTGAAATGTGACTGGCTTTGTGGTATGCTGTGTTAATTTTTTCTTTAGTTGAGCATTCTACCGTAAACCAGAACGCATTACTGGCAGTAGCAATGTAGGTTTAATAAGTAAGGTAATTTCAAAGGATCAAGTATATTTTGACTACATATTAGTTGTACTGTAGTTTAATGACTGAATCACCCATTTACTATGCTAACAGTTATAGTAATTGATATATAACATACTACTTTTCACTGCAGCCCCTACACAGACAAAGTTAAAGCAAACCTTGTGCTGAGTGTATATAGTGTAAAACCTGTCTGTTTTGCCTTCCTTTTAACAGCTTTTTATCTCCAATACAATTTTTTTAAAAAATCTAGTGAATAAACCAGAACCTAAATTTGAAGCGCATTTTTTAAAGCGGAAATTTGCTCAAAATGAAAACTTGTGCCTGTAATTTTCTGCAAGTTCAAATTGGCGACTGATTTATGGGTTGTTTAAAGGGCCGAAAAGCGGGCGGAAATGTGTCAATTTCAAGAGTGTTTTTCCTCCAACAAAATGCTGGAGTAAACTGCCGACATCATTGACTAATAGGCTTATTTCTCTCCTAATACACACGCCGGCATGTTTTTTTAGCAATTAAAGTGTCAGAAGTTTTTCTTTCTAATCATCCTCCAGCATGACCCAAGGAGAGAGAAAAGCTCCACCCCCTGGGAGGAAACACAAACGGAAACTGAGATTAAAAGCCCCACCCCTTCCTCCCCTCCTCAATTCTTTGTATTTCCTCCCTAAGGAACCACTGGACAGAGTGTGCCATGATGTTGTTAGACTTCAGCCAATGTTTTATTTTAGTTTATTTTTTTCAGACTCCAGAGTTCTGGTGGAGCCTGCTGAGTCCTTGGACTAATAAATAATGGGTGGAGTTTACCCAAGGTCTTGAGGTGGCCAGGGCTAATTCCCACATAGTTTGACTAAAGCATGAGTAGTGCGATGTCCTCTTTTAATTCCAGACAACTGATTTAAGCTGCGGGTGTGCCAGGCCTTTAAGGATTGTTTGATGACTCACCAGAGTGCTGGTTTGGCGATTTCAGGTTTCTGGTTATTCTTTAATGAGGTAACTTTTTCACCCAATAAGCAAATTTTGGGGACAGAGCTTCGAGATCGGTGACCCGGCACTCTGACATCACTTCCGGTTGTGGCTCTGACACGTGCGGGGCCCCGAAAGCAGAAAGGCGCCACTTCTCCCCAGCCAGCATGCAGGTCGGAGGGAGCTTCAGAAGGCAGCAGCAGGAGCGGCAGCAGAGACAATATCGGCAGCAGCAGTAGTTGCATCAGGGGCAGCAGCGGCAGCAGGGACAGCAACGATAGCAATGGCAGCAGCCGCAGCCAGATTCCTTAGTGCAGGGCAGTGCGACAGGGAGCAGCAGTGAGGTCTCAGCGCTCCGAAGTAGCAGACAGGTCAGCATGGAGCCCAGAGCTGCAGCAATGTCGGCCAGCCCAGCAGATGGCAACAAGCAGTTAAAGAGACAGGTTCGGGCGTGGACTGTCTTTAGCAACTGGTAAGAGGAAAAACAAAATTTTTATATCAGTGTTATTGTACAGGTAAAATGGTAAAATTAAAAGTGTCCAAGTTGTCACATTGCAAAATGTGCAATGATAAGAACACCAAAAAGATGGACATTGGGACAAAATTTAAAATAGAAAAAGAAACATTAATAGCACAATTATTAAGCCCTAATACACAAACAACAACAGGGCAGGGGGGAATGAAGAGAACATCTGGGACAAAAACATCTGGAAAAACAACACTGGAGGTGACCTGGAATCAGGATATCCCCAATAAAACAGGACAACCAAAAATAAGAAGAAATAAGCAGCTATACATAAACAAGACCTATCAATTTCTCCCCTTTCTTTAATGTTCCAATATTGCGATTTTGTCTCTCCAGCTTCTGTGTTTTAGGCAAAACTCTATTAGTTTCAGAGTGTATTCCCTGTCACCTGACTGAGTGCACTCCAATTTGGATAAAAGAGTTTTCTCCAAAACAAGCTGGAGAGACGAATTCTCAATATCAAAACAGTAAAGAAAGGGGAGAAGCATGGGGGGGGGGCAGGGGGCATTGGGACCAGTTAAGGTCTTAGCCAGCCAAAAGTGCATGGGGCAGGGCCATTTGCACTTCAAAACAGTAGAATTTCATGCAGAAGCCACCAGAAATTGAATTTTGTGCTTGGGCCGAGCGCATGCCATTTGTTGCGATCCGCATGTGCACCATGTACTTGCACGAAACCATGTGTCAGGCGCCTAGGCAAAATCATTGGCGATTTGTTTGGGCTTTACAGATACACGAACATGAATTGACCCTAATGTGGTTGATTCAGAGCCAGGTGAGAATATTCACTCCTTTTTTTTAGGAAAGAGAAAACTGCCATTAACTTTCATTGTCTACCATGGAGCTCATTCAGAGCCAGGTGAAAATTTACACCTGGTAGAAAATGAAAGTCATTGGCAGTTTTCTCTCCTAAAATATCTTATCCAACTTTTCCTCTGGGATGCTGTATATGTCCACCTGCTGAAAACCCCAAAGGAACCTCAACAAAATGCATCCACTCAAAGCCAGGAGGGACTGCGTCACAGGATTGGATCCAGTTATCTGGTCCCTAGACTGGGACTCAACAGCTGTGGGGATCAAAAGGTAAGTACCTTTTGTTTTTTTCTGTTTGGCTTGAATTACTTAAAAGTGTCCAAGGAGTGTCAAGTTCAATAGAAAAGCGGAACACTAGGAAATGAGATTAGCCTCTGCTCACATGGTTTGTAACTGATAGGTACCCCTTGTGTACCAAGGTTACTGGCACCTCTGTGAACTGGGGAGGGTTGGAATCATGACCTTGGATGCATAGGTAGTATTCCCCTTAACAAGGTGCAACAACCCCCTTGAGTTTATAAGACTCCTAGAGGGGTTGCTATACCTTTTAATAGGGGAATCCCGAATAAAGATGCCCCGCTATGGGAAACCCCCCAGATTGACCCGATTTACTTTAAGCATTCAAAGGCCTCTTTTACATTAACTGAGCTTATCAGTGGAGAGAAATGCTACCTGATATATCACAAGTGTTCATGTACACACATTGAACAGCCTCTTCTAATGATGTGGTCCTTCAGAATTATTTCGGTCACAGTCTAAGTTATATAGTATAATATTAATTTTGCTGCAAAGCTAAAAGATTTCCAATCATTTTCCCAGGAAAAAGCTGGCTGTTGCCCCTGGCACTCCTGCCAAAGCACCACCTGCTGTGCTTCGGCTTTGTGTGGCAGAACAAGAGCCACAGACCTCTCCCTGTTAAGTACACAAAGGCTTCAAAAACACATGTAGTATTAATTACTCTACGACACACATAAAAATAGAAAAAAAACTGTGAAAATAATAATTTTTGGTCAAGTTCATTTAACTGGTGTCTCGTCAATGATAGGAGATAATATATGACAGGGGTTCTTTCCCCTTTACCTAGAGGCAATGGATGAGCTAGAGTTTACCATGCACTGATCATTTGAGAATGAAAGTTTGCTTTTCTTTGGCATTGCCCCAAAAGGCAAAGGGCATGCCAGGGAAATGCCACTTACATCCGTAGAATATTATTATTCATGCCTACTTCAATATACAGATGAGATGAATAGCAATTGTACGAATGCCTCTAGGAAGAAGTCTGGAGTGCCTGGGTTGTTTGAACTTATCCGCATTCTTGAATGAGCGATCCAAACATTTGCATATAAGAATTGCAAGGATCAGATTGATTATTACTGGCATTTATCCTATTGACTGTGAGCATTGTTGTTCCAATTCAGGTTAAAATTAAATTCCACCATTCTTTTGTTGGTTCGGTTTAGTTCAGCCAATTAAATGTAATTAATTAAAATTAATTTTGGTGAAATGACATGTCATTCTGTGGAGGTCCACTTGTCAATGCAGAATTACAATAATCGTCATTTTTTCAGGAGGGGGTGAAAGCACAACACCTCCTGAAGTTGTATCAAATCACCCCACCAATGATCCCCATATTGCGTCAAATGGCTACCCCTTAGTTCTTTAAGCGGACCAGCAGTCAAAAATGACTTAAACCAGACCAACACAACAAACAGTGCTTATATGCATCCCTCCGCAGGGTAATTTAGATTGCTGCATATAAAAATTCACCTTTTTCTAATTCCTGCTGTGACACCATCTGTCACCAGGGACTTGGAAACCAAACAAACTTTGTTATTTTTATTATTGTTTATTTATATAGCACTGTACAAGCTAAAAATTACAGAAAGGTGGGAATAATCTTCACCACGTCCATGGCCAGAAACCTGCAAAGCAAACAGAAAAACATTCTTGATATTATTATATGGCGCCAATCGTTGCCTCCTACTCCGCTTCCTTCTTTCCGGCCTCCTCATCCAGTCGTGGGATCCAGGAGCACATGATTGGTTGCTGACACTGAACCTGAAGCCCGGCAAGGTGGTGTTCAAGCTCTGAAATGCCCGGGTGAGTCAAAGTGCAGACCAACAGCAATTCACTACTAATGAGTGTGCCTCCATGATGGAGTTTTGTGCTGTGCTGCTGTGCTTCTAATACGCCATGAATATGGTCAGCACTGATGATGCCATCATCAGCACTATTATTCCTATCCTTAGGATACATCCGAAGGATGTAATGGTGCCACAGGAGGAAGCAGAGGAGAAAGAGGATATTTTCACCGGTGTCAGGCCAGTCCACACATGGCTTACAGGGTGGGTTGCTGGACCCACAGCAGCCAGCCAAGAGACAGTTTTGAAAACTTTAAGGGAGGATCTTTCCTCACAGCAGGGTGGCACCCAGTGCAGCTAATGGGCATCACTGGAACATGGCTGGGGGGATGCGGAGAAGGAGACACCTCCCACTGAAGACAGCTTCTCCTTGAATCAGTGTAGCCTGGCTCACATGAGCCACTACATGCTCCAGCATCTGCGGACTGACCGCATCACAACCTTGATTTCACCACTGGAGTGTGATAGAAAAATTAGAGAGTACAAATGCAACCTGGCAGAGGCAATATTGGCAGAGTTCCCAAATGACATTGAGGGCTCAATAGTGGCATGAAGCTGAGGAGAAGGAAGACACGGGTCATTTGCATGCTTTGCCACCAGTCATTGAAGCTAGGGAAATCTGTGCGCGACATTCATCACCAGCAAATCAAACTGAAAAACATTATTAGTATTATTATTAAATATCGTATTATTGAAATAAACACATGCAAACACCTGAGGCTACCTCTGATGCTTCCGTTGTCTAAGCCTCTACCACTGCCTCCACAACAAGGCTACCTGTCTCCGCCCAAAGACATGATGTGAGCCCAGCACCACTGCTACCACCATCAATCCAGCCCATACCATCCCAGGAAAGCATTCAGATTTCTATTCCCCGAACAATTGACAGAAAGTGGAAGTTTGGCCCATCTCAACCATGATCCCCGGTCGTGAATGCGAGCATTTGAAAATTGCTTGCCTTTAAAATGGAGACAGAGAACTTTATAAATTATTAAAGCAGAATTGCTCCCCCCTTGAAGAGCACCTTTTACCAATTTTAGCGCCCCTGCTTCACTCTAATCCCAGATTGTTTTAGCTTTAAAGCTCCACCTCTTCCATTCATTGTCATTATTGTGTGTGGAAATGATGTCATTGCCACACCAATGCAATGACTGATTGCCTGCCATCTTACAGAGCGGGACAGCAAAAAAAAAACAGTGTTCCAGGACGATTCGAAAAACTAAATGATCTATTTCTTGTTCTACACCCTAAGAAGGGAATATCGACAGGGGCTATAGCCAAATGTATTTCAGAAGTGTGGTAAGTTTTGGTCCACTTTACGGTGAGGAGACCGCAGCTGCATCACAATACATCATTCCCAGCCACCACAAATTTTCTGGGCAGGCCATCCTTGCCCTGCACCAACAGGTTGTGAAGAAAATAAGGTTTGCATTGCGCAATGTCAACAATCACAACTGACATATGTTAAAAGGTCAATATCACAACTGACACATGGACAACTAAGTATGGGCAGGAATGTTACAGCTCCAGCATTCTGGATGCCCCCCCAGCTTGTTTGTCTGCGAGGCCAACACCCGTTAAAGAAAAAATGAGCGTTGGTCCAGTTTAGATGCCGTGAACCAGTGCATACTCTACTAACAATTGGTGATAAAGAGTAGTGCCTCCCAAGTGGATTGAGCAAGAGGTATTATAGAGTAGTGACTCCCAAGTGTTTTCATTAAGTGGTATTAAAGAGTAGTGGCACCCTAGTGGTTTGAGCAAGTGGTATTAAAGAGTAGTAATACCCAAGTGGTTTAAGCAATTGGACACTCCACCAGAAATTGGTATTAAAGAGCAGTGAGCCCTGAACAATTAGTATTAAAGATCAGTGACCCCCAAGTAGCCTAAATAATTGGTATTAATATTAGTGACCTCCAAGTTCACAAGTTCCCTGAATCCACTAACAATTGGTATTAAAAAGTAGTGACACCCAAGAGGTATGAGCAAGTGGGATTAAAGAGTAGTGAGATAAAAGTGGTTTGAACCAGTGGACACATTTTTTTTCAAAAGAGTCTTAAGTTTCCTGAACCAGTGGATATTTCGCTAACAATTGGTATTAAAGAGCAGTGACACACAAGCGGCCTGAACAATAGGTATTAAAGAGCAGCCACACCCATTGGTTAGAGCAAGTGATGTTAAAGAGCAGTGACACCCAACCTATCCAACCCTCACTCCAGCCTCTTTCCCTGAATAAATGTCCTGAGAAGGATAATAGCGTGCTTAACCTATTTCCCTCAGCAGCATCAGCCAGCATCTCTCCCTATCAACTGCAGAGTACTCTGAGCACGCCAGCAGATAGACCCTGCCTTGTTTACAGTGGGGTCACGTGTCCCACCTGGCCAATCACAGCCATGCCCAGAGTGGCCATGGCTGCGGTTGCTAGGGCAGGAAGAAGACTGATTGACTGCTGTACAGGTCTAATGCACACATGGATTTCAATTTGAAATCTGTGTTCTGGTTCGGGGACAAACCCGAACTTTGCGGTTCGGGTTCACCCATCCCCAATTATAAGCAATTCCTACCTGACCATGGCTCTCACTTCCTAGCAGCTTTTAACCCTTTAAGTGGCAAGCATGTAACACCTACGTGCTGGCTTGTCCAGGACCTAAGTGCCAAGCACGTAGGTGTTACATGCTTGACTTTCCCCCCTGCTAGTTAAAAAAAAAAATGTAAGAAAATACTGACTCCTCTATTGATCCATCCGGGTCTCCTCTTTAATGTGGTGCCATAGGATCCCCCCTGGGGGCTCGGATGGCTCCAGGAAAACCCCCAAAATAGCGCGGGCTGCTGTTAAGTGAAAAAAAATGACATTTACTCACCTGCGGACGCGATGCCTCCCGCCGGGTCTCTTCTTCACCGGGGGGGGGGGGGGGGGGGGGACACCTCCGATCGCTCTCCCAGGCTCTTCCGTGGTCACTTAAACCGGACCTTCACCATGATTTATTGAAAAGCCCAAACCCTTAAAAAACGATTCCCCAGCATCTAAAATTAATATATTTTAAGATTTGAGTCACTTACTTATTATTCTTCCCCCACTGGGCTGCAACTCTGTTAAGGACTTTAGGATACGGGCGCCGCCATCTTGACTCAGAAGCATCATATTTACTGAGGAGAGGAGAATGGGATAAAGTACAGGGGGGCGTGTTATAGCTGTGCTTTGCTCAGACAGAGCAAAGCTGGGGTCAGGGAAAGGTCAGCAGTCCCAGAATGCAGAGCAGCACAGTCAGAAGGCACTTCCTGTTTGCAGGCTGCCTGATGTTCCATGAGCCGCCATCTTGGATGTTTAAAGGCTCATAACATGCAGTAGATGCAGGTAGGATGATTTTTAATGTGAGCAATCTGTATGTACAGGGTGTGGGAAACATATAAGATAGGCTCTTATTCAGAGTGAAGGACCGGTATAACCTGAACCCTCTATCGATCCATCCGGGTCTTCTCTTTAATGTGGTGCCATCCGATCCCCCCTGGGGGCTCGGATGGCTCCAGGAGAACCCCCGGAATAGCGCGGGCTGCTGTCAGGTGAAAAAAAAAATTACATTTACTCACCTGCGGACGCGATGCCTCCCGCCGGGTCTCTTCTTCACCGGGAGAGGGACCTCTGATCGCCCTCCCAGGCTCTTCCGTGGTGAGGAGAGGGCGAGAAATCGCCCTCTCCATCACTTCCTGGCTCACAGCTTCTAGCCCCGCGCCTTGACGTCACCTGGCAGCCAGCTTCTCTCATCCTCACCCGAGACGATCAGTCTTGCCGGGTGCTCAGAGGAGAGAGGTTGGAGGGGGTGAGAGGGCTGTGATCCCTCCCAGGCTCCCTCCACGAGCACCCGGCAGCTGTCATCGGGGATCGCTGGGGGATCAGAGGAGGATTGGAGGTGAGTAAAGAAAAAAAAAAAAAGAAATGTAATTTTTTTAATTATGTGTCTGTGTTTTTATTTTTACATTTAACCCTTTGGGAACTGGTAAGGGATCCATGAGATCCCTATACCAGTTCACAAGGCTGGGGGCTGGCAAGTCCCCTGCAACTAGCCATTAACCCCCGGCACCCCAATAACCTGCTTAGGGGGGGCAGAAGAGCCCGAGCCCAGAGAGGGTATGTGGGCTTGTAGGCTGCAGGGTTGGGTGGCCACAAAAGCTGGCCCCTGTGCCCTGATCTACAAGCCCCCATAGCTGGTCCTAGGCTGGTAATGCTAGGTAAGGGGGACCCCATGTCATTTTTTTTTGGATTTTTAAGGGTTTTTAACCCTTAAAATTCCTCCAAAAAATGGGGTCCCCCACCCTATGCCATTTTTTTTTAAATTAACCCCTTATGCTCTGTCGCTCAGCAGCTATAAAAGGCTTCCAGCAGCAGCAGGAGAGCAGAAGCCAGAGTGATCAGCGTGGGACACAGGGATGGATGAGAGGAAAGTATAAAAAGGGTTTTTAACCCTTAAAATTCCCCCAAAAATGCCCCCCCCTATGTCGTTTTTTTTTAAATTAACCCCTTATGTTTATAGTGTGGATAGTAGTTGTATTTTATTTGTAAATGTTATAGAGTGCTCTTTTTAGTTTGGGGGGTCTCCTGGGCAAGAATGGGGGGCTACGATACATATGTGGTACCGTTGTAATCGGGAAAAATGGGGCTTTCACATGCAATATGGTTTTATCTAATAAAGTAAATGTTTTATTTAAAATAAAGGAGACAGTTGTCTAAAAAATTTATTTATTTATTTTTTTTGTTTTTTTATGCAAAAATATTTAAAACAACAGTAGAAAAATTACAAACAAGACATTTCATGTTAAAGCCTAAACTCTGCTGCAAAATATATATCTATAATTTTCCTGGGAATTCCGGCAAAAATCGGTTAAACATGGTGCAGAATGGGGAAAAATGACCTGTCAACAGAGGGTGACAAAACTTCAAGTAGGCTGGCAATTAAAAGGGTTAATAGTACCTATGTATGTTGGGCATTGTTCAGATTTAGCTTGTTTTTTTGTTTGCATATTGATATTTTAGGAAAACATGTTATTTATTCAGCTTTTTTATACAATTTTTTAGGGAAACCCTGTGCAACCTAAGAATTCTTCGAGGGGTTACTTCCAGAAAGGCAAGCCCAATACAACAAGCTGGGTATGCTTAGAAAGCTTAACATGTGTACTTTCAGGGAATATATGGTTTATGGGGAATATTTCAAATGTAAAGAGTTGTTTTGGTTGAAAAATTGCAAGGTGCGCACTTTGTCTGCAGAGCTGAAATTTTCAAGTAAAATTACCGTTATGCGCATGCTTTACTTTGTGGTGTTTGGCAACTCTTCCCTTGACAGTAGCTATGCATGTTGGGTATGTTTTTTTCTTGTTTGCATATAGTTTTTTTTAGGAAAATGTGGCTTGATTCTTCCTTTATATTCTTTTTTCGGGAAACTCTGTGCAACCAAAGAATTGATTGAGGGATTACTTCCAGAAAACTATGCCCACATAAACAAGCCTGGTACGCCTAGAAAGCTTGAGGATTGTGCTTCCAGAGAATATATAGTTTGTGGGGGGTATTTCAAATGTAAAGGGTTGTTTTTCTGGAAAAACTGCAAGGTGCGCATAGCTCATATCACAGTTGTATTTTATCTGAAAATCTCCTAAAGCGCTGTTTCAGTTTGGGGGAGTCTCCTGGGCAGGAAAGTGTGTCTACCAATGCATATGTGGTACTTCTGTAACCGGGAGAAATTGGGGTTTCACAAGCAATAAGATTTTATTGACAAACTTACATTTTTTTATTGCAAAAAACACTACAAATTGCAAAAAATAATTAAAAAAAAAATTTTAAACATATTTCACCCAAAAGTATTGAGAATACACTAAAAAGGCCAAACAAGACATTTCATTTTGAAGCCCAGGCTCTGCTAAAAAAAACAATATATCATTTTCCTGGGAAATCCCTGGAAATCCCTTAAAAAAATCACAGTTGAACATGTGTAGCGCAAAATAGTGAAACATGGTCTGGCAATAGAGGGTGACAAAAGCTCCAGGTAGGCTGGCACTTAAAGAGTTAATGCTCTTTCCAATTATTTAGATTCAAAGACACCCAATATCTCCCATCAATCATTGATTAAGACCAAACAGGGATTATATTGCATAAGGAAGCGAGAGAAAACATGATCAAAACCTTAAATGTTATTAACTATGCTAGATCACACACTACCCCCCTGCTGCTTCTGTTTACGGACGGGGAGAAAGCATTTAACAGGGTCAGTTACTATATAACTAAACCTACAACAACGGCCCCTATTCTAAACAGTTTGAGAAGTTCCGACAACTCTCGAAATGTAAAATAAACTTTGAGTCTAAAGCCTTGGCAGTTACTTTAACCAAGTCCATTTAACCCAACTGAAATCCACCTTTCCCTTTTAATTGGACAACCCAGCCATCACCTATTTGGGAACCCAAATCTCTGCAAATGTAGAAGACTGCTATAACCTTAACGGAACTGAGAAACTGGGACCTCCCAACCTTTACATGGATGGGATGGATGAGCATTAATAAAATGTCTATCCTCCTCAGACTAGTATTTCTCTCTCTTCTCTTACCGTGTCATATTCCCTCAGGTTACTTACGTGTCCTATTTGCTACTTTTAGCCGGTTTATATGTGGAAATAAACGGCCTCGACTGAACCAACCCATGCTACACAGACCAAAGAATATAGGGCGACTAGCAGTTCCATACCCTTTATGGTTTTGGCAAGCCACTCATCTCTAGAGGTTAATAGACTGGAAACATGGCAGCAGGACTAAGAGACGGGTTCAAATTGAAGATTGATTCACAAGTCTGCCCATAGCAGAGATACCCTGGATGTCAGAAAACCCTAAATCCTTAAGGAAACCTCACCCCTGGTCAGCACCACATTGGGTGTGTTTTAGTTATCTAAAGCCTCTGAACATATCTCCACCTGGCCCCCACCACTGGTCCCCGTTCTAAATAATCCAGTGTTACCTAGAATTTCATCTCCAATGGCTATGTTGTCTTGGGGAGAAGTTGATACCCGTTAGAGCCAGGGATCTCATATCAGGATTGGACTGGGGCTCCTTAGAATCTCTGCGTACCATGTGGAGAAAGCCACCCCTAGACCCATGGAACCTGATAATCTTTCAGTATTTTCTCCAGACAGTAGCGCCTAACTTGGCCAACTGTCCACCATTCACAGGATAAATGATGGATGTCCTCACATCAGTGACAATGACCAGAGCATGCCCACTTTATTCTCTGCAAAAGAGGAGGTATGCCAGGCATGGCCTCAGCATGCCTGTGTAGTGGGCTCCTGGGCCACACAGACACCATGGGGACTAATGTCAGGACTAGGTTTATACAGCTAGAGTAGGATGAAGTAGTTGTGAGGGACAAAGGGTGAGGATATTGTGTTTTTAGCACAATTCCTCCTATATTTATATTTTATATTTATATTTACTATGGTCTCCTTGTGCACACAAAAATCCTTGTCCACAAAGAATTACTAAACTGCATTTGAACAGATGCATATTCCAGCAGCACTTATTGTTCTACTGTGACTATGGAAATATCTCCACAATGACCAAATGATCATCAGCATTCAAATGTTTAATAGTCAGGTAGCTTAGGATTACCCACATAATCATATCTTGTGCTTAGAATAATGGATCAATTATCACAAGCCATGGTTTTGACATAATTCAAGTGGTATAATTGAGGGTTTCCTTTTCTAGAAACATTAGGAAATAATACATTTAGAAATATAATCCTTGCAGATCATATCTTTTGAGTGATTGGCAGTTCACTGAGTGGTATTCAGCTAAGATTCCATGGAATTCACATACCCATCAATTCCTACTTTAGTTAGTTTAGTTATAACAAGCTTTGCATCTGTTCAAGGTGAAAAGTTCCTTCTTGGATGAGTAATGAAATTGGGTCTTTCAGGTCGTCCAAAACAAACATCATTTCAAATGTTAAAGAATTTATTTTTTTGGCACTAAGTAAGGAGATGTTTTACAGGTATTTGGCTGTGTTTCATATTTAATTGACATATGCAAGTTCGGATGATCACTCACACATAAGGGTTGCTTCAGAGAGACATAAAAAAAGTTCGTT
The DNA here is from genome assembly GCA_027917425.1 of Gastrophryne carolinensis. NCBI lineage: Eukaryota > Metazoa > Chordata > Amphibia > Anura > Microhylidae > Gastrophryne > Gastrophryne carolinensis. The sequence continues at coordinate 437,739,712 of CM051234.1, read as the reverse complement.
TTTATGTCGATCTGTTTTTTTCGTATGAGTGTACATGTGATTCTATGCATGCATCGCAAGCCTTCAGTAAAGTCTTCATCTGTTCGTATGCCGACGAGAATGTCATTTTTCAGCTTTCGTTTTCCGTTTATGTGTCTCATGTTACAATGTAGGCTTTCGTTTTTGTCCTTTTTTCCATCGTCTCCTCGAACTAATCATTTACATTTCCCGTTAGATTCTGATTTCCTTTTTCAATAAATAATCGTCCAGACGAAAATCGTTACGACCTTACGCCTGCGCACTACAAACTTAACTCATTAATGTGCTCGTCCACATATTTGGGTTACTCACTTCTGCTAAAATGCTTAGCTAAATCACTTCACGGTCAGTATATATTCTCCCATTTCCCGCACCTAAAGCGTACCTAAATCACTTTGCGGTCAGTATATATTCTTCCATTTCCCGCACCTAAAGCTTACCTAAATCACTTCGCGGTCTCATTCTTCTTCCATTTCCCGCACCTAAGGCTTACCTAAATCACTTTGCGGTCTCATTCTTCTTCCATTTCCCGCACCTAAAGCTTACCTAAATCACTTCGCGGTCTCATTCTTCTTCCATTTCCCGCACCTAAAACTTACCTAAATCACTTCGCGGTCTCATTCTTCTTCCATTTCCCGCACCTAAAACTTACCTACAGTAAATCACTTCGCGGTCTCATTCTTCTTCCATTTCCCGCACCTAAAACTTACCTAAATCACTTCGCGGTCTTATTCTTCTTCCATTTCCCGCACCTAAAACTTACCTAAATCACTTCGCAGTCTCATTCTTCTTCCATTTCCCGCACCTAAAGCTTACCTAAATCACTTTGCGTTCTCATTCTTCTTCCATTTCCTGCACCTAAAACTTACCTAAATCACTTTGCGGTCTCATTCTTCTTCCATTTCCCGCACCTAAAGCTTACCTAAATCACTTTGCGGTCTCATTCTTCTTCCATTTCCCGCACCTAAAGCTTACCTAAATCACTTCACGTTCTCATTCTTCTTCCATTTTCCGCACCTAAAACTTACCTAAATCACTTCGCGGTCTCATTCTTCTTCCATTTCCCGCACCTAAAGCTTACCTAAATCACTTCGCGGTCTCATTCTTCTTCCATTTCCTGCACCTAAAACTTACCTATATCACTTTGTGGTCTCATTCTTCTTCCATTTCCCGCACCTAAAACTTACCTATATCACTTCGCGGTCTTGCGAATCTTCATATGTAAATTTTGTGTTTTGCATTCGTTTTGTGGTAACCAACCCTTAATGAATGTATTTCGAAAAGGAAATGACAAAGAAACAATTTTTGTTTTGTTTTTTTTTATATCCAAACTGGCATTTTTCCAGTGCCTTTTTTTAAAAAAAAAAACAACAAATTTTACAACTCTGATTTTTTTTTTTATATAAAAATGTAAATCTTAAAAGTTTATAAAAGTTTTAATAAATTCATTTTTCAGCTTTCGTTTTCCGTTTATGTGTCTCATGTTACAATGTAGGCTTTCGTTTTTGTCCTTTTTTCCATCGTCTCCTCGAACTAATCATTTACATTTCCCGTTAGATTCTGATTTCCTTTTTCAATAAATAATCGTCCAGACGAAAATCGTTACGACCTTACGCCTGCGCACTACAAACTTAACTCATTAATGTGCTCGTCCACATATTTGGGTTACTCACTTCTGCTAAAATGCTTAGCTAAATCACTTCACGGTCAGTATATATTCTCCCATTTCCCGCACCTAAAGCGTACCTAAATCACTTTGCGGTCAGTATATATTCTTCCATTTCCCGCACCTAAAGCTTACCTAAATCACTTTGCGGTCTCATTCTTCTTCCATTTCCCGCACCTAAGGCTTACCTAAATCACTTTGCGGTCTCATTCTTCTTCCATTTCCCGCACCTAAAGCTTACCTAAATCACTTCGCGGTCTCATTCTTCTTCCATTTCCCGCACCTAAAACTTACCTAAATCACTTCGCGGTCTCATTCTTCTTCCATTTCCCGCACCTAAAACTTACCTACAGTAAATCACTTCGCGGTCTCATTCTTCTTCCATTTCCCGCACCTAAAACTTACCTAAATCACTTCGCGGTCTTATTCTTCTTCCATTTCCCGCACCTAAAACTTACCTAAATCACTTAGCAGTCTCATTCTTCTTCCATTTCCCGCACCTAAAGCTTACCTAAATCACTTTGCGTTCTCATTCTTCTTCCATTTCCTGCACCTAAAACTTACCTAAATCACTTTGCGGTCTCATTCTTCTTCCATTTCCCGCACCTAAAGCTTACCTAAATCACTTTGCGGTCTCATTCTTCTTCCATTTCCCGCACCTAAAGCTTACCTAAATCACTTCACGTTCTCATTCTTCTTCCATTTTCCGCACCTAAAACTTACCTAAATCACTTCGCGGTCTCATTCTTCTTCCATTTCCCGCACCTAAAGCTTACCTAAATCACTTCGCGGTCTCATTCTTCTTCCATTTCCTGCACCTAAAACTTACCTATATCACTTTGTGGTCTCATTCTTCTTCCATTTCCCGCACCTAAAACTTACCTATATCACTTCGCGGTCTTGCGAATCTTCATATGTAAATTTTGTGTTTTGCATTCGTTTTGTGGTAACCAACCCTTAATGAATGTATTTCGAAAAGGAAATGACAAAGAAACAATTTTTGTTTTGTTTTTTTTTATATCCAAACTGGCATTTTTCCAGTGCCTTTTTTTTAAAAAAAAAACAACAAATTTTACAACTCTGATTTTTTTTTTTATATAAAAATGTAAATCTTAAAAGTTTATAAAAGTTTTAATAAATAAAGACAACACGTCTTAAAATATATACACAGCAATGGCAGGCCCCAGAACATTATTCTTCATCTGTGGTCCCCAGCGAGTCGCGCAGCTCCTGCATCTCGCCCACCAACTGAAGAAGGACCCTGGCACAGAGTTGTGCCACTCTGGCACGTGTGGTCCCTGTAAAAAAAAGAAAAAAAATTATTTGTTGGCAAATACATGTTTAACAGCTGTGGATGGAATGTTTATTAGGTTGCAAGCAAACTTAAGAGGCCATATGTCATTATGCTAAGGAATTAATAAAAAGGAAGAGGCCATATGTCATTATGCTAAGGAATTAATAAAAAAGGAAGAGGCCATATGTCATTATGCTAAGGAATTAATAAAAGGAAGAGGCCATATGTCATTATGCCAAGGAATTAATAAAAGGAAGAGGTCATATGTCATTATGCTAAGGAATTAATAAAAGGAAGAGGCCATATGTCCTTATGCTAATGGCTTTGACTATGGATGTAGGTAGATTGGTGATCATGTCATTTACCACATACTCAAAATCTTTACATTACAACTTATGAATGCTTATGAATCGTGGAATACAGATGTGCAAGCTATATACAGTGAAACATATAGGTTCTATGACAACCAAGTATATATACAGCATAAGGAAGGCATCATACACATAGGGCAATTGGCAGAGAACAGAACTAAGTACAAAAACTGATAACCCTAGGGATAGAGGAAGCCCTGTTAGTGCTGTCCTTCAAACATAAAGCAACAAAGTATCAAGGTATCACATGCACAACATGATAAGCAGACAAGTCAGTTCAAATGCTTACAGGCCGACCGCAGGTCGTCAAAATCCCTCAACGTTTCGATCTGCTATGAGATCTTTGTCAAGAGGAAAGTGCGGTATCCATAGCAGTAAAGAAAGTGCCTTTATAGTGTGGATCCTGGTCTCCAGCTGGGCTGACATCCTGACATCCTGGCTTTTAGCCAGGTACAGGTTGATTCAATTATTGCACAATTCTCTAGATCAGAGAGCCCTTTGATCAACGATCAAACTGCCATTAAAAAACAGTTTGAACAACTGTCAAAAAAATCAATACAGTACCAACTACACTCTGATACCCTGATTGAGTATCTTAAGTCCAAACGTATCCCTAGGGGATTACGCCTGCCCATCAAACCCACGTTTTGTCAGCAAAATAAAGAATTTGTAGCTGATTGGCAGAAGATCCTGAATAAGTGCAGTCTGGACCTCATTGCCCTCACGATCACTGGTATCCAGACTGAACTTACTGCCATTAACAATTCAGTACAAACCTTAAAAACACAGCTTGAGACCAAACTTTCCCTAGATTCCCTTAAAACCTTCCTTGAGACCTGTAATATCAGTCTGGAACAATACAGACAAGACACCATTCAGTTCAAGCTGGGTAAGTATAGGCGCGACGCTCTTGATTACCAGGAGGGCCGCGTCTATACTTGGCGTGAACATAGGAGACAACGCACATATAATACCAATACCCGCCAAGCCACCGACTCCAGCAGTTCATCCTCTACATCCGGGGGGATTTTTTAGAACAGGGCCCACGGGACCAACGGGCCCACAGAAGAAAGCAACGCGAACAAGGAGGGGCAAAAGGAGGCCACAGAGGCAGTCGCCAGCAACCGCCAACCCAAATCAAATACAACACCCGGAGCAGGACGGCTCCACAGTGATTAACATTTCGGACTACACCCTGTCACCTACTGAAACTAAGGTACTGTCTAAGGGTCTTTCCTTTGCTCCTACATCTAAGGGTAATCAGTTTGATATTCAGATTGGGTTGCAACAATTTTTTAGGTCCTTACGGATTAAATCATTCTTTTCCTACCATCCACCTAGAGAAGCTAGCAATACCAGCTCCCCCACGGGTGTGGACCTTAGCATGTGCAAACCAAAAAGCACTTGGAACCCTCCCCCCACATCCCATGCTGTTGAAACCTTTATTAATTTGGTTCAACAGGATGTGGATTCCTTGAAGCCACATACCAAATTTAAACGTAACAACCTTTCCACTAAGGAAAAACAGGCACTTGAATCTCTTTGTAACAATTCCGCACTAACTATTAAATCTGCTGATAAAGGAGGGGCCATAGTTGTAATGAACTCCATTGATTACAAAAATGAAATATTAAGCCAACTTAATGACAACACTGTCTACATACCTATTTCCAAGGACCCTACTAATGACTTAAAGACCCAGATCGACAATATAATCAACAGAGCCTTGGATGACTCTGTGATTGATGAAAAATTAGCCAAGTTCCTGAGAACGGATCATCCACTCATACCACTTTTTTACTGCTTACCGAAAGTACATAAGAGACTGCCCAACCCGCCAGGACGCCCAATTGTGGCGGGAACAAATTCTGTCTTTCAGAACCCAGCTATTTTTCTAGATCGCCTCCTACAGCCACTAGTTATGGCCACTCCCTCTTTTCTACAAGACACTACAGATTTTCTAAATAAGATTAATTCATTTGGAACCCTCACATCGGAATGCATTATGGCCACAATGGACGTTACCAGCTTATACACCTCCATTCCACATTTAGATGGCATTAATGTGATTAAAAAAGCACTAACAAATACCACTATCCCATTGGGCTTACAGACTCTTGCATGTGATTTACCATCATACTCACAAAAAATTACTTTGCCTTTGACGACCAGTTTTACATACAAGCTCAAGGTACGGCGATGGGTTCAAACATGGCACCCAGTAATGCCAACCTTTATATGGCCAACTTTGAGTCAGAATTCATTTACCCCATGGTTGCTTATTCACACAACATACTTACATGGCTACGATACATTGATGATGTATTTCTGATCTGGAAGGGTGAACTTGACGAATTACTTACATTCTATGGTTACCTGAACCAATGCACCCAGACCATTGCTTTCTCAATAGACCATAGCACCACAGAGATCCACTTCTTAGATGTCAGGGTCACTTTAACCGACGGTTGTCTTATCACAGATGTATATAAGAAACCCACCGATCGCAATACACTACTTCACGCCACCAGTTTCCATCCGCCATCTTTAATAAGGGGTCTGCCATTTGGCCAATTTATAAGAATACGACGCATAACTGCATCTGACACATTATACGACCAACGCTCCAATGAACTAGTACATAGTTTGTTACAACGTGGATATAACTTTAAAGATCTACAAGAAGCTCAGGCTAAAGCTAGATCCCTTAATCGCAATTCTCTTCGTATGGTTTGTCCTAAACAGACCAAACAACGAGTTCCATGTGTTCTCACTTTTTCTCAACTCTCAATCCAGGCCCAGAAAATTGTCCGACGACACTGGCCAATCTTGAGGTCAGATGAGAAACTGACAGAAGTCCTCCAGGATCCTCCTTTAACTGTATATAAGAAAGCCAGGAATATTAAAAACACCTTGGTCAAAGCTGAATTCCATTCACCCAAACCAACGACAGGCTCCAACTGGCTCACAGAAATGGAGAAACCTAAAGGTATGTACCCATGTGGGCACTGTGCCCAGTGTGGATATACCTTTAAGACTGATCATTTCACCCATCCCAGCTTAGGGAAGAAATACCCTATACGTGATTTCATAAACTGCTCAACCAAGAATGTCATATATCTGTTAAAATGCCCTTGCGGGAAAGGCTATATAGGCAAGACGAAACGGGAATTCAGGCAGAGGATCTGCGAGCACAGGTCCGACATTAGGAATGGCCGCATGGAATCCTCTGTTGCCAGACACTTCCACGAGCTAGGACATAACATTAGCCAACTTAAATTTGTAGGCATAGAGATAGTCAGATTACCCTACAGAGGAGGTAATCTTGAAAAAAGATTACTCCAACGTGAACTGGCATGGATATTTCAGTTGGGCACAAAAAGCCCTAATGGACTTAATGAAGACTTAGATTTCACTGTTTATTTTTAATACCTGACTCTGATCGTTTAGGATATACTATAGCTAGACTATTGTGCAATAATTAGATTCAGAGTGTGTGGATTACCACAACTCTTGGCAGTATCCATTTTTATCCTCACTTCTTCACAATTGGTTCTATTTTTATTTTAATTTTATCTTTTCTCTATTTTCTCTAAACAGCATTACGTCATAGTGCCCAATGTGTTTGGGTCCGCTTTAATATATGGTCTCCAGCATGGTCTCCAGCTGCGCACACATCCTTCTCGACTAAATCCTACCCAGCTCCGCCCCTATGAGCACACCTGCCACTCCTGGCCATTTATTCGATCACCACTGAGGATAAACGTCATTATGCGTTTCACTGGACATATATCCACCATCTTTGTTGTGGCTGTGAACCGGCATTATGGATTACTACTATCTCCGTCGGCCATCTTGGATGTGGCACGTCACCGCTAGAATACTAAGAAGCCTTTATGGATGCCATCTTTGAGGAGGCAAGATCCGGCTGAGGCGCCGGCATACATCTTGAATGTGGCATTCGGCCACTACTTAGGGCTGTGCTAACTAGTTTTATCTAACTAATAGATCTATTATTCATTTCTGTCCCCCTCACACACCCGCGCGTGCCCCGCGAGTCACACATGGAGTCATAGCGGTTTTTGCTAGGATTCATGCTGCTGACAGGGACACGCCCGGGATAGTGTTGATGATGTCAGAGACCGGCGCCGACACGCGCGCCGCGTCTGGCGCCATCTGCAGCCCAGCTGGAGACCAGGATCCACACTATAAAGGCACTTTCTTCACTGCTATGGATACCGCACTTTCCTCTTGACAAAGTTGAGGCTGTAGAGACATGTAAAATAGGGTCACTTCTAATGTCTGATTCAACAGTAAGCAAATGACAATCAGAATGTGTGTGTAACATCACCCACCTTCTCCATGTGCCTCCTGGGCCTGATGTGCTGCAGTCTCTTCCACAGATCCTTCACCCACTACATATTCATCTAGAAAAAGAGATTAAGGGAATCAGCTTTGCTTTTAATAGCATGTATGTGTGTGGGGTTACATTAAGAGTCACATACCAGAGGTTAATGGCTCCGTCGCTTGGGCCGACTCCCTGCCCACGCCGTGATGCCCCTCCTCTGTAGAAAGGTCCAGGGGCTGGTCTGAGGCCGCTACAGAGGAGGGGTAGGAACGTGGCCTTGGAGATCCACCACCTTACCTTCCTGCTGCAGATTCATGCAGCACTGGCCGGCCTGTGTGCCTCCGGGTGCGTCGGATTCGGTACTCCATTTCCAACACTAGAAAAGAATAGCATTTACAAATAAAGGCCTACCTTCTGTATTAGTTACATCTAGCATGCAATCGCTATGTACTTACTTGGGAACTGGAGACCAAAAAATTGCCGCACCCGGGGCATGTGGAGCCGTTTCAGGTCCGACCAGTGCTGCATGATCTGTGTGTGGGTGAAGGTGGTGTCCGTCTCCTGTTGGATCCAGGAAACGATCTCCAGGGTGATGTTCCTCTTCTCGTATGCATTGGGCAGGTAGTCGTACCTGCGCTGAAGCATGGTCTAAAAAACAACAACAAAAAAATAGTTGTTAGATCAAACTGCATACAAATATCTGTCACAATTAGATCAGTTGACTAAATGACATTCCCAGACACATTTCTATCCTCAAACTATCCTTCTAGATGCTAGTGACTTGGTTCGCACATGTGCGCACTAACTTCTGTTTGGCACAGAGTTTAACTAAGTTTATAAAACAACTGTTTCTCCCTGCGCTTCCTTATGGCCTAGGCATGCATTTAGATGGCAAATCAACGTCCTTACAATACACTTACGAGCATAATCAGCTCTTGTTGTTGGCGGGTGAAGATCGTGGGCGCCATCTTTGTTCTTGTCCGCAGCAGATAAGTAATGCCCCAGCGGTTTCCGGGTTCCGCACGGCCAGACCAACGGCCGTACGCACGCGTATGTGAACGCGTAAGCGTCATACCCAGTCATTAGGATTTAAAGGATCATGGACACACAGCTCATTATCTTGACATTGTCAGCATGGCACCAAAAAAACAGAGTGCAAAACAAACACCAGCAAAGGAGGCCACCAGCAAAAGGGCCCAGCGGTATGAGGAGACTTCTTCCTCTCGTCTGACCACAAGGTCACACCGAGCTACTAGCAAGGTGCCGGAAACATGCAGCCAAAGTGGCCAACACAAGGCGACATTGGCCACAAAGGCCGCAACAGCAAAAACGACAACCAAAGACAAGGAAGGAGCATCAAAGAAGAAGGCACCCACATCCAAGGAGCCAGGTACAAGACGTCCAAGGCCACAAAGAAGCAGAGGGTGAGAACCCCGAGCCCAACAAGAACACCCTCTCCTCCTCCCCGCCCTAACACATTCCTTCATAAACGGTGCTCCAGTAGCAAGCCCACTAAGAGCCAGCGGGTCAGAAGCCCCAGCCCAACCAGCAATGCCTCTCCTGCTCCACGTGCCAGAACATCACATGGCCAAAGTAGCACCAGTGGCAAGCCCACTAAGAGCCAGCGTGCCCGAAGCCCCAGCCAGCACTGCCTCTCCTGCTCCACGTGCCAGAACATCACATGGCCAAAGTTGCACCAGTGGCAAGCCCACTAAGAGCCAGTGTGCCCGAAGCCCCAGCCCAGTCAGCACTGCCTCTCCTGCTCCACGTGCCAGCACATCACATGGTCAAAGGAGCACCACTTCAAAGGCCACAAAGAGGCACAATGCCCGAAGCCCCACCCCCCAAGCACACCCTCTCCTCCTCGGCCACATTTGCCACCGGCACAGGTGGAAGCCACCGATACATATGCCACATCCACGCCTGGAAGTTTGGTGGTCACCCAGGCAAGGACCCCCAGTCCTATTGCAAGTCCAGTCCAGTAGTTTTCAAGCCAAATGTCGCCTATTTCATCACCACATAGCCAGCCCAGAATGTCCCCCGAATTGCCAACAAACATATATGAGCCAGAAGAACAAGCATTAGACCGAACATTGCGGCGAGGCCAGTTGAGTGGCAGGTTTGGTGAGGCCCAAACTCTCGCATTGGCAAGTGGCCTCACACTTCATTATGATGAGCTATATGGGCGACATTCAAAATCTACCAGCAAAATGAGAAAGACCCAAATCTTGGAGGAGCTCACCAGACAGGTCAATGCAGCGGGGGACGAGAGGAAAGATGTGGAGCAGATACAGCGCAAAATATCTGACCTAAAGTATGCAGCATGGAAGAAACAGAATAAACGGCGCAATCACAGGTACATATTTGAGTTGTGCATTTTGCTGCTTGTTGTATTGACCACAATGACCAAAATTGGTTAACCTCTATTTTTCAGCTTACAAACTGGTGGAGGCTTCCCCACCAAATTACAGTATACACGAGCTGAGGAGATGGTGCTGGCATTATTACACCCCGTCGCATTAGAGGGCCTCTCTGGCAGACGGGACACGGACATCCATACCATTCCTGCAGGTTAGTAATGTTTGTTTGAATGTGAACTATTGTAAACGTGTGAAATGAGGCTCACAGGCCCATATGAACACATGCCCCTAGGGAGTGGCTTTGAGGGGAGGTTACTGTTTTAGCCGGGTGTTTAATGTCTGAGGAATGGCATCCCTGATCTCCACTCTCCCAGGGTACAGTAGTTAATGGTCATTTAAAAGGTTTGCAGGCCATACACGACCTTGAACAGTATTTATGCTCACTATTAAACTCTTTATCTTACCAAAGCACTGCCTGTTATGGGAATATAGTCAATCATAGACAACACTTACTTCTTTGTCTTTATACCACTTGGGTTGTAGCTGTGCTTTGGTCAGACAAACTTGATCTGGTGTCATGGAAAGGTCTACATAGGAAGAATGCCCAGCAGCATACTCTGAAGCCAAATGCTATTTGCAAGCTGACTGTGGGCCCCTAATGCGCCATTTTGGATGTGTAAAGCCTCATAACATGCAGTACATGCATGTTTGTAGTATTTAAGGTGACCAATCTGTATGTACAGGGTGAGGCATAAGTATAAGAGATACTGACATTCATAGTGAAGGTCAACTTGGACCGTTGGGGGAGCTGGCATTCCTGCTTGGCCACGTGTTTTTTAAAGCATATGGAGTAATCCAGCTCATCAATGGATGTTTGTGTGCTTACGTGCCTTTTACTTTTAAACCCAGCCCAGCATCCAGCCTCTGCAAGTGTGGAAGCCTCCTCCAGTTTGAGCACGCCGTCTACTTCCCTGCTGCCTAGGACCCAGGAACAGATATATAGGGTAAGTGGACTTTGATGAAACTGCTGATGCATGTGAATGCACATGACTAATTTGCCTAACAAATATATTTAGGGCCCAAACTTAAACATTTTTTTCACATGTCCGAACAGACCCACACACTGATGGATGAAATCCAGGAGATGGAGGAGGAGGAGGATGCCAGCTTGATGGGACCTTCTGAAATGACCACACTGGAACCTAATCTGCCACTGTCCCAGCATCCTACTGCACCAAATCCTCTGCAGCAGAGTGAAGCTGGACGCATGCTGCCAGCCCATCGTGGGCAGCAGGCTGAGACTGAGCCTACAGTCCCCAGTGGTAGCTCTGCTGCAGAGGTTTTGCCCAGCACATCTGGGACTGTTGCTCGCCCTAGAGGTCCAGCATCTGCAGGCGCTCAAACCCGGGGAATTGGAAGATGTAGTCAACAACGTAGACCAGTTTCCCAGGGGAGGCGCGTGCCGATCCTGAAGTCAACATGGCGCCATGACAGCCGTTACTTTTGGCAGGTGACTCAGCGAACCACAGAGCAGATTATTGCACAATTCGAGAATTTCAATAATACATTCACGAACATGCTGACTGAATTTAGGACGAGCAACAGCCAGATGGCTGAACAAATGGCCACCTTAAACAGCCAGATGGCTGAACAAATGGCCACCTTAAACAGACAGATGGAAGAACAAACGGCGCCACCTTAAACAGACAGATGGCAGAACAAACGGCCACCTTAAATGCAAACTTCACTGCCATGCTAGATGCATTTCGAACTAGCAACAGACAGATGCTTGAGCAGTGGCAGATTATGAATGCCACACATGCCCAGGTGTTGGTCCACCTCCAAGGCCCACCACAACATTATTAAGGGCAACATCAATTTTAAGATCTATTTGACCTGGATCTGCTCCACATCTTTCCTCTTCATCCCCACTCTATTTACCTGTCTGGTGAGCGCTACCAAGATTGCCTTTTTTATGGATTTGCTGGTTTGATTTTGAATTTGCCCATATAGCTCAATAGAGTGCTGACATACCCCACTAGCCAATGCCTGAGCTAAAGCCTCACTGAAGCTGCTGCTCAAGCTGCCACGCTGCAGGCTTGGTCCTAATGAAATGGTGGCTGGCTCATCTTGTTTGTTGGCAATATTGGGGGACATTCTTGGCTGTAAAACAACTAAATTTGCCCATGGCAAAGATTGGACTGGACTGGCATTAGGACTGGGGGGTATTGTCTTGGTGCCCACTAACTTACAGGCGTGGATGTGGCATAGGTATGGCTGCTTGCCACCTGTGCCGGTGGCAAATGTGGCCAAGCAAGAGAGGGTGTGTATGTGGCCCTATGTATTCCTGGCCAACTATTCCCCTGGAAATGGTTGCTCCCTATGTATGTTTATGTTGTTGGGCGTTGAAACTTCGGCCTGGAGTGCATTACTTTACAACTCCTGGATGTGGCCAATTGCTAGGGGCCATGAGTCTGCCCCAATGTATATTTCTGTGTTAAAATGTATGCACATTTTGAGTCTGCGAGTGCCCTTCAACTACTAATTTGTATATTTCAATAAAATATTTTGAATGTGACTTTATCTGTTCTTGACTAAGTTGATGCATTAATGTTTGGGTTATTTTGAGATTAATGAAGGTTTTTAACAACAAACAAGTGGAAATAAACAGCATGAGGCTCAAATAAGGTGTCAATTTTTTTGTAATTAACTCATTACTTTTTAAAAAAAATAAAGACAAAGGCCTTCACAAAGGCAAATCATATTGAAAATAACAAAATAACATAAACAAAGAAAACAGAATTTAGGCAAAATAGGTGGTGATTACATTGGCCCGCACTGCTTGCCCAGAGGCACTAGTTGTACCAGTGTACTGGTCATCTGCCTCCTGGCTGGGTGGTGAGGGGGGCAGATCCACATACTGGGGGACACGCTGCATGATGGCAAAGTTATGTAGAACACAACAGGCCAGGATTATGTCCATGACCTTGTTGGGGTCATATTGGAGTGCCCCCCCGGTATGGTCCAAACAACGGAAGTAGCTTTTGAGCAGCCCAAATGCCCTCTCTACAACGGCCCGGGTCTTTCTGTGTGACCGATTGTATGACTTCTGTGCCTCATTTTGTGGCCGAAGGACCGGCGTCAGGAGCCAGGGAAGAAGCGGATAGCCGGAATCCCCTGAAAGAATAATAAAATACTTACATTAATTACACATTCGAAACAACAACATTGTTTAAAGTGGTCGTTCAGTCTGAATAAGAGCCTATGTTATATGTTACCCACACCCTGTACATACAGATTGCTCACATTAAAAAAAATACTACCAGCATCTACTGCATGTTATGAGCCTTTACACATCCAAGATTGCGGCTCAGGGAATATCAGGCAGCCTGCAAACAGGAATTGCCCTCTGACTGTGCTGCTCTGCATTCTGGGATTTCTGACCTTTGCCGGACCCCAGCTCTGCTCTGTCTAAGCAAAGCACAGCTAGAACCCGCACCCTGCACTTTATCCCGTTCTCCTCAGTAAGTGTGATGCATCTGAACAAAGATGGCGCCGCACCTATCCTAAAGTCATGAACAGAGTTGCAGCCCAGTGGGGGAAAGAATAATAAGTAAGTTTATAAAAACTAGAAATATATTAGGTGGAAATGGTGGGGAATCATTTTTAAGGGTTTGTGCTTTTTCAAAAATCATGTCGAAGGTCCGGTTTAACATGTCATCAAGGTGAAAAAACAGCCATAGGTTAAGACATGGCTCATCAACTATATTCATAGGCATACAGTGAAAATGGGATGTCGTAATTTGAGGGATCTTACCAAGGAGCCATCCACCTGATTATTCTCCAGACTCAAACCGACGGAATAATCCTGAGCTCCGCAAGATGTAAGCGTCATGGGATGAGCCTGGATACCCGGCGAGGACACTAAGGAACCGCATGTCTGGGGCCACCACTGCTTGGACATTCAGTGAGTAGCCCGTTTTGCGGTTCCTGGAAAAAAGAAAAAAAAAAAACATTTTAGCAATCCAAGGTAAACTACTCAAACACTAACTCCTAATACCCTCCCAAAAACATGTAGGACAATCCAAATAACACTAAGTACATAAGTATTTTTACAATCAAAAATTCTATGTATGTGGGAGAAAATAAAGATTAACATTATAATCACTAATTTAGGTCGTAGCTTTTGAGCAGCCCAGTGGGTCTGCGTTAAAATGTTTTGCTAAGGCCTACATTAAAAACATTGATGAAGGTATACACTGTAAAGTGTTTCACAGGGACACTTGAGAAGGAGGGATTAAGGTATACACTGTAAAGTGTTTCACAGGGACGCTTGAGAAGAAGGGATTAAGGTATACATTGTAAAGTGTTTCACAGGGCACTTGAGAAGGAGGGATTAATAGATAGTGGACACTTGAGAAGGAGGGATTAAGGTATACACTGTAAAGTGTTTCACAGGCACACTTGAGAAGGAGGGATTAAGGTATACATTGTAAAGTGTTTCACAGGGACACTTGAGAAGGAGGGATTAATAGATAGTTACAATACAGTTTGCCTAAACTATATAACAAAATGACATAATTAACTTACCTATAGATGTACTCATCGGCTGCAGGAGGAACCAATGCAACGTGGGTGCAATCAATCGCACCCATGACGTTGGGCATGTCGGCGATATTATAAAAACCCATCTTAAGGGCGTTCCAGGCTACCATGTCGTCCGGAAATTAAATATATTTTGGACTAATGGTAGCTATGCCATCCAAAAACTTGGATAGCGCGCGGCTCAGTGTAGGCTGGGACACTCCACGGAGAGGGCACCCAGCCTCTGGAACGAGCCGTTCACCAAAAATTGCAGGCAGCCAAGCATCTTGGTCATACCTGAAATTGCTTGCCCCTTCCTTGTGGTGCGGGCTACCCATGGCCGCAACTCACTATACAACTTATGGAAAGAAGCGCGATTAAGTCGGGTCAGTTCGAACAACTCAACGTCATGCATGCGTTTGATATGCATGCGTCATGGGTGCAATCTGTCCTCGGCCCTGCTGACACATGCAATGCCTTGGAGCTGAAGGCCCTCATATTCCTTCACAAAGCCGCAAAACATGGTCAAGCAAGCAAGCCGAGTGCAAAATGGTCCCGTAAGTGGATCGCAAATGAAACCGTTTTATAGGGCGGTGGTCCCTCGGCAATCAGGTCTCAGAATCAGACACAAGCCCATCCCAATAACGTAAGTTATCTGAACTAACGCAAATGATCAGATTTTGATGGGAAAATGATCCGAACTAACGCAAATTATCCAATTTTGATCCGTCTATCGAAAGCGCGTATACGCATTAGCGGGAACGAACATACGCATGGAAAAACGAACGTAAAAACAAAAAAAAAGGCCAAACACACACAAAAACATACACAGACACATACGAAAGTCCAGACGTAGCTGTCTCTGAATCAACCCTATAGTCTCTAAAACCAGAAAAGTTTTTTGCCTCATTTTTTTGATTCCTCATTTCCTTCTTTAGATTATTAAACCTGTAAGCGGGTTCTTTTACCCACTCATCACAAACAATAATATAAGAAGGGGGGTAGGGGGGAGGTCCATAGGGGAGTGGCCTACCCACAGTAATGTTTTTAACTATGCTGCTTTCTGAGATGAATACATTTATAAATCATCCAGGGCTCCCATGTAATGTCATAGTCCTGTTGTCTCTCCTGTTGAATGCTTGAAATCTTTTCACTAATCTTTCATAATCCAATCTAACCTCATCTTGACATCTGCTAAAGAAACACCCTGCTTCCACGATGAGGCAATAGCCATTTTCACTGCTGCCAAGATCAAGGCGATTGGTCAGATTTGGTATCTATCACTTTTAAATTTAGGCACCTCCTAAAAGGCCTCCTTAGGAATGCATTCTGTCATGTGCTTCTCCTTCACTGAAAAGTTTGGAGGAGCTACAAAGAGTGACAAAATTGGATCAGATCCACTAAGAAAATCATTGGTGTCCCTCTACCAGCCAGACAGGAACTTGAGAAAAGCGCCAAAGCAAGATCAGAAAATTTCCTCCCCGATCTCATTCACCCTGGACATGTTCCAAGCTGCAGGCTCATTCTTCCCTTTGGCTACATAGCTACAAAATAGGGAGCTTTTTTGGTGACTCTTCCTCATTTCAAACGCCTTAACTTGTAACTCTATGTATATAACATGTTCTTTCATTTCTTTTGTGAATTTTGGCTTCTGGTTTATTAGGTGTTGCCTGTAACTGAGCATCTATGATGTACTTTGAAAATAAAGTGATTTTATTCTATTCTATTATTATATTCTAAATGCTTAACACCAACACCAAGCCATCCAGCAATACTATAACTGTACTGCAATATCTATTAGCCAACAAAAATAATAGCCCCACTAAAAATACATAAATAAAAATGTGAAATAGCAGTAGTAGACAAATAACTAAAAAAATAAAGGGATTTTATTTGATTCTATTATTATATTCTATTTCCAGTTTTGGCTGCACAGTATATAATTATGTGGACACTACATACTGGTAAATATCTGATTCTGGTCTCTGAGCTATTCCCTCAAGCTCTCCCAGTTTTTCTAATTCACCTTTAGTTGCTTCAAAGCAATTATCAGGACCCCTTAGCAATTGCTTGGGTTTTAGTGTCAGACAGAAATAATGATACTTGATTGACTTCTTCCTCTACCTCCAGTGCCCCCCCATCTTGACCACAAATCAAAGCCTGAGGCTTCTATGAGGTTGACATCTCCTCTTTCAGTGATAGGCTAGAAGGATGTCCTCCACATAGTCAGTTAAGCCCAGCTCACTCCATTGCAATGCACACAGCATGTTTGCATCACTCAACTCTTGCATATCACTCAGCCCCGCGAACAAATGAAAACATTGCCATGTGCAGCCATATACAATGGGAATAGTTTTGATTGTGCCTGGACGATGACTTTAAGAATATTACAAATATTACACATTTTTCCATGTCCAAGGGGAAGTTGAGACAAACTGCTAAATAATCCATTAATTTCTACCTCTACAGCTCTCATTGTTCTTGTTCTCAATCCCCCCCCCCCCCCGAAAAAGCTATGAGCCTATTGCTAATGATGGACACTAGCCCAAAAACATATGTTTAAAAGCAGGAATAAATGGCTGTGTAAATATTAGAAGTTATAATCAAGTACTGCAACCCCTAGATGGCTCCTCCTGAGATGTTACTGAAACAAAATCAGATTTAGCTGCAGGTAACTGCTTGTATTCTTGGCCTGCATGTGCCTTGTAAATACTTTTAGGAAAGAACTTTTTTATTATAATCTAGAATTTACAAGGCATTTGATGAGATACCAGGGAGAAAAAGTCGTTTAGTAAATCATCTTTTTATATCGCCATACAGATGAAGCAGAGTTAAAAAATACACATATATGTCTGGCTCAAAGCACAGGAGCCATTGAAAAGCATCAACATTTTCAAGATAGCATTGTTTACTTATATATATTGTGAGCGATTGGGGCGAACGGCAGTGACACGGACAACAGTTCTTCAAAATTAAAGACCAGTTTTATTGAAACCAAAATGTTCAGCAGAAAAGAAATGTCTCTTACTTCAGAGGTTGCTGCATGCAATGCAATAAATCAAGTGGTTACTTCACCAACTCAATGAAAGTCCAGGGTTTGATACTCCAGCAAGCTGCAAGTCCGGGGTATGTCAGGTCCGCTTTACAGGGCATACACGCCTACGCTGCTCATCCACACAAGTTCAATTTTTGGGGTCGCAGAAGCCAAGTCCTTCGGCTTAAATCCAGTTCTTTTGTTCACCACTGAGCAGTACAGCATGGGCTCCTTCCTCCAGGCTGGTCAACAGCAAACTGACAGGCTCAGCAGCTCCTTTTATTTGGGCTTCCCCTGCAATCAGCCTCATCACCTGTGCGAGGTCTGAGATCAGGGAACAAACCTGTAGAGGACTGGGGAATGTGAACTGGGTCCTGAAAACCCAGCATGGACCGTGCCTGATAGAGCATAGCAGGGGAAAAATACAAACCATTTATCACATTTCCATACACCTTACCACAATATATATTAGAATATACATAATTTATTCTAAACACTTCAATGGGGGGAATATACTGTATCACATATTGCTGAGTGTCTGGTTTTGCGCGAGGGAAGTGAAAGTCATAGTTTTGCATAAACCTACACAGACTAATCGTTTATCTTATCTTCAGCATCTGACCTTTTGATGTGTGATCTGTAAAATCTGTAAGATCCGTCATACTGGAAACTTTTTCTATGGAGACACAAACCAGACAAATCATTGAGGAAAAAGTACTGTACCTCAAATGTTATGTGATATTTGATAATGTATCTTATTAGTAGTGTTGCCTGAATATGTCTCCATTCAGTTATGATGCACTTTATAGAAACACAAAGATGGCAAATCCTTAAAGAAAAGTCTGCCTTGATTAGTTTTGTTCAAACTTCTCAGTACTTAATTAGATTGGGAGCAGATGATCCACAACTATAGCAACTGAGTTTGTTGGCTGAGTGATAGGAGGAACATGCACAGTGTTGGCTTGATCTGAGCTACTCCCGACATCATGCTTCTTATAATAGGAGTGTGGTTATAAACAGAATTGTAACTATTCAGATTCTACAGTATATCTATGAGATATCTGATTTCTGATTACTGTGTACTGATTGTATGTTACATACAAAGGCCTTGATTCAATAAGAGAAAAAATTCTCATGGCAGTAAAAAATGCACTTTATGAGAAGAAAGCATGAGAATGTCACTGTTACTGAATCATCAGCTAGGAAGACAATGAAAGCCAATGGCACTTTTTACTACAGTGTAAAAAGGAGTAAAAAGTTCTAAGTTCTCTACTTTTCTTTGGAGAAAAAAATACCATTGAATCTCGTTGTTTTCATATCTGGTGATTCATCAACGGTGACATTATCAGGCTTTTTTTCTCATAAAGTGATTTTTCTACTACCATGAGAATTTTTTTCTCCTCTTATTGAATCGGGGCCAAAGTGTTTAAAATTGGGCACATGGTGCTTTCAATGTTCTTGTCTAGAGATGTATACATTTTATCGCCTGCTTTGACTTTATAGATCCATTGATATGTATGTAACCTCTACTCAATGCTGACTACTGTCACAAATGCATGGCTATAATGAATGGACCTATGTACATTGTATTGTGTGCTTTAGATGTATACATTTTATCGCCTGCTTTGACTTTATAGATCCATTGATATGTATGTAACCTCTACTCAATGCTGACTACTGTCACAAATGCATGGCTATAATGAATGGACCTATGTACATTGTATTGTGTGCTTTAGTAAAGTGTTTGAAGCTAAAATGCATTCATACCTGCCAGAACTAGCATGTCTGTTTATTTTCACAGGGGAATGCCTTGTTTACATTACTTTGCCCTCCTGATGTGGTTTACCTGAACCATACTTGGAGCCCTAATTATGAATACCACCACCATACAGTGCCTTTTTTGCCTCAGTGGCACTCAGAGTGCAATTTAAGATACAAAAAACAGGCTGAGCCAATGCGGACGTCAGCTAGTGTCTTATTTAATACTAGCACCCAAAAGATCACAGCATAGGGCGCTCTGGTTGAAGCAGCGCCAGTTGAAAGTAGGCAATGTAGGTCAAGATCCCATAGAGCACAAAGGGCAGAACTGTATTGAAGTGTTTTATGCTTAGAAACAATATTAAACACACTTTTTGGTACAGAGGTTACATTGTGACTTGTCAATAGTGGAAACGCAGGACCTGGAAAATCTTTTATCTTGGCTTCTTTTTGTTACAAATGAGTAACTACAACTAAAACGCAGCCTAAACACACTGTAAAGTTTGTCCCCTTTGTTCCCAGCAGTGATTTTTTGTAAATGTAATGATGAAACGCTGTGCAGCGCCATGTAGAGCCCGATGAATGTCAGGTCCTGGTGCAAAAGGTGTATTTATCAAGTCAAAGATCCAGAGCGCCTGTGATAGTACCAGTTAGTGTCCCATCTATCATCAGCGCTGGCAATGGGATCAGTGCTGCCGCTGAGTTCCCAGCGCCAGATAAGACCAGGTGCTAACGCTGCACTGTGTGGTCTTATCCCATAGATGTCAGTGGGCTGGGTTGGTTATAATTATTTGGGTTACTATTTTTTATTTTTGGGGGGGGGGCTGGTGCAGGTGCCACAAGATCCGTGGGGTGTTTGGGAAATTTTTGTATGCATTTTTTGGGTTGCGCTGCAAACTTTTGATTTGGGCCATGCACATCCTGTGGTATGTCTTTCAAGTGTCCCCAATGCAATTCCAGGTTTTTTTTATTGTGCTGCCATCACCCCAAAATAAGAAAAAAGGGGATTGTAACAGGTGCAGAACGCCTAGAATCCTCTTTTCACAGCACCCTTATGGGCACTGTGGTTTTTTCATGTGAATACGGTTGTTTAACTGCACTCCCAGGCGGTGCTAGGGGTCGCTAGTGCATAGGCGTATAGAAGTCCTGCATTAGTGCCCAAAAGACGGCCAGGAGCGAGTGAGGGATCAGCTCCAACTGCAGCCAGCTTTTGGGGCGGCCTGAACATCTCACAGGAGATGCTCAAATGCCGCCCGCACATTTTAGTTATAAATAAGGATGCCTATTAATATGATTTTTGGAGTTATCTTATTGGGCATTTTGTATAAAATATTATTTTTACATTACCAGGTGCTTGGAACACAGCACAATTCTCCCTTCTAGCTGGACCCAATGCTATTTATACCTGTCACCAGGAGACATTCATGCATGTCTAATAAATTTATCATTGAGCAATATCTGACAATATTGTTTTTAAAAGTAAAGCGTAAAGAGGGGCCTCAATGGAAAGGAGTAAAGAGGGGGCCCAATGGTAGTAGTAAAGAGGGGTGTTACTGGAAAGGAGTAAAGAGGGATCTCCCTAGCAAGAAGTAACTAGGGGCCCCAATGGAAACAAGTAAAGTGGGGTTCCACTGGCAAGGAGTAAAGAGGGGTTCCACTGGCAAGGAGTAAATAGAGGTCTCACTAACGAAAGGTAACGAGGGACCTCACTGGCATAGCCAAGCAAGTAAGCGAATGGGGGGGGGGGCATTAATAAATGTTATTGGCTGTGCTTTTTTCTTCTTGCAAAAAGAAACATTATTCCACCATCATCACAGTGGTTAACAAAGGCTGCTTTCTTAGCAGTAATTGTAATAAAGATACAACGATAAAGGACAGGAATTTCACTGTACCCATCTGCCACAGTAATAAAAAATATAAGAGCTTTAGCTCTCTGGGCTTGCTGGGGAAAATGTAATGCATGGTAAACTATCTGCATGGCATGACATTGCAAATCAGATGTCTGGTAAGCTTCTCATTTATCTACATCATTGTATATCTGTGCTAATAAATCAAGGCAACTGAACTCATTTTATTTGTAGGACTTTTTGATGATTACATTTCTTAAATGTCTTGAACAAGGATCTCTAGTAATAATGCTGTATAATGTAGCTTTTGACAAGTGTTGAAGAAAGATACAAAAATGTTCGCCTTTAAGTGTTCTGAGTGAGAATATTAGGTCTCAAGTGTACATAATGAATGCCCTTAGAGGGGTCTATATTTAGCCTGGCCTCAGAGTAGAGGGCAAAATCTGTTGCTACCCTTTACAAAATTGTACCCAGGTAACAGAACCACATAAAACATCAGACAAATACCAAAACTTTAACTTTTCCCTTTTACCAAAATACAGCAATGGTTATTGCTTTCACCCTCATTTCACCTCTTGCTATAGTTTTTTTTGCTTGTAAGTTTCTAGAATATAGGGTTGGATTTGATAGGAAGGTGAAAGGCATTCTAAATCCGGCTACCTGTATATGCATAGTGGCGTTTAGGTTTCAGATGTTACTTCTACCCATATGGCTTGGCTGGAGCATCATACTGTACCCAGATACTGTTGTGAATACATACAAACAGAATCTTTCTACTTCTAGCAATATATTTTGGATCAGGTCAGATACATTGATAAATGTTACTAGTTATTGTTTGGCACATGCAAAGATGGATGTTCTTTGCAGTCTAATTCTTCAGCTCGAACATGTTGCTTGAACTTTACTCCCTCTAGTGGCCAAATGATTTTAACCTACTAACAGTACTTTAAAGAGGAACAGCACACAGGAATTTCACTTTCTTGTGTGTTGTTCCTCTGTGCGGCGGTATCCTGAATTGGGATGCCTCACTGTGTGTACTCCCCAGGTCGTCCCGTTTTACTCACCTGGCCTCTGCTCCTACAGTGCAGACTGAGTGGCCTGCTCAGCCAATCAGCGCTCTCGCTGTCACTCGGCTCCCTTCGGCCGGTGGCTAAGCCATCTGAATGGCTAAACAGTAAAGTGCTGCCAAAGGGAGCCAGCATAGCCAGCCACATCCTCCACCCCCCTTGCAGCTGTGACATGCTCGTGCTGCCCATTCAGAAAAGCCAGGTGCGCATGGCTAGAGGTGAGCGGGTATGCGGCCAATGCACACAGACGCGGCGATGGATCCAGGAAAAGGTGAGTGAAACTGGTGATCAGATTTGAGATGCTCCAAAGAGTGGAAATGGGCCGCCCTGGCTCTTTTAGGCTCCAGGGCATCTGATGTTCCTCTTTAATGTCTTTTCTTTAACATCCTCCCAGCATATTTTACTAAATATTATCTAGTACCTCTAGGTTGCAGGAGAGTATAGGTCCATTTCTAAGCCTATTGAGGTCACATATGTCCTCAATCAGGATAAAAGATGTGACAGTTATATTGGACCAAGATCCTTAAAAACAACAGTGCTCATGTGTATCCCTTCCCAAGGAAATTCAAATTGTTGCACATGAAAATTAATTCACCCATTTCTAACACCCGCAATGGTTAATTTTTCCCCAAAAATGGCATCCTATGGAGCTTATATGAAATTGCATTTGGGGATATTAGGCCTATATCCCCCACCCTAAGCCCATTTACTTGACCACATCAAAAGTTTGTATAAAAAGACTTGCAATTTATTTTTTAATATTTAAAAGAAGAACATTTCTATTGTCTGTGCAACAGCTCGTTGTCAAACCATATTTTTCATAAAAGAAATTCTAATAGTGCTTAACATATTTTCCATTTTGTCTTACAGCAGAATATTACAGAATATTTGTGTAATCTATGTTGTAAGGGATAAATAAAGAAAGGACTATTCTAAGTATTCATCTTGAGTTGCTACTATCTGAGGTTGAAATCATCCCTAATGGCTTACCTCAATACTGTTTGTGAGCTCTATTTGGGTCCGTTGTGGCGAAAAAAACGCGGCGTCACCCATAGGCTAAGGCAAGTGTCAGCCTTAATGTACTACTCCCATTAGCACTCAGACCATGGCCAGTTGGTGTCTGATTGGGGCAGTAAAGAGCTCCTCTGGGGCGTCCAGCCGGCACCAGACGCGGCATGTAAGGCGCTCGTGCCCCCGCTTCCGCCTGTTTATATCCGGGTTTCCCCAGGGGCAACGTCACCGCCGCGTCTGCCGGGCTCTGTGATAGCATCTAGCATGTCTGCATTACAGGCACCATTTTGTTGAAGCCGCGTATGGGCTTGATGATCGTTACTGTCTGCTGGAGCGGCACCATTGTACCGGAGCCAGCGCCATTTTGTTATAGTCCGCTGCTCAGCGCTGCTCTCTGCTGGCATGCTGCTTACTGCTGAAAATCTGTACCAACATTGTTTAGAATAAGTAGTATAGTGTCTCCATAGGATTTTTTGGACTATTTATGTGTGCACTTATGTGCTGTTTGAGACTTTGTTACCCATTTATTCCATATGCTGTTCTACTGTGGCCTCTTTTGTATATTGTTCACCTCTTTTGTATATTATTCGCCTATTGGATTTTGTCAAATGCGCAGACCAGCAATAAATTATTTGAAAATAGAAAAATAAGTAAATAAGAAAACCACATTATACTACATTACATCTGCTAGATTGTTATAGCCCTCAGAGCAGGACAATAAAATGTTGCTATCTTATTTTAGCCCGAAAAGGTCCCAAATTTATTCCACAAGCATTTAAGGCATTTTATTTTGTTATTATCATTCATTATTTTATGTTTCAGACATTGATGTAACAACAATATGTAGAAGGGATTCTCTTTGGCATCAATGTATTATTTTCTGCTATATGACTCATTTCCTTAAGATTTCCCACAAAGTATACATCATTTTACATTCATCATTGTTTTATGGGATACTATTTTCCTTTCGCTGAATCACTATCACTACTATTTTTACTTCTTCTAGGGAAAGAGTAGGGGGGAAGTGCACCAATATTTTTTGGATTTGTAGTTATTTACTTCTTCTAAGGGGAGAGTGGGGAGAAACTACCCCGATGTTTTTTGATAGTCACTCTCACCCTTTCCAAGTATATGAATTACGTTTTAATTTATTCATCTACTATAAAAAGGGGACGAAACCTATGGTCTCATTCAGTCCTGGCGGTTTTAGGGCCCCCAGTGAGTAAATCCATTTTGTTTCGGCCCTCAGGGTTCTCTTTGTTATATCACCCCCTCTTGGGTGTTCGTGTATCCTTTCTGTTCCTTGTATCGTCATTTCCATAGGGTCTTTCTTATGAAAGTGAAAGAAGGGCCTACCTATGGGGGTCTTTAAATTTGCACTGGTGATATTGTATTGGTGCTTTCTTTAGGGGGCGATTGGTTTTTCCAATATAACATTTTTCACACGGACATTTTAATATGTATATGACATGTGGTGTGGAGCAATTCACAAAATGCCTTTAGGTAATCACCCTCCGATTAGGGAGCTTGCATCCCCACATTTAACATATTTACACATAGTGCAATTACCACATCAGTATGTCTCTTTTGTTTTGCAACATTACTGACGTTTTTCAGTAAAGTGGCTCTTTACGACCCTATCTTTAAGATTTCTTGCCCTGCTAAATACTATTTTCGGATTCTTGGGGAAAAAGGACCGTAAATGTTCGTCATTAACTAGAATCGGCCAATGCGCCCTCATTATTTCTCTAATTTTTGACTGTGAACTTGTGTAAGTCATGATCATCGCAGGCCCCTGATCTTTTTTGACTTGTCTCGGTTTGTACAGGAGTTCTTGTCTGTCCCTAGCGCGGGCATTTTTATACGATTTCTTTAGTATAGGGAGCCCATATCCCTTTTCCAGAAATCAGTTTTTTTTACTTCCTGAGCTTCCTGTTCAAAGTCTTCTGTTGTTGAACAATTACGCCGCACCCTAATGTATTCACCATTTGGTATACTGTGCAGTAAATGGGGGGGTGAGCTTGTTGCTCGCAGTGTGGTATTTGCTGCCGTATCCTTTCGGAACAGCTTGGTTGAAATCTGACCCCTGACATCTATATTTATGGTTAAATCAAGGAAGGCAATTCTTTCTGTGCTGTAATTGAATGTAAATTTTAGATTAATGTTATTATTATTAAGATATTTGACAAACATGTCTAGTTCCTGCTGCGCCCCTCCCAGATGAGCAAGATATCATCTATGTTTCTGTGCCAGGCCAACACCCGGCACAGATATGGGGCAACCTCGTCCCGAGCCCACAACCTCCTCTCCCACCAACCCAGGTACAGGTTCGCGTACGATGGGGCACATGTAGCTCCCATCGCTGTTCCCTGCACCTGGTTGTACAGTTGGTTGTTAAAGAAGAAGAGGTTGTGGGTCAGGACGAAGTTTAGGAGCCGCAGCAGGAACACATTATGTTTGTGTTGTTGGATATCTAGTTCATTCCCCTTGTCGTGTGGGATACTGGAATACAGGGTCTCCACGTCCAGAGTCACCAAGTATGACTCCGGAGAGACCCACAGTCCATCCAAGATCTTCAAAATGTGGCCAGTATCTTTTACATAAGATGGTAATTGGGCCACCAAGGGCTGTAGAAAATGTTCGACATAGATGCTCGCCTTTTCTGTTAAAGATCTCATACCCGATATGATACGTCTGCCCGGTGGAAAATTTGGGGACTTATGAATTTTTGGTAAAGCATAAAAAGTAGGGATCGTAGGGTTGGGGGTTTCCAAATATTCCAGGGTATGGGCATCCATGACACCATGGTTATACGCCTCTTTGACCAGACTGTGGTACTCCCCGGAGTCAGTGGCAAGTCTGGACGTGGGGGCCCTCGCATACCATTCCTGATTTTTGAGTATTTTCATACACATATGTTGGTATTGAGAATTTGACATTATGACAATATTTCCCCCCCTTGTCTGCAGGTTTTATTGTTATCGAATAATTTTGTTCTAATTCCTCGATCGCTTTCCTATGTTTTACGTTGATATTATGCAGAGGAAAATAAATTTTTGATAGATTTTCTCTTTCTGTGGTTACTAAGTCCACGAACGCGGCTATGTGATGATTTGTATTCAAAGGGGGAAAATCGGTAGAAGTTTTCCTAAATTTTCTCCTAGTATCCTCCCTAGCCGGGTTGTGTATTCTGCCACCTCCAAAGCTAAATCTTGTATATCCCGTGTCAATTGTTCGTCAAAGGAAACGGGTGGTGTCTCCATTTTTTCATTTTGGTCACTCTTGTCCATAAATTGATATGCACAGTTGGCCTGGCACAGATACATAGATGATATTTTGCTCATCTGGGAGGGGCCGCAGCAGGAACTAGACATGTTTGTCAAATATCTTAATAATAATAACATTAATCTAAAATTTACATGCAATTACAGAAAGAATGAATTGAAAGAATTGCCTTCCTTGATTTAACCATAAATATAGATGTTAGGGGTCAGATTTCAACCAAGCTGTTCTGAAAAGGATACAGCAGCTAATACCACACTGCGAGCAACAAGCTCACACCCCCCCCCCCCCCCCATTTACTGCACAATATACCGTACGGTGAGTACATTATGGCCCGGCGTATTTGTTCAGCAACAGAAGACTTTGAACAGGAAGCTCAGGAAATAAAAGCCATATTTCTGGAAAGGGGATATGGGCTCCCTATACTAAAGAAAGCGTATAAAAAAGCCAGCGCTAGGGAAAGACAAGAACTCCTGTACAAACCGAGACAAGTCAAAAAAGATCAGGGGCCTGCGATGACCATGACTTACACAAGTTCACAGTCAAAAATTAGAGAAATAATGAGGGCACATTGGCCGATTCTACTTAATGATGAACATTTACGGTCCTTTCTCCCCAAGAATCCAGAAAATAGTATTTAGAAGTGCAAGAAATCTTAAAGATAGGGTCGTAAAGAGCCACTTTACTGAAAAACATCAGAAATGTTGCAAAAAAAAAAGGGACATACAAGTGTGGTAACTGCACTATGTGTAAATATGTGAAATGTGGGGATGCCATTGAGCTCCCTAATGGGAGGGTGATTACCCAAATGCATTTTGTGAATTGCTCCACACCTCATGTCATATACATATTAAAAAGTCCGTGTCAAAAATTTTATATTGGAAAAACCAATCGCCCAATAAAGAAAAGGGTGTACGAGCACCTATACAATATCACCAGTGCAAATTTAAAGACCCCCATAGGTAGGCCCTTCTTTCACTTTCATAAGAAAGACATTAAGGAAATGAGGATACAAGGAATAGAAAGGATACACGAACACCCAAGAGGGGGTGATATAACAAAGAGAACCCTGAGGGCCGAAACAAAATGGATTTACTCACTGGGGGCCCTAAAACCGCCAGGACTGAATGAGACCATACGTTTCGTCCCCTTTTTATAGTAGATGAATAAAATAAAAAGTTATTCATATACTTGGAAAAGGTGAGAGTGACTATCAAAAAACATCGGGGTAGTTTCTCCCCACTCTCTCCTTAGAAGAAGTAAATAACTACAAATCCAAAAAATATTGGTGCACTACCCCCCTACTCTTTCCCTAGAAGAAGTAAAAAATCAACAACAAGTTGTTGAATGATAGTGATTCAGCGAAAGGAAAATAGTATCCCATAAAACAATGATGAATGTAAAATAATGTATACTTAGTAGGAAATCTTAAGGAAATGAGTCATATAGTAGAAAATAATACAACATTGATGCCAAAGAGAATGCCTTCTACATATTGTTGTTACATCAATGGCTAAAACAAAAAATAATGAATGATAATAACAAAATAAGATGCCTTAAATTCTTGTGGAATATATTTGCGACCGTTTCGGGCTAAAATAGGATAGCAACATTTTATTGTCCTGCCCTGAGGGCTATAACAATCTAGCAGATGTAATGTAGTATAATGTGGTTTTCTTATTTACTTATTTTTCTATGTTCAAATAATTTATTGCTGGTCTGCACATTTGACAAAAGCCAATAGGCGAATAATATACAAAAGAGGTGAACAATATACAAAAGAGGCCACAGTAGAACAGCATATGGAATAAATGTATGAATGGGTAACAAATTTTCAAACAGAACATAAATAGTCCAAAAATCCTATGGAGACACTATACTACTTATTCTAAACAATGTTGGTACAGATTTCCAGCAGTAAGCAGCATCCCAGCAGAGAGCAGCGGCGAGCGGCAGACTACAACAAAATGACGCTGGCTCCAGTAGACAGTAACGATCTTCAAGCCCATATGAGGCTTCAACAAAATGGCGCCTGTAATGCAGACATGCTAGACGCTATCACAGAGCCCGGCAGACGCAGCGGTGACATTGCCCCCGGGGAAACCTGGATATAAAAAGGCGGAAGCGGCGGCATGATTGCCTTACATGCCGCATCTGGTGGCGACTGGATGCACCAGAGGAGCTCTTTACTGCCCCAATCAGACAGCAACTGGCCATGGTCTGAGTGCTAATGGGAGTAGTACATTAAGGCTGACACCTGTCTTAGCCTCTGGGTGACGCCGGGTTTTTTTCGCCACAACGGTCCCAAATAGAGCTCACAAACAGTATTGAGGTAAGCCATTAGGGATAATTTCAACCTCAGATAGTAGCAACTCAAGATGAATACTTAGAATAGTCCTTTCTTTATTTATCCCTTACAACATAGATTACACAAATATTCTGTCATATGACATGGGCAGTTACTCAGAGGGAGGATTTCCTCAGCACTAATGCCATCCTCAGCGCCAACGCTCTTCCCAATACCAACGCTACGCTATGTGTGACACACTTCTTTTATACATGCACAGGTATATATTTTGATATATTTTAGGGATTATGCTGTCTGAGTATTGATGTTTTCTGTATGTGTAAAAATTCTCTCTTATATGCTTATTGGATTTATTGCATTTGTCCTGCAACATTAATGAAGATATTTTGAATGTTCTATACACTAGTAAGTGTTGCCCTTTTCCCTCTAATCTGAATCTAGTCTTTTCTAGGCTTTTTAAGAGGTAGTTCTTCATTATTTCACTCTAGGGCTAAATTCTACTTCTTCCTGAGGGATTCCATTGTTCCATTAAGTGGAGTGGCCTTGGCATGGTTGGGTAAGGAGCGTTTCCTGGGAGCTCCTGCCTGTCTGTGACTTGTCTCAGGATACTTGAGTCAGTGAGGCCCAAACCAAAGAGCCATGGAGTCTTCTAGGAAGAAGAGGAAACCCACCACCCACAGCCCTCAGTGCAGATCCAGCACTTCTTTCTGGCAGGGGAAAGAGAAGCAGGGACAGGCAAGATAGTATCACCCGAGGAGAGGGGGCATGTTGCCGTGCCTGCTCATGGCGACCCTGGAGGACGAGCAGTCCTGGGACATCACCCTCATCCCTCCAGGAAATACACAGCAGGCGTGATGCTGTGGACCGCCGATGTGTGCAGTTTGGGATTCCATTCAGCTTCTCTAGCCGCACATTGGAGAAGCTGATTACACGAGGGCCCACGCACCTTTAAACTAAGGAAAGGTGAGTATAGTCAGCGAACATCAGGGTACCCCAGGGGGGTACATAGTAAATAAAAGAGTGATGGGGAGGGGCATAGATTAAAAGATAAAAGGAGAGTCACTGGGGGATGTGATACAAACAGGGAAAATGATAGTCAGGGGCTTAAGATCTATAAAAAGTCAAAACCAACGCTAAATGTTTCTTTAAATATATAAATTCAAAGAAAACTAAATAGGAACAGGTAGGTGCCCTAACTAATGGTAATGGTGAACTGGTTAAGAGAAGGTGGAGCGGCAAAATGGGTTCTTTAGCCCTGTGTACACAAAACAAAGCAAGGAGCTAATATAGGAGATGCCACTGATAGCAATACCCCAAGCAATTTTTTTCAACAAGCTAAACATGGATATTATCCAAAAAGGCTAAATAATCTAAATACGATTCCAGGACCGAATGGACTTCACCCCAGATTTCTAAAAGAACTCAGCTTAGTTATTTCATCACCCCTGTTCTTGATCTTTAAAGACTCACTAACAAATTGTATACTGCCAAAGGATTGCAAATGGCAAATGGGGTGCCCATTTTTAAAAATGGCTCTAGGTCTTCTCCGGGCAGTTACGGGTCTGTAAGTTTAACATCCATTGTTAGAAAATTACTTGAGGGACTCCCAAAAATTTTTTTTAGACATAAAAATAAGATAGCAGCGGAGGTGGTGGAGAAGTGAGCGGGAGCTGTGGTGGCAACAATGGCAGTGGGGTAAGCGGGAGCTGCTGCGGTGGGCCTTGGGGAAAGAAGCTGTGGGTGACTGACATCACTGGACAGTAAATCACACCTTCATACTGATTCCTCTAGCACGGTTTACCACACTACATGAATCCGGAAGCAGCTAGCAAAAAAATCAGTTGTGTGCTGCGGGAGCATCTGGATCTGAGCTGGAAAGGTTAGTAAGTCCTTCTGGCTTTTTTTATTTTAGGTCTTTAGGTCTACATTAAGGGACTACATACAGGATTATGTGGCTATGCATAATATTACTGTATTAAACTGGACCTTTACCATGATTTATTGAAAAGCCCAAACCCTTAAAATACAATTCCCCGGCATCTAAAGTTAATATATTTTAAGTTCTTAGTCACTTCTTTCCCCCACTGGGCTGCAACTCTGTTCAGGACTTTAGGCGCCGCCATCTTGACTCAGAAGCATCACATACTGAGGAGAGTGGGATAAAGTACAGGGGGGCGGGCTATAGCTGTGCTTTGCTCAGACAGAGCAGAGCTGGGGTCAGGAAAAAGTCAGCAATCCCAGAATGCAGCACAGTCAGAAGGCACTTCCTGTTTGCAGGCTGCCTGATGTTCCATGAGCCGCCATCTTGGATGTTTAAAGGTTTATAACATGCAGTAGATGCAGGTAGGATGATTTTTTAATGTGAGCAATCTGTATGTACGGGGGGGGGGGGACATATAAGATATGATCTTATTCAGGGTGGAGGTCCGCTTTAAGTGACAACCAGTACAGTTTTACTAAGGACAGAAGCTGCCAGACTAACCTGATTGGGTTCTATAAAGAACTGAGAGGGAGAACAACGCTAGGTCAAATGGCAGTACAAGAGCAGGAAAGCAATGTCCCTGCAAAACCCAGAAGCCAGCAACTGCCAGGGCATGCAGAAAGGCACTCAGACTGCCCATAATTTGAGAGAGCACAATAAGCCTGCAATGTAGCACAGGAGGCCTACCGTACTGTCTGGTTGACACCGGCTCTTGTCCTATGTTGCTGGTGCAGGCATTGGATTTTAGGGAATTTGGTCAGATTCTAGGGAATTCAGGATGGAGCAGTAGGTGGGGGGGGGGTGGTTAGGGCAAGAACTGCGCTGTGTCATGTGACAATCTCCTCAGATTACAATGCCAGGAAAAATGCTCACAGCACCTTTGCTTTTCCCCACACTATTAAAGAGACTATTAAAGCCAAGGGTGTAGCAGAGAGGGGCAGACAGGGCACATTCCCCAGACGCAGAGGGTCAGGGGTGCAAAATGGGGGTCTAGGGCACAGACTTTTTCTTCTTTTTCAGGATAATCTGATTGAAGATTTATTAAATGTATGTTATTTGTTACAAATAAAACACAAAATGAATTCAACCTTAGCAAGGACCAACTATGAGCTGGATTTATCAAGCACTTCTGCCAGATTATGCCACATCAGTTCAAATTAGAGTAGTGCAAAATTTAATTTATAATTTTTATAGCATGTGTTGTTTACAGTACAGCAAAATGTGTTGGTGTAAAAATATATATATCATATATTTTGCACCACTCTAATTTCCGCAAATGTGGCGTAATCTGGCAGAAGTGCTTGATAAATCCGGCCCTATAGGCTCGATTCAGACGGCCGGACCAACGTCCGTACGCACATCCGTACACACGCGTACGCGTAAGCGTTAGACCTCGCCAATCTTATTTAAAGGGTCCTGGACACACAGCTCATTCTCTTACAGAGTCTGAACATTATGGCACCAAAAAACAATTGCAAAAAGCATCAAAGGACGCCAGCAGCAAACTGCCATCCAAGCATCAGGAGCAATGTGCAGGGCCAACAACTCACTCTAAGATGTCAAAAAGCAAGCTGCAGCAAACCCGCAGTGCACAGCCGAAGCCTCCTCCAAAATCCAGGCCAAAAAAAGATCCAGCAGCCAAGAGGAAGCCACAGGCAAGCAAGGCAACAACCAAGGGCGAAAAAAAATGGACCAAGAGGGTGCGAAGCCCCAGCCTCCCCAGGTCACTATCACCCCACCCACGGGAAAGAAGCCCCAGCAACTCGACCTCGCCATCACCACCACCCGCACGTGGTGAAAAAACTTCAAAGAGCCAAAGTCTCCGGCAAACAAGGCCCAGAAGCCCAAGCAGCCCGAGCTTGGCATCCCCACCGCCCGCACGTGGCCACAAGGCTCATGGCAAGAGGGCAAGGCACCGCCCAAGGAACCCTAGGTTGCCATCCCCACCCGCACGGGTCTCCAAATCCTCGGCCAGGAGGGCAAGGCACTGACCCAGAAGCCAAAGCTCTGGCTCACCCCTGGACCGGCCGACTACCTCCAAGGGGCATGGGTCTTCTAAGGGCCCACAGAGGCACAGGGCCCCAAGCACGACTTCCTCAACAACACCCCCTCCTCCTCGGCCACATTCTCCACCGGCACAGGTGTCAAGGCACTCTGAATATGCCACATCTACACCTGCGACTTCAGTGGCCACCCATCCACGCTCACCCAGTCCCTTTCCAAGTCCGGTTCAATCTGCAGCCAGCCAGCAGTCCGTAATTTCACACCCACACAGTCAGCCCAGAATGTCCCCTGATTTTCCGCCAAACACTGAGGAGCCAGAACCACAACTAACAGGGCGCACATTGTGCAGAGGCCAGTTGAGTGGCAGGTTTGGGGAGGCCCAAACTCTGGCATTGGCTAGTGGCCTCACCTTGTATTATGATGAGCTATATGGGCGCAGATCCAAAGCTACAAGCAAGCAGCGCAAAGCCGAAATTTTGGAGCAGCTCACCAGACAGGTCAATGCAGTGGGGGAAGAGCTCAAAGATGTGGAGCAGATTCAAAGGAAAATATCGGACCTCAAGTATGCAGCACGGAAGAAAGAAAATAAACGGCGTCATTACAGGTACAAATATACTTTGTGGATTTGTCTTCGTCTTGTATTGGCACCATTTAACTAAATGTGTCCAACTATCTTTTTCAGCTTACAAACTGGCGGAGGATTCCCCACTAAACTGCAATTTACCCGAGCTGAGGAGATGGTGCTGGGCCTGCTACATCCTGTGGCCTTAGAGGGACACTCGGCCCGACAGGACACGGACATTCCGACTATTTCTGCCGGTTAGTAATGTTAGTGTGTATGTGAAATGTGAGCTACGTGTAAAATGATGCTCCAAGCCATATATTAACACATGCCCCTAGGGTGTGCCTTGTAGTGGAGGTAACAATTTAAACAGGGTGTGTTATGTGTGTGGACTCATCATTTGCTATCTTCCTTGCCCATACATGAGTTTGGAGAGTCTTGAGGAACACAATTGAGATTAGCAAAGGACTGCCTGTTATGTATTTAGAGTAAATTACATACAACACTTCCATCTTTATCTGTAGACCACTTGGGTTGGAGCTGTGCTTTGGTCATAAATACTTGATCCGGGGTGCTTGAATGTTTGACCTAGAAAGAATGGCAACCAGCATAATCTGATGGCAAATGCTATTTGCAAGCTGAGTGTGGTCCCCTAATGGGCTTTTAGGGATGTGTGAAGCCTCAGAACAGCCAGTACATGCATGTTTATTTTGGTTAAGGAGACCAATGTCTATGTACTTGTTGACTAATACATCTAACAGATAATGGCAAGGACCTTCATAGTCAAGGTCAACTTGGTCCTTTGGGGGAGTTGCCATTCATGCGTGGCCCCGTGTTTTAGTGAACCATATGTTTTATTACACATCAGCAATGCCTAGTTGTGTGTTAACATGCCTTCTTTTCCACAATGCAGCCCAGCATCATCCCTCAGCTAGTGGGGAATCCTCAGCCAGTTTGACCATGCCGTCAACTTCCGTGCTGCCTCGGACCCAGGATCCGATATATACGGTAAGTGTCTTTTTCTGATGTTGCTTATGCATGTTACTTGCCATGTTTCTTTTTGCGGAACTACATATGTATTCCCCAAACTGAACCTTTTTTATTTACATGTCCCAACAGACCCACACACTTATGGAGGAAATCCAGGAGCTAGAGGAGGATGGACCCTTCATTGGACCTTCTGAACAGCTCCCCCTGGGACAGAATCTGCAACTGTCCCAACATGTTTCTACAACAAATCCTCAGCAGCAGAGTGAAGCTGGCTGCATGCTGCCAGCCCATCGTGGGAAGCATGCAGAGACTGAGCCGACAGTACCCAGTGTTAGCTCTGCTGCTGAGGATTTGCCAAGCAGACCTGTGGCTGTTGGTGGACCTAGAGGCCCATCATCTGCCTGCCCCACAACCCGGGGAATTGGGAGGCGTAGTCAACTACGTCGCCCAGTTTCCCAGGGGAGGGGCGCGCCGATGATGGAGTCAGCATGGCACCATGAGAGGCGGCTATTTCGCCTCGAAAATCAACGAAACCACGAGCATCTTCATGGGCAATTAGAGACATTAAATAACACCTTAAACTCCATGCTGACTGAATTTAGGTCCAACAACAGCCACATGGCCACCTTATCAAATTATTACAGTGCCATGCTTGAGGAAGTTTGAAATAGCAACAGCCACATGGCCACCTTAATGAACAATTTCAGTGCCATGATGGCTGAATTTCGAACTACTAATAAAAACATGTTGGAACAGTTGCAGATTCTGAATGCCACACAGGCCCAGGTGAGGGCCCACCTCCAAGGGCCCCAACCTGGATTTTATGGGCATCCCCCATTTTAAGGCCTATTTGGCCTGTATCTGCTCCCCATCTTTGCTCTACATCCCCACTGTATTGACCTGTCTGGTGAGCCCTACCAATATACCCTTTTGGTATGGCTTTGCTTGTATGCTTTGGATTTGGGCCAATATAGCTCATTAGAGTGCTGAGGTAGCCCACTAGCCAATGCCGGAGGCAAAGCCTCAATGAACCTGCCACTCAAGCTGTTGCGCTGCAGGCTTGTGCCTAATTACATTGGTTCTGGCTCCTCCTGTTTGTAGGCATGATTGGGGGGACATTCTGGCCTGGCAAACTATTACCTTGACCCCTGGCTGAGATTGAACTGGACTTGGATTGGGACTGGGGGTTCTTGTTTGGGTGGCCCACTGAGTAACAGGTGTAGATGTGGCATAGGTTTGGCTGCTTTACACCTGTGCCTGTGGCAAATGTGGCCTATTTGTTTTCATAAAAATCTGGACATGGCAATGCTTGTCACATATGTTTTTGTATTGTAAATTTGTATTAAACTTTTGCCAGGAGTGCCTTAGTTTGAAACTCCTGTCTGTGGTCAATTGCTATGTGGCATGATTTGCCTAAAATGACATTTGTGGCTTGACCATGTATTTTCATGAACTATGGGAGTTACCATCAACTCCAATGTTTGCTTTTCAAATAAACCCCATAAATTTTAACTTAACCTGTTGTCGACTAAGTTTATGCCTTTAGGTTTTTGGGGAATAAAGATTAGTTAAAGTTTGCAGTAACAAATCGGGAACCCAAAAAACCATGAGTCTCAAATCAGGTGTGAGGCTGTTTGTAATTAATTCATTACTGTTTGTAAAAGTAAGAAACAAACATACATACACAAAGGGCAAAAAACACAATTAACAATCAATAAAGTGACCACACAAACAAAGGGACAACAAATTAGGAAAAATGTGTGGCTATCAAATTTGACCGCACGGCTTAGCCAGACGCACTAGGTGGCCCACGGTAGACCTCCTCTGGATCATCGGTAGGTGGGGAGGGGGACAAATCCACATACCGGGGGGACACGCTGCAATATTGCAAAATTATGCAACACTACACATGCCATGATAATATCTATGACCTTTTTGGGGTCATACTGAAGGGCTCCCCCGGTATGGTCCAAGCATCTGAAGCGGGTCTTTAATAGGCCAAACGCCCTCTCCACCACGGCCCTGGTCTTCCGGTGTGCCCTATTATATGCATCCTGGGCGGCATTCTGGGGCCGGAGGACGGGCGTCAGCAGCCACGGAAGGAGTGGATAGCTGGAATCACCTGCAAATATTGTAAGCAAAACACATAAATTACACATTACTCCCTAAATTAAATCCCAAAAACGGCCCCACAACATGACTAAGAGCCTAGGTCACATTTGCTAAACAGCATGAGCATACATATTGCACAGGCAAAAAAAAGCCTATAAACATCTAATAGATGTGGGAACAATTTAAACATCACAGATGCCGGATGAGGGCCAACCAGGTAGACTGCTAACAGGTATTGGTTTAGGACTGTGGTGCTCAGCATTCTTGGATGTCTAAACTTTTCAGGATCCCGTATCTGCTTTGTCTGAGGCAAAAACAGCTCGAACACGGGCCCTGCACTTTATCCCGCTCTCCTCTACTCAGTAAGTGTAATGCATCTAAGCTAAGATGGCGCAGACCCTATCATAACGTCAAGAACATAATTTCAGCCGAATGTGGGGAAGAGTAATGATTAATTTTCTATAAATTCAAAGTTTAAATTTGCCAAATGCAGAACAAACATTTGGCAAGGCTTTGTTGTTTGAAAAATCTAATGGTTAAGGTCGTGTTTCACATGTAAACAAGGTGTTCAAATAGGCATAGTTTCATACATGGGACACAAACTAAATTCATAGCCATACATATAAAAAAAAAAAAAGTTATTGGCTTCAACTTACCAAGGAGCCATCCACCGGAAAATTCCCCAGACTCAATCCGACCGTACAATCCAGATCTGCGCAGAATGTAGGCATCATGGGATGAGCCTGGAAACCCGGCAACCATACTAAGGAACCGCATGTCCGGGGCCACCACTGCTTGGACATTCATTGAGTGGCCCATTTTGCGGTTCCTGGGAAAAAATAAAAAACAAAACATTATCAAGGCAAGCCAAACTAGTGAAACACTAATTAATCACACCCTAAGCAAAACCTGTGGCCCAATACAAATAACACTAACCAAGTACATTAGTATTTGGTACACAAAAAAAAAGGATATGTATGTTTGAAAAAGTAAAGATTAACTTTGAAGTGTCTAATTCAGGTACACATTAAAATGTTTCCCTTTTGAACACATGTTAATTTTTGGAAAAACTAAATACAGTCCATTGATTCACACGGACTCTTTACAAGGAGGGCATAACTGCAAGGAGGGAATAATTACAAGGAGGGACTTTTTACAAGGAGGGACTTTTTACAAGAAGGGACTTTTTACAAGTTGGCCTTTTCATAAATTTGGAAAACAATAAGGTCAAGTAATTGTAAAAATGACAGATTGTACTTGCCTGTAGATATAACCGTCGGCTGCCGGAGGCACCAGGGCAACGTGGGTGCAGTCAATGGCACCCATGACGTTGGGCATGTCAGCGATGTTATAAAATGCCAGCTTAATCGTGTTCCTGGCTACCATGTCCTCAGGAAAACAAATATATTTCCGAGTAATGGTAGCCATGCCTTCCAAAAACTTGGATAGCGCGCGGCTCAACGTAGGCTGGGAGATCCCCACGGAGAGGGCACCCAGCCTCTGGAATGAGCCGCTCGCCAAAAATTGCGGCCAGCCAAGCAACTTGGTCATACCTGAAATTGCTTGCCCCTTCCTTGTGGTACGGGCTAACCATGGCCGCAGCTCACTATACAATTTATGGAGGGAAGCGCGATTAAGTCTGGTGAGCTCGAACAGCTCAACGTCATGCATGCCATCGATGTGCATGCGTCGCCGCCGGTGCAATCTGGTCTCAGCCCTCCGGACAATTTCAATGCCCATGAGCTGCAGATCCTCATGCTCCTCAAATACACTAGAGTCATCCATAGATGCTAGTCTCGAGGTCAAAATGGTCTCGTAAGGGGATAGCAAAGGAAACGGATTTATAGGGTGGTGGTCCGTCGGCAATCAGCTCTCTGAATGAGACGCAAGCCCATAGCAATAACGTAAGTTATCTGAAAGTCTGAAAAAAGATTTTTAAATGATCTGATTTGCTTTCGTTCATCGAAAGTGCATATACGCATTTGTCCGAACGTTCGTATGAATGAAAAATGGACGAAAAACACCCAAAAAATGACAAACACACATAAAAACTTTCACAGACAGCTACGGAAGTGCAGACGAATGTGCCTCTGAATCGAGCCTTATGTCTTTTAACACTTCTGAAATATGTTAATTACCGTATTTTTCACTCTATAAGACGCACTATTTTCCCCCAAAAGTTGGGTGCAAATGTCTTATTGGGCGAGTGTACAAAAAAAAAAAATTTATAAAAGTATACTTACCTTATGCATCCGCTGTTCCCGACTTTCACCTTCGGAAGCCAGAGCAGAGATGCTGTGTCCCCGCTCTGACTTCCAGCATCGCCACTGCCTCTCGGGTGTCAGTGAGTGCTCACACAAACCAGCGCGTGCCGAGGCGGTGGCGGCGTTCATGTAAGTATACTTTTCTTTTTTTTTCTCGTGAGTTGGGGAAATACCACACTGCATAAGGGGAGGGGGCAGGGGGAATGCCACACTGCCTATATGGGGAATGGGAGGGGGGGTGCCATACCGCCCATATGGGGAATAGGAGGGGGGGATACCACACTGCTTATATGGGGAATGGGAGGGGGGATGCCACACTGCCTATATGGGGAATGGGAGGGGGGATGTCACACTGCCTATATGGGGAATGGGGGGGAATGCCACACTGCCTATATGGGGAATGGGAGGGGGGGAATGCCGCACTGCCTATATGGGGAATGGGAGGGGGGAATGCCACACTGCCCATATCGGGAATGGGGGGGGAATGCTGCACTGCCAATATGGGGAATGGAAGGGAGGGTACCACACTGCCTATATAGGGAATGGAAGGGGGGATGCCACACTGCCTATATAGGAATGGGAGGGGGTGGGATGCCACACTGCCTATATGGGGAATAAGTGGGGGGAATGCAGCACTGTCTATATGGGGAATGGGAGGGGGGTTCCACTCTGCCTATATGGGGAATAAGAGGGGGGAATGCAGCACTGTCTATATGGGGAATGGGAGGGGAGTGCCACACTGCCTATATGGGGAATGGGAGGGTGGAATGCCGCACTGCCTATATGGGGAATGGGAGGGGTCCCACACTGCTCATATGGGGAATGGGAGGGGGGGGTGCCACACTGCCTATATGGGGAATGGGAGGGGGGTACCACACTGCCTATATGGGGAATGGAAGGGGGGAATGCCACACTGCCTATATGGGGAATAGGAGGGGGTGCCACAGTGCCTATATGGGGAATGGAAGGGGGGAATGTCACACTGCCTATATGAGGAATGGGAGGTGGGTGCCACACTGCCTATGTGGAGAATGGGAGGGGGAAATGCCACACTGCCTATATGGGAAATGGGAGGAGAGATGGCACACTGCCTATATGGGCAATGGAGGGGGGATGCCACACTGCCTATATGGGGAATGGGAGGGGGAATCCCACACTGCCTATATGGGAAAGGGGAGGGGGGTGCCACACTGTCTATATGGGGAATAGGATGGGGGGATGCCACACTACCTATATGGGGAATGGGAGGGGGGGATGCCACACTGCTTGTATGGGAAATGAGAGGAGAGATGCCACACTGCCTATATGGGGAATTGGAGGGGGGATGCCACACTGCCTATATGGGGAATGGGAGTGGGGAATGCCACACTGCCTATATGGGAAATGGTAGGGGGTGCCACACTGCCTATATGGGAAATGGGATGGGGGGTGCCACACTGCCTATATGGGGAATGGGATGGGGGATGCCAAAGTGCCTATATGGGGAATGGGATGGGGGGATGCCACACTGCCTATATGGTGAATGGCAGCGGGGAATGCCACACTGCCTATGGGAATGGTAGGAGGGATGTCACAGTGCCTATGGGAATGGGAGGGGGAAATGCCACACTGCCTATGGGATGGGGGGGAGTACCACACTTCCTGTGGGAATGGAATGGGGGATGCCACATTGTCTGTGAGGATGGGATGGGGGAATACCACACTTTCTATGGGAATGGGATGGGGGGAATGCCACACTGTCTATGGGGAATGGGAGGAGGGGAATGCCACACTGCCTATGGCAATGGGAGGGGGAAATGCCACACTGCCTATGAGTAATGAGGGGGGGGATGCCTCACTGCCTTTGGGAATGGAATGGGGGATGACACACTGCCCATGGGGAATGGGGGGTGGGGGGTGCCACACTGCCTGTAATGGGATATTTTAGCACAACATTTGGTATAGAATATTTTTTTTTCTTAATTTCCTCCTCCAAATCCTAGGTGCATCTTATGGGCAGGTGCGTCTTATAAGGCGAGAAAATACAGTAGATCTTTGAGCAGGGGCTGAATGCAGTGACAACTTGAAAGTGCTTGTTAAAGAGACTCTGTAGGCAAAGTGCATAAACTGTCATTCAGCAGCTCACCTCGTCATGGCTGTCCTCTCCCTTCCTGTCAGAGCTGCTCCTGAAAGTAGGAACATGGCAAAAAGTAGTAGAACACCCCCTGAATTCCTTTGCCATAGACCACAAATGATAGGGCTATGCTGGTGGTCTAAAGCTCCATATCAGCAGACTGTGGACACTGGGAGAACAGCCAGGGTGATTAGAAGGCCTGTCTTATAGACTCCCATAATTCTGATTATTATGTGGCATCACAGAGGCAAGGGCCACTCCCAAATATTTAAAAAGATAAATTATAAGGAGGAACTGAAAACCTCAATATCTCTGGCATTTCTGCTTACATTTTTGGACACTTTTACAAATTTAGACCAGTGCCAAACATAGCTTGACACAATGGTCTCACAATTGCCTTTGCCTGCTGTATCCCTTTAATATTTAATCAGCTTACCTTTCATGGGGCTGGTGACTGGGCAATGAGAATTTACACTTCTTAAATCAGTCAACCCCACCCTTATCTAATAGAACTATAATTATTGAGAAAACAATATATAAGATGTGCTGGAATTCACTCTCTGATTCTCCCACAGCACTATTCAGAAGATATATGTGTTTCCGTGTTACATTGATCTTTAAATAAGACCAAAGCCAACTAGTGATGCAAAATCGAATTAGCCAAATTCCCCACTCTTCTTCCTCCACAGACACATCCACTCTCACCTCTAGCTTTTTGTGTACCC
The DNA here is from genome assembly GCA_027917425.1 of Gastrophryne carolinensis. Taxonomy (NCBI): domain Eukaryota; kingdom Metazoa; phylum Chordata; class Amphibia; order Anura; family Microhylidae; genus Gastrophryne; species Gastrophryne carolinensis. Next base: position 437,698,013 of record CM051234.1, on the reverse strand, counting down.
ACTCCAGACCTTTCTGAATTGGTGGCGTGGGCACGCCGGAAGCTAGAAACAAAGGGGGGATGCGGCTGATGGCCTAATCGGGTCTGGTCAGCTTCCTTCATCTGCTTAACCACTCAGGTGGCTTAGCCACTAGCCAAGGGAAATTGTTTTTTGCTGCAACATGGGAATGCCAGGAAGGTGAGTTTTTACCGGGAAACTGGGGGATACATACAGGGGGGCATCCCAAATTAGGGTGCCCTTCCTGAGAGAAACAATATCCGAGTGAAATACTGGGGTGTTGTTTCTCTTTAAGAGGATGGGGTTTTGACCACTTAAGCATAAAATGAAGGTATTCATGAATATTCCTCAGTATTTCTTCAGACATACAACTTCATATTGCAGTATAGTGGAGGATTAGCTTTATAATGAAATAAGTTTTTGAGTTGAAATTTTTTCAGTGCAGGTGCCGTTTAAAAACTTCCCAGCTGAGGGGGAGGAATCGGAAACAGTGATTTATAGTGAAGAGATGGCTGCCCATCAAAATCTTAGAGTTTGAGCAATATTACTGTTTCTTTGACACTTCTGGACATCTCTGGGACGTGTTCAATTGGACAGTACCACCATCAACCTATATTCACCTTCAGCAGCACCAGGAACTGGCCAGATGTTTGAAGTGTTCCAGCTTTCTCCATTCCTGAGCAGCAGTGCGGTGAGTGGCTATGACCCTGGAGATGTTCAATCATTTGTGTCTGGTGAGGAACCATATATTTCCACATCTGGAATGTAGAGACTTTTAAAGTCATTCAGCAGGGAAATTAAAAAACAAAATTGTACTTATCTTTTGTCCTGCACCGCTGGTCATTGCAGGTCCAGCACTCCAGAACTCACCCAATCGCAACTGCCACATCCCACGCCATCCAGGGCCTGTAACTCTAATCTCTGGCCCTGCCATCAGTCACAGGGGGTGTGGCCATGCCCCCCCATTCCCTACAATGGAGAGGGGACATGTAAGGCTTCGCCCACTACCTCCATTGTAATTAATTGGAGAGGGCACGTCTATATCGATGGTGATCAATGGTGAGTCGTGATTTCGTCCTGCCATCAATCCCGTTCCCGTGGTCTGGCCCTGGAAGACGCAGGAGGCGGTGGCTGTGGAGGGGATCCCAATAAAGCGGCCAGGTGAGTTCTGGAGCTCTGGACCTGCAGTGACCAGCGGCACAGGACAAAAGGTACCGTAAGTACCCTTTACTTTTCTTTTCCCTGCTAAATCAGTTAAGGTTCGAACAGGGATCTCCCCATGTGTTTCCTCTCCTGCACTTGATGCATTGTATGTTGTGGAAGATCAGGCTGGAGGGAGTAAGAACTATCCCAACTGACAAAAAAGGGTACTTTGTCAACATGGTTTTGGATGGTACTTGGCAGATGCCAAACCATCTTAACCTTTTGTTTCAGCACTTACAGTAATTTTTTGGGCTCAGAAACGTTTGCTTTGTTGCAAGATATCTTAGCTTTAACGCTTGAGATTAAAGGAAGTGTATTGCAACATTGTGTAATATTAAAAATCCATATACACTCCTTATTCACCCAAACTGAAAAAAAACTCCAACTACGCTTGTGGCTTCTTTTCCTAGTAGAAATAAAATCCAGGGCTGACGGGTTTTAGTATATCAGGGATGACAGAACCTGTCACCCCTAATTTGCCCTTCCTTCAATTAAAAGAAAGAAACAAGGCTGTTTGGATATTTCTTGATCCCGGGTGTATAAGTGACCCCAGCCCCCCCCCCCCCTGCCATCCAGCATATTTATATGAATTTTTATCATCGGGCCATTTTTCCACGATAGTACTCCTTTAACGTAAAATTGGAAGTGCACACTAGTCCCAAAATGCACAGGACAAGCATGGGACTTGGCCAATACAGCTTAATTATACTTGTATTTTTTCTAAGATGGCTGACCATGGTACAAAGCACTTAGAGATGAGCGAATCGAATCAGACGAACCCGAATTCGTTATGAATTTTAAGAAAAAAATTGTTTCGTAACGATTCCGAATATCGCCGCGATTCGATCACTCGAATTGCTTCCTTAGAACTCCATTTACTACTATCCAGGCCATCTAAAATGGTGGATCCACATGCCATGGGGAAAGGAATCCTGGGTAGGCGTCACATGCTAACTATCGGCAGCCAGGCTTCCCGATGATGTCACAGCCCTATATAAGCGGCGGCCATTTTGCAGAAGCTCATTTCAGCACTGTATTGCGGCCAGAGTGGATCACACAGGGAAAGAGGGATAGATAGATAGATAGATAGATAGATAGATAGATAGATACAGTGAGGGAGAGACAGATAGAATAAGGAATTGAAGGAGCGAGGGACAGAGAGAGAAGGAGAGAGGCTGTGACAGTGACAGAGAAAGTTTTAAGTGTTTGCATTAGCTTTCAAGCCTATTTAGTGTTAATAACACACCTGCCTATTTAGCTTTTCCTTTTCCTGGTGTCATTCTTTAAAAAGTGTGCTAGCATTAATATTTGAAGAGTACCTGTCTATTAACATTGTGCATTTTGTAAAGAAAGTCACTTTTTCACTGTTAAAGCAGCCTTTGCCTTTGAACAGGGGGCATCCCAAATACTAGCATAAATATTTGAAGAGTATCTGTCTATGAACATTGTGCATTTTGTAAAGAAAGTCACGTTTTCACTGTTAAAGCAGCCTTTGCCTTTGAACAGGGGGCATCCCAAATACTAGCATATATATTTGAAGAGTAGCTGTCTGCTAACCGGTTGCATTTTGTAAAGAAAGTCACTTTTTCACTGTTAAAGCAGCCAGCCTGTGTCTTTGAACAGGGGGCATCCAAAATACTAGCATAAATATTCGAAGGGTAGCTGTCTTCTAACCGGTTGCATTTTGTAAAGAAAGTCACTTTTTCACTGTTAAAGCAGCCAGCCTGTGCCTTTGAACAGGGGGAATCCCCAATACTAGCATAAATATTTGAAGAGTACCTGTCTATTAACATTGTGCATTTTGTAAAGAAAGTCACTTTTTCACCGTTAAAGGAGCCTTTGCCTTTGAACAGGGGGCATCCCAAATACTAGCATAAATATTTGAAGAGTACCTGTCTATTAACATTGTGCATTTTGTAAAGATAGTCACTTTTTCACTGTTAAAGCAGCCAGCCTGTGCCTTTGAACAGGGGGCATCCCAAATACTGGCATAAATATTTGAAGAGTACCTGTCTATTAACATTGTGCATTTTGTAAAGAAAGTCACTTTTTCACTATTAAAGCAGCCTTTGCCTTTGAACAGGGGGCATCCCAAATACTAGCATATATATTTGAAGAGTAGCTGTCTGCTAACCGGTTGCATTTTGTAAAGAAAGTCACTTTTTCACTGTTAAAGCAGCCAGCCTGTGCCTTTGAACAGGGGGCATCCCAAATACTGGCATAAATATTTGAAGAGTACCTGTCTATTAACATTGTGCATTTTGTAAAGAAAGTCACTTTTTCACTATTAAAGCAGCCTTTGCCTTTGAACAGGGGGCATCCCAAATACTAGCATATATATTTGAAGAGTAGCTGTCTGCTAACCGGTTGCATTTTGTTAAGAAAGTTACTTTTTCACTGTTAAAGCAGCCAGCCTGTGCCTTTGAACAGGGGGCATCCCAAATACTAGCATAAATATTTGAAGAGTACCTGTCTATTAACATTGTGCATTTTGTAAAGAAAGTCACTTTTTCACCGTTAAAGCAGCCTGTGCCTTTGAACAGGGGGCATCCCAAATACTAGCATAAATATTTGAAGAGTACCCGTCTGCTAACTGGTTGCATTTTGTAAAGAAAGTCACTTTTCACTGTTAAAGCAGCCAGCCTGTGCCTTTGCACAGGGGGCATCCCAAATACTAGCATAAATATTTGAAGAGTAGTTGTCTGCTAACCGGTTGCATTTTGTAAAGAAAGTCACTTTTTCACTGTTAAAGCAGCCAGCCTGTGTCTTTGAACAGGGGGCATCCCAAATACTAGCATAAATATTCGAAGTGTAGCTGTCTGCTAACCGGTTGCATTTTGTTAAGAACGTCACTTTTTCACTGTTAAAGCAGCCAGCCTGTGCCTTTGAACAGGGGGCATCCCAAATACCAGCATAAATATTTGAAGAGTAGCTGTCTGCTAACCGGTTGCATTTTGTAAAGAGAGTCACTTTTTCACTGTTAAAGCAGCCAGCATGTGTCTTTGAACAGGGGGCATCCCAAATACTAGCATAAATATTTGAAGAGTAGCTGTCTGCTAACCGGTTGCATTTTGTAAAGAAAGTCACTTTTTCACTGTTAAACGCAGTAAAAATGTCAGGCAGAGATGTGCCAGGATGTGCACCGAGGAGAGGCCTAGATTCATCAGGCAGAGGTCGCAGCAGACTAGGGGCGAGTGGCAGCAGGAGTCGAGGTGAGAGGCCTGATCTCCCGGGATCTGCTAGCGGTAGTGTCTCGACCAGGAACTCATCTGCCGTCATTGATTGGTTGGTTAATGCGGTCATCCACCTCATCACAAGTGACATCTCACACCCCCAGTCAACAGTCGGTAGGTTCCTCGGACACAACCCTGAGTTGGCATGGCCTGGGAGCAGCCCCTGTCCTTCCATTGCCTCTGTCCTATGCCCCCCCTCCAGCCGACAAATCTTATGCTTTGGGTTCAGCTCCACTATTCAGTGAGGACGATGTGTTAGAGGACAGTCAGCAGCTACTGCCCAGCCAAGAAATGGAGGAGACATCTGCCGCTTCTTTTGCTAGGCAGACAAACACTAAGGAGGAAAGTGGCGTGGAAGGTGGTGTGGCGAGCGTTCCAGCTCCTGCAGCAGACGCTGTTGAGGAAACCGAGGAGGACATCAGTGACGTGCAGACACAACTTGATGATGATTCATCATCAGGAGAAGAGGGTCCCAGGTTGCCCCTGAGTCAGCCGCTGAGGCAGCAAGGTGGTAGTATGGTTGGCAATCAGCATGGTGGCAGAATTGGGATGTCTGGAGCCAAACGTGGCCGAGGGGAAACCATGGTTGGTCAGGGCACTGGAGGAACCATGGTTGGTCAGGGTACTGGAGACATGGCACATACATTTCACGGCCACATAAACCCCGTGGGAGCTGAGGAGGAGGAGCACAGTAAAGCACAGTTTAGTTTTGTCAAAATGGGCAGTTTATCTAGTCATCTGACAGGAGAGGAGGAGCAGGAGCAGCCAGAGTAGCTAGAGGGGTGTGAGGAAGGCAAGACAGAGTACCCAGACACACTGTGGCAGTATGCAGTGGAGATGGACACAGGTAGTCCCTCCGAGTCACTTGCACAAATGGCACGATGCATGCTCACGTGCTTGCGTAGTGACCACAGAATTGTCTCCATTTTTCAGCAGGATGACTTCTGGCTCTCCACCTTATTGGACCCTCACTACCGGCACAAAATGGGGGCATTTATTACACCCACTGAAAGGGAGGACAAACTGACCTACTACAAAGACATTCTACGTAGTCAGTTGGCCGATGCCTATCTGCGCCATCGGCCCTACTCTCACAGGTCTGACTCACCTTCCACTGCCATGGCTGCTGGGGGGGGTGGCAGGAGCAGCAGCAGCTCCATCAGCAGCAGCCTCAGTCTTCATTCGCTAATGAGTAGCTTTCTTCACCCGCATAGTGAGGCTACTCATGAGTAGCAGGAAGACTTGGAGCAGGGCCTGAACCAGCAGGTTGTGTCATACCTTGTAATGACCATGCCAACACACCTTGAGGATCCACTGGACTTCTGGGCAGCCAAACTTGACTTGTGGCCGCAACTGGCAGAGTTTGCCCTGGGAAAACTGTCCTGCCCGGCCAGTAGTGTGCCATCTGAGCAGGTGTTTAGTGCGGTGGGGGCCATAGTCACGCCAAGGAGAACTCGTCTGTCCACGAAAAATGTGGAGAGACTCACCTTTGTGAAGATGAATCAGGCATGGATCAGCCAGGATTTCCACCCACCAATGGCTGATCCATGGTAGTAGCTTATTCATGGTAGCTCCTAATGCTGCTGCCAACTCCAGGGTGTTTCTTTCAGGCAACACATGGGCTCCTAATGCTGCTGCCAACTCCAGGGTGTGTCTTCAGGCAATATATGGGCTCCTAATGCTGCTGCTGCTGCCGCCAACTCCAGGGTGTGTCTTTCAGGCAATATATGGGCTGCTTATGCTGCTGCCAACTCCAATGTGTTTTTCAGGCAACATATGGGCTCCTAATGCTGCTGCCAACTCCAATGTGTTTTTCAGGCAATATATTGGCTCCTTATGCTGCTGCTGCCAACTCCAGGGTGTGTTTTTCAGGCAATATATGTGCTACTAATGCTGCTGCTGCTGCTGCTGCCGCCAACTCCAGGGTGTGTCTTTCAGGCAATATATGGGCTGCTTATGCTGCTGCCAACTCCAATGTGTTTTTCAGGCAATATATGGGCTCCTAATGCTTCTGCTGCTGCCAAGTCGAATGTGTCTTTCAGGCAATATATGGGCTCCTAATGCTGCTGCCAACTCCAATGTGTTTTTCAGGCAATTTATGGGCTCCTAATGCTGCTGCCAATTTCAGGGTGTGTCTTTCAGGCAATATATGGGCTGCTTATGCTGCTGCCAACTCGAATGTGTTTTTCAGCCAATATATGGGCTCCTAATGCTGCTGCCAACTCCAGGGTGTGTCTTTCAGGCAATATATGGGCTCTCTATGCTGCCGCTGCTGCCAACTCCAATGTGTGTCTTTCAGGCAATATATGGGCTCCAAATGCTGCTGCTGCCAACTCCAGTGTATTTTTCAGGCAATATATGAGCTCCTTATGCTGCTGCCAACTCCAGGGTGTGTCTTTCAGGCAATATATGGGCTCCTTATGCTGCTGCCAACTCCAGTGTTTCTTTCAGGCAATATATGGGCTGCTTATGCTGCTGCCAACTCCAGTGTGTTTTTCAGGCAATATATGGACTCCTTATGCTGATGCCACCTCAAGGCTCTGTAATTGTGCCGCTCTGCGACAGCGATTCTAATAGCTATGCCTCTGATCTGCATGTCATACTTCTTTACAGTGTTATTTCACTAACCCAGCATGCAAACTATGCATGTTACAGCAAGGGTTCTACAACCCTATTGAGGCTCTCAGAAGGCCAGAAATAGCCACTTTTAATAGCGAATAAATTCGGTCCGAAGCGATTTTTTCCAAAAAATTCTGCAAATCGGACGAATCGAACTTTTCATAAATTCGCTCATCTCTAAAAGCACTTACTACATTTTGTGTCACCCCTATTCTCCTCTTACATTGTAAGCTTGCAAGCAGGGCCTTCATTCCTTTAGTTTCTTTGGCTTGCCCATTTTGCTGCTATGTAATTTATTAGCCTTTTTTTCACACAAACCCTCTGATTGTAAAGTACTGCAGAATATATATAGCGCTAAATGAATAAATATTATTCTTATATAGTCAGATGGCAGATTTATGGATCAGGGGATCACAAATCTCGACTCAACAAAAATGTAATTATTCAGACCTATGTGAAATTTCAGAAGATGTTGAAGCCGCAATCAGACTGTGAGTTTATCAGAGTTTGTATGGGACTGTAGCTTCAACCTGTAACATCTCTAGCATTCCTAAAGGTCTGGATGGTAATATTTTTGTTGAGTTCCCTTCTAGGGTATCTGTCTACTTTAAGACTCACAAGCTTCCCTCTGCCAAGCACAGGACTTGAAACCCATACCTTCTAAAATGTCAGAGATGCACCCAAATGTCTTCCATTCTGAATGTTGTTTTTTTTTTCCAGATAGGTTTGTTACCTGTTGGGCCTGAATGATTCCCTCAACCCTGTTGTGGTGCTGCTAGTTATAACAGTCTGCTCCCGGTACCGTGGGTCAAAACTTAGAAGTGGAACACCTGTGGAACCTGTCCAAACCCATAAAAAGCTGAGCCCCTAAGACAAGTATAATTTATTAAAGAGGAACATCAGACCTTTTCTGATGTTCCTCTTTAAACATCCCTCCCCCCTCTCCCACTGCCTTTTGGATGTTGCCGTTATCTAAAACACAGACGCTGCAGGCTTAGCTGGCCTTACCTGTAGCCGTCCTCTCTTCAAATGTCCCGTGCCACTTCACAGATCTCGCTCTAAGTGTCATTGCAGCCTATGCAATGCACATGTGCAAGATCTGAGGGGTGGTGCAGTGCATGTCAGGATTCCAAGATGGCTCTGCCTGATGGAGGACAGTGGGGGAACGGAGGGATGCCAAGCACGATGCGCTCGGAGAGGTAAGTTAACATTATCTGTTTTGTAAACCGGTGGGGCAGGAGGGCCAGGCAAGCTAGGTCTGGGGAGTTCTTACTACCTCCCCATGACGTGTAATGTCCCTCTTTAAGCAGCTGGCTCTCTCACCGGAAAGAATAATGAAGGTCCAAGAAAAGTATTAGGCCAAGGTTTGTTAAATAAGTATATATAATTTTATTAGGTTTTTGCAAAGTAAATTAAATAATCTAAATATAATAAATAATTACTATTAATTTAACAAATATAAAATATACAGATACAACATATAAATAGTAACATATAACATGGAAAACCAGGATTTTGCATTTCCACAGAATCCAGGCTGTGAGCAAATATTACCCCTCACTATATACCTCCATAAAGCCTGCCATGAACCGCAATCATGTTATATGTATACATACTTCTGGGTGTGCACTCTATAGGCTTCCCAAGATTCACACATTTTTGTAGACATGGATAGCATAGAGTTTAGTGGGGGTAAGGGTATTCCAATATCATACTTCCCTTTTGCTTTTAATAATCCTGAAATTCCCTTTAAAAATACATTTACTATATATTTGTCAGTTAGTGTTCATACAAAGGATCACCTCAGCTTCGTGGAGCTACCAACTTATTTGCAACGGAGCATTTTTTATATTATATTAGTTTTCCCCCCGGCTGTAGCTGCTCATCATAGATCCTACTTTGGCTAGTTTTAGAGTGACGTTGCATTCAGCTAGAACACCATAAATAGAGCAGTGGGGCCAGCGAGGGTCATTTCCACACTGGGTCAGTTGTCTCAAAGCCCTTAGCAGCTGCATAGAGCTCTTTGGGATTCTTATACTGACCTGAACTATACTGACCACATTTCAAGAAGCAGCATTTGAAACTAGCAAAGGTACAATAAAGTCAATTTAAACAAAAAATGTCATAGACAGCACTTGTCTATAAATGTGAAGCATCAAAGTGCACAAATAAACTTCTGGATACCAGAAGCAAAATCTTGCGTTTGCCATGTGCAAAATACTGAAAGGAGCCATTGCTGGTGCAGAACTGCTCCCTTTGGGCAAGTGTAGAATAGGCACTTATCTCTTGCTTCATTTTAATAAGAATTTTCTCATTTAGAAAGTGTGCTTGTTTTTTTATATTAAGGCTCTTGTTTTGCAATGATTTTTGTAGAAAACATACTGGAAGTTTGTTTCCTCTTTTTGCAACAGATCCACCATTTACTGTATTATTTTGAAAGTTTGAAATAGTTTTGTGAAACTACTTTGTGTAATAACCTATGGTATAAAAACAGCAATAAAATTACACAATATACCTGCTTTTACTGATAAAATACTTAAAGTGGACCAACACCCAGGATTTTCACTATCCTGGGTGTTGGTCCACTTCTGAGGGGCACCCCGATCGGGGCCCCGCTGTGTGAAACCCCCCAGAAAGCCCAAAAAAACTTGCCTCATCCCGCTCCTACGGCGCATGCGCGAGCGCTCCGCCAAGCGGGGACAGACAAGCTGGAATATGGACCGGACAAGAAGAGCGCACCCGCCGCCTCTCGCGCTTCCCTCTAACAGGGAGCACACCTACGCCGCCCATTCACAAACGGCCGGCGCGGGTGCGCGCCCTGCTAGAGGGAGGCACGAGAGGCGGCGGCAGCCCACGCATGCGCCGTTGGAACGAGGAAAAGGTAGGATTTTTGGGGGTCCTGGGGGGTTTCACACAGCGGGGCACCCCAGATTGGGCAGGGAGCTGATCAGCCCGGGAATCTTATAGATTCCCGGGCCGATCAGCAGTGAGTGTTGGTCCACTTTAAAGGCAATGTTCACATCTGTCCAAAATTCTATGTGTTTCTGCGTTACCTTGTGATTGAGGGAATCCACAAAAATGTAATAAAACATATCCTCTATTGGCTCTTTCACACCTCTTCGCTTTGATCTAGTACAACTATAAATGCATTGGTATTTCGTTTCTACACTATAGAACTGCAAACATGGGGGTTCCTCAACATTTTATTTGTGACAACATTGTCTTTCGATTTTGGATGTGTATGGTTTGAATGCCCAGTTTCCTCTGAGTCTGTTCAACTGTTTTGGGAGGGTTGTGTAAATTCCAGATGATTGTCACTGTAGCCTTGGCAATTGTTCTTTGTTTTTTTGAACGTTGTATAGTGTGAACATAACCTTATTCTAATTCCAGATTACTAATGAGCCTGCAGAGTCATGTAGGGATAAAAATAGCTCAGTATGTTGTCACACTCAAAATATCCACCTATAGAATCAGGAGGAGATGAGTAAAGTTAAATCCCAACTTGTTCAGTGAGTAAACGATAATAGCTTTACTTTTTTTTGTGAATCCATTGGAAGGACTAAACCTAATCAGACTATCCTAAACGCCATGTCCACCAAGAAATGAATCTTCTTAGAAATCTGTGGGTGTGGAAGGAACAAAACAAAGAGAAACCAGCTCCCCCAGCACCACACGAGAGCATGGACTTGAAGATCTCTTGGTATGATCTTTAGCTCAGTTTAAACAGCTTCTGTCCAGCTTCTGTCTAGGATAAAACGTAACCTTTAATCCAATAAGTTTAAAAGAAACAGTAGTAAGTCCACAAATCAATAAGCTCCATAAGATAGTCAATAGTAAAATTCGATGACAATCAGGCAGACCAGCATATAGTCCTCTCCCGCATGGACCTGTGACACGTTTCGGGCTAAGCACAGCCCTTACTCATACAATTTGGATTTTACTATTGGCTATCTTATGGAGCTAATTGATTTGTGGACTTACTACTGTTTCTTTTAAACGTTGGATTAAAGGTTACGTTTTATCCTACACACAAGCTGGACATTCTACTGTTTGGTGTGGAAGGAACGATAGAAAATGCACTGGTAATACCACTTTTGTCACATTAATGTAGACTCAAGTATTGTTAGATTCCTTTAAAGGAACATTCCAGACACACACTAACTTCCTCCCACTTGATCCCCTATGGCACATGTGTCAAACTCAAGGCCTGGGGGCCAGATGGGGCCCTCAAAGCCTTTTTTTTATGTGGCCCTCTGACAGGTGTCAGGCAGTGGTGACTGTGGAGCATAGCACTGCCTCTAATCCTGTCCCCAGATGCAGTGTTTATAAAATCAGCTGTTTTAAACATTCTGCGTGAGAAGAGAGTAGTGTCTGCAACTGTTCTAAGTCTATGTGCAACCTGCTTCCACCACACAGGAGGGCCCGTCTAACCCACGGCTGCATCTTTCCTGGGCAAATTCTTTGGTTGTCCTGGGGAAAATAGATATGCACCTGTATCTCTCCTGGGCAAAACAGCTCTGCATCTGAATCTGTCCTGGGAAAATTAATTAAATTAATTAAGTGGCTGCATCGGACTGGGCAAAATAATTCAGTGTCTGCATCTGTCCTGGGAAAATTAATGAAGTGGATACATCTGTACTGGGCAAAATAATGAAGTGGCTGCATCTGTCCTGGGCAAAATTATTCAGTGTCTGCATCTGTCCTGGGCAAAATATTTCTGTGTCTGTAACCATACATTTGAATGGTTGTGCGTCTGTTATTAACCAGGCCCTTTGAAGGCAACCATAATGCTGATGTGCCCTCAGTGAAATTGAGTTTGATACCCCTGCCCTATAGGAACAGTGTAAAATTAGCCATTTAAGGGGAACTCAAAATCTCAGGCTATATGGAAATAAGTCATGCATGCACTCTGTGGTGGTCAGAGACAGCTGCACTATGGCTTGCAAGGCTCACTCACAATGGCTGCCAGTCCATTTTTTGCGTGGTCCTGGAGAAAGAGTTCAAACTTTGTAGACCTGCTACAGCTTCTACCCTGCACTGCAGGGCACTGGCGGGTTTGGCACATCCTACCTCCATTGCAATAAATGGTGTAGGTGTGTGGGGCCATAAATAAGGTATAAACAAGCTGTTCAGGTACACTGGTCCCTCACAGACGAGCTATGGGTGACAAAAGGTGAGTATAGCCATAATTCATAATTACGAAGAAGCCTCTTGACTCCAACTATGGCAACAAATCCATCCAAATCCAATGTATAACTAAGAAGAATTGTCTGCTAGATGGCTAATTATGAGCCTTGTCTTACATCTGTTGTAAATGGTTACATATGTTATCTTCTTGTTTAGTCTGCTTGTGTTTCACTGTTACGTAGCACAATCACTTGTTGCACTGATCATTTAGAATATGGCCTAATCTGATTTATACTCCAGCGTTTGGTTATGGGCCTCCTCGACCATCATTTCCCCCTTTTGTCTGAACGTGTTAAAGCAGCATTCAGTTTAACATAGGGGAATGTCATATATGTTATGACCTGGATAATTTAGCTCATTAGTATTTGTTTCTTTTCCTTCTTGTTCTTTTATCTCGTATGGCTATGTGCAGCTTGTCCTTGATGTTTTGTAGGAACTCCTTGTACATATTTAATATTATGCAGCAATCCAGTTTTTTCTGATATAGAGATCGGTGCGGCACATTGAGCTCATTTTGTGTCGTGCTGTTTTCTGGTTTAACACGAGCTTGTATGAGATGTCGCAGTTGTTCAATCTTCACAATGGCCTCTTTCGTTAGGTCCTCGTGTGACAGTTCATCTTTGTGTTCATTCAGGAGGATCTTAAAGGCTTTGGTGAAACGGATCAAGTTCTGGTCTATTTGCTTGAATAGATTTCTGCTTTTGTTAATGACTGGTTCACTAAACCATTCCAGATCCATCTTGTTACACACATCTTCAGAAAGACCATGTTCTGCAATCTAAAGACATGCAATGCAATGTAAGCACTTTTATTGGGTTGTTATCCAAGTCCATATATGCTGTTATGTACTAGTATATACTATTATACTATACATACTATTATACTACATTTTACTATATATACTATAATGTGTGCATTTTAGAAATTGTCAAAGGTCTCGCCCATCTAAAGCTCCCTCATCCAGGAATAAAATAGAATAATCTTCCTTTAAATATCAGTTATTTGAATATTGCTTAATGTGGACTGAAATCTAGGATTTTGACTATCCCCGCTGTGTGAAACCCCGGGGTCGCCACTTCAACTCACCTTTCCCCTGTCATTCGGTGCATATGCAGCCTCCAGTCCAATCATCACTCTCGACTTTACTGACGCAAACTCATCTAGGCTTATTTAAGCTCCAGCCGAGTGCAGTCAAGTGTGCCGGCAGCCGCATCCCTGCGACCCTCTAACAGGGAGCGTGCCCACACTGGCCATTGATGAATGCCTGCTAAAGGTATAGCAGGGAGCGGCTGCTGCTCGCACATGTGCCATTGGATCGGGGGATAAGGTGAGTTTACCAGGCAACCTGGGGGGTTACACACAGCAGGGCATCCAGAATCTGGATGCCCCAGGGGGAGGGAATCAAGCAGCCATGGAATCTTATAGATTGGGCCTGGGTTTTGGTCCACTGTAATCAAACATCAGTCATCCCTTCCCATTCCTCAAAATATCAATTCTTTCTATTTTTAAAAGTTGTCATGCTAATATATATCACAGCCAGGCTTGATTCATCATCAGGTGTCAGAGCCATTTATCTGACTCTCTTGTCAGTCCACAACCATTAGCGGAGTTACTCACCCGTTACTGGCACTCCCGCGTTACTGTTGGGGCTGCCTGCCACACTGCAGGAGGCCAGAAAAAGATAGAGGAGCGTCGGGCTCTGTCCCCATCCCCACCGCTGCTATTGCTGCCTTTTCCGGCAGCGACAGAAGCGGCAGGGACAGAGACAGCACCCGCCGCTCCTCCATTTTCTTCCGCCCTCCAGCTGCTGCCACTCCCTCTTATGGCTTAGGGATACGCGAGCACCCGGGTCCGTGCAGCAAGTGGGCGTGGCCTGCACCGAGTCGGTGCAGGCCACACCCACCCGTGCACAGACCCAGGTGTTCGTGCGTGCCCTGGAAGGAAGAGGCAGCAGATGGAGGAGCGGCGGGGTCTGTCTCTGTCCCTGCCGCTGCTGTCGCTGCAGGAAAAGACAGCAATAGCAGCGGCGGGAACAGAGCCTGCCGCTGCTTCTTACTGACCGGGCCATAGAAAGGGGGGGTGTGGCTTACGACAATGCGGTGCAGGCCACGCCCACCCGTTTCACGGAGCCGGCCTGCCAGTCAGCGGAGCGGTGTGTCATGCTGTCAGTGGAGTGGTGAGTTTTACTTTACTGCATATATGGGGAACAGGAGGGGGGAAATGCCACACTGCCTATGATAATTGGGGGAGGGGGAATGCCACACTGTCTATGATAATTGGGGGAGGGGGAATGCCACACTGCCTATGATAATGGGGGGAGGGGGAATGCCACACTGCCTATGGGAATGGGGGAGGGGGAATGCCACACTGTCTATGATAATAGGGGGAATGCCACACTGCCTATGATAATGGGGGGGAGGGGGAATGCCACACTGCCTATGGGAATGGGGGAGGGGGAATGCCACACTGTCTATGATAATAGGGGGAATGCCACACTGTCTATGATAATGGGGGGAGGGGGAATGCCACACTGCCTATGATAATGGGGGGGAGGGGGAATGCCACACTGCCTATGATAATGGGGGGGAGGGGGAATGCCACACTGCCTATGAGAATGGGGGGAGGGGGAATGCCACACTGCCTATGAGAATGGGGGGAGGGGGAATTCCACACTGTCTATGATAATGGGGGGAGGGGGAATGCCACACTGTCTATGATAATGGGGGGAGGGGGAATGCCACACTGTCTATGATAATGGGGGGAGGGGGAATGCCACACTGCCTATGAGAATGAAGGAGGGGGAATGCCACACTGCCTATGATAATGGGGGGAGGGGGAATGCCACACTGTCTATGATAATGGGGGGAGGGGGAATGCCACACTGCCTATGATAATGGGGGGAGGGGGAATGCCACACTGCCTATGATAATGGGGGGAGGGGGAATGCCACACTGCCTATGATAATGGGGGGAGAAGGAATGCCACACTGCCTATGATAATGGGGGTGTCAGGAATAGGTCAAATATTATATTGCACCTTATCGCTGAGGTCGGCATTCCCCTTTAAGAAACCCCCCATATCAAGAGCTAGAGATTCCCTTTATTATAAATGCACAAGTCCGTATCTCCCTTCAGGAAGAAATAATTAGCGTGTATGTGCTGAATAGCTCAGAGGACAGACCGCCTGCTGGTCGTGTCACACCTTGGGCTGCGAAGCTGCCGGGCGGTCTGGAAGCTCAGTGGACCTCCTGCGGTGAGTTTGTCATGAGCAGAATTTAATAGACAGATCCCCGGCACCGATAGAATTTGGATCATATCTCGGCATCCCTGCATCCTAGCGCCAAACCGGTTACAGAATCAGAACCGGCTCCCAAAACCGCATCAGGGCATAGTAAATTGTGGTCATAAAAACACAGCAAAAGCTTGCAAACGGAGAACTAAGGTTCTGGACAAAATAGAAACCCGATTCCAGGACTTATCGCGAACATGGCGTCCAGCCCGATAGTTTGGTACCGCTTGCAAGGCCATGTGACCCCCCTGCTCCAAGTTTTAGGGCAAAATCCCACTCTAAAAAATGGGAGGTAACATCCCCTCCCACAATGGGGAGGGGAGATGGAGAGCCTGGCAGCATAAATAGGATGGTCAAAAACCAGGCTGGCGTCACTCAACGGGAAGGGGGTTATGCAGCCGGCGTACCCAGGGGTGTCCATCACCATAACCATCACCATAAGCTCTTGACACACCCCCTTGTGGGAGCTACCCTCATCCACTCTGCATGCTTAAGGTAACTCATTGCTTATTGTCTCTCTGTGTATTGCACTATAACCTGTAACCATCTCAGAATTGCATATTTGTATCATCTGCAACAGTTCATATTACCTAATAGTTAAATGCTTGTTAACTCTGCCTAGTGTGCTTATTAGCATTAAAACTTATATTTAATTTGAGAGGTCTGCTTTGCCTTAAACCAAGAATCGGTGTGTCCGAAGGCTGTGAGCCGGGTATCCCTGATAGGAGAGGGATCGGACAAAGGGTTTTTGGGAACGCGATCGGTGGGCACGGAGGTCCCTGGTTGTAGTCGGACCTTGTGACGCCCCGGTTCCCTGACAGGGGGAGTGCATATTTAATGTGCAGTTGGATAAGGGAATCCCCAGCCGAACCTTTAGGGTAAGTGAGGTTTTTGGAATGGGGGAAAATGACAACTGCTAGCATCTAAAGCACAGCAACCACCCCACTCGAGTCTATAAGAATTGAGGGGCAGTGGTCTTCCTCCTTATGGGGCATCCTGGATTTACTGACCGCCTTCCAGAGCCCTCACCACATCTCTGCCATGACCCCATCCCTGGCGCAGGCATGCCCGCAGCTATAGGTGAGTAGGGATGTGGCTAGCCATGCTCGTACCATTCAGATTTCATGAAATCTGAATCAAACTAGCATTGCTGTTTGGCTGAGCAGCCTATGTGGAAACTAGGATTTGGTGAGTTTTTTGCCGATTCAGGATACACACAGGGTGGCATCCCCACTTCATAACCCTGAATTCTATGCTTCAAAACCCAACGAAGGACCTCCTTGCCACTTCAGCGACACACGGGCCATCCCTTACTTGTCCAGTCCTTTCTGATATGCTGCAGGTGGAGTCGCCTTCCTTCTTTGCTCTCTACCTTGCCCCTGGCTGCTTCTGAAGTTCCAGTGTCCTGGCCTATTGCATTTGTGGGAACCACACAAATAACTGCCTTTTCTTTCAGGTGCTCCATCCAAAGTGAGACCTAGAAATGGCTGCCTACAAGTAAAAAGTCTGCACTATGTCCAATAAAATAAGACTGGGCATTTCTGGGTCCCCTGTCAGATAGAATAAGGCCTGGCAAAGGCCTCCCAGGGGGTAGGTGTAAGTAAGCTACATGCAGATGGGGAGGCTAATTCATTACTAGCGGCAGGTGAGCATCTGTATAGCGGAGCTTAGAGCGACCGCTAGTATACGCTGTGATCAGCTAACGGGTGCTGTAACAGAGCGCCTCAGTCACTGTAGTAACCTATCCGGCATTGATGAATGAGATGTATGTTGGGCGCTCTAACACCAGTACAGCATTGCAAGGGAGCGAATTGTAGCGCCAGCTCAGTGCGACTGACTCTCAGCGACTCCATATTCAACAAAAAAGCAGACTCACACAGCGTAGGCGCTCTGGATCTGGTCGCTATAGCATAGGGCGCCAGACGCTGTGTGATTAAAGTCCGTTTTTGAACACATATCCACTGGTAACAAAGTGAAAACACATTGTTGTAACATTGTGACATTAATAATTTAATGCCAGACCTGTAATGACAATTCTGCATAAAAATATAAAAAATCAAAAAAGTTTTCAAAGGCCAGGAGAGGTCACACAATTATTTGAGAGAAAAAAAATGTATGAGAGAATGCTCTGGAAGCTAGAGCGCGGGCGCTATACGCTGAGCTGCCTGTAATGATGAATCGTACGCTACATGGCGCTGTTAGAGTCGCTCACCAGAATCGACTTCATAAATGTGGTATTGCGTACAGCGCCCGGCATTCACCAGATGCTGCCTGCCACTACGAGGCGCTGCCTGCCACTACGAGGCGCTACCTGGTGCTAGACCTTGATGAATAAACCCCATACACTGTGTATTACTTACATTTTAGGATACTTACAGATTTGTCAAGCAGATTCTTAGAATCAAATAACATTTCATCAGTCTTTTTAAACACCTGTTGCAATGGAAAGGCGTCAGGTTTTCGGCAGTTGATTGGGAATATTAACAGCATTGAGCCCCAGTAAAGGATACCTAAAGAATAAAAATAAAAAATATTTTGGTAAGTTAAAGCCTATCAGAGTATCTAAATACATCTAAAAACCTGGCTACATTTTCTGTTTTGTACCTTTACTTATCTGTATGTGTATTCGGTAGATTTTTTATCAAGGGTTTCTCCACTTCACAACAGTGGAAACCCTCAGCACTCTACTCTAAATACACCATGTATTTGTGTTAATAATTTGTGGGGTATGTCAAGCCCATCAGCTGCCAAGAGCCACCGCCGGGGGGGGGGGGGGGGCACTGACAGCTGGCACAATGTGGTTAAAGAACTTAAACTTTTTTTTGCCACTAACATTGCATCGGGCCCCTAGTGAGCTGGGTCGTCACTAACTTCATAATGAGGCTGAGCTGCAAGGGATGGAGGGGTTGGAGGGCAAGCAGGCGATCTTAGTTTTGGCCATGGAATTTATAGACCCCTGACCCGCGACTCTCCACTGCAAAGGGGCTCGCTGTGACCATGCCGCCCAAGGGCCCACATAATCCTGGAGTCGCCCCTGGGTAGCTCTGTACCTCATTCGTAAACATCTGCACCTCACCTGGAGACATTCTCCACATCAAAACCCAAATTGCTCTCCTTGCCTCCTAGCCAGACCTTGGCCACCACCTACTTGTCCAGTCTGCACTGAGATGCAGCAGGTGGAGTCAACTTTTGCTCTGTTGAGCGCCATCCCCCTGTGCAGTTCCACAGACCTGAGGCACATGTACAATATGCAGTTGTCGTTGCAGTTTAGGTGCAGTTTGGACTTGCCTTTTACCCAGGACTGGTTGTAGACAAAGGGCGGCCCTGGGCAACAATAAAAGTGGCGCCCCAAGATCTGATGCCCATAAAAAAATGTCTGCCAAAGCCAATACAATTTCTACAATAAACATCTTTTGTATGAGCATCGGTGAGATTTACACTGCATCCTATGATAGCAATAGCAAAGAACCAGGGGCCCGTATGTTGACGAAACCCCGAGCAATTGCCCAGCTTACCAAACCCTAAAGCTGGCCATGGTTTTACCTTTGCTTTTGCAGTTCAGTTCTATAAATTATACAAAGAAATTTGGAGTTCAGTTAAAATGCAGCAAGACTTCTTTAGCTACATTCCAACTGGGCTGTATCAAAACAGAGAGGTGTTTATGGGCCCATATAGGACATATTAGATGACTTTTGTGCCATTCCTATACATTTAAACAAAGAGCAGAAGAACAGAGGAATCAGGACAGATGTGAAAGTAGCCAGAATGGGGTCTGTATCATTAGAACACAGCAAGAATGACTTTTTTCAACCTCACCACTTTGTAACACAGAGGTTTGAAGGGGCCCTTATAGGATGCATTTTACCTATTTAAAGAGGAACAACACACCTGATTTTCACTTTTCCTCTCATTTCAAATTGTGATGCGCCGCTGTTTGTATGCCCCTGGGTCACTTACCTTCCTGTCACTCCCACAACGCAGACTCGGGCAAGAATAAGCGTCCTGATTGGCTGAGCGGGCCGTTCAACCAATTAGCACGCTTGCTTTCGCTCGGTTCCCTTCAGCACCGCTGGTGGCTGAGCCACCTGGATGGCTAAGCTGGCCAAGTGGCGCCAAAGGGAGCTGAGTGCACCGCCGGCTGCATCCCCTGCTCACCTCCTAGCCATCGCGTGCCTGCACCGCCCATTCAGAAATGGGTGCACACATGGCTAGAGGGAGGCAAGGATGCGATTGCGTCACAGAGACGTGGCAAGGGCTCTGGGACAAGATGAGTGAAACAGGGCTTCTTGGGGGTTTTACATAGTGGGGCATCCTAAATCCTGAAACAGAAGCCCTGTTTCACTCATCTTATCCTGGAGCCCTTGCCACGTCTCTGCGCCGCAGCCGCATCCTAGGAGAGGAACTTAGATGGCCCTGGAGTCTTTTAGACTCCAGGGCTTCCGATATTCCTCTTCAAGCAAACTTCAAAAACACACAGGAATCTGCATACTCTAGGTGTGAGCATAACCTAAGGCACCTGAACAAAGGCTGTGGATTAGCTGGCACATTACAGGGACCTCTATTAAGACTTTCAATACCTGTGTAAGCAGTGTTTAAACAAAAAGTTTTAGCAATTTTTGTTAATAGGAGGGTTATGGCGGGTGTGTTATGTCCAGGTTTTTGCCGCATCATCTAATGGGTTATTCATTAAAATATGGGGCCCTCTCTGTCTCCAATCAGACAGATCTTCATCAAAACCAGATCAAGCACAAGGGATTTAATATAAAACTGGTTGCACTTGTGTGTTGAGCTAGAGCAGTGGTTCTCAACCTTTCTAATGCCGCGTGACCCCGCAATACAGTTCCTCATGTTGTGGTGACCCCAAACCAGCATTATGTATTCTCATTGCTGCAAATCAAACATAATTTAAACATAGTAATCAATCACAAAAACAATATTTAATTATATGTTGAGAAATATTTATTACTAATTACTAACCAATAAATAACATTTCACCATTTAATCCGCCGCACTCACAGTGAAATCAATAGGAGGCGGATTCAATGCCGGAAAGCGCTGATTTCAGCAGTTTCCTCATTCAGAATATGGGAAAATAGTGGGAGATATGGGAGATAATTATACATTGGGGAACTACATCTTATAGTGGTCTCTTATAGTATAAGACCGATGTAGTTCACACTGTGTAAATGTATGGTGCTTTGTGTAAGTGTAAGCTGCTTTGTGTACTGTGTAATGATTACACACAGAGCACCTTACACTTACATAGTATTGTGTGTATGGTGTGTGTACTGTTTTTACATTATTAACTTTTTTCTACACCAGCAGGCTGTCTCGCAGGCTCTCTTGCTTCTCCGCCTCCTAGGCTTCTGTCCTCCGGCGCTTGCTGCGTCCGCCCACTGATGACATCAGCAAGCGCCGGACACATGTAATGCGCTGCTATGGACTGTGGAGCGTTCCCCCCGCTTCCCCTGCCCCTTAGGCCCCGGACGGATGATGCAATCATGTCTGCACATACGCGCAGGCATTCAGTTTGGAACGCGCATCCATAACGGCGTGCGTTCCAGCTGAATACCGCTGCTGTAGACGGTAGCGCGACTTCTCAGGGGTTAAAGCCATCGGAAATATGTATTTTCTGATGGCTTTAGGCGACCCCTGTGTTTTGGTGTTCGACCCCCGCCAGGGTCCCGACCCACAGGTTGAGAACCACTGAGCTAGAGGGCTCCCAACCATTATCGAATCCTTGGCAACTAGGATGGAGAGCTTGTTGCATTTGAATGATTGGTGGCACAGTCATATTAATAAAGCAATAGGGAACTGTGTGTGTGCACGCGCGCGTGTGTGTGTAGTGGGTGGGTTCTGATTTAGTTTATTTCAGAGGGTTTTTCGCAGGAAACCATTCAGATAAACCACCAAGGAAGTATGAGGTAAGGATGAAGGGGGAAGTTTGAGGCAAGCAATAGCTACAGCACATAAAACCTCAAAGATGTCGGTGTCACTTTCCTGAAACATTTTAATTTAATTTCAGAAGTCGCACTTAATACATAAGGTTATTTAAAGGATTTACAACTCATTTCACAGTACCCAGCTGGTTATTCCAGAAACATGTTGTGATATGTGATGTACTGTAGGGCATACTCAGTAGAACAGCACATAACCAGTGCCAGGGACTGTTTTCGTACATTGCTATAGGTTCTGTAGGACTGAGTACTTACTCAGTCAATCCTATAAAGGAGCTAACGGTTCTTACAAAATAGGGGGAGCCTTATTTATGAAGTACCAGCCACTTTTTGCCTCAGCGGCACTCAGCATTCCATTTAAGAAACATAAAACAGATGCAGCCACCAGTTCGCGCCCAAAAGGTCTCAGCGCTGGGCGCTCGGGTTGAAGCAGCCCCAGGTGAAACCTGGGGCTGTAGGTCAGGATCCCATAGAGCACAATGGGCAGAACTGGATTGTAGTGTTTAATGCTTCTAATTAATATTACACACATTATTTGTACAGAACTTGCATTGTGACTTGTCAATAATGGAAATGCAGGACCTAGATGTCGCCAAATGACTTTTTTTAAATAAATCATTTTACATGGCTTATTTTGGTTACAAATGTGTAATTTGGGCAACAACAAAAGCCTAAACACACTGTACCATACACCCCCTTTGTCTCCTCAGTTCTTGTAACCTTAATGATGAAACACTGACCAGCACCTGAAAAATACTGCGCCAATCTTTTCAAGGAGGAAATAATTCATAAATCTGCTGTGCAGTGCCGGAAGCACTGTTTGCTGTTGGGATAATCAGCAGTCGGGGCCAACAGGCACTGACATAGGACAGTGCAGCACCGGATAAGATAAAAATGCTGGCGTTCCAAAACTGGTGCTATACCCACAAAAAAGATTCTTAATGGTGCACCTCATAAATAAGGCCTATAGTAGCTAATAGTACTTATAAAATAGGTTGTAAGGTAGCTGCTAATATGTTGAGGTTCAGATTTGGTGGCTGGTCTACTTTAACACATGAAATGTTCATTTATGGCAATGTTCCCCAACCTTCTCCTTGAGAGCCCCATATAGCTGGTTCTATAGCTAATTACTTCACCTCAAATTCTGTGTGGAGATCTGCAAAACATAACCTGTTGGTGGCTCTCAAGGAGAAGGTTGAGGAACCCTGCTATAAGGGCTGCCTCATCTGTCTTCATAATGAAAAGCAATAGACATTAGATAAAGTAATGTTCACTCCAAAAAAGACCACCCGACCAGCCCGCTGCTTATGTCTGTACATAGTATGGATCTTTATAGTATTTTGTCTGACACTTGAATGTTTATTTAAGTTGTGATTATGGCTACATCTATGAGTATTGCTTTAATAGCAAAAACTA
The DNA here is from genome assembly GCA_027917425.1 of Gastrophryne carolinensis. Lineage (NCBI taxonomy): Eukaryota > Metazoa > Chordata > Amphibia > Anura > Microhylidae > Gastrophryne > Gastrophryne carolinensis. The sequence continues at coordinate 437,675,113 of CM051234.1, read as the reverse complement.
AACCTTTTTCATGAAGTCTTGAGGCTTTGGGAAAAAACCTTGTGACTCATTTAGTGAGCAGTGTAGCTTGATTTAAATAGATCTTAACGTTCCGAGAAGAGTTAGATTTCTTCTGCAGTTACATACAGGACAATTATGCTTTTAGTATATACATCTATGTATTTTTTTTTATTTCAGAAGCATTAGACAAAAACAGCTACCGGTAATACCAAGCTTAATTCAAAATGAGCAGGTATGTAGTAGAGTTTACAACTTCCTACTGACACTGTACCAAATTGCACACACTGTAAAATATTGGAATATATATATATATATATATATATATATATATATATATATATATTAATAACATTTTCTACTCATTGATCTGTTCATTTACTATAACAATCTACAGGAGCAATAGCCATTATGGAACGTACCTGATGATATTTCGACCATTCTAAGTGTGGCAAGACAGTCCGCGTGCTCTGGAGTGTGTGTGGTTATATGTTCAAAAAGAAGAAGTTGTCTTTTATTTTCTACACGGTCTCCTCCTATCTACCCATGGAAAATGCTCATTAATGTGCATTGCAGAAGACCTGTGGCTCATAGGAAGTGACGCCTCAGACGTTCAGCGCATTCCTAGAGGTTACTTTCGTTTGCAGGTTTCTTGAGCTATTACAATTTTCAATGTTGACAACGAATATGATTATTATTGCTTTCCAGTAAAAGCTAAACTGTATAATCACTCATTTATGTGTTATTGAACTATTTTTTTCCTAATTTGTTATTATTATCCCCAAAGTAAACTTGACTTCTGTCAGCCATTGTCAAAAGAAGTCAGGTGTCACATTGAATATACCTGATGAAATGCTTTTTACATACGGCCATTGCCCATTATATTAAGGAAAAGGGATGTACCTGATCTACATCAAATGTTAGGCGTTAGATGGCATGATTAATTAACATCAAAGAAAAAGTACTTATGATCACAGAACACAACTCAGGGGCGGGGTTTCAACTATGTACATATAGGCAGTACAGCCAAAAAATCCTGCACCATTGTTCAGAAGGTAAATAGCCAGTGGTAAGACACTGTTCCTGTGCCTAAAAGACCTGATTTATGACACTTTGAACCATCAACCTAATGGGAGTAATTTGAAGAACCAGTGACCAGGGTGAGCATTTTTGATTTTGCTTATTCGAACTTTTAGTCTGTTTATAAAAAAAGACTGTCCAGGTTTGGAAGTGTGGACTCAATTGCTATGGGACAGCAATTGGCTGTCAGTGGTCACGTGAGTCCAAAACCCGGACGAGAACCAACTAAGGTCTTTGCATATTTGCATATTTTCAAGTTACAGTATTTTATTTTTGACCATTGCTTATTGTTGTTTGCCCAGGGCATCCAGAATCGTGATTCCCTGCTGTTTGAAGTAAGCAAAGAAACCAGCACTCCAGAATAGTAGTAGAAATCCAATAGAAGTGTATTCATGCGTAATGCACATAAGCCAAATGAGGAGCAATCAATCCAACGTTTCGGGGATTGCAGCAGGCCCCCTTCATCAGGGAAAACTAACAACAAGTGGTACACAGCAAAGGAACCATAAAAAAGCATTAGAGGCCAATAGAAAGAACTGACGTCATAATGACTTCACAGCATGCTGCGCTGACAGAAGATATACAAATGCAGGTATGCAGTATATACAGAATACATGATAAAGTGATAAAACCAGAATATATACATGATGACACTCACCCCTGTCAGTCCGTCCAGCTGCAGCGTAGGCCGTCGGTTGCATCGGCGGCGAACGCCGTCCTGAACAGGGACGGTTGCATAGCAACCGGCCTGTCAGCTCTCCTCCAATCGGAGGGGGGCGGATATGACATCACAGGCAGGGCAGTGATGCCCTGCTATGGTGATGTCCGCCCTTACCCCGCCGTGATTGGCTGGGATGGGGGCAGCTCCCTGTCAGAGCTGTCATTGCTCTGTTAGGAGTCCCAAGAAGATAGACAGCTCAGAAATCCCCTGAGATATTTCACCTGGGAGAACGGACAGACCTCTGTAAGTCCCAATTATAGTAATGTGCTGCAGGTCCAGCTCACCAAGTGTGATAAAACATAACATTTAATGTAACATTTTAAAATATAGCATGACCTATGTGGAGTGTATATCCTGGGCTCCCCATTCAAAGGTAACGCGTACCTACCTGTAGGTAGGATTAAGGGGTGAGGGAACCCCGAAACGCGTTACCTTTGAATGGGGAGCCCAGGATATTCACTCCACACAGTTCATGCTATATTTTAAAATGTTACATTAAATGTTATGTTTTATCACACTTGGTGAGCTGGACCTGCAGCACATTATTGCTCTGTTAGGGGCTGAATATCCACCAGATAAAGGTGTTTGACAGCGGGGGAGGCACACTATATGGGAACAAAGCACAACATGTAAAACAGCAGAAAAAGGGACATATAAGGATATAAGCAATATGAAAACTGTAACTAAAGGTGCGCCTAGTACTCTGCTGTATGCTCTGGAAGACAAAACATTGCGGTCTAAAGCCGACTAAACTACCATGGAAAGAAGAGAAGGACCTAGTAGCCCAGGGGTCCCCTATAACCAGACCTGTGCCACAGCCGTGCGAATGTTCAGCTGTGGCACCAGGGTATGCCGCATTAAGCGTGGCTGATTGCAAAACAACCAGCCAGGACGCTGACCTCCATAATGGAGGCAGGCGGGGACCGTTACAGGTAGGGTGCAGATGCGCATATCCTACACACGTAACGGACCCTCCAGTAGCTAAGTAGCCTGGGAGGGGTTGGACCCACCTGATGGCGGCAGATGGTTAAGGGGGAGGCCGGGTAGGTATCGGAGAGAGTGACTGGCATAAAGAGTAAGCGCACGATATTAGTCAAAAGGTAGACATAGCTGTGTAGCAATCGAGTAAGAGGCCAGGGGAAAGGGTGGGTAGGGGGCAAGGGAGAAAGGCGAGGGGGAGTGGGGTTAGGAGACGGAGGGGCAGGGGGTTTGGGGGGGTTGGTTTATGGGGGGGGAAAGGGGGGGAGAGAAAAGGGGCAGGGGGGGAAAGGGAGGGCAGGCAATTACAATTGAAACATTTATAGCAACCCATTTTTGTAGACAATGGCTGGGTTGTCTTCCTGTATTTCTCAATCGGCTCCGCTTTCACTAGTATGTCCCTTAGGTTGCGGCTCCTATGGTAGACCCTTAGGGGGGGTTTCTTTAGGCTCGAAGCCAGGTTATGATCGGCAGTGAGGATGTTGTGGTGTCTGCGGCATATCCGCTCAATCTTGAGTGAATCTCTGAGTGAAAGGGATATGCCCCTGATCTGCTGATAGAACGTGTTTTCAAACTTAAAGAAATTCCCATTAAGTACCAGCTCAAGTCCATCAAGTATGTATTCGGTGTGGATAACCGCTGGGTCCCGTTGTAGGAAGAAGCGGACGGCCGTGAGTCCATCTGCATTGGGAATATTAGTATATAAGGATGTGATATCCATGGTAACCATGTAAGTGTTTTCATGTGTAGAGATACCCTGTAATTTCAAGAGGAAATGACCAGTGTCTTTTAGGTAAGAGGGTAGTTGTCTAACATAGGGTTGAAGTATTGAGTCCAGCCACTGTGCCACAGGTTGTGTTGCGGAATTAGTACCCGCCACAATCGGGCGGTACTTCACGGGGTTGAGACTTTTATGAATTTTAGGTAGTCCATAGATGACCAGGATAATGGGGTGTTCCATCACTAGGAACTTCGCCGTTTCACTGGATATCCAGCCATTTGTGAGCCCCGTTTCAGCACATGTCTGGACTTTGGACTGTACCTGAGGCATGGGACTACCCTGTAATGGGTGATAACTTTCAGCGTCCTTTAGTAAATCCTCTATGCCATATTTGTAGTCATGGTAATCCAACACAACGATAGCACCCCCCCTTGTCGGCCGGTTTGATGATAATTTGTGGGTCAGATTTAAGGCGCTTCAGTGCAGCTATCTCACCTGGGGTCAGGTTGCTCTACACTCGTTTCTTGGAAGCCATCCGTATAGTATCTGCCCTGATGGTGCCTGTGTAGCTTTCAATTGCTCCAAACTGGCTCAGCCATTGTCTACAAAAATGGGTTGCTATAAATGTTTCAATTGTAATATCTGTAATTCCCTAATAATAGGGGAATCTTTCACACACCCACATACTGAGTACCGCTTCAAGATCAAGGATTATTTCACGTGTAACACTGACTTCTGCATCTACATATTGAAAGGCCCATGTGGCCTAGTATATGTAGGCAAGACGGTGGGCCCCTTTAAACGGCGGTTCCAGAAACACAGAAGCGATATTAAGGTGTTAAAAGAAAAAATTGACCGTGGTGGCAATATGGACGCGGATAAACCGGTGGCGGTACACTTTCTGTTACATAGACACCAGGTTTACGAACTCAGAGGAATGTGATCGATCGGGTGCCCAAACCCCACAGAGGTGGCGACAGAGAACGCCTCCTCCTTCAGAGAGAAACTTTCTGGATACACAAGTTGGACACTGTAGCACCTCGTGGACTCAACACCTCATTCGGCTTCCAAAGTTTTTTGGAACTAAGACCATAACCCCGACTGGTTATCTTGCCATTTGTTCTACCTTTACCTCCTCTGTTGCTCTCCTTCCCCCCCTCCCCCTTCCCTCCCTCCCTCCTTCCCCCCCCCTGCCCCTTTTCTCTCCCCCCTTTTTCCCCACCATAAACCAACCCCCCCAAACCCCCTGCCCCTCCGTCTCCTAACCCCACCCCCCCTCCCCTTTCTCCCTTGCCCCCTACCCACCCTTTCCCCTGGCCTCTTACTCAATTGCTACACAGCTATGTCTACCTTTTGAATAATGTCATGCGCTTACTCTTTATGCCAGTCACTCTCTCCGATACCTACCCGGCCTCCCCCTTAATGATCTGCCGCCATCAGGTGGGCACCAGCCCCTGTTGGGACATTGTTAGCCCCAACGGAGGCGAGTCCAACCCCTCCCAGGCCACTTAGCTACGGGAGGGTCCGTTACGTGTGTAGGATATGCGCATCTGCACCCTACCTGTAACGGTTCCTGCCTGCCTCCATTATGGAGGTCAGCGTCCTGGCTGGTTGTTTTGCAATCGGCCACGCTTAATGCGGCATTCCCTGGTGCCACAGCTGAACATTCGCACGGCTGTGGCACAGGTCTGGTTATAGGGGACCCCTGGGCTACTAGGTCCTTCTCTTCTTTCCATGGTAGTTTAGTCGGCTTTAGACCGCAATGTTTTGTTTTCCAGAGCATACAGCAGAGTACTAGGTGCACCTTTAGTTACAATTTTCATATTGCTTATATCCTTATATGTCCCTTTTTCTGCTGTTTTACATGTTGTGCTTTGTTCCCATACAGTGTGCCTCCCCCGCTGTCAAACGCCGTTATCTGGTGGATATTCAGCCCCTAACAGAGCAATGACAGCTCTGACAGGGAGCTGCGCCCATCCCAGCCAATCACGGTGGGGTAAGGGCGGACATCACCATAGCAGGGCATCACTGCCCTGCCTGTGATGTCATATCCGCCCCCCTCCGATTGGAGGAGAGCTGACAGGCCGGTTGCTATGCAACCGTCCCTGCTCAGGACGGCGTTTGCCGCCGCCGCAGCAACCGACGGCCTACGCTGCAGCTGGACGGACTGACAGGGGTGAGTGTCATCATGTATATATTCTGGTTTTATCACTTTATCATGTATTTTGTATATACTGCATACCTGCATTTGTATATCTTCTGTCAGCGCAACATGCTGTGAAGTCATTATGACGTCAGGCGGGATTTTCTCAACTTACTATTGGCCACTAATGCTTTTTTATGGTTCCTTTGCTGTGTACCACTTATTGTTAGTTTTCCCTGATGAAGGGGGCCTGCTGCAACCCCCGAAACGTTGGATTAATTGCTCCTCATTTGGATTATGTGCATTACGCATGAATACACTTCTTTTGGATTTCTACTACTATTCTGGAGTGCTGGTTTCTTTGCTTACTTTGATCTGCGGCGTCACCGCTAACCGTCCACCCCCTTTGAACATACGGGTAGGAGTGCGATGGCAACCAAGATTTGTTGGATTTCCCTGCTGTTTGAATCCCCCGGGTCGCCTTGAGCTCACTTTTTTTACCGGTCCAAAGGTGCATGCGGGAGCAGCATCCCTCTAGCAGGGCACGTGCGCGCGCCAGGATTTGTGAATGGCTGGCGCGTACACACTCACTATTAGAGGGTAGCAGGGGATGTGGCTATCAGTTCACTGATTGGATGAGCAGCCACGCATGCGTCATAGGCCCGGGAAGAGGTGAATTTGTTCAGGTAACCTGGGGGGTTTCACACAGTGGGGCATCACCGATCGGCGCAAGGACCAAAATCCAGGATAGCCAAAATCCTCTGTTTTGGTCCACTTCAATGTGAGAACCTTCACAAACCCTCAATTTTAATAGGTAGCAGAAGGTAAGAGATCGTAAGAAATATATTTCCCCATTAGTTTAGACTTTAGTGTCCCTTTAAGTTTAATGACTATGATAACAGTTTTAAAATATAGACCTACTCGTTTTATCAGAGACCAGAAGCATGTCATGATAACAAATTCTTCTCTCTCACCAGTACCTATTGAATATGTGTTAAATGTGGCCATTTTGACCTAATAATACAATGGAAAAAGTAAAATGTTAAGTTACATATATCATAATCAATCACACCCGCTCAAGAGGTGAAATAAATGTCCTGACCAATCATCAGTTCTTCTTTGCAGCTTTTTGGCATGGAAGATGAATACATTGATAGTATCACAGGCTTTTACCAGTTCTGTTTTTTCAGCCTTGTGGAGGCAGTGCCAAAGAAGACTGAGGCCCTTATTTATGAAGGAATAGCGACAGGTAGCGACTGGTGAGCGGCCGGCAATGACGGGCCCCGCCACGAGAACGCCGGCTCCCCACCACAATCACACATTTATCAAGCCGATCCTGCTTAGCGACTGAGATAGCGCCAGATAGCCACTCATTCATCATTATTCCAGCCTCAGCCCACAGCGCCAGCGTCCGACCTTGAACAGCGACAGGTATGACCTCTCGCTACCTGGCGCGCTCCAATGCATTTCAATGGAGCAATCTTTAAATATTAATAATTAATTGTTATTAATGTTTGTTTGTTTTTTTTAAATGTGAAAAATTCTGTGACCACTTCTGCCATTTTAGATATTTTCTTTAAGGGAAAAAAAAATTGTGCAGAATTGATATTACAGGTCTGATATTAATGTATTCATATTACTAAATTATTTAAAATATTTTTTTTTTTTTGGTTTCCAAAAATATGGTTGTTTGGGGGTTAAAAAACTACTTTTAACACATCGCCTCCAGCGCTCTGGGGTTTATACATGCATTTCACAGCTCAATTTTTTGAGCGTGATTTTTTGCTGAATATGGTGGAAGCCGGTCGCTCTGACCAGTCGCTATCATGCGCTCCCATACAGCGCGGAACCTGTCAAATAGCGACTCCTAGCCCCGTATTCAACATTACTGCACACCGACTGAGTCGCTGTCAACAACCGAACAACGGCCAAGCACAGCGACTACTAGCGGGCGCTCTGAAAATACTGCTACAGTCGTTCAACTGTCGCTACATGTCGCTATTAATAAATCAGCCTCTGAGTATGAGGTGTCTTCTGAAACAAAAAACTAATTATTATGGGACAAAGAACTTTCCAAAGAGTTTTTTTCACATGGGTTTCAGAGCCTTGGCATACAGTGAGGTAATAAGGGCCCTCTGTGGCATAAGAATCATGACATCCAAGAACTACTTCCTGACTAAACTCAAGCTGCTGTTCACTACCAGAGACACATTTGTTAAGACAGACTCATGGCCACCACTATTAGGTACAATGTTGTGGTATTCTACCCACATCCTGATTTTATCCTTGAATAAGTTCCCAGGTTGCTTCTGTGGCTCTGTAAATCAAGCTGTATGTATCTCTGACTGGCTTTCCACCCAATTCTCTCTGTGTGTCTTTTGACATGTTCTTTAGCTAACTCTTTGGGTGTTGCTGACCTCACCCTTTTTTGTGCCTTTTTCCTTTTCACCGTTGTTTTCTCTTCTGGTAGGTTTGGCCTGTTTTTGGCCCCTGGGCTTTTATTAGGTGTGTTTCTGGTGGCATCACAATGTTAACCATTGCACATCATAATACCCTATATGTGAAATGCAGGTTTCTTTTCAACATTCTCTGTTTTATTTTTTTTTACATGTTCTGAATAAAAGCAAAAATCATGCATACAGTCCAGGCATTGATAGAATATTAAATACACAGGAAATCAAAAGGTAAATAGTTATATTCGCAAAACTATTTTTAGTTTTTTGCTATATATTAACAACATAAGAAGTAAAACCAGGTTGCTGAAAAATGTTATATTTAGAAGGTCACAGATCTGTCATGATCCATAAATAGCAGATAAGATCTCTTGGTGAGTCACCTTTCTCCTATATATAGACAGTATTTATTTAATACTCCAAAGTCCCTTTTACTCAGTTAAAAGGATTCAGCAGGCAATGCCAAGGATTGGCCCGTCGTGTAGAGCTACACCTGGCAATGTACTAAAGGTATTACGTTTTTAAAAATAAAATGTTGTTGCTGAGATTTACAGTTTAACGTTTTACTTTCAGTTTCTTTTTCTCACACACATGGAGGGGAAATACAATGCTTTGCACAAGATGAGAGGGAGATGTGTGGGTCACAGTAGACAATTTTTGACAATATAAGTGTAGCCCGGGGGGAAGGGGGAGAAATCAGATATTGTAAATCTTGCTCCAAACTGCGCAGAAGGACCAAAGACAGCTAAACAATATGTAGGCTGTGGGCTTTATTAACCTCTTTGCATGGACAGTCCCTTTAAGTATACAGTATATCTTGAAACAACAATGCTTTTCAGTGGTTTCTGTGTTCTTAGCTTTACATAAGTTTCAAGGTATAGTCCAATGACAATAATAAGGTCCAAGCAGCTCACCTGATGCCTAACTCATGTGCCACTCCTCCATTTCCTGCAATGCTGGGTAAAAGCTGTAAAGCTCCAAGGTTTGCCCTCCTTTCAATTAAATTACTCCTGAACCACACAAAAAAGTCGTCTACTCTAGCCACTCTGACCCTTGCTGCTCTCAGCAAGTCGCAGTGGTCTCATAGCTGTCTCTGACCACAGCAGAGCATGCTCATGACTCATAAAGCTGCACCATGACATGTGCTTCCCAGTTCAGCTACAACCCACAAATTACAGCAAAGTCAGAGGCTTCACTTATGGTACAAAATCTACATATGATCATATATTCTGAGATGCCTTGAATTTCATTTCACAGTTTATTTAGCCTTATTGTTTTCTTCTTCTAGAATGTAAAAATAAACCCATGTGTTAGGATTGTGTCCTCATACCTGTGATTTACTTATCAGCATGCTGTTTCCAAGTTTCTTATATTACTGTGGCTCTGTGTTGCTAAAGTAGGAGCAGCTTTCCTGGCCTTGAATAAAAACTACTGAACACAAAGCCTAGAAAGCTTCCAGTGTAATAGGGGAGCTTATCAGTAGTTTTGGCTAAATCAAGCAGCAGTCATTACCTCCCCAGGTGAGAACACTAACCCTTCAGTAACCCTTTAGCTGCTCGATACACAAAGATTGTGATCCCCTTCTTTGAAGAGGTTGAATTAGAGCAAAACAGGTTGAACCTGTCATCTTTGCCTCAGCCAGATGACTACCAAGCCAGAGTCATGAAGTCTCTGGCAGATACACTAATCAAACCACTTTGGTGTACGTTGCTAACATAAACACATTGTTGCTAGGGCAATTTGTTGCAAACAAAAAAGAAAAAATAACAGATAAGCTCAGTACCTTGAGGACATCATTTTTGCACACAATAATGGAAACCCATCGAAAGTGGAATTACCCTTTAACAATGAATATGACACTGTCCAAGGTGCTGAACCTGTATTATTACAGGTGTATTTCTTGACCAGTTCACAAAAGCTACCAGACAAACAAATTTACCGCTGGTTTTCTATCCAAGCTTAAACCATTATGTAAGTAAGATAGTAATGCTTAAAAGGAAAGTGCACCTGCAATCTGTCTGCTATTAGCAACTGTATGGGAATCTATACACCAAGATCTGCAAGAAGAGATAAGTGAGCTCTCTACACTCAGAACACTGCTGTTATGGCCACTGATGAGGTGAGGAAGATCACTCAGCTTTACACATGTCCAGCAACAGTGTTCTCAGCGGCTCACTACTTTCTTCTTGGTGTACAGACTTGATGCCCTGCTACTGTATATCACAGGTGAGAATCAGAAGGGTTATCCAAATAATTTGAGATATTTCTGCATGGGCTGAGTTTGGAGAAGCAGTCAGAGCTTTTCTCTCTTGGCACACAGTTAAGAGAAATAAAAAATAGTTGTCATATATATATATATATATATATATATATATATATTTTGCCCTATAAGATGCACTTATTTTTCCTCAAAAGTGGGGAGGGTGATGTCAGTGCATCGTATCAGCCAAATGTAAAAACAAAAAACAACAAAAAAAGACTCACATGTTTAGGGTGCCCCCATGTTGCTGGCCTCGCTGCCTGCCACACTGCGGGAGGCCAGAAGAAGATGGATGAGCGGCAGGCTCTGTCCCTGCTGTCGCTGCCTCTTCCTGCCGGGGCACACACAAACACCCAGCTCTGTGCAGCAAGTGGGAGTGGCCTGCACGGAGTCAGTGCAGGCCACGCCCACCCACTGCATGGAGCCAGGTGCTTGCATGTGTCCTGGCCAGAAGAGGCAGCAACAGCAGCGGCAGGGATGCTCCTCCATCTTCTTTTGATCTCCTGTGTGGCAGCCCAGCCTTTTTTCATCTTCTACCACCTATGGGGAATGGGAGGGGGATGCCACACTGCCTATAGGGAATGGGAGGGGGGAATACCACACTACCTATGGGAGGGTAGAATGCCCACAGCCTATGGGAATGGGAGGGGGGAATGCCACACGGCCTATAGAGAATGGGAGGGGGGAATGGCACACTGCCTATGGGGAATGGGAGGGGGGAATGTCACACTGCCTATGGGGAATGGGAGGGGGGAATGGCACACTGCCTATGGGAATGGGATGGGGGAATGCCAAACTGCCTATGGGGAATGGGAGGGGGGAATGTCACACTGCCTATGGGGAATGGGAGGAGGAAATACCACACTGCCTATGGGAATGGGAGGGGGAAATGCCACACTGCCTATGGGGAATGGGAGGGGGATGCCACACTGCCTATAGGGAATGGGAGGGGGGATTACCACACAACCTATGCGAGGGTAGAATGCCCACGGCCTATGGGAATGGGAGGGGGGAATGTCACACGGCCTATAGAGAATGGGAGGGGGGAATGGCACACTGCCTATGGGGAATGGGAGGGGGGAATGCCACACTGCCTATGGGGAATGGGAGGAGGAAATACCACACTGCCTATAGGGAATGGGAGGGGAGAATGTCATACTGCCTATGGGTAATGGGAAGAGAATTCCACACTGCCTGTAGGACTGGGATGGGGGGAATGCCACACTGCCTAAAGGGAATGGGAGGGAGGAATGCCACACTGCCTATAGGGAATGGGAGGGAGGAATGCCGCACTACCAATGGAGAATGGAAGGGGGAATGCCATACTGCCTATGGGAAATGGGAGGGGGGAATGCCACACTACTAATGGAGAATGGGAGGGGGAATGCGATACTGCCTATGGGAAATGGGAGGGGGAAATACCACACTGCCTATGGGAAGGGGGATGCCACACTGCTTATAGAGAATGGGAGGGAGGAAAGGCACACTGCCTATGTATAATGTGAGGGGGTGGTCATGCTGCCTATGGGAAATGGGAAGGGGGGAAATGCCACACTGCCTATAGAAAATGGGAGGGGGTGGCCACACTGCCTATGGGAAATGGGATGGAGGGAATTCCATGCTGTCTATGGGAAGGGGGAATGCCACACTGCCTATAGAGAATGGGAGGGGGCATGACACACTGCCTATGGAAATGTGATGGGAATATGCCATGCTGCTTATGGGAGGGGGGGTGCCAAGCTGCCTATGAGAAATGGGAGGGGGAATGCCACACTGCCTATGGAGAATTGGAGGGGAGAATGCCATACTGCCTATGGGAAATGGGAGGGGGGAAATGCCACACTGCCTATGGGAAGGGGGGATTCCACTCTACCTATAGAGAATGGGAGGGAGGGAGGGATGGCAAACTCTGCGTATGGGGAATGGGAGCCGGAAATACCACACTGCCTATGGGAGGGTGGAGTGCCACACTGCCTATGGGAATGGTATAGGGGAAGTGCCACACTGCCTATGGGAATGGGAGGGGGATTCAGCCACACTGCCTATGGGAATGGGATGGGGAATGCCACACTGCCTATGGGAATGGGATGGGGAATGCCACACTGCCTATGGGAATGGGAGGGGGATGCCACACTGCCTATGGGAATGGGATGGGGGATGCCACACTGCCTATGGGAATGGGATGGGGAATGCCACACTGCCTATGGGAATGGGATGGGGGAATGCCACACTGCCTATGGGAATGGGATGGGGGAATATCACACTGCCTATGGGAATGGGAGGCCACACTGCCTATGGAGAATTGGAGGGGGGAAATGCCACACTGCCTATGGGAAGGAGGGATTCCACTCTACCTATAGAGAATGGGAGGGAGGAATGGCAAACTCTGCCTATGGGGAATGGGAGCCGGAAATACCACACTGCCTATGGGAGGGTGGAGTGCCACACTGCCTATGGGAATGGTATAGGGGAAGTGCCACACTGCCTGTGGGAATGGGAGGGGGATTCAGCCACACTGCCTATGGGAATGGGATGGGGAATGCCACACTGCCTATGGGAATGGGAGGGGGATGCCACACTGCATATGGGAATGGGATGGGGGATGCCACACTGCCTATGGGAATGGGATGGGGAATGCCCTCTGCCTATGGGAATGGGATGGGGGAATGCCACACTGCCTATGGGAATGGGATGGGGGAATATCACACTGCCTATGGGAATGGGAGGGGGATGCCACACTGCCTATGGGAATGGGATGGGGAATGCCACACTGCCTATGGGAATGGGAGGGGGATGCCACACTGCCTATGGGAATGGGATGGGGGATGCCACACTGCATATGGGAATGGGATGGGGAATGCCACACTGCCTATGGGAATGGGATGGGGGAATGCCACACTGCCTATGGGAATGGGATGGGGAATATCACACTGCCTATGGGAATGGGAGGGGGATGCCACACTGCCTATGGGAATGGGATGGGGAATATCACACTGCCTATGGGAATGGGAGGGGGATGCCACACTGCCTATGGGAATGGGAGGGGAATGCCACACTGCCTATGGGAATGGGATGGGGGAATGCCACACTGCCTATGGGAATGGGATGGGGAATATCACACTGCCTATGGGAATGGGAGGGGGATGCCACACTGCCTATGGGAATGGGATGGGGAATGCCACACTGCCTATGGGAATGGGAGGGGGATGCCACACTGCCTATGGGAATGGGATGGGGGGAATGTCACGCTGCCTATGGGAATGGGATGGGGGAATGCCACACTGCCTATGGGAATGGGATGGGGAATATCACACTGCCTATGGGAATGGGAGGGGGATGCCACACTGCCTATGGGAATGGGATGGGGAATATCACACTGCCTATGGGAATGGGAGGGGGATGCCACACTGCCTATGGGAATGGGAGGGGAATGCCACACTGCCTATGGGAATGGGATGGGGGAATGCCACACTGCCTATGGGAATGGGATGGGGAATATCACACTGCCTATGGGAATGGGAGGGGGATGCCACACTGCCTATGGGAATGGGATGGGGAATGCCACACTGCCTATGGGAATGGGAGGGGGATGCCACACTGCCTATGGGAATGGGATGGGGGAATATCACACTGCCTATGGGAATGGGAGGGGGATGCCACACTGCCTATGGGAATGGGATGGGGGAATGCCACACTGCCTATGGGAATGGGATGGGGGAATATCACACTGCCTATTGGGAAAGGAAGGGGGAATGCCCTCTGCCTGTAATTGGAGGATTCTGAACCTTGCCTATTATTTGGTTCACAACATTTGGTTCAGAATTATATTTTTCTTACTTTTCTCCTCCACATCCTAGGTGCGTCTTATGGGCAGGTGCGTCTCATAAGGCAAAAATATGGCGCGTGTGTATATATATATATATATATATATATATATATATATATATATATATATCCAAACCCCCTGCCCATGCAATAGGGTAGTTCTACTGCAACCTATGGGAAATCCAAACACCTTTGGAGAGGGTACTATTGATGTGTTTGGATTTTGTTATTTTATTGGATTGCTGTCATGTTATTACTTCTAGAATAAAATATATATCCCATTAATAATAATTTGCACAATATTATTTGCAGTTAATCTGATTTACATATATGTACAATGTTGGGGTTCATGCTCATGATTTTGTGAAATAGGTTTAAGTGCATATTTGTGTGAGCTTTTTTACTTAAGAATGTTCTAAATGTTCCCAAGCGGCTGCACCTGCAATGATGCATTTTGTAGGTGGGGTAAATCATTTTTCCAATGAGGTAAGTATAATTTCTCGAAAGTTTAGATGTAGTGCTCTATGGGGTATGCTAAAGAATTCTGCAGGTTTTGCTTTTCTGCATTCCCCATTTGGTGCTGATGTTTCCAGAGTTTCGCTGTACCCCACCTGCAAAATATCCTTGTGATACACCTTAGCTGTCGCAAGTGATTTTTTAAAAGAAAGATAAGAAGAAACATTTTTTATTGCACTTTTTGTGTGTTAAAGTAAAAAAAAAAAAAAACCTCCTTCAGATGTAAGTTTCAGTTGACACCTAAGGTTAAACTTGCTTCACAAAATAAATAACATGACCCCAATTGTCATGCATAACTGAAAGCTCCAATTAAACTACATAAAAGTAAAATAATTTGCACTTTGCCTGTAGAACTGCCTTATAGCCTATACAGGGGATTATGATCTTTAAACAGAAGAAAACTAATTTGTATTCACTTTATTGTGTGCTCTCCAAACTCCAAGTAGAAAACAAAAAGAATATGGAAGACCTTCTATAACCATACAGAAAACCTGCTTCTTTATTAAAGCACTTTTTGAGTTTGTGACAGCAATTGCCCTCCCCGAGTGTTTGTTACATTCTGGGGTAATTACAAAGAAGCCAAGGAATTCGTAGAAATTGGTATTTATAACTGTATTAATTAAATATATTAACTGCAAATTAAATATATGTATCCTAGCTTGTTAAACAATTACATTCTCTCCAAATAAAACATTGTATAGAATAAAAGAGAAGAGATGACCCTGACAACATTTGATACAAGCACTAGTTTTGAAATGCTGCAACTGTCCAGATAATCTGTCTCTACTTTGGATACCTGGCTAGGGAATAAGCTGAGAATAAGCTGTGAAATGTTTGGACTCTCTTTTCTTCCACTCTTCTTTTTTTTGTAGGGTGACTGAAGGGATGTGGTGTGTTCTGCCAGGGCTTCATTCTCAAGCTGATAACGGTACATAGTGTGGAAATGCACCGACAAAAAGATTTGGCCAAATATCATTAATAATTCACTTTTGTTGACTTTGCAGCAGCATGCAGAAGAATGATAAACAATTCTTCGTGCTACTCTAATTTGCGTCTATGTTGTGTAGTCTTTCTGTGTGAATCAGGCCCATAGTGTCTTCATTTGAAACTCCCAAACCCCGGTCTGGTGCAGACATTAGATAGTGGAAAATAGATGCTAATACTCAGTGATATTTATTTTTGCTGCAAGGATATTGTCTAAAATTATGAAATATCCTTAAATTGCAGAAGTAACATGACATAAATGTCTTACATTGTTTACGCATTCACTTAAGTCTACTGTTTAGTCATCCAAGTTGATTCAGTGCAAGACTAAAAATACTGCAAATTTTCACACTTACTTATTCTGAGAGCCCCCATCTCCTCCATTAGGCTTGTTGGGTAGTGTGCTATTATGAAAGGATTCAGTCTTGCAAGGCCTGCAACAATGCTCACAAGTGGCTTTCCACTGCTTATATACCAGTTGGTTCTTAATGAAATGATCATATAAGACTTGGACCACCCCGTTGTTGTCAGATGGCACACGTCATATGGATACGGAAATTATCTGTATTACAGTAAGTCGCATGGGAATGGTGAATGTGGGATGACTCTCACGGGCAAAGACTTGACTCACCCTAATATGTGCTTGATTCTGCTGTTACATAGAATGTATGTACTAGGCTTACAATTTCAAGTCATACAAAAGCAATTCCAGTCAGCACGAATCTTGTGACTATGGGACACGTTTCTTGGGTCTCGTGATATTAGGTGTAAGTGGGAGAGCAGCTGATAGAACTGTCTGTGCACACACAAGTAAAAAGTATCAAGGTCCAAGTATTAATTTTGGTATGCTTAGTAATGTTAGGAACAAGGTGTAAATAGGACTGCCTTGCCTATATATTCATTCTTTTTAGTATTTTTAGTATAACAGAATTAGGCAGTGTGCATAGGGTTGAATTTTCAGTATAATAGTATTAGGTAGTGGAAAAGTGACAGACACCCAAGATATTTAGGGGTCAGCCTGTCTGTGGTTTGATTCTCGTTTTTCCTTTTGACAAACACAATTTTCAAGCTTTTATCCAAACAAACACATATCATTTATTCAATTCTTGAATATGTTAAAAACATGTAGTTCATTTTTCAATTTTGAGACCATTGTTTTCATGTATTAAATGCACAAATGTTTTCACAGGTTTAGTCCCTCATTCTCAATGTGTTAGCATCTATAAGGGTAAGTATGGGGTTAATTTCCTATAGTTATACGCTATTATTGTTATATTTGTGGGCACTCACATTGGAATTTTATATAGTTCCTCATGAGACAGCATGGATATTCATTTTAGGTTCCCCTTAAAGTCCCTCTGGTGGTATGTCCTATGTTGCCAAAAGTTATTCTCTACAAAACACAACTGTATGCCAGGTTTTATTTTAGGGCAGAAATGTCCCTCTTTGTTGTCCATTATTCAAAGGAGTAAGATATGCTCTTATCCTCCTACCTTAAAAATAGGTTTGTATCCTCCTAGATCATTGCACTCCCATGTAAGGAGCCACACCTTCCCTCAAGGCATTAATTCTCTGACTCCCATTTATATATAAGTCAGGGAATGATTCCCTGCCTTAAATGAGAGGGGGGATGCTACAATGCCTCTGGGAATGGGAGGGGGAATGCCACACTGCCTATATGGGGAATGGGAGGGGGGAATGCCACACTGCCTATATGGGGAATGGGAGGGGGAATGCCACACTGCCTATATGGGGAATGGGAGGGGGGAATGCCACACTGCCTATATGGGGAATGGGAGGGGGGAATGCCACACTGCCTATATGGGGAATGGGAGGGGGAGAATTCCACACTGCCTATATGGGGAATGGGAGGGGGGAATGCCACACTACCTATATGGGGAAAGGGAGAGGGGGAATGCCACACTGCCTATATGGGGAATGGGAGGGGGGAATGCCACACTGCCAATATGGGGAATGGGAGGGGGGGATGCCACACTGCCTATATGGGGAATGGGAGGGGGGAATGCCACACTGCCTATATGGGGAATGGGAGGGGGAGAATTCCACACTGCCTATATGGGGAATGGGAGGGGGAGAATGCCACACTACCTATATGGGGAAAGGGAGAGGGGGAATGCCACACCGCCTATATGGGGAATAGGAGAGGGGGAATGCCACACCGCCTATATGGGGAATAGGAGAGGGGAATTGCCACACGGCTTATGGGGAATGGGAGGGGGATGCCACACTGCTTATATGGGGAATGGGGTAGGGGGAATTGCACACTGCCTATATGGGGAAAGGGAGGGGGGAATGCCACACTGCCTATATGGGGAATGGGATGGGGAGAATTCCACACTACCTATATGGGGAATAGGAGAGGGGAATTGCCACACAGCTTATGGGAAATGGGGGGGGGGGGGGGGTTGCCACACTGCTTATATAGGGATTGGGGGGGTAGAATGCCACACTGCCTATATTTGGGGAATTCTGCACCTTGCATATTATTTGGTTCTTAGGGGGACGGTGTTTTAGCACATTTGGTTCAGAATATTTTTTTTCATATTCCTGCTCCAAATCTTAGGTGCGTCTTATATGATGGAAAATACGGTACCCGTGGTGTTTCTGAGTATTTATATATAAGGTAGGGAATGATTCCCTTTCCCTCAGAGCCAACCCCCATCTGGATCATCGGCGGCATTGGGGGCTTTTCCACCGTCAAAGCCACGCCCTGTGGATTAGGTAAGATAACCGCCATACCAGGGGTTTTCACATCCGGTGTAAGATACCCCGGAGGCAGGCTAGCAATTCCAGGGCCCAGCCACAAGGGTTTTGACCCAGTTTAAGAGCTAAAATCCCTAAATCCTAGGACTCTTTCTTGCACTCTTTCTTAGCAGAAGAGTTTAAGGTCTGCTTTCATAGGTGATAGTGAAGGGTTTAGAAAAAGACCAAAAACATGTTTTGTTTTTCACTGGTGCTACTTCATCAGGGTCATACTAATGCAGGCTTGCTATCAGGGAAATGGGAGGGGGGAATGCCACACTGCCTATGGGGAATGGGAGGGGGGAATGCCACACTGCCTATGGGGAATGGGAGGGGGGAATGTCACACTGCCTATGGGGAATGGGAGGGGGGAATGTCACACTGCCTATGGGGAATGGGAGAGGGGAATGCCACACTGCCTATGGGGAATGGGAGGGGGGAATGTCACACTGCCTATGGGGAATGGGAGGGGGGAATGCCACACTGCCTATGGGGAATGGGAGGGGGGAATGTCACACTGCCTATGGGGAATGGGAGGGGGGAATGTCACACTGCCTATGGGGAATGGGAGGGGGGAATGTCACACTGCCTATGGGGAATGGGAGGGGGGAATGCCACACTGCCTATGGGGAATGGGAGGGGGGAATGTCACACTGCCTATGGGGAATGGGAGGGGGGAATGTCACACTGCCTATGGGGAATGGGAGGGGGGAATGTCACACTGCCTATGGGGAATGGGAGGGGGGAATGCCACACTGCCTATGGGGAATGGAAGGGGGGAATGTCACACTGCCTATGGGGAATGGGAGGGGGGAATGTCACACTGCCTATGGGGAATGGGAGGGGGGAATGCCACACTGCCTATGGGGAATGGGAGGGGGGAATGTCACACTGCCTATGGGGAATGGAAGGGGGGAATGTCACACTGCCTATGGGGAATGGGAGGGGGGAATGTCACACTGCCTATGGGGAATGGGAGGGGGGAATGCCACACTGCCTATGGGGAATGGGAGGGGGGAATGTCACACTGCCTATGGGGAATGGGAGGGGGGAATGTCACACTGCCTATGGGGAATGGGAGGGGGGAATGTCACACTGCCTATGGGGAATGGGAGGGGGGAATGCCACACTGCCTATGGGGAATGGGAGGGGGGAATGTCACACTGCCTATGGGGAATGGGAGGGGGGAATGTCACACTGCCTATGGGGAATGGGAGGGGGGAATGTCACACTGCCTATGGGGAATGGGAGGGGGGAATGTCACACTGCCTATGGGGAATGGGAGGGGGAATGTCACACTGCCTATGGGGAATGGGAGGGGGGAATGCCACACTGCCTATGGGGAATGGGAGGGGGGAATGTCACACTGCCTATGGGGAATGGGAGGGGGGAATGCCACACGGCCTATAGAGAATGGGAGGGGGGAATGTCACACTGCCTATGGGGAATGGGAGGGGGGAATGCCACACTGCCTATGGGGAATGGGAGGGGGGAATGTCACACTGCCTATGGGGAATGGGAGGGGGGAATGTCACACTGCCTATGGGGAATGGGAAGGGGAATGCCACACTGCCTATATGGGGAATGGGAGGGGACATACCACACTGCCTATAAGGGTAATGGGGGGGATGCCACAATGCCTATGGGAATGGGAAGGGGGAAATGCCACACTGCCTATATGGGGAATGGGAGGGGGGAATGCCACACGGTCTATATGGGGAATGGGAGGGGTCCCACACTGCCTATGGGAAAGGGAGGGGGAATGCCACGCTGCCTATAGGAATGGGTGGCAGAATGCCGCACTGCCTAAGGGAATGGGAGGGGGAGTGCCACACTTCCTATATGGGGAATGGGAGAGGGGGATGCCACACTGCCTATATGAGGAATGCGAGGGGGGATGCCACATTGCCTATATGGGAAATGGGAGGGGGGTGCCACACTGCCTATATGAGGAATGCGAGGGGGGATGCCACATTGCCTATATGGGAAATGGGAGGGGGGTGCCACACTGCCTATATGAGGAATGCGAGGGGGGATGCCACATTGCCTATATGGGGAATGGGAGAGGGGGATGCCACATTGCCTATATGGGGAATGGGAGAGGGGGATGCCACACTGCCTATATGAGGAATGCGAGTGTCTATGGGGAAAGGGAGGGGAGAATTCCAAACTACCTATATGGGGATTAGTAGAGGGGAATTGCCACATGGCTTATATAGGGATTGGGGGAGTGGGGACGTCACACTGCCTGTATTTTGGGAATTCTGCACCTTGCATATTATTTGATTCCTGGGGGGAGTATAAGGGAATGATATATAATGATACTTTAAAAGTTAAAAAAAAATACTAAAAATGTGTTAAGAAGGCATTCATTTTACATCTGAGACCGCAGATCACTAGTTTCACCAGTAAACAATATGAGTTATACCCTGCCATTCTCTTCACTGCAGATATAGATCCTAAAATACCTCTAATGGGAAAAAAAGTAAAGCTGAAAAGAAAAATGAAAACCATGCACCTCAATAGACTTCCCTTTTATTCAAAGCTCTAAATTTAATATCACTAATCTTTAAGAGGAAGCATAAGTGATACTAAGTTTGATTTGCAAAGCAAATATTTTTCTAGATTTAAACCTACAGTGAATTCCAGGGAACTGAGGCTTTTGCAGATGCATCCTAAGTGTCACAACCTCATACTCTGGTGACTATCTTATGTCACATGTTATTACAAATGACTCAACATGATAAATGCAAAGGGACAACACCGTCAAAAAAGGTTATTTTGTTTAACCTCCATATTTAAAGGTAAAACTCTTGGGGTTTGAGGGTGAAAACAACCTCACTTTACAACACTACTACAGAGAGAACAGTTATCTGGAATGTAATGACAGAATGATACCTCTGTTGTTCCCTCGATAGGCCTAAATTAAGTCACCATAAAAAGAATGGGCAATTAAAAGTGATTGAAGGGTGTACGTGCAGATAGTACAGATATTGGAGTCAAGGTGCAGTCACCAACTTCCACTCCTACCTGGTAAGAATACGGAGATAAGGGTACAAGAGTTATATACAGGGAATAAAACTACAATGATATAGAAAAACAAACTACCCATTAAAAATGAAAAAATGATGGAGTTAATATATTGGATTGATATTGGAAGGGTTGGATGTTTGGAAGACATTTGTAAAATGTTCAATCAATTTGCTTTAGGTTGAAACAGCATACATGGCCCATCATACCCAGCCACATCTGTAAATGCCCAAATATAATAAGTACATGCTTTAGAGCAGGTATGCACGACCTGTGGCCGCACTGCCATCAGTTGCAGCCCCCAGAACCTTTGTCTACCTCTACCCACCTGTGATTACCTCTGCCCACATAACCTCTTTCCACCTCTACCTGCCCAAACTCTATTCATCTCTACTGCCTCACCTCTTCACCTTTTGCCTGCCTGGCCCCTAGCCACTTCTTTCCACCTTACCTCTGCACTCTTCACCTAGGCCCATCTCACCTAAACCCACTTCTCACCTCACCTCACCTCTTCTCATCTCTTCCAACCACACCTCAGCCAACCTCGCCTTTTCCAGAATCACTCATGCCCTTTTTTCTATGTCGCCTGCCACACCTCTGCTCTCCTCAGCCTGCCTCAGCTCTACTCATCTCAACTTTTCCAACCACACCTCAGCCCACATCACCTTTTCCTGCATCACCCCTGCCCACTTCTTTCCACCTCAGCTCTGCCTGCTTTATCCCTGCTCCCCTCACCTCTGTCCAAATCACCTCTACTCATCTCACCCCTACCATCCACTGGGTGACACAGATGAAAAGAAAGAGAGAGGCAGGAGCTGTGCATATACCACCCACCGGGAGGCGCCAAGTCAATAAGCCAAAAGGCAGTTAGAGGTTGGGGAGGGCGACGTGATGCATATACTCCAATGAAAACACCAGAGCAAGTAACTGGTGACATGCCTACCATGGCACACAGAAGGCAAGAGCAAAAAAAAAAAAAGATAAAATGAGCCAAAGTCTAAACAAGTAATAAAACACATCCTATATTTCACTGATCAAGCCATAAGGATATGTATCCAATGTGAAAATCTACCTGGTTTCACTAATTAACAATTTTTTTGTATACTAACTTTAATTGAATGCCTACCTCACTCCTGCTCTTTTCTCCTCTGCCAAATCACCTCTACTCATCGGGTCGGGATCATATTTTTAGGCCAGAGCAATGACACAACACAGAAAAAATGTACTGAATGGGAGTTTATTGTGAGATGGCAAACAAAGGATGACCTATAACCCAGGCAGAAACAAAAGGACCTTGACATCAGGAAACAAAAGCTACAGGGCATAAGAAACAAAACTAATTAATATAGACAGAATACAGAGAAATCCAGGGGGACACCAAGGTGAAATCCAGGGGGACACCAAGGTGCTGATGCACTTAGCAAGGACCCAGGACAGGAGCTAACATCCTCCATTAGACGATAGGAAGCCTGCTGCATCAAGTACTATGAACAAGATGTAGCCAAGGAAGCCAGGAAGATGCCTGCTTGCTACTGGATACAGATAGAGACCATGATTCGAACTGAGACTGTCAAGCACCAGCGGTAGCAAAAAGTACAAGAGATTCACAAACAAAATCCTGCTCCACCAGTTAAAGGGCACCTATATAGGCCTAACAACAGGTGCAGCAGCTGAGGGGCAGATGGAACATCCAGAGGCTCTGCTGACACCTGTGTGCTAAGTAGTAAATAGCTTAAGCCCCCAGCAGAGCATCAGTCCACTCTCACACTTACCTCTTCCAACCACCCCTCAGCCTACCTCACCTATTTCCGCCTAACCCCTGCCCACTTCTTTCCACCTCACCTAACCTGTCTTACCTTTGCTCTCATGTGCTTAACCCGCTTCTTCCCATCTCACCACACCATAGCCCATTTTCTTTACACCTCACCTCTTCCCATTTTACCATTTACATGAAATTGTATATTATGGACCACTGCAACCCGCACAATTCCAGCTAAATGTTAGCTTAGGTTTACAGATTACAATAGAGGAAGCCTTTTGTGGTTTTGTCCCAATCCAAAATTTTGTTTGACCGAGGAATCCAAAGAATTATTGGATTAAGTTCACTGTTTTTACTGTAATAGGGGTAATAGTTAATGGGTGATACACAGAAGAATAGAACAAAGCACAGGATATCAGCAGGTAATGCTAACACCAAGCAATATGGAATCTTTCATTCTCAATTAACACTAGTTGTTAAAGATTTACACATTTTAGATGATGTTAATCTTCCTAACAAATGTGCTTTAATAATGAGCCTTCAGCTGCTATTGTAGAAACAGTAGCTAGTGTAAGCATATCAGTTGCAAACAATATGAGATATATCTGTGGATTCATTTAGAAAGCATTCGTTAGATGTGTTGGTGGGTGCGGAAGCAAGGGTAGCAATAATCATAACTGCTTCCTACACCTCTCTGTCATACAGGATATTTTTGATGATGACATAGCCATTCAGGATGTATATTATGTTTAAGTAAGCAGCTGGGAAATTAAATATAAGGGCTTGTTCTGTAAAACTGATATGTCTTTTTGTGTCAAATAAAAAACAGTTTATCTGCAAGTAACATAATTTACCGATAGCTGAAACAAGTCTAAACTTTGCGGTATACCACAAGCCTGTCTGGTTGCCTAATTCAGCAATTTTTAGCCAGAGATTACAGACGTTGGTGCTTTACAGTTAAAGGATCACTGTCACAAATTTTGGGTTAGAACACAGGTTTAAATTCTAGTTGTCATGTATGTAAGTATTGTAATGACAAGCCAATGTGTTTCCTTTGCTGGGGCTATTTCTGAGCTGCAATACTCCTGTGCTAGGGCTATTTGTGAGCTACAATACTCCTGTGCTGGGACTATTTGTGAGCTGCAATACTCCTGTGCTGGGGCTATTTGTGAGCTGCAATACTCCTGTGCTGGGGCTATTTGTGAGCTGCAATACTCCTGTGCTGGGGCTATTTGTGAGCTGCAATACTCCTGTGCTGGGGCTATTTGTGAGCTGCAATACTCCTGTGCTGGGGCTATTTGTGAGCTGCAATACTCCTGTGCTGGGGCTATTTGTGAGCTACAATACTCCTGTGCTGGGGCTATTTGTGAGCTGCAATACTCCTGTGCTGGGGCTATTTGTGTGCTGCAATACTCCTGTGCTGGGGCTATTTGTGAGCTGCAATACTCCTGTGCTGGGGCTATTTGTGAGCTGCAATACTCCTGTTCTGGGGCTATTTGTGAGCTGCAATACTCCTGTGCTGGGGCTATTTGTGAGCTGCAATACTCCTGTGCTGGGGCTATTTGTGTGCTGCAATACTCCTGTGCTGGGGCTATTTGTGAGCTGCAATACTCCTGTGCTGGGGCTATTTGTGTGCTGCAATACTCCTGTACTGGGGCTATTTGTGAGCTGCAATACTCCTGTGCTGGGGCTATTTGTGAGCTGCAATACTCCTGTGCTGGGGCTATTTGTGAGCTGCAATACTCCTGTGCTGGGGCTATTTGTGAGCTGCAATACTCCTGTGCTGGGGCTATTTGTGAGCTACAATACTCCTGTGCTGGGGCTATTTGTGTGCTGCAATACTCCTGTACTGGGGCTATTTGTGAGCTGCAATACTCCT
This sequence comes from Gastrophryne carolinensis, assembly GCA_027917425.1. Classification (NCBI taxonomy): domain Eukaryota; kingdom Metazoa; phylum Chordata; class Amphibia; order Anura; family Microhylidae; genus Gastrophryne; species Gastrophryne carolinensis. The sequence goes on along the minus strand of CM051234.1, from coordinate 437,650,004 downwards.
GTGCCGGGGCTATTTGTGAGCTGCAATACTCCTGTGCTGGGGCTATTTGTGAGCTGCAATACTCCTATCCTGGGGCTATTTGTGAGCTGCAATACTCCTGTGCCGGGGCTATTTGTGAGCTGCAATACTCCTGTACTGGGGCTATTTGTGAGCTGCAATACTCCTGTGCCGGGGCTATTTGTGTGCTGCAATACTCCTGTACTGGGGCTATTTGTGAGCTGCAATACTCCTGTGCCGGGGCTATTTGTGAGCTGCAATACTCCTGTGCTGGGGCTATTTGTGAGCTGCAATACTCCTGTGCTGGGGCTATTTGTGAGCTGCAATACTCCTGTGCTGGGGCTATTTGTGAGCTGCAATACTCCTGTGCTGGGGCTATTTGTGAGCTGCAATACTCCCATCCTGGGGCTATTTGTGAGCTGCAATACTCCTATGCCGGGGCTATTTGTAAGCTGCAATACTCCCATCCTTTGTATTCTTTGTGTGTTTTAACCAGAACACAAACCAAAATTGCCACTTTGTTTCTTGCCCTGTGAGAATACCGAGTTGGGGTGCCCCGCTATGTGAAACCCCCCAGTTTGCCCGTAAAAATGTAACTTTTCCTGTCCCATGGCTCATACACTGGCCCTTGTCCAATCAGTGCCGTTTGTTTTGCACGCAGAGCTAATAAATGGGGAGTCGGAGCAGTTGCATGCCTGGGCGCCCAGCCTATCTGAATGGCTATATATGGGATTGTGTCTCAGCTCAGAAATGCTGAGAATAGGGCCGCAGCTATTTACATCGCCATGGGAGCCAGGAAAAAGGTGATATTTGTGGGGACCCGGGTGGCATTTCAAACAGTGGGGCATCTCCATTTGGGATGCCTCAGGGGAAGGCTAGTGGTCGTCTTTTAGACTCCAGGACTGGCCACTCTGGGTTTTGCTCCACTTTAATACCTTATATATACCTTCAAATTTGAATTTGTTTTTAGTCAGTTTAGTTTATTTTGTAGAGATCTCATATATTTATCACACAAGTTCTCATATACACAAAGCTGTTACCGCCATGTACAGCGCCTGCCTGGAGCAAGTTCACTGCAGCTGTTGCTAGGAGACCAGTGGGCTAAATGCTGTCTGCTATTATCTCACTGATTAAAACCCAGCAGATTCCTTCATTCAGCAAATAGACTGATCCGTTTTAATTTTTAAATTAAAAAGTAAGGCATTTTTTTTCTTTGCTATATTGATTTACATGTTCGAAGCTATTGTGTGGCTATTCATTTATTTATCTTTTTTAATACAAATAGTAGCAATAGTGCTCCTTTAAGGTGGCCACATCTCATTTTCTTTTACAACAGTGTAATGAAGCAGTTTGATAATAGCAGTACAATGCCCAGCTAGCTAAAAACAATCACGACGCTAACTCTCTGCAACCTCCAAGAAAGCAAAAAAAAAAAAAAATCGTTTACTCTAAACCACTGCACACACCCAATCCTTCCAACTCCTGACAGGCATGAATCACATCGAAATTCTGCACTTTTATATAAAACGTAAGATTTCTTGGAATCCATTAAAATAGTATCACGAACAAGCAGTACAGCAGTTTTATGTTCACGTGTTTCAGGGTCCACTTCCTTAGTAACAGCAGGTTGTGTCTAAGCTAATCCTTACATACCAAACTGTTGCATAAATAGCGATTGGCCTAACTGCCACCATAACTATTACATTACCAGAGATCGTATACTCACCACCAGAAATGTATGTATATGTAAAGAAACTTGTAATGTAAATACCTCTCAAAACCATCCAATGCAAGGTGACAAGTAACCTATCCAGTCATTGCCAATAATGGGGGAAACCACCCAGCCAGCACTGCCAATAAGTCAATGGGTTAAACCCCAACGCCAATCAAATCCAATAATGGCAATTCCTCCAACCACACTAACCGATCCTAGGCTGACACCGATGAAGAGGAAGGAGAGGCAGGCGAATGCCTGAACCAAGGACCCACCTGAGAGAGAAGCAGGTGCCTCACATAGACCTCCCCCAGGAACGGTCCAGTGAATAAGATAAAGAGAGTGGCGAGAGGGGCGAGACAGACGTGGCACATAAAAAACAAATATCAGAGCAAGTAAGTGGATGACTCAACGCACAGGGGACCAACACATGAACCAGTCAGCCTACCCCAACTCACAGAAGGTAGGAGCAAAAAAGATAAAAGGAGCCAAGTCTAAACCCCATTATAAATCACATCCTGAGTTTCACTGATCAAGATATAAGGATACATCCTTTTGAAAAGTAAGTGCCACTGGCATCCTCATATTCATTGTGTAAATCCACCTTGTTTCACTAATTAACAACTTTTTCTGTATAATAATAGTCAGATCACTTTACCTTTGATTGAATAACAGGGGCCAAAGCCCCTGGCAATACTCTCCTCTTAGGGTGTAGAACTAGAAATGGATATTTTCACTTTTTGAATCTAGAAACACAGTTTTTTTTGCTGTACCTCTCTCTGTGAGATGGCAGGTGATCAGTCACTACGTCAATGTGGCATTGACATTATTGCCACGCACAACAGTGGCAATTAATGGAGGAGGCAGAGCTTTACAGCTAAAATAGGCACCATTATCTGGGATTAGAGTGAAGTAGGGGCAGTAAAAATTGACAAAAGGTATTCTTCATGGGAAGAGCAATTCAGGTGATGCTAGTTAAAAATGTGGGCTTTAATTGTGCAGAGCCTTATTTCAACCCCCATCTCCGTGCCAGAAGAATTAGTAACACGTGCAAAGTGAATCCTCTACCAGTCCGATTGTAGACTCCATTCCTCAATTATTGACTCATGTGGGGTTAAAATTGAAAGATCCACGTAGGGCAGTATGTTTCTAAAAGAGGGGTATTTCCCATGCTTTAATGAAAGCAGTCACCAAAGATTAAGTGGTTACAGGCATTTAAAACACTGATATAAACGGTTTTGGTATCAGCACCACATTAATGAAGATGGGGTCCTCGTCCAGTCGCACCATTATTTCTGAGCAAATTTCTGCAATGTGCCAGATCTCACACAGAAACTTACTGAAAAAGTTTGAAGGCACAATCCTCTATATTCCAACGTTATTGAGTCTGTTTACAAATATTAATTGATTGTATTTACAATTTGTTTTCTGTCCTGATTTATAATTATAGGTGTATACTTATTAATATATGTTATTTAACTTATTCTGTATGTCACCACCTCTTGCACCCAGTGAAACCCACTCTATGCCCATAACTATTATACCACTAGGGTCACCCGAATTGTTCCAGATGATAAGTAACATTTGATTAATGGGTGACTCCTATATCTATTTTATTTCAATGGTAGGATTCTAATTTTTCCCCCTTCTGTTCTAATTTGCATGTCCTGCCTCTCAGTCCCCCACAGGGGAAAAAAAATGTGGAACTGGTAAAGAGACTGGGTGACAAACTTTGGTGACCTCCTGTCAACAAAAGATATAAAGAAACTATCTTGTCCAGAATAGAGTCTGTTCGTAGTACAGAAGGATTTCTCTGCACTACCTGTCTAATTTGATGACATTCAACAGGATAGAGCATCCTGAATGTAAGTCTGGGATCTATATTATTAGCAGGGCCAACCTGTTTTGGACCCTGCAGCGTTCTTGGATTTCTATTTATAATGCTCCTAGCACATGTAAAGGACCAGTTACGGTATCCTGTGATACCCAGTTCTCTTTCCAAACCATGAGATTAGAGCAGCGCTTTAGCGCTGGTCATTTCCCCTACTGTAATAGATTTAATAGTGTGTGGTCGATAACTACTGGCCTCTAGAATACAGTTCCCAGCTGTAGGTTCCCAACACCCAGGGGTGATCGGCCCGGGAATCTATAAGATTCCCGGGCCGATCACCTCCCTCACCGCGGGACACCCGAGATCGGGATGTCCCGCGGTGAGGGACCCCCCCAAAAGCCCCAAAAAACTGACCTGATCGGCGGCGGCAGCTGGTAAATTTTGCTTTCAGTGGATCAATAAAATTTGGTACCTACTTTAGGGGCCCTTCTTTGTATCACAGTTGGTCTCTCGTGAATGGCCGGCGCGGGCGCGCGCACTGTCATAGGGGCGCGCGGGAGGCAGCGGCGGACGCACTGTCTTGTCTTGTCCTAATCGGGGTGCCCCCCTGAAGTGGACCAAAACCCAGGATAGTCAAAATCCTGGGTGTTGGTCCACTTTAAAGAACCTGGTGGTAATCATAGTAGTACTGTCTTCATCTACTGCTAGGTAAAGGTCTAGATTCAATGGATATGATATTATGGAAGAGAGTAAATTCCAAATTAAATGTGTTGTCAATACTTTACAGGATTACGCCAAATATTGAGCATTTAATATACATATAATAAGCAATGAAAGAGGACCTGTGCCTCACTCCCCATTGCCAACAATGAGAGGAGTTTGTCGAATGACATAGTGAAGGCAGGCGGCTCTCATTGGACGGGAGCCAGCACATGCGCCATTGGAGTGGAAGAATTTGAGTGTTTACATGCACCCCAGAGGATTTCACATAACGGGGCATCCCGATTCGAGATTTCCTGGGGGGAAGGCCAGCGGTCGGCCCTGGAATGTTTTGGATTAGGCCGGGTGGTGAAAAATAGGAACAGTTGGATGTTTCATATGGAGTTGCTCCATCCCTCAGTCCAGTAGAACCCCCAGGGAGAATCTCTTGTGTAGAAGGGACCGTAGTTCATTCTGAAATCGTGTGCTTGGGTTAGCGGTAAGTCTTGCATATGTCATCTTATCCTCTAGTTGCCTAATCGCCTCATCCTTATACATATCACTGTCCATAAGAACCACTCTTGTCTGCTTGTTAAATTATTAGATTTGTACTGTCACGTAAGGACCTAATCACAAACCTCTTCTAGACAGAAAGATTACCTTTTCAGGTCTTAGTCTTAGATTGTAGATCGGTAAGATCCCTTTCCATAAGATCTTGAAACGCCCCAATGGCCTCTGACTGGGACTGATGGACTAGAAATCAGGGTTCTTTTTGCTAAAGGATGCTGGTTTCTTTGCAAGGCCATTGCTTGCACCAGATCTAATCTGCATTTCTTCCAAGTCGTTATTGGCATATTTATATAAATAAATCAGCGCAAGATTGCTATTAATAAATACATTCTGTAAATTTTCTATTAAAAATTGCTACAATGCAAGTTCAGAAAAAAATGTATCATTCAGCTTTTTAATTAGGAAAAAAAGTCCACAAGGCAGAGCTGATTAGTTGGTTTCATAGAAACAAGGAAAGCAGATCACCACATGCTCCCTCTTATGTTGTGTTGTTCAACCCTCAACCTAAAGTGCTAACCAAAAGGAAGGCTTGATATGTCATATAAACTATTTAATCAGTTTAATTTCTCACTATCTACAAATGAATCATATCATATAGAGTTCTTAATCATACGAGTTACCTCCAAAGTAATTGTATTAAAAATAATAAAGTGTATAATAAGTGTATTAATAATAATAAACAAACTAAATAAAGCCAAAAGTGAAAAAAAAACACATGCAGTACAATCTTGTATAAACACTTCTAGTCCCTCTTTAATGCCCAGGTGAAAATAAATACTCAACTCAATGCATAAAAATACAAAAAGGAACGCGTCTTCTTATATAACCTGGTCTCGCTATGCACCATCTCACCTCTTATTCTTAGATTTGGCTAAACAAGGCACCTGTAGCTGTGAAAATAATGTCTCTCCCCCTCTCACTTTTGACACTGCGTCGCTACACAGCAACTGATGCCAAGACCATACAGTGGCCGGTTGTGTGGCTGGCCACACCCACCAGTGAGGTCACACCCCGTAGCTCTGCCCGATGTAATTCGTCATATTGACTTCTGTGTAGTAGAGTTTAGAGTGTGTACTTTTTAAAGGGGAAGATAAACCCCTTCTCCATTTCTTAATGGAGCATGTTCTATTATGTACAAATCCTCAAATTATTTTGTGTACACCCCATACATTTACCACAATAAAAAAAAACATCCAAAGTCAGGAAGGTAAATTTTGCTTTCAGTGGATCAATGAAATTTGGTACCTACTTTAGGGGCCCTTCTTTGTATCACAGTTGGTCTCTGCAGAAGATTTTGGCAGAGAATATGATAATATTCTCTATCTGAATGGCTGGGATGGAAGCATGCGCACAATGCAGGGGATGCAGCAGCGTGTGCTCTCCATTGTAAACAATGAGAGCCGCCTGTCCGGTAACTAGGCCGAGGATCACATGTTCCAGAAAACAGTGACCACTTGTTTGCACACTATGGCAGGTTGCCAGTTGGCTTCAGTTCTAGATCAAAAAATGGACCATATTTGTACTGAATTCAGCTTTAAAACAATACCTCAGTTTGTGACTATTAAATTCCAAAATACCCCCGAAAAAAAAATCAAGAATATCATTAATATATGTTTTATATAAAAGAAGGCCTTTATTAAATAAAATTAAATCTTCTTCCCACAACTCCAAAAAAAAGGTTTGCATGTCTAGATGCAAATTTTGCCCCCATTGCCGCTCCCCTTAGCTGCAAATAATAATTATTGTTGTACCAAAAATAAATTGAATTCAGTGTCAACTCAAAACAATCCAAATGAATTTGTGTATCAGCCATTTGTGCCTAATTTCTTAAAATAATATTTGACAGCTCTCAATCCCAACTTGTGTGTGATAACAGTGTACAAAGATGTAACATCTATAGCAGCGATACTCAACTGGTGGACCAGGGTCCGAATGCGGATTTCCGGACCCCTGCCCTGACCTCAATATGTAATACTGTGGGGCCCAAAAAAAAAAGGTATTTTTACCAGTGCCCTGTAGGTTTTTCGGGATGGGGGCAGGCAGCCTTTTTTTATTTTTGCCTGGGGAATCTATAAGCCCCCCCCCCCAGTGTGCTGGTTTCTAATTATCCCCCCCCCCCCCCCTCCGCCCAGACCTTCACTTCTCACCGGATGCCTTTAAATGGACCTTTACAAGAAGTGGTTGAGTACCCCTGATCAGGGGCGGGCTGGCCATAGGGCATAACAGGCAGAATCCCGGTAGGCCGGCAGCAGAGAAGGCTGCAAACTGTGTATTCAATATTTCACCTGTCAGCAAATCTTTAGATGTCCAGGGCCGAGCGGTTGCTTTTCAGGTTCCGGTATTTTTTTTTTTTCTTTTGCCCTCCCTGCTTTACTGGGCTGTTATAGTTCCTCCAAAAAAGCAAGCAGGCGGTGCTGGACAACCTAAAGATTTGCTCTCAGAGGAAGAAAGCCTAGCAGCCAATCGTCTGCCACGCAGCCCGAGGAGGGGGCGGGGCCAGGAGGAGATGTTGGAGGTGAGCAGTACTGGATGCGTAGATGCCGGCAGCTCGCCCCCCTCTCTCCCCAGCTCATCCTGCAGAAGCTCAGGCTTTCCTGTCCCCTCCTTTGCGCAGCACAATACTGACAGCTGGAATCCAGACATCACCAGCATGATCAGGTACAATGTACACAGCCCCATTTATCTGCACCCCCCCCCCCTGCCTGACACATGGCTCAATTCACATGTAACCCCCAGTCTGACCAAAGGCCCCCATTCATCTCTGCCTCCCAATCTGATCCACACACACACACTCTGGACACCATGTACTGATGGATGCTGCACATGGCTGTCCTGAGGTATGCCCCCACTGTGTGGGATCTGTACTGAGGGAGGCCCCCACTGTGTGGGATCTGTACTGAGGGATGCCCCAACTGTGTGGGATCTGTAGTGAGGGATGCCCCAACTGTGTGGGATCTGTACTGAGGGATGCCCCAACTGTGTGGGATCTGTACTGAGGGATGCCCCAACTGTGTGGGATCTGTACTGAGGGATGCCCCAACTGTGTGGGATCTGTACTGAGGGATGCCCCAACTGTGTGGGATCTGTACTGAAGGAGGCCCCCACTGTGTGGGATCTGTACTGAGGGAGGCCCCCACTGTGTGGGATCTGTACTGAGGGAGGCCCCCACTGTGTGGGATCTGTACTGAGGGATGCCCCAACTGTGTGGGATCTGTACTGAAGGAGGCCCCCACTGTGTGGGGTCTGTACTGAGGAAGGCCCCCACTGTGTGGGATCTGTACTGAGGGAGGTCCCAACTGTGTGGGATCTGTACTGAGGGAGGCCCCCAACTGTGTGGGATCTGTAGTGAGGGATGCCCCAACTGTATGGGATCTGTAGTGAGGGATGCCCCCACTGTGTGGGATCTGTACTGAGGGATGCCCCAACTGTGTGGGATCTGTACTGAGGGAGGCCCCCTCTGTGTGGGATCTGTACTGAGGGAGGCCCCCTCTGTGTGGGATCTGTACTGAGGGAGGCCCCCACTGTGTGGGATCTGTACTGAGGGATGCCCCAACTGTGTGGGATCTGTACTGAGGGATCCCCCAACTGTGTGGGATCTGTAGTGAGGGATGCCCCAACTGTGTGGGATCTGTACTGAGGGATGCCCCAACTGTGTGGGATCTGTACTGAGGGATGCCCCAACTGTGTGGGATCTGTACTGAGGGAGGCCCCCACTGTGTGGGATCTGTACTGAGGGAGGCCCCCACTGTGTGGGATCTGTACTGAGGGAGGCCCCCACTGTGTGGGATCTGTACTGAGGGAGGCCCCCACTGTGTGGGATCTGTACTGAGGGATGCCCCAACTGTGTGGGATCTGTACTGAGGGATGCCCCAACTGTGTGGGATCTGTACTGAAGGAGGCCCCCACTGTGTGGGATCTGTACTGAGGGAGGCCCCCACTGTGTGGGATCTGTACTGAGGGAGGCCCCCACTGTGGGGGATCTGTACTGAGGGATGCCCCAACTGTGTGGGATCTGTACTGAAGGAGGCCCCCACTGTGTGGGATCTGTACTGAGGGAGGCCCCCATTGTGCGGGATCTGTACTGAGGGATGCCCCAACTGTGTGGGATCTGTACTGAAGGAGGCCCCCACTGTGTGGGGTCTGTACTGAGGGAGGCCCCCACTGTGTGGGATCTGTACTGAGGGAGGCCCCCTCTGTGTGGGATCTGTACTGAGGGAGGCCCCCTCTGTGTGGGATCTGTACTGAAGGAGGCCCCCACTGTGTGGGGTCTGTACTGAGGGAGGCCCCCACTGTGTGGGATCTGTACTGAGGGAGGCCCCCTCTGTGTGGGATCTGTACTGAGGGAGGCCCCCTCTGTGTGGGATCTGTACTGAGGGAGGCCCCCACTGTGTGGGATCTGTACCGAGGGATGCCCCAACTGTATGGGATCTGTAGTGAGGGATGCCCCCACTGTGTGGGATCTGTACTGAGGGATGCCCCAACTGTGTGGGATCTGTAGTGAGGGATGCCCCAACTGTGTGGGATCTGTACTGAGGGATCCCCCAACTGTGTGGGATCTGTAGTGAGGGATGCCCCAACTGTGTGGGATCTGTAGTGAGGGATGCCCCAACTGTGTTGGATCTGTAGTGAGGGATGCCCCCTCTGTGTGGGATCTGTACTGAGGGAGGCCCCCTCTGTGTGGGATCTGTACTGAGGGAGGCCCCCACTGTGTGGGATCTGTACCGAGGGATGCCCCAACTGTATGGGATCTGTAGTGAGGGATGCCCCCACTGTGTGGGATCTGTAGTGAGGGATGCCCCAACTGTGTGGGATCTGTAGTGAGGGATGCCCCAACTGTGTGGGATCTGTACTGAGGGATCCCCCAACTGTGTGGGATCTGTAGTGAGGGATGCCCCAACTGTGTGGGATCTGTAGTGAGGGATGCCCCAACTGTGTTGGATCTGTAGTGAGGGATGCCCCAACTGTGTGGGATCTGTACTGAGGGAGGCCCCCACTGTGTGGGATCTGTACTGAGGGAGGCCCCCACTGTGTGGGATCTGTACTGAGGGATGCCCCAACTGTGTGGGATCTGTAGTGAGGGATGCCCCCACTGTGTGGGATCTGTAGTGAGGGATGCCCCAACTGTGTGGGATCTGTAGTGAGGGATGCCCCCACTGTGTGTGAGCTGTATTGAGGGATGCCCCAACTGTGTGGGATCTGTACTGAGGGATGCCCCCACTGTGTGTGAGCTGTATTGAGGGATGCCCCCACTGTGTGTGAGCTGTATTGAGGGATGCCCCCACTGTGTGTGAGCTGTATTGAGGGATGCCCCCACTGTGTGTGAGCTGTATTGAGGGATGCCCCCACTGTGTGTGAGCTGTATTGAGGGATGCCCCCACTGTGTGTGAGCTGTATTGAGGGATGCCCCCACTGTGTGTGAGCTGTATTGAGGGATGCCCCCACTGTGTGTGAGCTGTATTGAGGGATGCCCCCCCACTGTGTGTGAGCTGTATTGAGGGATGCCCCCAGTGGCTGTCCAGAGGGATGCTACTTAATGGTTTTAATGGAGTGATTCTGCACACTGTCTGTAATGGGGGGATTTTAGCACATCATTTGGTTCAGAATATTTTTTTTCTTATTTTTGACCTATAAACCCCGGATGCGTGTTGTGGAACGAAAAATTAGGTGTATATATAATGTGACATTAAGATACTATACTGGGCCAGGAAAAGTGCAGCAGGGCCGGTGTGCCCCAAAAAGTCCCGGGCCGTTTTTTATTCCCAGTCCGCCCCTGCCCCTGATCTATAGTAACTGTTGGCTATCTTTTATGTATGAGGCTTACCATTAAAAATAATCCTATTCTGAGGTAAACTTTGCTTGTTTTGCAGTTGTAGAGGAAGAGATAAACCGGATTGGGGAAAAACCTGTGAAACAAAATTGCAAGTAGTTTGCGAGTAATGTGCTAGATTTACAAACAAAACTAGCAGGAATCAGTTTGATGTCTGAATGGCAGCCATATGCTAATTAATTCAGTTACAACTAAACTGTTACATAATGGCAGTTAGGTTGAAGTGCTCCCTGATGCTGAGCTGTGTGTACTCTGTCTGTAACTGAATGTATTGCTGGAAAGCATCAGGGGGCCGGGGGGCAATATGGCCGACTGCATCCAGTTTCTGTTATAAATATTGGACAAAAGCTTTAGTAAAAAAAAGGAAACACAGGCTTTGGGGGCACTGGGCTGGGGACAGAAGGTGACGACGTAAACTTTCTGAGTATAGGATCACATTAATGTGCAAATCCAGCCACTCCACTGCCACCTGTCTACCACTAGGTGACACAGGGTCGCTATCAGGGGTGACAGGCCCGGGCACTAGTGCTGCAAGGGGGGCATAATACTGGCTGCTTTGTTTACTGGTTAGGGGCCCCTAATGGCACATGAATGGGGGGCCCCATATTTGCACACCTGATGGGGCCTTCAAAATGGTACATGGATGGGGCCCACAAAACGTAAGAAATGGGATGCCCTCACTGTGTGAAACACTCCCAGGTCGCCTGGAAACTCGCCTTCTTCCCCGGTCCAACAGTGTATACGCTAGCAGCGGTCACATTCCCGCTATCCCTTTAGAAGGGTGCGTGCCTGCGCCAGGCATTTGTAAATAGCCACCGCGGATGCGAGTCTGCTCCCTTTGCTGATAGCTTAGACCAAAGGGGAGGGAGCAGATCTGAGCATGCTGATTGGACGAGAGGCCACACATGCACTGTAGGACCGGGGAAAAGCATGTTTGGGTGAACTGGGGGGTTTCACATACCAGGGCATTCCCGATCAGGGTGCCCCAGGGGCTAGGACCAAAACCCAGGATAGTCAAAATACTGGGTTTTGGCAGAACAAAACCCAGGAAATTGGCTTTCCCAGGTTTTGTTCCGTGCCTGCGGAGCATCCCGAAGCAGGATGCCACTCTGTGTGAAACCCCCCAGGAAGCCAGAAAAAACTCACTTCGCCACGCTCCAACAATCCATGTTTGGGCTCTCATCCAAAGAGAGCACCCTCCGGCAACTAATTCATTCTCATTGTTTACAATGGAGAGCATGCGCTGCCGCATTCCCTGCATCTCCATCCACGCGCATGCTCCCGCTCCAGTCTATCTGAATGACTGAGATGGAAGCATGCACACAACGCAGGGGGGTTGCAGCAGCTTGTGCTCTTCATTGTAAACAATGAGAGCCGCTTTTCCAATTACGTAGTCATGGCAGGTGTCTCTCATTGGGGCGAGGAAATGCAATTTTTTTATAGGTGTCCTGGGGGGGGGGGGGGCCTCACACAGCGGGGCATCTCGATTTGGGAAAAATGGGCACATTTTTTTTTTGTATGTTTAACCTGAAAAAAAAAAAACACAAAGATGCCCCATCAACAAATGCAGCAGTCCTGACCTTTCACAATAGGAGGTCCCAGCTGCAGTGTGTGCTGTGGTCTCCAGAGACCCAGCCCAGCTCAGTGGGTATCACAGGTATCAAACCCTCTTCTCAAGGGCCACCAACAAGTCAAATGTTTTGCAGATCTCCACAAAGGCGCACAAGTGAAATCATTACTGCTCAGATAGAGCAAACTATGTGGATATCCACAAAACATGAGCTGCTAGTTGCCCTTGAGGAGGGGGTGCAACATCCCTGTCCTATAGGATTGGTTTTGGGCATTAAAGGTGAGGTGAGGGATGAACGATTGGATATAACGGTAAAGTATATATAGATGTATGGTTACATCATCCCTTGAATGCTAAAAACTGCAATTCACACGGTTCCCATGAACAGCGCATTTACCTGTACTTAGGCTAAGAATTGGCATTCCTTCAAGCTTAAAATCACATCTTATGAAGCATCCATGAGGGGGTGGGGCATAAGTATATTATAGCAATTATGAAGGTGGCAGAGGCAATATTCTGGGTGTAGGTCTGTTAAGCAGTTCTGTAATTAAAATGCCTAGAAACTGGAGGTCTGTCACGTGAGGCAGCCATTTTTAATGGGGGCACATAGGTCTTCTTGTTTTGACCCCAAATTCCACTGTGCCAGAACAGATATTGTTTTATAATATAGCTGCCATTAATGCTACAATTTGTTTTTTAATGTAGCATTACTTTATAATAGTTAAGCTTGCACATATGTTTTGGACAAAACCACAGTGTTGTAGGGAAGAAGGTACACGATCTGCTCATATGATATATCTAAGAGATGCAAGAATTTGGTTTATAGGCACATAGCTTGTCCCAGATTTGACCACTTCCTCCTTTATTATTGCTGCCAGCTGAGAGCTGTAATGGATTTCACCTGGTTCCTATCTCGCAGAGCACAAGTTCCCCCATGTGTATTCCGGCAGTATGCATCGGTCTAGCCAAGACTCCAAGGCATTGCACAATTTACAAGCCTCACTTTCAGTGAAAGTGTTTAATAATAACTATTTGTATCTCTTAAAGAAACACTTAATTTTCAATATAAAAATAGACATGACTTGCTAAAACAACTGTAGTCCATACAGATGTACTTTCTTTTATTTTTCAGGATAAATTGTGGCTCTATAATATTAGGTTTGTGCCTATGTAGGTCTTTAAAGTGGACCAACACCCAGGGGTGATCGGCCCGGGAATCTTATAGATCACCTCCCTCACCGCGGGACATCCGAGATCGGTATGTCCCACGGGGTGAAACCCCCCCAAAACACCTTACCTTATCAGCAGCCGCCGCCGCCTCCCACGCACCCCTCTAGACGTGCGTGCGCCCGCGCCGGCCGTTTGTGAATGGCCGGCGCGCGCCCTGTAACGGTGACGTGCGGGAGGCGGCGGTGGACGCGCTGTCTTGTCCGTCGCTGTCACCCGCTTGTCCGTCGGCGGGGATTGGACGGCGCGGTCACGTGGGAGCGTGGTGAGGTGAGTTTTTGGGGCTTTCTGGGGGGGGGGTTCACACAGCGGGGCACCCCCAATCGGGGTGCCCCCCCGAAGTGGACCAAAAACCAGAATAGTCAAAATCCTGGGTGTTGGTCCACTTTAAGCCTCACTTCAGCAGGAATTTCATCTACCAGAACAATACATGGGTGTGTTAAGGACTGGTCCATAATACACCCAGGGGTGTCTGGCACAGCAACCTGAAAATATGCAATTGTTACATGAAACTTTACCAGGCATTAAGACTGGATCTCCTTAACCAGACCATAGGATCGAAAGATTAAAAAAATATTTTTATCTTTAACATGTCAAATATATTTTGCCTGGACTTGGATTCACACCCTTGAAAAGTAGACACATAAATAAAGGTAACATTTTCTATTTTATTTAGAGAGTTTGCTATGATTTAGTATGCAGGCAGAGACCAGGATAGGCTAGGGCCAGAAATAAGCCTGGGACCTTACTGGCCCCGTCTAGCCCATGCGTTCAGCCAATGTGCTTTCCATCTGGTCAATTAATGCATTTGCCAGCTTAGGCTATAGTTTTGCAGGGGCAGACCTTGGGTAAAGGTGGATTTGGCCACCCTTGTGAAAATTAAAGATTTATTATGTGGCAACCATGATGCTAAGTTTATAGCACTGCAGCAGCAGAATGTGGCTTTAGGTGTCTTGGCTATGGGGGGGTAAAGTGGGGTCAGTGAGGGGAGAGGGGTTGGGGAGACTTGGAAGGTAAGGAGCAGCGGGGGCGTTAGAAGTGGAATAAGTCAATTCTGGAAGATGCTCTGGGTGAGATGGACTGTCTGCTTTTTTTACACCAAGCACCCCTTAGCCACAGGTTTACAAGTTACAACCAAGTACCCCCAAGGAGGAGATCAATTAGAAATATTACCAATATGAGTAGGCCACAGGCATCAAAGCACTTTCAAATGAACAAATAATGTTTTGCTGTTAGAATAATATACCAAACCTGTCAGGCACCCCCTGTGGGTGCACCCCTGAACTTCTCTGAGTAACTCCTGGGGTACAATTACCACAGACTGAGAAACGGTGTGCTAGGGGGTATGGCAAGCCAAGCCCCCCCCCCCTCCACTGCCAATAGAACCCTATACCAGGGTTTTGTCATCTAAGATCCACCATAAAAAGCAAAAGGAACTTTGTAATATGACTGTCAAAAGATTTTACAAAGAACACAGTGTATAGACTTTCAAACATTTTTATTATCTAATGCACAATGTAACAAATGTTTATAGATATTTTCTTATAAACCAAATGCAAAATAAACTCCACGTCATCCTGTATACTGTAATGTTACAATGAAGGCAATTCCACAGTAAGACAGCTTCAAGAATGGGTTGCTGCTTTATCTGCAATAAGGCACTTGAGTGTGCAACTATTAACAGGCCTGTCTAGTCTAAATGATACAAAAAATAGCTATACTCCCCTATTCAACCTTGCAGCAGCTAGCACAGTGTATGAATGTGCAGGAGCACCCCTCTACAGGCCACCACAGAAAGGGGGAGGTTCAGAATAGGCTCATTTTAAACCTGATACATGTCTTAAGATATCAAAAATTCAACACTTTTAAATAAGCACTGAAAACTATACAACTGTGTGTTTTCCATTTACACGTTTTGGCAAAACAAGTGGTAAGTGCGGCTGTTTTGCTTGAAACACCAGTAAAGAGAATTGTGATACATTTTTCCTTCCAAATTCTAGAGACTTTTGTGCAAAATATAACCTGATATGATTTTTTTTATTAGTTGTTTATAACTTATAATACTGTTCAATAAAGTAGTAGACCGAGAACTACAATGCCCATGTAAAGAAAAACCTTGCTGTAATGGCATTCAGGCATTTCTAATGGGATCATCAAATGACTTTGAATGTCTCTCTATGCCTTCTCCAATCAGCCCTTCTGCACACAAGATCTTGTATCCCACATCCACATGGCTTCAGGAAGCAGCAGAGACAGGAGCTTGGGAAAGCCAGGCAGCTTTCACATCTATGTGCTACATAACACGTTTTCCAGTCAGCCATGCTTGCTAGCACTCCCACACATAAGGTTCTAGAATGTAGCAAACATCAATCTTCAATTTTTTGGACAGACATCTGCAGGCTATATTGACAATTGTAAACAAGACTGCTGTTCTACCAAAATAAGCGGTGACTTGAGTGTCTACAGATCACATAAAAAGAATTCAAGCATGGTTTAAGCACCCCTTAAAGCATTGCAAAAGCCCTTCTAGGAGTATGCAGGTTTCAGGAGTTTGTTTTATACAGCTGCTGACTTTTGCCTTTATAAGATATTATATCCCACTTGGCTAAACCTTAGTGTTTGGTTATTAGATGTCTAAGATCCTTTTCTTTCGGAGTGTCGTCTTTTATGGCATACTAATGCAAAACTATAAATGGCAGTTCCACCTTGGGTACACTGGCAGTCTAGGGTGGCAGACAAAGCAGGACCTTGTCTTGTTTAAACAATCCAAAAGGAGCATTCACTAAAGCTGGTTGCATTACTGCTCGCTAAATGTAGAACAGTCATTTTGCCCTTTAACCTAAGACACGCCTAGAAAACTTTGCTTTGGATTAAAGCGGTTAAACCCATAGCTCAGCCTTATTTATATATGTGCTATCCTACAAGATGAATATTCCATCGACAAATTATTTTGTAACTTATAAAAATATCAACCAGCAACCTAAAAATTGGCAAAAAACAGCAGAACTCCATCTGCTTATATCTGTAACATTGTAAACCTGTAATCTTTACAACTATATTAGAACACAACTTATTGTGTTTAGTTAGTTGGCACTGGAAAGAAAAAATCTTAATCTGAAAATGTTCTTCATAGTCAGACATCCGGTTTGCCAATCCATCACACTGAGATCAAAAAGGGAGTGTGCGAGCTGTGGCTCAATTTCCTTCTCACGTCTCCTCCTCATTTTATGAACTAAATGCAGCAAGACTTAGCTTTTATTTTCCTGACGCTGATGTAGTAACTCAATTACACAATCAATGTCTTCTTCCGGAACCTAATAAAGAAAAAAAAACTCACAATGTTACCATATTGGGAGTATAATTATACAGATATTCCATTATATACATAGATTACTACTGCTTATTATTACTTGTAAGGGTGCTATCGTTGTTCATGATCCGCAGGTGTAAAACTCCAATTTATAAGTTGGACGCATTTTTAATTAGCTAGAAATGTGTACAAAAACATGTGTATTAATTATGTTTAGAATAGCTATAGAAAAACTATTTTAAATCTATTTAAATATATGATTACATCCAAGTCATTTAGAAAGCCATGAGTGTGCAATGGCAATGTTTATCTTAAAATTTACATGGTCAAACTTGTGGACATGGTCCTTATCAGCACAAAGTTGGAAGTATTTTCATTTTTAAGCTCTAGTCCAAGTTATTTGTCCGCTTAAAAACACTTGCCTTTTGTTTCCACTTGACTGGCCTCCAGAGTCAAGAGTCAAGAGAGCTGCAAAAATGTATGTTCTTAAAAAAAAAAAAAACACACACACACCAAAAACAACTAAGCTCACTTACCAGTGAATGGTCAAAATTAAAAGTGCTGATATAGTATGCAGATATGTCAGCATCCGCCAATGGCCCGGCTATTTGGGACACTATTCCACACTCATCTGCAGGAAAATAAAGTGTCATTTAAACAAGCGCAGTGGTACTTTCTATGCACACAGACACACACACATGAAATCAGAGCATAGGAAAGGTCAGGTAAAATCTAGTCAGGCAAAAAACATGGATCGTTAACTCTTTCCACAGTAGAAACACAGACTTACATTACCTACATTAATCGGATACCAGCTTTGTCGTCCCAGAGGAATTAATATATGCTGGTTTAACATCTAAACATATACATCTACAAATTGGGGTGGCAGATGTTCTATGGTACAGCTCTTAATCGTGGTTTACAGGAGGATGGAGAGCCCCTTTCTCACACTCATTTTCATAAAAACTGGATGTAGGCTCTGTGAGGAAGGAAGCTAGTAGTATTTACCCCATTAGCTTCTAGCCTGTGGAGCCAATGTTGGCGAAGTCTAGCATTATGAGGAATTATGGGTGGGAGATTAAAAATTTAAAAAGTAAAATCAACTTTTATTAACATACCATGTTCCTGCACAAATAAGCCCCCAAAATAGGACCATTCAATAATACCAAAAATAAAAAGGTCTTTTATTCAATGCCAAAAACACATACAAGATATTCCATAAAAAATATAAAACAGACAAAAAATATGCAAAAGAGCACCAGGCTGCCAAAAAGAAATATGAATGTACAGTAAAACTACTGCCAAATATCTATCTACAGGCCTGGGCCTGAAACTATTGAAATCTATGCAAGAGCATACGATCAATGTAGCGATATTACTCATGAACCCATATACCATATTTTTCCCTCTATAAGGAATCATTTTGGACCCAAAAGTTGAGACAAATATCAGTTACACTGCCCGTCTACCATGCCTCCATAGCCTGACAGGGATGCCAAAGTTCAACTTCAACCCAAATAATGCAATAACATTTATGTATATTAAAGATACATAATAAAATGCATAAGGTCCAGACTAGCGTGTGCAACATTAGGGACTAATACCACATCCGTGCACAGTAGTAAGAAATGAACCGGAAAACCAAACATTTTTTACAAAATGGGTATGGGGGGGGTATACCAATTGCTGATGCTTTACTAGGCATTAATGTGCAGGGGGCAAGTAATCTTACCTTTCAACTCTGTCCCCCAGCAAAAATGGAGCCCTATGACAGACACATGACTCCAATGGTAATATGGCTGGCTGCAACCAAGTGGGCAAGACAACCAACTGCAGGCCATTTTTTCAGAGAGAACGAGATGAAAGGTAAGATTACTTGCTTTACTGGAGTAAAGGGGACCACCACACTAATGCACAGGGGACCACCATCAATCGGGATGACCCTTTGCACAGGAACAACCACCGTCTTGTAAAGAATGGGTCCTGTTCCGGTTTAATACCACCAAGAGGTGTTCGTGCCAAGTGCCCCACGCTATCCATGTGTATTGCCAAGGCTTTATCAGGCCAGAAATGGTTCTGATATTGTGATCTAAAGTCCACTGATATATGTGGTATTATGACAGCTACATTGATGTAGTACGTTGTAGTACGATGTATGCACTTGTTTTCTACTTACTAATTGGCAGTGGACAATAGTTTTGCACTACAATTTGGTGTATTTGTCATTGAACCTTCAAATTTCTTTTTGGTGGCCTGGTGCCCTTTGATGTGTGTGCGTTTCATGTTTTTAATGAGTTGCAACTTGTCTGTATGCTGTAGTATGCTGTTGTTGTCCCTATAGGAAACTTAGGTGGCGAATAAATAGTTAGTTTTCTTTTTTATGCCTCCATAGCCTGACAGGGATGCCAAAGTTGCTCCCATTTTATCTCTTGCATTGTATGTCCCAAATGGGGCTCTCATAGATTAGAGTTAGGACTGCACCTCACAGAGGCACCTTGGCGCTGGTGGTGCAGCTTAGCATACTTCTGCAGATGTGTGTGACCGAGCCTCTGTTTTTACCAGATTTAGAGACAGATTATAGGTTGGTCTGCAAGCTAACAGGGTTGAGTGCTGCGGCTCCTTTAAGTCTTTAGTTTTCTTTTTTAGTTAAAAGGAAATACTTCCATAGCCAAGCTGTTTTAACTGCTACAGTATAATAGAACACACAGTAAATGGTGGTATCGAGTCTGGACACTCCCTCCTACACACACTGCATATCACCTCTGATTAAGGGGCAAAATGGACTACAGATTGAAATTTTTTCCTAGTGAAAAATCAGAAAGTAGTGAAAAGAAGATTGAACCTTGCCAAAGTCATCTAACCTGGAAATATTTTATTTTTTCGCAACAAATCAATCTAATGCTTAAAAAATTAAAAACATCTAGAAATTGATCCTGGGACAAAAACTCAACTCAAACAGCAGGTAATTTTAAGGAAGGCAAACTCCAAGTATACATTTAGCCAATTTAGAGAAAAAAAAAACTAAATTTTAAGTAAGGTTTAACTAATTAATAAAAACCAGATGCATCTTTGCTGGCCTTTGTCAGTGCTTTTCATTTTAGAAAGGATCTAAAGATATGTATGGTAAAACAAATTACAAAAAAAGCACATTTGTTACAAAAAAAGGGGTGAAAGAAGCCTATTAAAGTGGACCGTCACCCATGGGCTGATCACCCCCCCCCCCCACCGCGGGACATCCGAGATCGGGATGTCCCGCGGTGAGGGACCCCCCCCCAAAACCCCAAAAGAACTCACCTCTAGCCGTGCGCGCGCCCGCGCCGGCCGTTTGTGAATGGCCGGCGCGGGCGCGCGCACTGTCAGAGGGGCGCGCGGGAGGCGGCGGCGGCGGACGCGCTGCCTTGTCCGCCGCTTGTCCGTGGGAGCGTGGTGAGGTGAGTTTGGGGGTTTCTGGGGGGTTTTACACAGCGGGGCACCCCTAATCGGGGTGCCCCCCTGAAGTGGACCAAAACCCAGGATAGTCAAAATCCTGGGTGTTGGTCCACTTTAAGTTACTAACACCAATTGGCAAACAAAACATGAAGAGGGAATACAAAGGAATACATGAATTACATTAACATGGCAATGTTAATTAGCTGCATAGAATTAATGTGTATGTGTATTAGACACAAAAGGGTTGAGGCATAAAAAGTAAAAAGGTAATACAAGGTGATGAAAAGAAGAAAACTTACCAAAGCCCAAAGGCTGCCCACCAATTCTAACCATCCGAAACAGTTCTCCAGAGGAACTGGTTAAAAGTAGGTCACTGGGGAATCTGGGGGAAGTTGCCAAAGACAGTGACGTCAGAACAGTTACATACATCCTTTCAGACAGTTGCTCCATAAGATAAAGGACGCCTGCACCCTTCTGACCTTTTTCATATGACTGGCTGCGCACATTATTATTAAGTTCTGACTCAATTTTAGCAACATGATTTATCAAGAAAATCTGTTAAAACCACATAATTCCTCCATGTGAAAAACACTTCCCTGCGTCTGCGGATCTCATCATCGCTGTATGCTTTCTCATGCTTACAAGCCATCATTTAGATCATATATGCATAATAATAAATTGCATGCGTTTATAAATGTATTGGCAGTGGGCCGTATATATACGACTTTCATATTTGAAAAAACAGCAGAGCTGTGCCAATTCGGCTTGTGTAGTAAATGGATTCACGATGGGCAGGGGCAACTCCATGCAAGTATTTGTGGATGTCATTAACTGCATTGGGTATACAAAAACCCTCTATATGTGTATATGTGAATCACCACAGGGAGGCAGGTATAGGGGGCAATTCCCTGGTCAGCCTCCAAGTAAGGGAGTTCTTATCAGATTTAGTTATCTATATGTCCTAAATGTAAGACCCTGTTTCGCTCGTGCCTTAATGCAGCGTGCCGTCTGCGCATGCATTTGTAATTATGAGCAATGAAAACCTCTATTTTCACCCAGATTTTTGAAGCAAATTTAGTGCAAATTAAAGTGGACCATCCCCCCACCATCATGTTAATTTGGTATGCCTTTCAATGTGAAGTCCACATAAGGGTGCTGCAGTTAAAGTGATTGTAAAGGCAAAAGTAAGATAAATAAACAGCAACTTACCTTTCCAAACGTTCCTTCAGCGCTAGCATTCTTCCCCCTCAGCGGCATGAGTGAGAAAATACCCTTCCTCACTCAAGGCTGCATCCACACCCTGCAGATGTGGGCCACCAATCATCTTTTAGGGAGGGCGTGGCCGGCGATGAGAGTGTGAAGATGTGCACCTCTTGAGCTCCCTCCGGCCGACCCAGTTTACTAGCATTATTTGAGCTTTTTTCCACCCACACCCGGTGCCAGCTGTTATGGCTAAGGGCAGGAAGGGGACGAGGAATAAATCATCCCCTCTGCATAGAAAAATAAGCGCCTACCTGGCCCCGGATCGCACGAGGGGCAAAGGAGAGGAGGCATCCAAGATGGCGGCGTTGGAGGACGGAGGGGCCGCGACACACAGCGCAAGTGGGGATTCCCCTGCTCAGGGGAGAAGACGGACGGCTCCTGCACCGGTGAGTGCCCCGGATGGAGGGGGGGCCACCCGGCCCTCGTCGGGGAGGTCGGGCCCCCCCCCCGGCTGCACTGACGGGAGCGGGGAGGAGGAAGCCGTGGAGCAGCGCTGGCCCTCACCGCCTGTGAGTGGCGGTGGCGGCCTGACAGCAGTCGCGGAGGAGGACGGAGGGGAGCGTCGCCCTGAACGGAGCTCCCCAGACAAAAGCAGCTGCTCGGCTCCTGCAGGCTCCCTGGTGATCTGCTCTCCCCCGCCGGCTGGAGAGAGGGGTATGCTCGGGGAGCATGACAGCGGTGCCGGGGAGGGGGGGAAACGTGAAATTAACCCCTGTGCCACTCTCAGATTTGGGGGACCAGGGGCGGAAGAGCCCAGCCTTAAGGGGCCACGCAGAGGCTAGAAGGAAGAGGGGGGGGCGCAAGCCCAGATATGTCGCAGCTGAGCTGCCCCAGCCCTGACTACCCTCCCTCGCCACAGCATGGGGGACGCCTGGGCGGGCCAGGGCCTGCAGCTGAATCCCCATGCCTCTCACCCGTGGACACCCCCTCCCCGCTGTCGTGGAAGGACCCGACCGAGCTGAAGTTCAGCCCTGGCCCGGGCTTGGGGTCGATGGCAGAGTTTCCCCTGCTTCAGCCTCCACCGGGCGCAGCTGTAGCACTTGCACCCCCGAATTTGCCTGGTGAATGGTTCGCGTGCGGGGCTTGGCCTGGGATGCCCCCTTCCCCTTTATGGCAGCAGAGGAGTGACTCTTCATCATCTACCTGGCCTCATGACTGGCCCCCGGTGGAGAGGGGGGAAACTACGGCGGCTTCTCAGAGTGACGGTGCGCCTGCAAGTACTCAAATTGTCACCCGCTCGGGCCAGCTTCCCATGCCCGTGGGCCCGGGATGCCCCCGGGATTCGATGCCGTGCAAATCTTCTGGTGCGGGAAATGTGCCAGCACCTCTGAAGGTCGCCTCACAAGTCATATGCGCTCCCCAGGCACCGACGCATTCTCCTCTTGATCCCATCCTCGCAGCCCTGAAGGCGGAGCTAAAAATTTTGCCAACTAGGGACGACCTTGAATCCTTCATTCAGAGGGTTAAAAGTACATTTAAGAAGGACATCTCAGATCTGCAGCAGTCGGTGGGCAATCTTGACGCCAGAGTCGACTCACTGGAGCAGTTCCGGACCACGACTATCCAGAGGCTGGAGATGTTGGAGCGGGACTTGACCCATCAAAAGGCTGTCACACAGGCGGCGGTCTTACATCTGGACAACCTCGAAAACAGGAGCCGTCACAACAATATTCTCCGAGGCGACGGGCCCAGACCAACTTCGGCCTACCATTACCGGCAATTTAAACGAAATACTCCGTCGCCCACCTAACACCGAGATAGTGATAGATCGGGTCCACAGGGCCCTTGGTCCCAGATCTTCCAACCTCGTTCGCCCACGCGACGTTGTATATCGCCTACATTATTATACCGTGAAGGAGGACATTCTGGCGAAGGGGGCTTGGGCAGGATCTGTTTTGATGGAGCTCCTCTGCAGTTGTTCCCAGATGTGTCGCGTAGGTCTCTTATGATGAGATGAATCCTGAAGCCGTTGCTGTCCAAGATTCGGGAGTGCGGAGGATCCTACAGCTGGGGATACCCTTTTCATCTTGCGGTCCGTAGAAATCAGCGTTCCTTCACCGTGAAAACTCATGCGGACATTCCAGGTCTGTTCAGATTCCTGGACTCCCCAGCCCCCCCCCCCCCCCCCCCGGTGGAGATCCCGGATTGGCGCAACGTCTCTGTCCCCCTCGGGCTCCCGGGGGACAGCCGCAGAGGATTCGCCAGGAGAGGGGTGGAGCCGCGGCTCGCGGAGGACCCGGCGGTGGTCCGTCGAAAAACCCCAGCCGCTTGGCCAACGAGGTTTAGGTGGGCTTCATCGCTATCAGCGGTATCTTCAATCATTGCCTTTGCTTTGCTGATTACTCTTTAAATTGTGTGCGCTTGATCACTACGCTTCGGGCTCGTTGGGCTGGTCCTCCTTTACTTTACTCAGCTTGTTTTCTGAGTATGTAGTTTGGAGGCATACACTTGGGTGTTGTGTGCATCTCCTCTTGACTGACTCTCCGTATTGGGCGTTAGCTCCGGACGCGTTGTGGTTCGTCACCTGGGGCCAGTCTTGACGAGCCTTGAACCTGTTCTTCAACTGTTTATTACGCACTTCTTGACTATCTATGTGTCTTCAAATGGAAATTTCTATTAATTAGCCTTGCAGGTTAATGTTTGCACTGTTTATGCTGGTTAGTTACGCTTCGGGCTCGTTGGGCTGGTACCCCTTCTGCTCCCCTTGTTTGTGGGATGGGGGGTCTGGAGCTGCGCACTTGGGTGCGGCGTTCCTTTTCCCCTAGTCTGACCTACCGCATTGGTCGTACCCCTTGGACGTGGTGGGGCTCACCCCATGGGGACAGTCCTGGCGAGCCTCGAACCTGCTGCATACCTATTTAAAATGATTGTTGTTCATGCAAAGTCTTCGTTGCCCACCTGCCTGTCCGCTTCGACTGGCCCTTGGTTTAGTGGCCCATTTGACCGCTGCCGGGCTCCTCGCTATGCGGCGGGTTGCTGGGCTTGGTTCTCATTGTATTCTTTGGTTGCCTGTGGGTGTTGCCCTGTGATGGGGCCCTCTTCTGACAGTATAATTTGTGGTGGTCGCCCCAATAAATTCGGGCCGGGGGGACCCTCTTTGCCTCTCGGACCAGTTTCGCCCTCACCGTAGGCCAGGACCCTGTGGCTCTCTGGGTTGGTGTTTTGCTCACCTCGGGCGCCTAGGGTTCATTTTTGGGACAGGAAGTATCCTTCCCCACTTAGATCCCCTTAAGTTTAAGTTTCCCTTTTACACTAGTTTTTTCCCCATAAGTTTTCGTTAGTTCCTTCCTCCCTCTTGCCTCTCTCTTTCGTCTCTCCACTGGCTCGAGAACTCCTTCCCCTCAGTATCTTTATCTTTGAGTTAGGAGTTGCCTGTTCTGCTCTGTCATGTCTAAAGTTCAATGCACTTCGCTGAATGTTAAGGGCTTGAACTCCCCTGTCAAGCGTACTTCTGTTCTGGGCGAGTTGAAGCGTCGGAGCGGGAATTGCCTTTCTTCAGGAGACTCACCTGAAAGCGGGGAGGGTGCATAATTTGTCCAGCCGTCACTTCCGTCACCAGTACCATGGCCTTTCCCCCCGACTCTAACTCAAGAGGGGTGGCCATCGTCCTGGCGGGTTACCTCCCTTGGACACTAGAGGAGACGGTCCATGATTCTGAGGGTAGATACCTTTACACTCAGAGGGTAACGCTGGCAACCTGCTATTGTCCAAGCTCGAACCAAACTAGCTTTTTGAGGTCCACCCTTGAGAGGCTGGCAGAATTCACTACTGGCATTCTCCTTTTAGGAGGCGATTTTAACTGTGTGCTTGACCCTCAGATTGACACCTCTAAGGGGACTTCTAGCATACCATATTCTGCTCTCAGGAGGATTAAGGCCCTCCTGTTCGACCACCAACTTCTGGACGTGTGGCAGATTGTTAATCCCAGGGGGAGGGACTACACCTACTTTTCCCCCCCTCACAATACTTATTCGCGTATAGATTGGTTCCTGGTCCCCCACAGGCATGTGCATCTCATCTCGTGGCCCTCCATAGGTTCGATCTCAATCTCGGACCACGCTCCTATTTCCGTTACCATATCGATTCCTGACCCCCCCCATTGGGACACTGGAGGCTCAACAGCTCTCTCCTTCAGGACCCGTTTAAGGCGGAAATTCGGTCGGCAATCACAGAGTTCTTCTCCGTAAACAATACTCCAGACGTTTCACAAATGACTCAGTGGGATGCTCATAAGTGTGTGATTCGAGGCCTCCTGATTAGACGGGGCGCCCATCTTAAAAAAAAGAGGGAAAAACAAACCGCTCACTTGCTGCAGGAGATACGGAGTCTGGAGACCAGACACAAACAGTCTTTGGATCCCGCGTTGTGTACCAAATTGACTAAACTACGCGAAATCCTACGGGACATAAGCTTTGTAAAGGTCAGGGGCCAGATTGCTAGATGTCGTAGGTATTTCTACGAGTTTAGCAACAAAAGTGGTGGGGCTCTTGCTAGAGCCCTGAGGGGGCAGCGATCTAGAAACTTCATTCCCAGTATACTTGACCCAGGAGGTAACAGGCATTATAAAATAGGGGATAAAGCTAAAACCTTCAGGAACTTTTATGACGGCTTGTACAATCTGCCGCAAAATAGGTCCCAGGCACATCAGCAAAAAAAAAGGGCCTACATATGGAAGTCGGACCTTCCCCGGCTTGGGCAGAGTGTGGCGTTGGTCCTTGAGGAGGAGATTGATATGGGGGAGTTCTTAAAGGCTATCAAGAACATGAAACCTGGAAAGGCTCCTGGCCCAGATGGCTACAGTCTGGAATATTATAAAGAGCTGGTGGGCACTTTGGGCCCACACTTTATTTCTTCTTTCGGTTCTTTGAGTGATGGCACCCCCCTCTCGGGACACTCTCCGGGCTAGCATTGCCATTATCCCTAAGCCGGGTAAGGATCCAGCGCAGTGTAGTAGTTATATGCCCATCTCCCTGTTAAACTGTGACCTTAAGATTTACAATAAAATCCTGGCGGACAGACTCGCCCCCCTTCTCCCGGACCTCATACATTGGGATCAGATGGGCTTCGTTCCAAATCGTGAGGGGAGAGATAATACAACGTGATCCATCATGCGCGACGGATGGGGGAGGCTGCGCTGCTTCTCTCCACGGATGCCAAGAAGGCCTTTGACAGGGTGAGCTGGGCCTTCCTTGAGGAGACCCTTCGTCACATCGGGTTGGGCGATAAGATGCTTAACAGGATCTTGGCCTCGTACACCTGCCCCTCGGAATCCGTGGTGGTGAACGGCTTGCCTTCCCAGGCTTTCAATTTATTTAATGGGATGCGGCAGGGCTGTCCGCTCTCCCCGCTTATCTTCATCCTTTCACTGGAGCCATTCCTATGCTTGATTAGACAAAACGTGGACATCTCGGGAGTGAGGGTGGGTGGGACTGAGCACAAGGTAGCGGCTTATGCTGACGATCTGATGTTCTTTGTCTCAAAGCCGGAGGTCACTTTGCCAAACCTTTTCGCCGAGCTTAGGAGTTTTCAGGAGGTTTCTAATTATAAGATCAACTACCAGAAGTCCTCTGCCTTAAACATCAATGTCCCTACGGAGCGTTTGCGGCACGTCACAGAGAATTTTCATTTTAAGTGGGAGCGGGAGGCTGTTACTTACTTGGGTACACGTGTCCCTTTGCAAGAAACATATGCTTTCAATTTCCCCCCCCCCCTGTTAAAGAGGTTGGAGGAGGACCTCTTGAAATGGAGCAAGGGAGTTTTTTCTTGGTTCGGAAGAGTTAGTGTCATCAAGATGAATATCCTTCCCAGGGTGCTATATCTATTCCAGGCCCTCCCAATAGACATCGCTACTACCTTCTTTAAGCAGCTTACGGGAATGTGCACTAGATTTGTTTGGGCTGGTCGCTCCCATCGTATGGCGGCCTCTCTATTGACGGTTTCTAAAGCTAGGGGGGGATTGGGCCTTCCAGATTGGAGGCACTATCATGCAGCGGCTCATCTGAGCCGGGGTAATGACTGGTGCTGCCACTCTGCTCTGAAGCAGTGGGTTCAGCTGGAACAGGATGCTTCCCCTTGCCCTCTCCCGGGATTACCATGGATTCCACTGAATAAACTCACGCGGTTGAACAAGCACCCTACAATTGGCCCGTCTAAGAGAGTGGTGGACAGGTTTTTTCTTGGATTGGGCCTCTCCCCCTCCCCATCCCCCTTGACACCTGTTTTGGGGAACCCTGATTTTCCGGTGGAGATAGCCGGAGGTCCCTTTAGAGCATGGATCAGACAGAATTGTTATAGGAGACTTCATATGCAGGCTGGTGGTGGGTGGAGGAGGCCGGAGACCCTGGTTGATGACCTTGCCCTCAGACCTATCACGCAGTTACAAACCCTTCAACTTTTGCATTATCAGCGGTCGGTTGAATGCACGACTGATACATCTAGGTAGCTAACGTAATTTGAACACACCTGTTTAGGTACCGGCCATTTTAGGGGAGCTTTGTGTGGTAAGGTGCAAGGGGCCGTTATTGACGGCAGGTATGTAGCACCAATGTACCTGGCATTGGTGCAGTAAAGCCGTATAGCTTGTTTGTCCAGCATCAGCTGCTGGTGGCAGTTTGCTGCTGATGATTTAGAATAGCCGAAAGGCTAACCTGGGACGGCTTTACTGGGATGGAGTAGAGCAGGGTGGGACTCCATCCCACTACCCAGGTCCGGGTTTTGCGGGCTGTTTAAATAGCCTGGGGAATCAGCTGTGCTGGTTCCTTTGTCTAGAGCTCACATGGGAGTGAGACTCTGTGAGCCTGGCTGAAATCTCCTGTGGAGGCTGTTTCATGCGGACCTGAGGCCTAGTTGGACTGTAAACAGGACGTTTGCTCAAGGACTAAAAGCTGTTTGCCTGATTGAATCATTTATGCTGCTGTTTCCTGAAAAGGTGATGTAACCTGTTTGGACATATGCTTTTGTGGATTTATGTGTGAAATAAACACAGACTTTACTTTGAACTGCTTGCCTCTGCCTCTATACTGCTGACACCCGGTCGCCTACCAGAGCTAATCTCCACATTTGGTGTCGGATGCGGGCATAGCAGTGAGGCCGTTGCTAGGAGCAACCGACGAAAAAGTTTTTTGTTGTGCATGTCCTATATTAAACCTGCCAGGCTGCTACCTGGGACTGCAGACAAAATGGAGGCGGTCGTGAAAGCGCTCGTGGAGGCCAACAGGCAGCAGCATGAGACCAACCAGCTGTTTTTGCAACATATGATGGCGCAGCAAGCTGCAGGTGCGCCCAAAAGTATTCCTGATGCCCGGAAAGCTGTCCGCTCGGCGCTCACAAAAATGACCCCTTCAGATGACGTGGAGACTTACCTGGCGGTGTTTGAAAAGGTGGCTGCAAGGGAGAAGTTGCCGCATGACCAGTGGGCTGATGTCATCGCTCCATTTCTGGCGTCTGGACCCCAGCAGGTGTTGTTTGATCTCCCAGAGGACCAAGCCGCTGACTACCCGACTCTGAAGGGTGAGATACTGGCGAGACTGGGGGTGAATGTGTGGGTTCGGGCTCAGCGGGTGCATCAGTGGAGCTACCAGTCGGCAGAGCCCGCCCGACCCCAGTATTATAAACTGCTGCACCTGCTGCAAAAATGGCTGCAGCCGGAGTTGTTAAGCCCCACTGCCATTTTGGACCGCTTGCTGGCGGACATGTTTTGGAGGGCTTTACCGCACCCTCTTCAGCACTGGGTTGGCCAGGTATCCCCTGACAACGCACTAGGGATGGTGGACCTAGTGGAGCGATATGAGGCCACCAGGAACTTGCAAAGCGGCTCCATGAGGAGGGATTCGGGGAAACCCCGGAGGTCCCCGCCCCAGCTCAGGCGAGTGGTGTCCCCTAAACCCTCTCAGGACCTACCCCCCAAAGTCCCTGCCCAAGTGTTGTGTTGGGGATGTAAGGAGCCGGGACATATCAGAGCCAATTGTCCCCACCAGGGGGAGCCCATGGATGTAAACTTTGGTTACCGCCCTTCCATGTATGCCAGGAGGCTGTGTGCTGCCGGTATCCCTGAGCTTGTGGGGCAAAGTCACCTCTGTCAGGTGAAAGTGGGAGACACCCTGGCTGTGGCCCTTTTGGACTCGGGGAGTATGGTTACCCTGGCAAGACCCGCCTTAGTACTGCCCGATGAGTACACTGGGCGGAAAACCGGGGTTTTGTGCATTCATGGGGACTTGAGAGACTATGCCACAGCACAAGTGTCTCTCACCACCGTCTCCGGCAGCTGGAAACATGAAGTCGCTGTCGCCGCTAAACTCCCATATGAACTGATTATTGGGAGAGACTTTCCAGGGTTCAGGTCACTGTGGGCCAAGCTGGCAGTTCCGGAAACCCGCGAGGCGGGTGTGTCCCCAATAGACTGGCCCTACTCAGGGGAGACCCCGGTGCCCTGGGAACCGGAATCAGGAGGCACCGTGGAAGAGGTGCCCGTCCCTAAAATGGAAGAGGGGGAGTCAACCCCACTAAATGTTATGGTTGGAGATGTGGAAGAGTTGACAACAGGTCCAGAGTTGGCAGATCTCCATGTCTCCACAACTAACTTTGGTACCGCTCAACACCAGGACCCGACCCTGTCTCGGGCCTGGGAGAATGTTCTTGAGGTGGAAGGTGAACCACAACAGCCAGGGGCGGAGTTACAGTTTCCTCGCTTTGTGGTTCACCAGGAAATGTTGTACCGAGTAAACAAGGTACGTGAAGAGGTGGTGGAACAATTGGTGGTACCCAATTCATATCGCAAATTGGTGTTGGATTTGGCCCACCAACATGTTCTGGGTGGACACCTAGGCCAGCAGAAAACACTGGACCGCGTTTTACAACGATTCTACTGGCCCAGTGTGTACAAGGAGGTGGAGAGATATTGTGAGTCCTGCCCAACATGTCAGATGACCAGCCCTCAGCCTCATTACCGTGGTCCCTTAGTTCCTCTCCCAGTTATTGAGGTACCCTTTGAGCGGATTGCCATGGATCTAGTGGGTCCAGTGCCAAAATCCGCTAGAGGGCACCAACATATTCTGGTGATCTTGGACTATGCCACGCGGTACCCTGAGGCAGTGCCCCTGCGTCACACCTCTGCCAAGCTCATTGCTAAGGAGCTTATGGAAATGTTTTCCAGAGTAGGTCTGCCTAAAGAGGTCCTGACCGATCAAGGTACCCCGTTTATGTCGAAAGTAATGAAAGAGCTCTGTAAACTGCTGCAGGTGAAACAGTTGCGGACATCCGTTTACCACCCGCAAACAGACGGCCTAGTAGAACGGTTTAATCAAACTTTAAAGACCATGTTAAAAAGGGTGGTCGCCAAGGATGGGAAGAATTGGGACTTGCTGCTGCCCTATCTGATGTTCGCAGTGCGAGAGGTGCCCCAGGCCTCTACGGGGTTCTCGCCCTTCGAACTCTTATACGGTCGACATCCACGGGGCCTGTTGGATATAGCCAAGGAGGCCTGGGAACAGCAACCCACACCCCACAAAAGTGTGGTAGAGTACGTGACTCAGCTACAGGAACAGATAGCGACCGTCTTGCCGCTTGTCAGAGAACACATGGAGGCAGCGCAGCGGGCCCAAAGCAGGGTTTATAATCGGCAAGCCAGGGTACGGAACTTTAACCCCGGTGACAGAGTTGTGGTTCTGGTACCCACGGTGGACAGTAAATTTCTAGCTAGGTGGCAGGGTCCCTATGAGGTCATTGAAAAAGTTGGGGAAGTGACTTACAAGGTACATCAGCCTGGGCGGAGGAAGCCCGAGCAGGTGTACCATGTAAACCTGCTGAAACTATGGAAAGACAGGGAGACCCCTGGGGGTGACAGTCCCCGACCAGGTATGGTGGGGGTGGAGCTTCCCATTCCTCGGTCTGTTAGTAGAGAAGTAGTAGTCGAGGTGAAAACTGGCGACAACCTCTCCTCTAAACAGACTCAGGAAGCCAGGGAGTTTATTAGCAGAAACACGGACGTGTTTTCAGAACTCCCTGGGCGCACTTCGGTCATCCAACATGATGTTGTCACGGAACCTCAGGTCAAGGTCCGGTTGAGGCCTTACCGGGTACCCGAGTCCCGGCGACAAGCTATCGCGGAGGAAGTGCAGCAAATGCTCCGGTTAGACGTGATTGAAGAATCAAAGAGTGAGTGGGCCAGCCCCATAGTCTTGATTCCCAAGCCCGATGGTACGTTGCGGTTCTGTAACGATTTCCGCAAACTTAATGAAGTTTCCAAGTTTGATGCCTACCCTATGCCCCGGGTAGATGAACTCATTGAGAAGCTAGGCCAAGCCAGGTACTTTTCGGTTTTGGACCTCACAAAAGGGTACTGGCAGGTGCCCTTGACTGAGGCTGCCAAGGAGAAAACAGCCTTTATTACACCAGAGGGACTGTTCCAATACAAGGTGTTACCCTTTGGGTTACACGGCGCTCCCGCTACGTTCCAAAGGTTAATGGATATTGTCCTCAGGCCACACCGTCGGTATGCTTCGGCATATCTGGACGATATAATTATCCATAGCACGGATTGGGAAAGTCACCTACCCAAAGTCCAGGCCGTAGTGGATTCCCTCAGGAAGGCTGGGTTGACGGCAAACCCGAAAAAATGTGCTTTAGGCCTAGAAGAAACAAAATACCTGGGCTATGTGATTGGACGAGGAGTGGTCAAGCCCCAGGTGAACAAACTAGAAGCCATCCGTAACTGGCCCCGGCCTAACACCACCCGCCAGGTAAAGTCATTTCTGGGGTTGGTGGGATATTATATGCGGTTCATTCCCAATTTTGCCACCCTAGCGGCACCATTGACAGACCTGTTAAAGGGACGCAAGTCTGTCATGGTGAAGTGGAATGAACAGGCCGAAAAAGCGTTCTCCGCTTTGAAGTCTGCCCTGTGTGGGTCTCCGGTGTTGGTGACACCCGACTTTAAGAGGGAGTTCATAGTGCAGACCGATGCCTCCGAGGTAGGTCTCGGTGCTGTACTGTCTCAGGAAGTCAACGGGGAGGAGCACCCCGTTGTCTACATGAGTCGCAAATTGACACCCGCGGAGACCCGGTATAGTATAGTGGAGAGGGAGTGTTTGGCCATTAAATGGGCCCTGGAGTCTCTTCGCTACTACTTGCTGGGGAGAAGGTTCCGTCTGATTACGGACCACTCTCCCCTCAAGTGGATGTGCCAGGCTAAGGACAGGAATGCCAGGGTCACCCGATGGTTCTTGTCATTACAAAACTTCAAGTTTACAGTAGAGCACAGAGCGGGACGATTGTTGGGTAACGCGGATGCCCTGTCCAGAACACATTGTTTGGCATGTGTCCACCCCCTCAGGGTTGAACAAAGGGGGGGGGTATGTGGTAAGGTGCAAGGGGCCGTTATTGACGGCAGGTATGTAGCACCAATGTACCTGGCATTGGTGCAGTAAAGCCGTATAGCTTGTTTGTCCAGCATCAGCTGCTGGTGGCAGTTTGCTGCTGATGATTTAGAATAGCCGAAAGGCTAACCTGGGACGGCTTTACTGGGATGGAGTAGAGCAGGGTGGGACTCCATCCCACTACCCAGGTCCGGGTTTTGCGGGCTGTTTAAATAGCCTGGGGAATCAGCTGTGCTGGTTCCTTTGTCTAGAGCTCACATGGGAGTGAGACTCTGTGAGCCTGGCTGAAATCTCCTGTGGAGGCTGTTTCATGCGGACCTGAGGCCTAGTTGGACTGTAAACAGGACGTTTGCTCAAGGACTAAAAGCTGTTTGCCTGATTGAATCATTTATGCTGCTGTTTCCTGAAAAGGTGATGTAACCTGTTTGGACATATGCTTTTGTGGATTTATGTGTGAAATAAACACAGACTTTACTTTGAACTGCTTGCCTCTGCCTCTATACTGCTGACACCCGGTCGCCTACCAGAGCTAATCTCCACATTTGTCATACTCCTATTCGCTGCTGATGGAGCCTCCGGAGGACTTTGTTCCCTCCTACGTGAGGGGATGGGAGAGGGAACTCTGCAGAACCTTTACGGATGAGCAAAAGCTAGCTATGATTCAGTTGGCGCATAAGAGCTATATTTCCTGTAAGTACCAGGAGACTACGTTCAAAATTCTTTCACACTGGTACCAGGTCCCAGCTGTGTTGGCAAATATGTTTCCCTCTTTTTCCCCCCTCTGTTGGAGGTGCTCGCGTGCTAGGGGGGACTATGACACACATCTTTTGGGAGTGTGATAGGCTGTCCTGCTTCTGGGGAGGGGTGAGAGAGGTTGTCAGGAAACTGACGGATGTTGACTTGGGTGAGGACCCCGCATGCTACCTGCTTAACTTGGCACCGGCTTCCATGGTCCCTCCTTGCCCCCCTCCTGAGTGCTGCTAGAACATGCATTCCGGCTAAGTGGAAGTCCCCTGACCCCCCCACAACAGCGCAGTGGCTGGCCGTCGTTCAGGACATCTGTAGGATGGAGGAACTTACTGCCTCGCTAAAGGGGACCCTGGAAAAGCACAGGAGGACCTGGCAGGACAGTTTCACCTTTTCCCCAGATTTTCTCCTCTATACGTAACATGGTCTTGTCGGGCTGCTCGGGGGATGGTCCTTCCGCTGATCCCCTTTCCTACCCTTAGTCCCCCCCCCCTCCTCTGCTTTTCCCCCTGTTGATTCTGTTTTGTCCTCCCCTCTCCTTTC
This sequence comes from Gastrophryne carolinensis, assembly GCA_027917425.1. Taxonomy (NCBI): domain Eukaryota; kingdom Metazoa; phylum Chordata; class Amphibia; order Anura; family Microhylidae; genus Gastrophryne; species Gastrophryne carolinensis. The sequence continues at coordinate 437,615,905 of CM051234.1, read as the reverse complement.
CCCCCTATGTTACTTGTTTCCAAACAGTTCTGTTTTACCCTGTTATTTTACCCATTAAAAGAAGGTTTGGAGGCATGGGTTGCAGTTGATGTAGCACATGGACAAGCAAAATCGCAGCCTAAAGCACTTGGAGCGGGGCTCAACGTAGCTCTCCACTTCTTCTCTCTTGTTTTTTGTGTGCTTTTGATTAATGGAAATTTAAATTGTGTGGTTCTGTTTTTTAGTGGTTTGAATGCATGTATTCAATTGGCACTGCGTTGCCGATCGCTGTAATTTCTGCTTCCTTCAATAAAAACATTTAATTATTAAAAAAAAAAAAAAAATTCATCTTTTAGGTTCCATAAGGGAACCCCCGCCTTGAATGGTGCTTTCAGCCATCAAACCCAGCTAACCCCTTCCTCCCGCCTCCCTGTCCAGCCTTCCCCTAGAAGGGCTATCACTTCCAAATATCGTTGGGAGCATGAGGTGCGGGTAGAAGACCTCCCACTTCTAAGAAGCCTCCCACCACTGAATGATCTGCCTAAGACCGGGAAGATGAGCTGCCGCTGCCCGAGATGTCTGCCAAGACCCCGCAGGGGCCATGGGGAAAAGCCACCGTCAGACTTGCTCACCGGTAGTCAAAGCGCCCTGCAGGTAGGGGTAGGAATGCCCATCCCAGACTGCCCATCTACCTACCTAGTCACCCACCACCCTGCCCACTGATCTACCCGGCTACCCAACTGCCTGCCCACCTACCTATCTGGCTGCATCTGTTTTGGAGTGCGTGCGTGTTTTTTGGAGGGCGGGTGTGCGCATGTGTTTGGGAGTGCAAGGGTGCTTGCATGTGTTTGGGAGTGCGGGTTTAGGCATCTAATGAGGACAAGTAAAAGGGAGAGAGGGAGGGAGCACAGCCAGGGTGTCTCAAGCTCTTGCATACCCCGCCCATTATACTGATTGTTCTGCAGCATCACAGCTTCAAGGCCACGCTCACTTTCTTCAGAAGAGAAATCCTTTGGTGAAATTGTAAACCTCAATATCTCGCACATTTCCTCCTCATCAAAACTGAAAACATTTTAGGACAGTGCCAAACGTAGCCTAAGGCCATGGCTAAAAATTGGCCTCGCTTTTAATATCACTTTAAAGGCCCAATGATGAAAATCCATATAAATATGCTGGATGGCAGGAGGAGGAGTCGATTATACACCTGGCATCAAGAAACATCCAGCCAAACTTGTTTTTTTTATTTTAGTGGAAGGAGAAAATCAGGGGGACAGGTTCTGACACCACTGGATTTTATCCCTACCAGGAACAAATAAACCACAAGCTTGCCTGGAGCTTTGCGATACTGCTCCTTTAAGCTTTGCCATGCTCTGTTTAAATCAGGCACCCTGTAACATCCCTGTTCCCTCCACACCTGTCAGCAGACATTCATATCAGTGTGGTATGGCAAATGCACAGAGATAGGATGGCAATGAAAGCTTGCATATGCACTGTGGGTTTGAGAATTGAGGTGAGCATAGAGAGACCAGGGTTTCACACTGCGCCTAGGACATGGACTCACCCAGCCGTAAAGCCTTTTAGACTGGGATTTGGTCCTCTTTACAGCAAATTTTAAATGCAATATAAAATTAAGATTTATTACAGAAATTGTTGTCATTATATAGGTGTTTTAATTCTTAATGTCATTGTCCAGGAAGACAAATGATTGCTCCGAAATTCCCAACAGTAACCGCTTCCTGAATTTTTAAAAAATGATAACCCAATAGCAGGGGAAAAATTAAATGTTATGTTATAAGCAATTTTTAAAACTGAGGTCTCACTGGGAGGAAAGGGTCGGGGGGGGGGGGGGGGGGGGCTAAGACAGGAGAGAAGCAAGAATATGAATTAACTTCATCAGAAGTCCGTCGACATGTCCAGGCCACAGACGAGGCCAACAGAAGTGCTAACAACGATATTCGGCAGAGCCAAAAAGGTCCAACAAGTCCGGAAGGACGAGCAACCAAACAGGACCAGGCCAGAGGGCCCTAATCCATGGCCACAAGCAACCCGGTACTTCCAGAAGGGGGCACCGGAAGACCCCAAAATAAGATCCCATCAGGGACGAGACAGTTCCGGCAGATCTCTTACCCCAGTAAAGGGGCACAGATCCCTTCATCTCATAGTGATTAGACCATAGTCCCGAGACCAGAGGACCCGTCCAAGGCAGAAGGGACGAAGTAACGCCTGAATCCCAATTAGTGTGAGGCGGGTACCCTCACCTCATGGTATAGCTCTATACCAAGGAATGCATATATATAAAAAATATATATATATGATTACTAGGACCACCAATAGTGCCGTTTCTTATGGCACTCCACTGTCTGGAGTAACCTCCCCAGAAGAGCAACCTAATGGAAGGAGCAGGTCAGACAAAGACCTGGCTAACAACTGTGGGAACCCTTGGTAGAGCTTCAGAATAAGTCCTCCCCCAAAGGGGGAACTAGGGATCCCCCAGGAATGCACTTGAGCAGACCCTGAGGAATGCAAACAAAAGATCGGATCAGGTCGAAATAGGAGAACAGATCAGGCCCCAACTATAGACAGAGTCAATAGTGAGCCCATACCACCAAGCACTGCTTGTAGGACCCTAATCCCAGGAGCAGATACCATCCCGCCAGGGAAGGGGCTTAGACCCAGCGCATAGCATAGGGACAACATAAGCTAAACCAGCGCGGCAGAAGGACGTGAATAAGGAGGAAGACAAGGTCCAGAACCTCCAGGGAACAAGACACCTCGAGATCTGTCATCTCGGGCAGGGTAAGCCCCAGGTCCTGCCAACGCTAAAGTATGTCTACGGTAAGGCACCATGTTATGTTAAAAAAAAAAATAGTCCTCATGAGGGAACATACCGTCCAGCTGTACTCAGCAGAACTCCCTGAGAACCCACACCCCGCTGGACCTCCCAGGCCCCAAGCATAAGGTGCTGCTTGTCATCAGGGACCAGTGCAAGCTCTCCCAGCGCCCGGTAGGGCAAGGGTATAACATCTTCAAGTAAACTACCCAGCCAGAACCACTAGCCCCAACCAGGGCAGACCAATCTGGCCAATAACAGGGGTAGACCCCTGTAATGGAGGCGGGGTCCCGCAGAACCCTGCCAGTGTGAGCCCAGAGGCATAACAGAGACCTCCCGAGGGAGGGATACTTCAGGACGGACAAGGAATATCAAGTCCCCTAAGGAATCAGGGCTCCCCTGTAAGGATCCAGGCCCGAGAATGCCGCAGGAACAAAGCGCAACCACTGTCCTATTAAGGCAGAAAGTCCCCCAATGGACGGGTACAAGAAGGAGTAGTCCCCAACTAGGACCCACGACGTGCTTCTTATGACCAAAATTCACCTAGGAAACCAGAACCTTCAAGGTCCCTTCCTAGGAACCCCCGGGGAATTCAGAAGAATAGGCCCCCTTTGTGCCAGAATAGGTACCATGGTAACCATCAGGGAAAGGCAAGGAGTATGGAATGCTCCCCCGCGGTACCAACGAGTCCAGTAGAAGAGTAAGTGCCTCCACAAGGTGGTAGGGTAGGCAAAATCAGGCCCAGGGTGCCAACCTCTCATCCAGGGCTAATGGCTAAGTCACTTCAGATCCAAGATCCCCGGGACGAATGGTGTCCAAGGACGAGTCGCCAATCGGCTCACCAGAAAGCGAAGCTGTCTGGAGGAATCACTATACAGGACGGAGGACCGGAGGTCTCATACCTGTAAACTCCTTATAGTCTCCTTATAGTCAAGGAAAAAACAAAAAAACCTACGTCTGGTGTAAACCAGGGATTAGAGGGTGGAACCGAGTAGGACTCCGGTATTTGTCAAGTTCCATCCCCACAGCTCCGTGTGAGGGAACAGTAGAGCCTAAAAAGGTCCCCTGTACCAAACGCCCCTTGGTGACGTGTGAGCCAACACACCCTTCCGGAGCCCAGTGCATACGAGGGCGCAAACAGGGGGCTTAGGTTAAGTCTCTACGGTGTAAGTGAACACCAATACCAGTCGTAGAGGGCTCAGTATCCCGAAGGTTCCCCAGAGCCTGGAAAATCCAAACACGCCCAGCAGCCAGGGGGTCCCTGGGGCATGGGGCACAAACAGCCCTGTCGAGGGCGCCAGGCCGAAGGATTAAGGTACAGATGCCACACCCTCCTAGGTGTTAGGCAGATAAGCTCCCTCATCCTAGAAGGGAGAGAAAAAGGGGGAGAAGGGGGGGCAGACCCGCTCAGGGGCCCCAGATTCTATATGATAATGGCGTTCAGCAGGGAAGCCATACCTGGCAGGCACAGTTAAGCCTGCACCCATGCCCGAAGACGGGCATGGAAACATAGACCTCTTAACCGACTCAGGGAAGGACTGCCCAGCAAACACCGTTCCATCTCTAGGGTAACTACCTAAAGCCACCAGAGCGAGGCAATATGCCTCCTGATAGGAGTAGAGTGCTGCGGCCTTCCCCTCACCCAGGTGGGTGAGGGCGTCCCATCATGCATGAGGGAAATCAGGGAAGGAAAAAGACACACATTTTGATGGTGTCATCCAAGGCCATAAGGATAAATTTAAGAAAGATATCGCAACTAGAGAGTGCATAAAACACCTCCCAGGGTAAATCTTCAGGCTGATGCTCTAGCGACTTACTTATAAGAGTCTTAGCGGCCACCGCCGAGATAGCCGCGGCACAGACAGGGCGCAGCGTCGTGCCAGCACAGGTAAAGGCGTGGGAAGCAAGCCTATCGATACGCCGATCCTCGGCGTCCCGCAGGGAGCTGTAGGCCGGAGAAGGAATGGGGGGTTAGGGACCCCAATAATCGGAGCGTCCACGGCTGGGGACGAGGACCAAACATCTATCATCTCGGGGGGAAAAGGGTATTTCCAAGCCCAGTCATCCGGCGTCTTTTGAAGAGCAGCGGGACATTCCCACCCTTTAAGAACAAATGCATGGAAGTGAGCCTGCTCGAGAAATTCCAACCGAGGAGGCGCGGTATGAAAGCGCCCCCCTCTCGGTCCGGGGACCGCGCCGGGAGACGAAACGGACAGTACCTTAAAAATCCTGAGTAACATGCCGTCAATGTCAAGCTGGTCCAAGACATCCAGATCAGCGTCATCCTGACCCCTCGGTCTCTCGTCCTGGGAGCCTAGGTCAGAGAACAAGTCCCCTTCTTCCGAAGTGGTACTAGCACATGTAGACAAGGACTCCGCAGAGCCCATAGCACAGGCCGAAGCCGCGGGAGAAGCAGGCCGTTATCTAACTGGGCCAATCCGGTCAGCCAAGCCTTCTACGATCTGGGCCAACGTGGGCCGTCTAGGAGAGGGATCTATTTGTACCCCCTCACCTGTACAAGACTCAGCGGGAGTGAGGTTTTCGGGAAGGGGTAAGGGGTGGGAAGGGGCGAGGAACAACCGCAAGCGTTGCTCGCAGTTCCAGCGTCTGTTCAGAACATGACGCGCAGACCCGTGCCCCGTCCGCCTCAGCATGGGGGAGACCACACGATATACACAGCCGGTCCTGTCCCAATGGGACCCCGGTAACACAATCCTGAGATGCCTCCATATGGTGATTGTTCAATTATAGTATGTCGATAGGGATTTATGCCGTAAGCAACCCTGGATGCCCCAACTACCCGCTGATCAATGTGGGAGATTCTGGGAAGGCCCGCTCCTTATACTTGTGAGTATAGCAATGTATACGTATAAGGTACTTATATGAATGGTATATATGTATATGAGGCCGGGAGAGGCCGCCGGGAACTCAGCGTCTGGAAGACACAATGGGAAAGAGATGTCAGGAACATGCGCAGATGGGCAGACAATAATGAAAAGGATTCGCCCGCAAGGGCACTTACAGCTCAGGTGGAGGAGGAGACCGCCACGACGCGTGTGCGGGAAGCTAACCAAAATGGCGCCCGGCGAAGCTCGAAGAGCGGGCTAAATACTCCGCCGTGACGCGGAGCGCGCCAGACAAGGGCCCCACCCATTCTCGCGAAACTCTGAAGGAAAAATTAAAGCAATGGTGTAACAGCCGGCCTAACATACCATAGAGCGGACGCCGACAGTAAGCTCGGGCACCGCAGCAACCCTAATAAGTGGCAATCAATTAGAAAAATACACACGGGCAGCCGAAAGAAACAATCAGCGCGGCCCTGACATCTCTGATGTTAGTAAAGGAAGAATATAAGCCACGAGCGTGACACACCGGTACACTAAGACCGCCACACGCGTACCCTCCCCCCCCCCCCTTTCTTTTCCCCGGGGACAGAGAAAAGAGGGAGAATGGCGACCCTAATAGGGCTCAGGACTACACGGGGTACGGGACAATAATGCGGGAGGGGCATCTCTTGGAGGCTCACCATCAGCCTAAACCGCCTACCCTATGGTTGGGGAATTGCGGTGGAGTCTAGCTCCATAAACACACTAGGTGCTGCCTACCTTCACCCGACCCGCGCAGCCCAGGCTGGGAGGCATTAATTCACAATGAGGACGGGTGGAAATAGTCCCGCAGGGCCTCGAGCTGTCAAGCCCCGCTCGCCTGCGAGAGCGTGATACTTCATGTCTTCGCAGTTCCAGCACTGCAGAGAAATCTGGGGATTGTGGGAGGTCCTCTGGTATATGTAGGGCCGGGAGGAGCTTGTTTTCTTCGTGATCTGCAGTGCACGGCGCTGAAGGCGGAGGTATACCCATACGTTATGAATATGTTCTGGAGCAGGACGTGCTGTATGCTTAGAATAAACGCCATGGTCCTGTGGAGTGAGTTTTTAACCATTGTCTGCACAATCCCATTAAGAGGTAGTCACATATTAATATATTAGAATTAAGCACCAAAACAGAGTGAATCATACTTACTTTTTCTTTGTCTCTGTATCCATAACAATGGATATATATTCATCAATCAAGGAGAAAGCAAAAAAATGAAATACTTCCATGTCCTGCGAACCAGCAGGGGACACACCATTTGACCTAGAGTGGAAAGTTAAGGGAATATATATGTTAAAAGCGTAGGCACTAATATAGAGGAACACTACTGCAGCACAGTCACTTGTTACACCTTATGTCATAAATCGGATAGATTTTGAAATACAGTACTATATCTGACTAATTCAGGGGGCAGACACAGCAGAAAAGACCCTGGAGCATCACATTGTAGCAAGCAGAACCATGTGGGGACAAAGTCCTGACAATTTGAACCACCTCTTGCCAATGAAATTCTAGTTAAAAAAAAAAATTACAGTGGAAAAACTAGGCCCATGGCAGGTCTTCAATACCAAAATCTTATTTCTCTTATGAGGGCCCAGCTCCTTTTATTCATAATTGTGGTACACATCCCAAACAGTACAAAGCCAGTGGGGGAATAAAATAAGAAGGACACCAAACATTAGAAGCATCCACAGGTTTGGATGATCTAATGAGGAAAAAAGTAGGATCACAGCCTGGCCTGTTTGAGTCTGGATAGTGAGAAATACAATCCACCTCTAGGACCATTTTTGCTATTAGGCAACCCGAGGCTCAGGCGGTGGGGCAGCATGAACACCAAATATGGTCCTCTTTCTCCTTTTTGACCAGATCAAGACAGCCAGCCAAGAAATAATCAGACATGAAGGCATGTCCTTCAGGACAGGCCCTAGAGAGGAAACACAGGCTGGAATAAGTTAAAAGCCCCACCCCCTTGACCCCCAGGCCTCAATATTCAAACAAGTAATAATAAATGATGAACCTAAAACTATAGTGGGGGGGTGGTAACGGCTATGGAAAAGATAATCAAGGAACTGCTAACTAGGGATGGGAAATGGCCTGTAAGACCCTTCTGCCAAAGGATTGTTCTTTGTCTGATAATAAGTCTAGCCCGTAACATTTCAGGAAGGTGCGGGGAGATGGCCAGGTGGCTGCCTTACAAATTTCTTCTACTCAATATTTCTGATACATGGCGGGGAAGAATCCATGCATGTTTAGGCTAGCGCAATAGCTTGCCTAATCCATCTGGCCAGAGAGGCTCTCGAAGTGGCTTGGCCTATATTCTTTCAGTCAAATGAAACAAACATTCTATCTGATCTAGAGAACCCGTGCGTGCGTTCCATGTAGCTAATGAGACATTTACAGACATCAACTGCTCGAGTGGATAAGTTTGGAGTTTCCAGATCGGGCAACAGGGAAGGAATGGTTATAAGTTAAAAGGTAGAGTACGTTTTGGGTTTGTACAAAGGTTCAGGTTTTAGTACAATTCTGTCAGGAAAAATGGTGCAATATGGTTCCCGGGTAGATGGGGCTTGTAGATCGCTGAACCGTCTGGCAGAGGACAGGGCCAGAAGGAGACTGGTTTTAAGGGCCTTATCAAAGGCCTTATCTAGGGGTACAGGCTTCTTCTGAGCAATGGAGATAAAGAATCTGTTAATTAAAGTGCGATTCCTGAGTCTTCTGTTTATGAAGACTGACAACGCAGAGGCCTGAGTATTTTGGGTACTTACTGCTAACCCTAGGTAATAGCCCTCCTGTAGAAACTCAAGTATTGTGGAAATTGCCTGTTACTTCAAACGGTTAGCTTCACAGAATGAATGATATATTTTTCAAACATTAGCGTAGATCCATCTGGTAGTCATTTTCCTACTGTCTAGGAGCGTCACGACTAGTCTAGAACAGAGACCCTTCTTTCTTAGCATCGTCCAGGATCCAAGCTCGCAACTTTAGGAACTGAAGATTTTGGTGCAGGCCCGGACCCTGCGTCAAATGTTCTGGAATTAATGGTAGTTCCAATGGACCCTCCTGTGCCATTGCTCTTAGTGCTGGGAACCAACTTCTTCTTGGCCATGCTGGTGCAATTGGAATTACTTTGGCCTGTTCCGAATAATTCTTGCAGCAGAAGTTGAAGCGGAGGGAATGCATAACCTAGTTGGAAATGTCTTGTTTTGGCCAGGACGTCGATCCCCAAGGCTCTGTCTCCCCAACTCAGGGAGGAGAACTGACGACACTTAGATCTATTTGCCTCGGTATCAAACTCAATTTCAGGAATGCCTCATCTGGCCTCCAGTAACTGATAGATTTGTGGGTTCAAGACTCATTCTGACTGGCGGAACTGTTCTAAACAGTACCCTTCCTGAATAGTCCATAGGATAAAGGGGTTTCGGGAAATCTCCTCCCAGGCGGGTGAAAATGGAGTCTTACCCCTGCCAGAATGTCAGGAATGAGACTTAGGATCCTAAGGCGAGGTGAATAGAGTAAACCCCTACCCCTGCACCTAGGAGTCTGTCAGGGCTTCCCATTTTCTGTCCTAAACTCCTGAGGGAATCTAGACTTTTGTAGTCTGACCTCTGAGGGGGCACCGGTGCCTTTCTTTTAACAGGAAACTTACTCCCTCTTTCTGAGGAACATTAAAGAACAGGTCTAACTCAAAGCCAAACAAAAAGCTTTCTTCAAAAGGGGAGCCAACAAAGGTGTGACTTCGATGCCTGGTCTTCTTGCCATGTTTTGAGCTTGAGAGCACGACTGGCACTGTTGGAAAGTGCCATGCTCCTAGCATTAGCTATAATTGCTTAAAACATAGGGAACAGCATCCAAAATCTCCTCCTTGGGGGCTCCCCAAATTAGGTCACTCCCGAGACTGTTTACTCACATTTCTAAGACATGTGCCTTCACAATCAGTGGAAATCAATGGTTTTAAGAGAAAGGCATCTGTATCCAAAACCTTTTTGAGGAGGACGTCTGCTTGGTTATCCATGGGGTCTCTCAAACTCCCCATGTCCTCACAGGCCGTATTTCTTAGACACCTGGGCCAGGGAAATGTCGACTCTGGGTGCCTTAGCCCAAGACGACAGATTAAAGTGTAGATTTCCTTTAGAGGAAGCTAGAGACCTAGGGAAAAAGAACCTAGCCTCAGGGTTCTTCTATTCTCTAGAAATAATTTACTTAATTGAGTCATGCACAAAGAATTTTGGCCTTTTGGAATCTTGAAAATTTAAGAGATCCTAGATTCTTTAAGAGATATTGGCTGAACCGGAGTATCTATCTTTAAGGTAGTGTAAATGGCCTGTATCAGATCTCGTGCGTCTTCCACTGAGAATCTGAACCTGGAACTGGCAGATGTATCTAATTTAGCTGAATGTTCCATCTGATTAGAGTGTATGGATTCATCCTATGTGGCTAACCTTTCCTCCTCCTCATCAGAAGATCTACTTCTGGATAAGAATGGAGGAACTCCCTGGTTCTAGATCCCTGACCCCCCCCCCCCCCCCCCCATGGCCCCTCTATCCTCTGCTATGAGCAGAATGGCTCAGACTGGGTGCTAATAGAGATGCTCTAAAAAACCTTAACTCAGGGGATTGAGATTAGAGTTGACAATATCCTGGAGACTATGTGTACATAACTGATTGTTCCAGCTGTCTGCTGCCAATGTTTCTAAGACTCATGTCTGTTAGGGGGATGAGAAGAAGGTCTAGAACTAAACCTGGCTCTGTTCCTGAAGTGCTCAGGCAACTTCTTGGAGACCATTCTTAGTAGATCCTCCGAAAGTACCAACTATGATCCGAAAATTAGATCTCCCTCAAAAGAGAATGCCACAGAGTTTTGCCTTGGAGGGTAAACTGCCTTGCCAGGTTTTTAGCCAGATGGCTCTTCTGGCACAGTTGATAAGAGCAGAAGCCTTAGTGCCAGCTCGGACTACTTCGGCCAAGGCGTCTTCTAGAAACAGAATGACTCTAAACATGGAGGGGAGCATATCTAGATGTGTTTACTTTACTTAGGAGTAGCTTTCTCTATGAAACCCTTGAGGTTGGAGAGCCAAGCCTTGAGGTTTCTAGCCACACAATCTGAGGCTATAGTAGGCTTAAATGCAAAGGCTGCAGCATCCCAAGCCCTTCTAAGGATACCCTCCATGCGACAGTCCAGCAAAGAACTTCTCCTGGAACTGCCACTTTTTTTTTTAATTCTTTATTTATAAATTTGAAGCATACATTACAGCAAAACGAAGGTACCGGCAAACCAGTTGACAATGATTATCAGTGTACTTTCACAGGCTGTACAATATGCAATAAAAATCTTTGGATTTCGTACACAGTCGGCAACAATTTAGTCAAAATTTTGCAGGGTCGCCGCCCCATATCTAGCCTGAGGCTCATGTCAGCAACTCAGTTGGAATGTTAAACCAGGGATACAACTAACGGGTAGTGGGGGGGGGGGGGGGGGGGATGGTGTGTGGGCCTCTGGGTCTCCATCAAGAGAGTCTTACACTCGTCGGACTCAGAAAACATAAGCCACCTATACCAGGTGACTGTGAAACTCTCAAATCTGTTCTCTCTAGATAGCATAAGGTTCTCAAACCACATAATCTCATTAACTTTCAGAACCCACATTGATATTTTCCACATTTGGGGAATGCAAGCCTTAGCCGCGTTCAGCAGATGGCACAATATGGATTTCTTGTAAACCTTCATAGGGGCCTCTGACAAATGAAGGAGGCAGGTGGCAGGGTCATCAGGTATACCTGTTTCGGACACTTTCCCTGCCACCTCCCTCACCGAGTTCCAGAAGGATTTGAGTTTAGGGCAGTCCCAGAAGATATGTAACAGGTCCCCTCTCGCCACTCCACACCTCCAACACTCAGCTGAGGCCTCTGGGTGCCACTTATTGATCAATGCCGGCACTCTGTACCAGCGTGTAAGAATCTTGTAACTGCACTCCTGCAACCTAGTGCAAATGGATATTTTGTGTGGAGTGGCCAGAAGTCTACTGCGTTGTTCCACTGTGAAGGAGACCTCCAGGTCCTCCTCCCATTTCCTTATAAAGGGGATATAATTTATTTGTGTATGTAGGAGAGCGTGTGTTTGGTTGCCTCTGCACTGGAGCATAGCTCTTCAAAGGGGGTAGTTTGTCTCATCCCTCTCGAGAATTCCCGAAGTGAGCGAAGAAAGTGCGAGAACTGGGTTTGTTGCCAGCCAGTCCATGCTGGCAGTCCTTTAGCCTGTGTGAGGGCTTCCAGGTCACACCATCTCTCTCCCAATCAGAAATGTTTTGCCCTACAGACGCCCATCCCTCGCCATTCCCTAGGTGTGGCCCCCTCGCATCCCGGGGGAAACATGGGTTCCCCAATATTGGGTACATTGGGGGGAGGGCAGGGGAGATATCAGGGTGTACCATGTACCTCTGGCAGGTTCTCAAGGTTGCACCTATAGTGGGGTGCTTCGCTGCTTGCAAAGTGTCCTTGCGATTTAACCAAATTACATTGGCCAACAGTGCTTCCAACAACCCCTGCTTTAGTCCTACCCAATGTTTAGGTCTCCCATGCAAACACTAATCTACCGCTCTGCCTAGATGGACTGCTGCGTGGTACGTGACTGGGTCGGGGAAGCCCAGCCCACCATTTTCCTTGGCCCTAGCAAGTATGTTTCTGTTTAACCTTGGTTTCTTTTCCCCCCAAACGAATCTAACAAAGAGAGCTCTTACTTTTTGAAGAAAGGTCTGCGGGACTACAATCGGAAGTGTCTGGAGGAGATACAGCAGCCGAGGAAGCAAGTTCATTTTAATGGCGGCTAAACCAGGATATCTTCCCATGTGACCATCTAGTTGTTTCCTCCTCAAATCTTTTCAATAAAGGTAGAAAGTTAGTGGAGAAAAACATTTGACAGGTCCAATTCTAGTCCCCAGATATGTGACATTCTCTCTGGCCCATTTAAATGGGAAAGCATTCTGAATGTTGCCAAATCTCTTCGGGGGGATGTTTATGTTGAGGGCCTCGGATTTTTTGAGGTTGATCTTGTACATTGAGTGTTCCTCATACTGCTTCAATTCTACCATCAAGTTCGGGAGGGATGCCATGGGGCACGACAGGCTAAAGATCAGATCATCCACGTAGGCGGCTACTTTGTAGTGATTGGACGCGCCTTCTAAGCCCTTAATCACCAAATTCCGACGGACTCTGCAGAAGAAAGGCTCTAGGGCGAGTATAAATATCAGGGGTGAGAGTGGACATCCCTGTCTTGTCCCGTTAGATATTCCAAAAGACCCCGAAAGCACACCATTCACCCAAACCACGGCCGACTGAGAACTATATAGGCTCCCAATCCTGCTCATCACGTTTGGGCCAAATCCAACGTGTTTGAGCATGGCTTGCATAAACTCCCAGCTTACACTATCAAACGCCTTTTCGGCATCGGTCACGAGCAGGAGAGTGGGAGCGTCTCTCTGCTGTGCTAGATGGATCAAATTCAAAACCTTCCTGGTATTGTCCCTCGCATCTCTGTGTGGCATAAACCCCACCTGGTCAAGCCCTATAACGTGGTGTAGGTATGGAGCGATCCTGGAGGCTAGGATCTTTGCGAACAGCTTTATGTCCATATTTAAGAGTGAGATCAGCCTATAACTGGAGCATTGGGCGGGGTCTTTCCCCTCCTTCGGGATTACCGTGATGTACGCTCTCAGGGTGTCTGGCGGGAGAGACCCCCCCCCTCTTTAATGGAGTTAAAGACCTTTAGTATTTTGGGGGCTAAGAGTGGAAAACATTTCTTATAATACGGAAGGCTCAAGTCATCTGGACCGCCGCTCCCGACACCGGCTTTTGGAGCTCAGTCAGAGAGATTGGATCCTCCAACCCTTCTAACACTTCCCTTGATAATTGGGGCATACCCGATTCCCCAATGTATTGCGCCAGGCGTGGCTCTCGATCTGCTCCTTGTTCTTTGGAGAGATTGTACAGGGTTTCGTAGAACTTGTGGAATGCCTCTCCAATATCCCTAGTTAGATGTGCTACTCGCCCCCCGACATTGTTAATCTTTGGGATATATGATCTAACCCCTTCGGCCCGCAGAGCTCTCGCTAAGAGTCTGCCACACTTATCGCCGGATTTGTAAAATATTCTCCGGCAATTACTCATTTGCGCCTTTATTTTATTGCAACAAAGCATTTTAAGTTTCTCTCTGAGGGCGGTTAGGTGTGAGAGATATTCAACTGCTAGTTAATTTTTTGGATCCTCGCTATTTTCCCAATCTCTCTGATGAGCTCCAGCATGCGCTCCGCTTTTTCCCTTTTAATTCTGGTCCCTATTTTAATGAAAGACCCCCTAATGACGCATTTATGTGCCTCCCAAAGGACTCCCAGGTTTATTTTATTTAGGTGTTGAGATCAAAGAAGTTTTGTAACTCTTTTTGCACTTTTGTCAGCACATTTTGATCCTCCAGAAGGGAGATGTTTAGCCTCCGAGACCAGCTCCTCAGGATCAGGTGGGGGCATGTGACAGTGAGGGTGATGGGTGCATGGTCTGAGACCGTGATATTGCCAATGGTGGCATCCGTGATCCTACACAGAGAGGCGTGAGGTACCAAAAACAAATCTATCCCTGAATATGTCCCGTGCAGTGAGGAGTAAAATGTGTAATCTCTCTCATTCGGGTACACAAGAAAACCGCTGCACCAACCAAAGTTAAAACCAATATAACCCACAAGTGTGCGGCGGTCCCGTGAAGCAACTATACACAAAGTTCTTGGGGGGGGAAAGTGGGGTGTTATGGTCCCACCTTCCGTTGGGGACCTGGATCCTACTTGGTAGTGGTCGTCCCTACTCCTTACGTCTGAAGTTTAGGGGGGGAGGAGGATTGGAGCCTTATGGGGGTCCAATAGTCCTAAATGGAGTAGTTTGTGGGACTTGTAATGCTAATAGAAGATTTGACCACGTTGCTTTTTGGGTGTATTTATTTGTCACAAATTATCTCCATAACTATACATCAATATATACACATATTTTTTATCGTCATATGTTTTACCTTTTACAATACAAAGATTTTTCACATACTCCTAGTGGTACAGTACAAACTTATTTCACATATTTACAGTACAAACTTCATTCACATATTTTTACAATACTGCTGGCGCAAGAGTATCAGTTATTGGCATAACTGCTCTATACTCGGTTCTAGCAATGTTTGCTGCGCCGTAGTTTAGTAGTTAACCAAGTTCATTGCATCTGTTTTTTATCATGCAGGAGCAAACGTTTAACGTTTCGCTGGTTCTCCAGCTTCCTCAGTGCAAAGTAATATCTAATATTTAACAAACAATGAGATCATGATTAATAATAGTACATTATCTCCATATACTCTAATGAAAATTATTCAGGGTGTACTTACTGCCCAGATGCCTTGGTGATTAGGGGCAATCCTGCCTCTATTGGGTTGAGACGCCTATATGGGGAATGAGATGATTTATTAGTGCTGTGGACCGGGCCAGTATATGTCACTGCGGTCCTGGTAGCCAGTAGATATAAATGTACATGTACCTTGGTGGCGTGTTCTCTTTTTGGTAGAGTTGGTGATCGGTGGGCTTTATTGTACTAGGAGCCGCCTCATGCCTAAGTATATGACCAAGGAGGGGAAGTAGTTAGAGACTGGCTGTATTGTAGTACAGTGTTAAAAGTCGCTAAACAGTTAAACAGCAGAGCGCTTACCAGGTGTGGGTTGCATGAAGCTGCAGGATCCCCTCAGTGTGCTCAGGGTGGGGGTCCTTGGTGCGCCAGTTGTTAGGGGGAATATCAATGTTCGTGGTGTTAATAATACTATTATTAATCATGATCTCATTGTTTGTTAAATATTAGATATTACTTTGCACTGAGGAAGCTGGAGAACCAGCGAAACGTTAAACGTTTGCTCCTGCATGATAAAAAACAGATGCAATGAACTTGGTTAACTACTAAACTACGGCGCAGCAAACATTGCTAGAACCGAGTATAGAGCAGTTATCAGCCAATAACTGATACTCTTGCGCCAGCAGTATTGTAAAAATATGTGAATGAAGTTTGTACTGTAAATATGTGAAATAAGTTTGTACTGTACCACTAGGAGTATGTGAAAAATCTTTGTATTGTAAAAGGTAAAACATATGACGATAAAAAATATGTGTATATATTGATGTATAGTTATGGAGATAATTTGTGACAAATAAATACACCCAAAAAGCAACGTGGTCAAATCTTCTATTAGCATTACAAGTCCCACAAACTACTCCATTTAGGACTATTGGACCCCCATAAGGCTCCAATCCTCCTCCCCCCCTAAACTATACACAAAAACCCAACACGTGGGGAGAGCTTTTACTCCCCACAGCCACACAAATGGGACCATCGCACCACTGCTTAATCTTCCTTATTACATTCTTTATTCATGTTTCACATAGAGCTTACAAACACAATTAAAACCATTTAAAAACATAATCTAAATAAAACACCATAAAAATGTTTGTTGGGCACTGTGCAATTCTCTATTAATACCTGGATATTAAAGAATCAAAGAACAATATTTGTTATCTTGTCCCTTTAAGTTATCCCTCTTAATCCCTCACAAAAATGGTCCCTCTTACTAAAACCTCATATAAAGTGCAATGTGCTAACTCTCAAGAATTATTAACTGTGCAAACAATATTGTGCAAACCAGGATGATATGATCACTTATACTTATCTAGATATCCAGCTCCCCCAGAAAAATGGGGACCCAAAGTGCTATGTGCTAACTTAATCTACCATAAGAAAAAAAAAATATTCATATACATTGTGCAAAAACGTTATCCAGAGGGAATAACCATGACCAAAAAATGGAATGAGTATATTATAGATTATTAATTACCAGGATATGTACAGTGCCCGCCTCCCACGCGTTTCATGACGACAGCGAACAAGCGTCACTTCCTCAGGGCAGGGTGTTGCAAAGATCTCGGAGGAGCACCAAGGCGTCTGATCTCCCTCGGGCAGCGGCGCGCTCCTCTCGGTGGGCGCCGAAGATCTGGGGGCGCGTAAGGGTCCAGCCAGTCCGGGATATGAACTGGATCACACTGGAGAAATGAGTAGAGATCCTCCAGTTCCTGATGGGATCTAAGTAGGAAAGACCCCCGCTCATTTTTAACAATCAGGTGGAACAGGTATCGCCACCTATAAGTTGCGCCTTTGCTTATGATGATCTCCAGCAGGGGCTTCATGGCTCGTCGTATCTGTAAGGTCCGTTTGGACAGGTCTTGAAGGATCTTTACAGTAGCTCCGTTGTAGATCACAGTCCCTTTACTCCAGGCTTTTCTGAAGATCTCCTTCAATGAGAAAAGGTGGACTTTGCACACTATATCCCTGGGGAATGCGGGGTCCGCACTTTTGGGCCCCAGAGCTCTGTGGGCCCTGTCTAACTCAATGGGAGTGGATAAGTCTCTGTCCAAAACTTTGTTGAGGATGGAGGAGCCAATATGTTTAACGTGTTCCGTGGCCGCTGTTGAGTCTCAGGTTATTTCTCCGGCTTCTGTTTTCTAAATCGTCCGAGTGGAGGTGGCGAGCTTGGAGCATCATTTCTTGTCTGTCGCATCTGTCTTCCAGTGCTTGAAGGCGGCTGATGGTTGTGGATCCATCCGTTTCTAGGGCGTCTACACTGGATTCCACTCCTGACACCTGCTGCCGGACAGCTGCTATTTCTCACTTGTGGTTCATACATTGCTATCAGGTTTTCGATATCTGCCTTAGTTGGCATACCCTTCAAAAGTGAGATAGTTTCCAGGTGCATCTCTGTTTCATTTGTGGCTTCACTGCTGGCTGTTCTTGCCGAGGTTGTCGCTCCCCATTCCTCCAGTGTGGCAGGAGTGGGCATTGGGATGACTAACAGTTCTGCTAGGGACATCAAGGTGGGGCTATCCCCCCGCAAGACCGGGGTTCCTTCTGGAGAGGGTGGTAAAGGAGATGCAGGGGATCCCATTGATCTCCCCATGCACTCAGAGACAGCTCTGGTGAGGGTCCTCCATGCTGCTCTCGCTGCCCTTGTCACTGGCTGAGGAGGTGCCAGGCGTTCTCTCCACCAGCACCATTTTGACCGACACCACCTCTCCTCCGTCACACGGGTTTCTTAGCACCAGGCGATTCAGCGGGGACCTCTTGCCCTCTTTTCTGTTCCTCCGCTTGCTCTGCTTTTTCGGCATAGCTGTGGCAGCCCTTCCACTGCTTGGCGAGTCGTCCGATACGGGCCGGGGATGCAGGAGCTGGGCTACGTGCGACTGCTCTCCACCATGTTGGGATAGGCCCCCATGCCACTCCTTTTTTAATACATCAAGGAGGGCGGAGTGGACCAGAAAAATTGTACTTTTATAACCAACATGTGGTATAACATGTCCTGGGCAGACAAATCTGCCAACAGAGCCAAGGTTTCTTCTGAAATCTTGTTGCTGGCATCTTTGGAGTTCTTATCTAAATCAGATCCGGCCCTGAAATCTGTATTAAGGGAGTCCTCATCAGAGGAAACTATGCCCTCACTAGCCACCAATTCAGTAGCAATATCTGCGGTAGTGGGATTAGGGGCAGAAAGGCTGATCAGAATTGGGTCTGTGGAAGCCTGATTGGCTGACACAGGGCCCTGAGCGGGAGCAGGATCTCTGGAAGTAGTTGCCGTGGTCCGAATGGTAGACCTACAGACTTCTAAAGTTGAAGCCATGTCATGTATGTTGCCCGATAAAGTAACTGGTTGCCTCATTTTCCATTGTATGTTCTAAACAGGCCTTACAAGAGGACCTATTGCAGGATTCGTCCAGGATGGTGGGGCAATTTAAAGTCTGATGGTCTTGACGTCAAACTTGGACTTGGGGGGGGGGGGGGGGGGGGGGAGACCCTATCCTTTTCTCTCTCTTTTTCCTTGTTCTTAAGAGGAGGAGGATGAGAGGTAAATACAAGGGAACACCATTAATAAGAACTCTTAAGGGCACTAGATGCATACAAAAGTAAAGCACACGTGCATCCTCCCCAGATAAAACAGCAGAAAGATTTGATAAAGATATCTGAGAGGTGAGAATACATAAGAGTAAAAACAAATCCACCTGAGCACCACTTATCCTCCATGAAGTCCCAGTGGAAGGTATCTGCCAGTATGTTAGCAACATTTCCTACTGAGGCCCCAGTGCACTTCACAGTGGGTGAGGGATGGGGTTTAGGCTAAAATACATAGGAGAAAATTCTAGGCAACCTGACTAATGGCCAACATTCTTTTATAGAAAGGCCATCGGAACAGAAGACTAATGGCACAGGCCTGTACTCATATTGAGGGACCTTACGAAGACTTACAACCAAAAGAAAAAAAAAACAAGCACCATTTTCATACAGCTGAAGTTAAGAAATACCACCATGACTGCTCAGTGATCCACAGGCCGCTGCTGAGCTTTTATTTGTAATTATACAATGGCACCTCCCACCAGCTAAATCACGCCAGACCCATTCCTCAGTTAATAGTGTTGGCTGCGCAGACACCGACCCACATCCCCTACATCAGCCTTGTCTGGTCGGGGGGAGAGTAAGTTAGTGGGGTGTTTTAGTGTGACTTGGGTGGTTTAGATGTATCAATGGGGAGACAGGAGGGGTTTAATTTTGATAACAGGTATGTGTGTAAATGTGGCTGCTGGGGAAAGGGGTTGGGGTTTAAAGTGGACCAACACCCAGGATTTTGACTATCCTGGGTCTTGGTCCACTTCGGTGGGGCACGCCCGATCGGGGTGCCCCGCTGTGTGAAACCCCCCCTAACCCCCCGAAAAACTCACCTCTCCCCGCTCCCAGCGCCGACGTACAAGGGAAGAACTGGAACGTCTAAGCGGCGGCGGCCGCCGCCGCCTCCCTCGCGTCACTTTTAACGCGCGCGCGCGCCGCGCCGGCCATTCGCAGACGGCCGGCGCGGAGGCGCGCACGCCTACAGGGGCGCGAGGGAGGCTAAGAAGATAAGGTAGGTGAGTTGGGGTGTTTGGGGGGGGTTTCACCCCGCGGGACATCCCGATCTCGGATGTCCCGCGGGGTGGGGGGTGATCGGCCCGGGAATCTTATAGATTCCCGGGCCGATCACCCCAGGGTGTTGGTCCACTTTAAGTGTGACTGCTGAGGGGATAAGGGGGTTTACCTGAGCTGATGATGTGATTGGGGGGTTTAAGTGTGGCTGTGTGAGGGGTATAAATGTAGCAGCTGACAGGGGAGGGGGGATTTGAGGTGGCCAAAAACCCAGATTTTTCATTCTCCTGGGCTTTGGCCCACTTTACTTGGGGCATCCTGTTGTGTGAGAAACCACCCTAGTTCGCCCGGTATTCTTACCTTTACAACAATCCCACGGCACATGCACAGGCTCTCCTCCAACAGAATAGATTTGCGTGCGACACCAGCACTAAACTGCAAGATCCTAAGGAAGTTAAAATCAAGCATTGAGTTATGTGGGATGAGGACAGGAAATAAATGCACACCGTATTGATGCACCAATCCAATTGCATGTGATTCCTACACTACACATACATGCATCATTTATCTGTCCCAAATGGATGGAGCTCTGCTAGCAAATGATGAGATCTCTCTACTGCATGACTCACGGATGGTGTGAGGGGGTAGATTAGGTTAGTTTAGTGTTGCTTTGGAACAGGACACTACCTGGCACAGAACTGCAAGGGTAGATTTAGGGCTGCTTTAATTAATTCTATGACCTTAAGGTAGTCCAGTCTCCAAGCCCCCCCCCCCCCCCCCCCGCAACAGCTTGGAACTCACCGGGGAGCCAGTTCTGTGGGGGGATTACTTAAGAGACTGGACTTTCACTTTAACCCTTTCGCTGCCAGCCTACCTGGAGTTTTTGTCACCCTTGGTGCCAGACCATTTTGAACTATTTTGCGCTCCCCATGTTCAAATGTGATTTCCAGGGATTTCCCAGGAAAATGATATATTGTTTTTTTCAGAAGAGTCTGGGCTTCAACATGCGATGTCTTGTTTGGCCTTTTTTTTGTGTATTCTCAATACTTTTGGGTGAAATATGTGCAAAAAAATTAAAAAAAATCTATTTTTTGCAATTTGTAGTGTTTTTTTGTAATAAAAAATGTAAGTTTGTCAATAAAATCTTATTGCGTGTGAAACCCCAATTTCTCCCGGTTACAGCGGTTCCACATATTTATAGGTAGACACCCTTTCCTGCCCAGGAGACTCCCCCAAACTGAAACAGCGCTTTAGGGGATTTTCAGAAAAAAATACAACTGTGATATGCACTATGTGCACCTTGCAGTTTTTCCAGTAAAATAACCCTTTACATTTGAAATACCCCCAACAAACTATATATTCTCTGGAAGTACACACCTCAAGCTTTCTAGGTGTACCAGGCTTGTTGATGTGGCCACAGTTTTCTGGAAGTAATCCCTCAATGTATTCTTTGGTTGCAAAGAGTTTCCCTAAAAAAAGGATAAAAAAGCAGAATCAAAGCAACATTTTCCTAAAAAAACTATATACAAACAAGAAAAAACAAGTATAATCTGAAAAAGCAACCTCCCCCGAACAGAACGATACCCAACATGCATAGCTACTGTCAAGGGAAGAGTTGCCAAACACCCCAAAGTAAAGCATGCGCATAACGGTAATTTTTCTTGAAAATTTCAGCTCTGCAGACAAGATGCACACCTTGCGATTTTTCAACCAAAACAACCCTTTACATTTGGAATATCCCCCATAAACCATATATTCCCTAAAAGTACACATGTTAAGCTTTCTAAGCGTACCCAGTTTGTTGTAGTGGGCTTATCTTTCTGGAATTGATCCCTCAAAGGATTCTTTGGTTGCACAGGGTTTCCCTAAAAAATTTATAAAAAAGCTGAATAAAAAACACCTTTTCCTAAAATATAAATATGCAAACCAGAAAAAACAAGCTAAGTCTGAAAGCGCAAGGTCCCCCGAACAGAACAATACCCAACATGCATAGCTACTTTTAATCCTTTTAATTGCCAGCCTACTTGAGATTTTGTCACCCTCTGTTGACAGGTCATTTTTCCCCATTTTGCGCCATGTTTTGCGACATTTTTGCTGGAATTTTCAGGAAAATTATATATATATATTTTTTGCAGCAGAGTTTAGGCTTTAACATGTAAATGTAAATTTTATTCTGTTTTTTTACAATATTATTGATATTAAAAAAAAGTAAATAAATAAAATTTTTTTTTAGAAAATTGCCTCCTTTATTTTAAATAAAAAATATTTTATTAAAGAAAACCGTATTGCATGTGAAAGCCCCATTTCTACAGATTAGAACGGTACCACATATTTATCGGTAGCCCCCCGTTCCTGCCCAGGAGACCCCCCTAACTGAAACAAGTACTTTATAACATTTACAAATAAAATACAACTACCATCCACACTACAAAGGGTTAAATCGGGGAAAAAAAATTACATAGGGGCCCCCCTCCCAGGGGGGGGGGCCCCATTTTTTTGGGGATTTTTAAGGGTTAAAAACCCTTAAAAATCCAAAAAAAAAAAAACGACATGGGGGCCCCCTTACCCAAAGTAACCAGCCCGGGACCAGCTATGCAGGGCTTGTAGGAACAGGGCACAGGGGCCAGCTTTTGTGGCCCCTGGCCCTGCAGGCTACAAAGCCCGCATAGCCCGTGGGCCCGGGCTCTTCTGCCCCCCCCTGGCCTTTGGGGAGGCAGGTAATGGGGGTGCCAAGGGTTAATGGCAAGTCACTCGCTAGTGCAGGTGACTTGCCATCCCCCAGCCTTGTGAACTGATATAGGGGTCTTGTGGGTTAAATGTAAAAAAAAAACACCACACAGACGCAGAAAAAAATATTTTATTATTATTATTTTTTTTTTTAATACTTACCTCCCATCCATCTTCCCCTCCCAATCACTGGCTTCTGCTCATCTGCTGGAAGCCTTTTATAGCTGCTGGGTGACAGAACATAAGGGGTTAATTTAAAAAAAAAAAAAGACATAGGGTCCCCCCTCCCAGGGGGGGCGGACCCCATTTTTTTTTTGATTTTTAAGGGTTAAAAACCCTTAAAAATAAAAAAAAAAATGACGTGGGGTCCCCCTTACCCAGCATTACCAGCCCGGGACCAGCTATGGGGGCTTGTAGGCACAGAGTGGGGGGGCCAGCTTATGCGCAGGTGGCTTGCCATCCCCCCAGCCTTGTGAACTGGTATAGGGGTCATGGACCCCTTACCAGTTCACAAGGGGTTAACAGTAATAAAAAAAAAACACCACACAGATTAAAAAATAACTTTATTAAAAAATAAAAACTTTTTTTTACTTTACTCACCTCTGATCCTCAGCTTCTGTGTCCCTCGCAGCTCTGATGACAGTTATTGTCATCGCTGGCCAGTGGAGGAGGGAGGCAGGTGATCAGATCATCACCTGCCTTCCTCCTCCTGTGGCCAGCGATGACAAGTGTGAGAATCGCAGCCCGGAGCCAGGACGACACCCGGAGGTGTGACGTCATAAGCCCCGCCCCCAAAGGGCGGGGCTTATCTGCAAAATGGCGGCACCCGTCGAGCAGGACAGGGAGAGGGCCTTTCAGGCCCTCTCCTGAAGCTGGAGAGCCGGGGGGGGCGATCGGAGGCCCCCCTGGTGAAGAGGAGACCCGGCGGGAGCAATCGATCACTAAGGTAAGTAAATGTCATTTTTATATATTTTTTTTTTTTAACATGTATTTCGGCGGCTGCTGAAGGGGGGGGGGTGGCTATTCCGGGCTCTCCCCTGCACCCGGGGGGGCCTGGGTGGGGGATCGAAGCCCCCCCCCGGATGAAGAGGAGACCCGGCCGGATAGAACAAGGGGTCAGGTGAGTGTTTTTTTTTTTTACTTTTACTGTAGCAGGGGGGAAAGTCAAGCCCGTAGTTTCTACGTGCTTGGCACTTAAGTGGAGTGGAAGCAAGCACGTAGAAACTACGGGCTTGGCACTGAAAGGGTTACGCTTTCACTTCCACTTCCTTCTCCTTGCAAAGCTTTGTCCAGACACTTACTAATATGACAGCATTGCAGACTTTCAATTAGTTGAGGTTAAGCTGCCACAGGAGTGCAGCTCAGGTAAACGGACACCTCTGCCCTCTGCCTAGATGCCATGCACCTTCCATGACAAAGTCCTATCCCACCACGCCCTCTTGTAGTCATTTTCCCTCCCCCTTCCCCTCAGTAAAATTATTGGGTGCACCACCGGTGGTAGGGGACCAGAAAAAACGGAATTAAATGAAAAAACATAATTCAAGAAGATTACAGTTACAGTACACAGCACAGTGAGTATGAACAATGTGGAGAGAGTTTGAAGGCCAGTTGGCCACCCACAGATAGTGGTCTACATTGGTTTCTGACACTCTTCAGTGAATTTTGTGAAAGACTGCTACTGTTTCTGCAGGCAATGGTA
The DNA here is from genome assembly GCA_027917425.1 of Gastrophryne carolinensis. NCBI lineage: Eukaryota > Metazoa > Chordata > Amphibia > Anura > Microhylidae > Gastrophryne > Gastrophryne carolinensis. The sequence goes on along the minus strand of CM051234.1, from coordinate 437,591,805 downwards.
AACACCATTGCTACTCCCTTATCCTGTAAATCACCCCCCATGCCATAAAAGGGAGTATTTTTGTTCAATCCTTTGCTGTTGTGGGCAGTATATGGGGTTTCATCTTCTATTCTTAACCTATATGAATTGTACTTCAAATTGCACAGGGGAGATTTCATCTGAATTATCTTAGAATGTACAGATTCGTCACTGTATTATGAGTAATCATAAAAAAATGATTATAAAAGGTTATTCTTGGGACAAGGTTAAATGTCCATTTAAGCATACTCCGTTTGCATACTAAATATATTTTATTTAACAAAAATTAAAACAAAACAAAAATAAAAAAAAATTGGTTCAGATTTTCAAGAATGGATTTTGGGATCTGGCCATAACAGGTAAGTACTTATTAGCAGCACATTCCTCTGGGTTTGATTTAGTAAAGGAAAATATCCTCTCTTCTTTTTAAACTGCACACTTACGCATGAGAGTAGAATAGGACATCCAAGAGAATGGTGCAGATGGAAGGCAGGGTGTCACGATCCAGGGTCAGGATGCAGAATTGGTTCTGTGGACTCTGCACTGGATGAACTGTAAGATCACACACTAAAAGAAAAATAAGGAGTTACTGCAAAGCCAAAATAGTGCAAACAGAGCTGTATTCCCGTATACACATTCTGCTTATAATTAGCCTTTTTTCACTGATGAAGAGCATGCCTATATTGAGTTTCACAGACTTTATAAAGTCAGCCTTCACAGGAACCAAGGGCATAATTATTTTAGATGTTAACATGAAGGATAATGTAAAACATCTGTACATAAGCGCAAAAAAAAAAAAACAAAAAAAACAAAATGAAATAAGATGGCCCATTGAACTGTTAAAAAAATGGACCATACTGCCACCATGTGGCAGTTTGCATGCAGTGCAGCTTATCCAAATTGAAAAAACAGAAAAGTGAAATGTAATTAGCATGTTCAAATAAAAGTTTATAGATACACAAAGCAGACTATATGTGCCTTACTTCCAAGCCTACTGCTCCAATGATAAGCTGGCTACAGGAGGACTCCCTTGTTTATTGGTGTCATCAGAAGCTGCAAGCTATGTTTTCAGCTCAAGTTAGCTCAGTCACAAGAGGGCAGGGAGACTTGCCAAGCAGAGTGCTCCTATCTTGGTGTCGCAGAAAGCGGCAGAGCACATATGGTTCTGCTGATGGCAGAAATGTATTCTGTTCCATTTAACTTCTGCATCCAGAACCGGCTGATTTGAGATGACACGCTGTGTGAAACCGCCTGGGATTGCCGCTATACTGAACTCGACGTCGATCCCACAATACAATGCCTCCACGAGCTGTGCCTGCAATCACTTCTACGGCATCCGGGCTCAGATGCGCTCCAGTGCCAGCCATTCAGGTAGGCAGGGGAAGGTAGCGCGACTGTGACTGCAGGGCAACAGGAGATGTGGCCAGTCGCATGGTGAAGTAACCCAGTATTTTTTCTGAACAACCTATACGTGGTCTCAAACTTGCTCAGTGGGCGTGGCTAGTAACATAAAACAAGACAAGAAGGACCTCCTGGATCAAGGAGACAGGAAAAATATAATTCTGTGATTCTCACCTGTATAATTGATTTTTCGCTTCTTCCACTCCAGGGCGTCACCGAATCAGATCCGAATGGATTAACTGGGACGGCAAGGTAAAAAAGGTGTGGTTCCTCAAGAGCCCCTTCACTCCTGCTCTCGAGACAGCACCCCAGCCCCACACTTCGACCAATAGTACTGCTCCTTCTCCTCCACATATTTTCCAAAAATAAAAAAATAAAATAAAAAAAGTGCCTTGCTCTCACCCACTGCACAAAAGAAACAGGCAAAGGGGGAGTATCTTCCCCATGGTCTACCCTGGGGGTCCCCTTCACAGAATTAAGGTGACGCCCTGTAGCGCCCGCAGGACCCTGGCATTTACCCTTAAAGAGGAACATTGCAGGTCTGGGAAGGTAATAAAAACTCCCTAAACCTGGTTTGACCCCCCCCCCCCCCCGCCCCTCTGGTTGAGCATTTGATTAGTAAAACTTACCTCTCCGGTCACATTGCGCGCAGCAACCTACCACTCCCTCGCCAACTTCCATAGGGCAGCACCATCTTGGAAGCCTTTGGCTTCTAGGCAGACACTGTGCTGCCCCTCAGATCTCTCACATGCACCATGTCATTACATAGGCTGCAATGACACTGAGCACAAATGTTAGGTGGTGAGGGGGTGGAAATGGGCCAGGAATTCAGCAGAATGTCAGTGTTTAGGATAACGCTGACAAACAAAAGGCAGTGCGGGAAGGAGGAGGAATTATGTGAGAGGAACAACAAATAAAGTCTGATGTTCCTCTTTAATTTTACCCCTGATCCGGATCAGAGGAACCGTAAGGGCCTGGAAAACATACAGGGTTAAATTCCCCACCTCCTCAACAAAAACCTATAAAAAAGGAAAAAAATTAATGAATTTAAGGAAAATGAATCCAAGCACAACCATCACAGTCCAGTCCAACTGCAAGAATGAAACTGGATTGTGGAGAGCAGCCCGAAGGAACCACACCAGTTATCCTGCAGTCCCTTTGGGCGAGACTTCACCTATTCATATCCGATTTGGTGATGCCCTGCAGTGGAATATGAGAGAAAAGGGGTTTTGGTGCACTTTAAACTCATGCAGATGTTGGGGAATATCATGCAGATGCTGCACTCTTGAACTGCATGTGAGCAGCCATATTTAAAGGGTTATTTTCATCCATCTATTCACCTCATTTGCTTTATTTTACGTGGTATGAAACTTTTTTTTTTTTATCAGACCCATGTGACTGAACAATTGAGGAAATGTGTAGGGGCTATGAGATTCTAAAATCTGTGGATATTATAGGGCTTTCAGAAGCAAATGTGCATTAAAAATTAAAATTAAATAGCCTTGTGATGGAGAATGCTGTTAAATGTATAGCCAGTTTAAGTTTGGTAGAATGCATACAGAAAGAGCATGACCAACTAAAATGATATATTCTGGCCAGAGACTGACCTGAACATTCACTTACTGTTCCTGGATTTCACACCATTGCTTTCCTCAGGGCGGGCCAACTGAACCAGGTCTCCATTTTCTTCTCGGTAGATTTTTAGTTCTCCGACAAGCGTGTGAATTACCAAAGGTAAATCATCCTCCCGCACCTGTGCAACACAAATTAAACTTCAATCCCAGAGCTAAAAGCATTATTCATATTGATGATGCGCTTCAATTTAAAAATGGAAATTGGTTAAAGAAATTAAATTTTTGCAGCCTTCCATTAGGCCCCTTTCACACCTTCCAATTTGCATCTATAGTAGAAATACTCCAACGTGTCACACGTTCACATGTCAAACACAAGGCCCATAAAAGGGCTTTGTTAAAAAGGGACTAAAAGTAATTATTTACTTTAGGCCCACTTTAATCCTTTTAGTGCCAGCTACGCAAGTCTCACATTGCTGCCTCTCCAACCATGGTACATGATACTCTTGTAGCTGTCCCTAGCCATAAAATAAAGTTAAAAACTCACCTGACCCCTCAATCAATCTGGGGCAGAGAAATGGCAGTGAGTAAAGAAAATTAAACTTAAAAAAAAATAAAAAAAAAACACCAGAGTAAAACTTACTTTAACTAGTAAGGGATCCATGAGACCTCTACCAGTTCACAAGGCTTGGGGGACTGGCAAGCTAGCGGGTGACTTGCCATTTACCCATTACCTGGGTTATTCTGCCCCCTCCCAAGCCAGGGGGAGGGGGCAAAAAAGCCAGGGGGTCATGAAGGCTATGCAGGCTTGTAGCCTTCAGGGCCAGGGGTCACAGAGGCTGGTCTACAAGCTTCCATAGCTGGTGCCCTGGCTGGTTATACTACAGGGGAGAGGGAACACCATTATCTGCCTATTTAAGAGATTTTAACCCTTAAAAATACAAAAAAGCCTTCAGTTTTGGGGGAGGGGGGGGGGCGAGTCTGCTGGGCAGGAAAGAGAGTCTACCAATACATATGTGGTAGAAATGAGGCTTTTACATGCAATATATTTTAGTGAAAAAGCATACATTACAATATAATACAAAATAGATTTTTGCACAAAATAGATTTTTGTACAAGTTTAACCCAAGAATTTTGAGAATACACAAAAAAGACAAACAAGACATTTCATGTTAAAGCCCAGACAGGCAAATCCCTGGAAGTCTCTTAAAAAATCACAGTTGAATATGTATAGCGAAAAATAGTGAAAAATGGTCTGGCAACACAGGGTGACAAAATCTCTAAGTAGGCTGGAACTTACAGGGTTAAGCAATAGTGTATTAGTATAGGCACTGGAGCAACAAGATATTGGAGTGGAGCTATTTACACAATTACAAGCATTTTAGACTTTGCCTGCAGAGGTCTTTCAAAGAGGAGAAAACAAAATAACTCTACTGACCTCAACAAAATGTCAGTGCAATTACAAGGATTAGGCCATCTAGTTATAATGTCAAGTTATTGCAACGTATAACGTGATTTTAATTCCATACCTAGACCAGACACAAAGGTATTGTTTTATGTGCAGTCATAAAACCTACAATTTGATAGTAACGTGCTATTAGAATTCACATGACTGTGTACTGCAGACAACTCCATGCATGTCCAGCAGTTAAAGTGGAATTCCAGAAAAAATACAATTCTGTGATTCTTGCCTGTAGAATTGACAAGGAGAAATGAGATGAGTTCCTCTCTTCCCATTTCCATTTATTTTCCTCTTTTTCCTTCTTTTTTATTTTTTTATGCTGATCAACTATTCGAGGAACGGATATAGTAGTCTAGCATATGGAGTGAAAAAAAAAAAAAAAAGAGAAAAAACAATTCTATAGGTGGGAATCACAGAAATGTATTTTCACTCAAATTCCACTCCAGGGCATTAGTAAGTCAGAAACAGATGGGACCTCCAAAAGCACTGCCCTTACATCAGGGTGGGATCACAGGTGTTAACCTTATTCCTTTAAATGAGGAGTAAGCACTTCCAAGAATCAAACTTTAGCTGAAGAGCTTACCACTGTCAGTAAAACCTTCCTACTGAAGGCGGAATCAGCCGAAGTGTGAAATGTGAACCTTCGTCCCAGAGTTACCCCGGACAGGCAAAGAGCCACAGCGGGGAGCACAGCAGCCGCGCCAGCCTGAAAGAGGCAGCCCCCGCTATGCACCAAGCGGGCAGCGAGCCGCAGCAGCGATGGCCTGAGATACAACCTGCACTTCGCTTGGCTGTGCAGCATCCAAGAGCCGGAAGGAAGCGCCATCCTCCTTCCTCTAAAAAAAGACCCGTTCCCCCACCCAAGCGTTCCCATCCCCTCTACGGGTGCGAAATCCTAAAGTGCCACATACACGTGCAAACACAAACAAATATGGTATAATGTGGGAAGGAAGGCAAAGAGGAAAATTATCCCCATGGTCCTGCCAGCAAGCTCACCAGACAAAAAAACCTGCAGCTGGTTGTCCCTTCAGCCCTTGAGGGTCCGCTTTTTAAAGTGGACCAACACCCAGGATTTTGACTATCCTGGGTTTTGGTCCACTTCAGGGGGGCACCCCGATTAGGGGTGCCCCGCTGTGTAAAACCCCCCAGAAACACCCCAATACTCACCTCAAAACGCTCCCACGTGGCCGGGTGACAGCGACGGACAAGCGCTGACAGCGACGGACAAGCCAGCGCGTCCACCGCCGCCTCCCGCACGTCCCTCTGACAGCGCTCGCGCCCGCGCCGGCCATTCACAAACGGCCGGCGCGGGCGCGCGCACGGCTAGAGGGGCGCGCGGGAGGCGGCGGCGGCTGAGGAGGTGAGTTTTTGGGGGGTTTTCGGGGGGGTTCCTCACCGCGGGACATCCCGATCTCGGATGTCCCGAGGTGAGGGGGGTGATCGGCCCGGGAATCTTATAGATTCCCGGGCCGATCACCCCAGGGTGTTGGTCCACTTTAAAAGACCAAGGTGACACCCCGTAGCGCCCCAAGACCCTGGCGCTTACCCCAATTCTGATACACACTATAACAGTTTGACCAAGGAGGCATAGGTGGGTCCAGCAGAATATACATTAATTAGAGGAAATTAAATCGATCTACACTTTTGCAGTCCAGTCCCAACTGCAAGAATGAAACTGGATTGAGGAGAGCAGCCAGAAGTATATATAGGCCGGGAGGAATCACATGTTTTGTCTTGCAGTCCCCGCCCTTTGGATGAGAATTAACCCATCCTTTTCTGTCTTCCCGACGACTTGCTGTGGATTATGAGAGAAAAATCTCTTACCCCACCCGGGCTGCGGGCCATCTCCAGATTCTCTGCGCCACCATCTTGCCCGAGAGCACAGAGCTGCATCTCCCAAGCTCCATGTGCTCTCCAGACCATCTTTTCCAGTGAAAGGGTGATGGGAGGTCGTAAACACCTGGGGGATGCTGCTTTGTGTCATTCTTAGCTGCTGCCACCCATGACCGTGAGAGAGACGCTGGCCCGAAGACACAGAAAAAAAACAATTCTGTGATTACTCACCTGTAGAATTGGTATTATACGTATACAGCACGTCCTGTTCCAGAATATTCCTTACCCATGGGTAATACATCCACAAGATGGCGCTGGCCTGCAGAAAAACAGCTTGTGGCCTCTCCCGGCCCTATATAATTCAGGGACTTAAAAAACTTAAAAAAGGGGGGTAAAAGGTATGAACAGAAGACCAAGTAGCGGCCTTGCAAACTTGTTCAACAGAAGCTTGGTGCTGAAAGGCCCAAGAGGCACCAATAGCACGAGTAGAATGAGCAGTAAGGCGAAAGGGAGGCTCCTTCCCCTTAGCAGAATAGGCCTGAATCACAGCCTGGCAAATCCACTTGCTGAAATGGACTTCGTTGGAGCCAGACCCTTCCTAGGCCCAGATGGAAGCACAATAGAGCATCAGTCTTCCTGAAAGATTCAGTAGCCACCAAATAGAACTTCAGAGTCCTGACCACATCCAGATCGTGTAAAACCCGTTCCTTAGGGTTACTAGGATTAGGCATAGAGAAGGCAAAACGATGTCCTGATTGAGATGAAAGGGAGACACAACCTTAGGCAGAAAATCTGGCTTAAAACGAAACACCACCTTGTCCTGGTGTCTCTCAAAGTAAGGGGGTTTGATGGAAAGCGCCGCCAACTCAGAAAACACGCCTAACAGAAGTGATAGCCACCAAAAAGACTACTTTAAGAGTCAAAATGGACAAAGGGGCCCCATGCAGAGGCTCAAAGGGAGACCCCTGCAAGGCAGATAAGACCAAGTTCAAGTCCCATACTGGTAACATAGGCTTATGTGGAGGACGCACGTGAGAAACCCCTTGGAAGAAAGTCTTGACCATACGATGGTGAGCAAAGGATCTTTGGAAGAAAATGGCCAGAGCAGAAACATGACCTTTGAGGGTACTAAGCTGAAGACCCAAATCCAAACCATGTTGCAGGTATCCTAGGGATAGAAAACACCCTACAGGGAAGCGACTTAGACTCACACCAGTCAATGTAAGCATGCCAGACCCTATAGTAGATGGATGATGAGGACTTCTTCCTAGCCTGAATCATGGTATTAACAACAGAGGCAGGCAGCCCCTTTTCCATCAAGATGGAGGTTTCAACAGCCAGGCCGTCAAAGCCAGCGTTTGTAAATTGGGATGGCGTAGCTGCCCCTGAGTGAGCAGGTCTGGATCCTTGGGCAGAGCATACTGATCTACTGCCAACTGCACGACGTCTGCGAACCACACCCTTCTTGTCCAACAGGGGGCCACCAGAATGGTTGGCACCCCTTCCTGAGCAATCTTGCGCAGCACCTTGCCCAGCAGAGGAAAAGGAGGGAACACATAGAGAAGCTGAAAGCTCTTCCAAGACATTGCTAGTGCATTCATGGCCAAGGCCAGAGGGTCCTGGGACAGAGAGAAAAAGACTGGAAGCTTGTGACGGGACCCAAACAGATCCACATCTGGCTGACCCCAGCGGTGGAACAGGGAGCGAAACACCCTGCTGCTAAAGGGACCATTCTCCCAGACGAGAGGTCCCCCTGCTGAGGGAGTCTGCCTCCAGATTCTCCACTCCCGGGATGTACACAGCTGAGATGCAGGGAACATTCTCCTCCGCCCAAGACAGTATCAGGGACACTTCCTTGAGGGCCCTCTTGCTCCGGGTCCCTCCCTGATGATTGATGTAGGCAATCACCGTCTGGTTGTCCGAGCGGACCTGAACCGCCCGACCCCAAAGGTGTGCAGTCAATTGGGCGAGAACCAACCTTATCGCTCTCAATTCCAGAATGTTGATAGGGGTGTGGGCCTCCTGAGGGCCCCACTGACCCTGGAATTTCAGGGATTTCCAGAAGCCCCCCCAACCTGTCAGACTGGCAAATGTGGTGACTGTCTCCCAGCAAGGGGCCGGAAAGGATCTGCCCACCAACAAGTTTCTTGAGTCCAGCCACCACGAGAGAGACTGTCTGGCCAGAGGGGACAGAACCAACATCTGATCCAGGGACCGAGGGTCCCGATCCCAAACTGACAAGAGGTGAAGTTGAAGAGGTCTCATGTGAAACTGAGCGTATGGAACCGCCTCGAAGCAAGACACCATCAGGCCCACCAGCTGCATCCCCTGCTGGATGGAGGGATGAGGGCAAGACATAAGGAACCTGGCTTGGGCCTGAAGACTCTCCACCTTCTGCTGAGGCAGAAAAATCTTGACCTGAGACGTATCCAGAGTCATGCCCAGAAAGGACCTCCAGAAAAGACTCCAGTGTGGACACCACCCGCTGAGTATCCTTCTCGGCTTGCTGGAGAGATTGAGACATGATGAGAATGTCGTCTAAGTAAGGAAGGATGCAAATGCCATGAGATCTCAGCAGAGCCAGTACGTCCGCCAGTACCTTGGTGAATACCCTGGGAGCCACAAATGAATAGTGCTGATCCTCCAGAGCGAACCTGAGGAATCTCTGATGACCTGGAAAGACTGGTACATGAAGGTAAGCATCCTTGATGTCTACAGAGGTCAAGAAGTCCCCTGGACATAGTGAATTGACAGCAGAGCACAGAGTCTCCATGCGAAAGTGTCTGAATCTGACAAATTTGTTGGGGCACTTTAAATCCAGGATAGGTCTGATAGACCCGTCTTTTTTGGGAACGGTGAAAAGATTGGAATAGTAGCCTCTGCCCCTTTCCCTCAAAGGCACCTGGCAGATAACCCCCAACTCCAGAAGGTTTTGGACAGCAAGGCACAGACCCTGAGCTGACAGGGGGTTCTGAGCCATCCGGGATGTGATGAATCTTGGGGGCGGCCAGGCTGCAAACTCTATCTTGTAACCGGAGGACACTACCTCCTGAATCCACCGGTCTGAGACATGAAGCCTCCAGATGTGAGCAAAGAGCCGAAGCCGTCCCCCCACCCGGATGCGTGAGGGCGCCCCTTCATGTTTTGGGACCCCAGGAGAGGCCAGGACAGCCACGTCCTCTGCCCCTTCCCCAGTGATTTCCGCAGGCCCCAGTAAAGGAGCCTCCTTGACCAGGTCTGGAACCACGGAAGGATGGGAGAAGGGCACCCATCCCCCGAAAGGACCGAGGCGGCCTCCTACGTTGAGGTAAGCTACCGCCCTTGGCAAACAAATCCAAGTGTTCACCAAAAAGACATAGGCCCTTGAAAGGGAAACCAGTGAGAGCCTTATTAGCAGCATTATCAGCTACCCACTGACGTAGCCAGACAGAGCGGAGTATAGCTACCAACAGGGCAGAAGTTCTACCACACATTCTAATGGCATCATCCATAGCAGACAGGACATATGCAACAAATTCATAGCAAAGTAGGAGAGATCTATACTCTGCTCCTCCCGCGTCAGCAGAGGACCCTTCTAACAGGCTCTTAAGCAAACCGTTAATAGCAATAGCTGTAATGGCAGAGGCACAAACCGGGCGTAGCGCGGTCCCCACACAGGAAAAGGCTTGGCAAGCCAGTTGGTCCATACGCCAGTCCTCACCATCCCTCAGGGTAGTAATGTCAGGGGAATGCATGACAGATGTATTGGACAGGGACTCAGTACAGTCCCTTAAAACAACTAGAAACGAAACTACCCTTAGATTCCTTTAAAACCTTTTTAGAAACCTGTAACACTAGCCTTGAACAATATAGGCAAGACACGATCCAGTTTAAATTGGGAAAGTATAGACGCGACGCTCTAGATTACCAGGAGGGTCGCGTCTACACTTGGCGGGAACACCGTAGACAGCGTACATTTAACAGCAACCCACGCCTGGCCACTGATCCTGGAGCAAGTAGTTCCTCCTCCACATCCAGCAGCGATTTTTTAGAGCAAGGTCAACAGGACCCGCCCCCAAACAGAAGAAAGCAACAAAGACAAGGAGGGGCAGAAGGAGGCCCAAGGGGCAACCGCCGACCTCCACCATCCCGAATCAAATACAACACCCGGAACAGGACTGCTCCACAGTGATCAACATTTCTGAACACGGGTTAACAGACATGGAAATTAAGGTACTGTCTAAGGGTCTCACTTTTGCACCTACTAATAAGGGCAATCATTTTGATATCCAGATTGGGCTACAACAATTTTTTAGGACATTACGCATTAAGTCCTTCTTTGTTTATCATCCCACACCTGATGCCTGCGCTACTGGCCACCCCCCTGGCATGGATCTTAGTACATGTAAACCTAAAAGCACTTGGCTTCCTCCACCCACATCTCATGCAGTTGAGACCTTTATCAATCTGGTCCAAAATGACGTGAATATGTTGAGGGCCCCCAAGACAGCTGGACAACAGAATTTCTCCTTTAAAGAGAGACAAGCCCTTAAGGCCCTCTGCGAAAATCCCCTTGTCACTATTAAACCTGCTGACAAGGGTGGGGCCATAGTTGTTATGAACTCCACGGACTATAAAGAGGAAATTCTAAGTCAATTGAATGACGCCTCTGTATATAGACGCACCACTAAGGATCCGACACAGGACATTAAAAACATGATAGACTCATTAATTGACAAGGCTCTCGATGACTCTGTTATTGATGACAAATTAGCCAGATTTCTGAAGACAGACCACCCTTTGATTCCGTTATTTTACTGTCTACCGAAAATACACAAAAAACTCCATAAACCACCTGGCCGCCCCATTGTGGCAGGCACGAACTCTGTCTTCCAGAATCCAGCTGTCTTTCTAGACCGTCTTCTGCAACCACTTGTATTGGCCACTCCATCCTTCTTACAAGATACTACAGATTTTCTAAATAAATTGAATTCTTTTGGTACCTTGACTTCAAATTGCATACTTGTAACCATGGATGTGACGAGCCTTTATACCTCCATCCTCCCATGTAGATGGCATCAACATCATCAAGAGGGCTCTAGCCGGTACCCCCATTTCATCAGGTTTACAAACTTTGGCCAGTGATTTACTCACTGTTATTCTTACCAAGAACTAATATGTCTTTGATGACCAGTTTTACTTCCAGGCCCAGGGAACGGCAATGGGCTCAAACATGGCACCCAGTTATGCAAACCTTTTCATGGCCAACTTTGAGGATGAATTTATCTACCCCACAGGGGCCTTCACATGCAACATACTCACCTGGCAGCGTTACATCGATGATGTATTCATGATCTGGCATGGCCAGCTCGATGAACTGCTGTCGTTTCATGCCCATCTTAACCAATGTACCCCGACCATCTCATTCTCTATTGACTACAGTAACACTGAGATTCATTTTCTTGACGTACACATTAAGTTGATAGATGGCTGTCTTACCACAGATGTTTATAAAAAGCCCACTGACCGTAACACACTACTTCATGCCTCTAGCTTCCATCCACCATCACTGTTAAAGGGCCTGCCTTATGGCCAGTTTGTTCGGATCAGACGCATAACCTCCTCAGATGATCTATACGATCTTCGTTCTAACGAACTCATACACAATTTACTACAGCGTGGTTATGAACTCGACAGTTTACAGACAGCACAGGCTAGGGCTAGGGGTCTTAACCATACTACCCTACGCACCTTTCGCCCAAAACATAACACCACACGTGTATCATGTATCCTTAATTTTTCTCAACTTTCCACTCAGGCGCAGAGGATTGTCCGCAAACATTGGCCTATCTTACAATCCGATGAGAAGGTGTCAGAAACCTTCAAGGACCCTCCACTAACAGTCTATAGGAAAGCTAGGAATCTGAGGTCATCATTGGTCAGAGCGGAATTTCACTCACCTAAGCCGACCATGACATCCAACTGGCTTTCGGATATAGAGAAACCCAAAGGTATGTACCCATGTGGGCATTGTGCCCAGTGTGGTTACCTCTAAGGCAACTAGTTTTACCCATCCCAATTCTGGAAAAAGGTACCCTATACAGGATTTCATCAATTGCTCATCTAAAAATGTTATCTACCTTATTAAATGCCCGTGTGGCAAAGGGTCTGTGGGCAAAACGAAACGTGAGCTACGACAGAGAATCTGCGAGCACAGGTCTGATATTCGCAATAGCCGGGCAGAATCCTCTGTCGCCAGACACTTTATGGAATTGGGGCATAACATCAGCCAGCTAAGGTTTGTGGGCATTGAATTAGTAAAATTACCTTATAGAGGAGGCGATATGGATAAGAGACTCCTGCAACGGGAGCTGGCTTGGATTTTTAAACTGGGCACTAAGAGCCCAGGTGGTCTAAATGAGGACATTGATTTTTCTGTTTTCTTATAATCTTATCCCATTTTTTCTGACAGTTTCCCTGTCCCTTTTCCTTCTAGTTTGGTTAATCGTGCAATGATTAGATTGTGGATCGTGATCGATCTCACATATAGTATCCTGTTTTTATTTATTCACATCCTTTGGTTCTATTTTTTAATCTGTTTTTATGGTTTTTTCTTCCAGCAGCCTTAAACCCACTTCCTTGGTCTCTCCTGAGGGCTCCAGCCTGGTCTCCAGCTGTCAATCATTTCCATCAGGGCTCCCCACATAACGGACCTGTCATTCTCTGCCACGTCTCCAACGCTGTGCACAGAATTGATCATTTTAGATATATCTTCCTAAATCTATTTGTGTTATACACGGACATTGCCTATCCCATATATTGACATCTGTAATATAAAAATGCGTGTTTCTGTTTGAATCTTTATTTTGCGCACACCATATTTAGTGTGGCAAACACAGGCATTATGTACTGTTCCGGCGGCCATCTTTGTTGTGGCACGCAGGGCTGATGCTAGCTCTACACAGCCAGCCCCTCCTGTGTGGCTTCTCCTTAATTATGCAGACGCCATCTTTGTTGTGGTCCGTCGGACGCTCTTCGCCATCTTGGTTGAGGGCATGTCCCTCTGTTCATCATCCCCTTTTGACCGAGTCCTTGGCTACTTACTCCCTATGTCCCCGCAGGCCCGCGCACGCCCCATGCGTCATGCGGCTTCACCCGCAATTATGCGGTTGCCAGCGCGATCGGGACGTGTCACGGGCGCTGCTGATGACGTCACAGTATGGCGCCGGCGCGTGCGCCCCCTGTGGTGCCATCATCACTATCAGCTGGAGACCCCTCACTAGGTTTAAAAGCCCCATACTTACCTGACATGGATACCGCTTGCCTCTTGATAAAGGTCTATTCAGGACCGAAACGTCGAGGTGTCCTTGCGACCTGCGGTCAGCCTGTAAGCACTTTGTATTCCTATTGCAATCCTTACTTGATCATGTTTTGCTTATTTCATGTCTTAAAGGGAAATACACTGTAAACTTGTATATACTTTTTTCTGATTAACTTGCTCCCATTTTCTGATTAGCATACTTGTATCATAGTTCCTGTACTTGTATTTCCCTGTTTTTGCTTGATGTGTATACGGCCAGCCTTTCCATATAGAACCTGATTGTTTTTCACTGTAAATAATCTTTCACTGTTGTATTGCACTATAAATTTGAGCATTAAATCATGAATTGCATTACATAGTCTTGTTTTGGTGTTCATTACCTCCCATATTGCAATTTGTTAGTATATTTTTATACCTATTTGGCAGAGGTATTTTGGAGGTGATTTTGAACCCTGACTCTAGCAATCTCTTATATGCCATCAATGACACAATAGATGTCATTTTTTCTCTTAGCAGTGTGCCACAACCAGTTTTACTAATTTAGATGTATTGGACAGCCCCAGAACGGGCGTGTCCACCTCAGGAGGACATGACCAACGCTTAATCACATCAGCAGGAAAGCAGCTTGCTAGGCCGCTCCCATTCTTTGAGCACTAGATTATTAAAGTGCGACTGCTCAGGGAATTCCAAATGTGGTTTAACCATATGAAAGAGCTCACCCTGCTGCTGTGGAGCCACGGCAGGAGGAGAGATACAGAGCACTTCAAAAATATGAGCCAAGAGCCTGTCAGTGTCATCTGAGGACTATGGATCTTCCCCAAAGGGAGACCCTGTACCACCATAAACCCTGGGTTGCTCCTCAGATGATTCTGAATCAGAGAACAATTCCCCCTCCTCCAGGGGGGAATAACCAGTAGTGTCAAAAACTTCCTCAGTTTCCACAGGAAAGAGGGAGACGGTGGGAGACAAATGCCGCTTCTTAGCAGAAGCCTTACGTGATGCAGACCCAGCAATATGTTTCTCAATGCTGGCTACCTGTGCAGCCAAATCAGGCTGAGACTCCCCGCTGGTATGCTCCTCATAGGGGGTCAGATGCAGGCGTGGGGGGGTAGGCGAAGCCCGAGGGGGTGCGGGCCCAGCAACAGGTAACCTAGACTGCAGTGCAACTACCTGCTGGGCGCAGGATACACATACCCTGACATCATCGCCGATTGGGGACACCCCACACGCAACAGATAGCCGGGCTTGTCCCGAAGGAACCCCAGGCTCATTATCCCCAGAAGCCTCCATATTGTGATTTGAACAGGCACAGTAAGCCAGTAAGGGTTAATGCTAAAGAGCTACCCGGGATGCCCCAATAGACCGCTAGAGAAGTGGGAGATAATGAGGGGAGAGGGCCGGGAGAAACCACAGGACCGAAGCTTTATCCCGCCTGAAAGACACAACAATATATTCCCATAAGAATAAAGCATAAGAACAAATAGAGAAAAATTCACCCCACCGGGGTTACTCACAGACCGCAAGTAGCCAGTAGCGCAGGAGGAAGACAAAATGGCGTCCGCAACCTCGAGGGGCAGGCCGTGGAGATATGAGGTGAATTGCATCATCCACAGAGCCCTCTCCCCCCCCGAAGAGCGCCCACGTGATCTGGCCGGCCAGTAGCGGCCAGCAGCTCTGAGGTGAATGGGGCTGCCAAAGTGCTTCTATCACCTACCTTCACCCGAACCTTAGCAGCCGAGGCTGGGAGGCAGTCAATGGGACGGAACGGGTGGGAATAGTCCTGCAGGGCCGCAGGCAATAAGCCCCGCTCACCTGCGCCATGAGAGAGCTGTCTTCCATCTTCTCAGCGCAGACTGCAGAAATAAACTGGGGATTTTGTGGGAGGTCCCTGACTTATATAGGGCCGGAAGTGGGCACAAGCTGTTTTTCTGCAGTCCAGCGCCATCTTGTGGATGTATTACCCATGGGTAAGGAATATTCTGGAACAGGACGTGCTGTATACTTAGAATAGGTTTTTTTCTCTGTACCCCCCCCCCCCCTGCCTCAGCACCAGGGTAGGGTAGCCTTGTGACTGGAATTCCGCTTTAAGTTCTTAAGTTAAACTGAACCAACCCACATTTTTTTTCTCTAACCATCCAGAGTGCTGAAGCCCCCCCGCACATAACCCCCCCCCAGAACGCCCAATATTCTTACCTCCACCTTTGCGCAGGAAAGTCCCGCGACTGGCCACCAGTCGGTCACATGGACCCGCCCACGAGCTCGCCATCTGTCAATAACAGGCTTGAGGTGAAGGTAAGAATATTGGGTGTTCAGAGAGGGTGGGGGGATATGTGTGGGGCAGTTTCAGCACTCTGGATGCCCCCCCCAGCTTGTTTTTATGTGCTGTCAGCGGGTCCAACACCCATTAAAGAAAAAACAGATGTTGGTCCAGTTTAATTCTTATCTTTGGAGTGCACAGATGGAGCAGCCGCACAGGGCAGCAATTGGGTTACTAGCTTATTTTGGAAAGGTTTCTTGTTTAATTGACCGGAATCGGTCCATGCTGGGCCGAGTACCTTTGCTGGTTCCCCCTAATGTTTGGTATCCCCCCCCCCCCTTCACTGTGAGAAGTCCTCTAATCTGCAGAACAGGGTTATTTCACTACATGGAGTATGTCCACAAACCCAAGGGTCTACAGTAATTTCGCACTGGCACAGAAACTAAAGGTTATGGAAAGGGTATCTGACATGGCACCTATGATATGTTTTAGAATTAGTTTATTTTACAATATATGGAATTTTCATTGACAATTGGCATATTGTGCATAGTACATTATTACATTGTAACATATATACAGTTTAATACAGTTTACTCCTACTACATTTTCAGTTTACATTTACATCTGCAATTGACATTCTGAATAAACACCTGCAAATTCTGCAGGACCTGCATGGCTTACCGTTTTGTATGTTCACAAATTAGTTCATACATTCGGATTATAAGTTTTGATTTGTAAGTCAACAAAAGTCAGAGCTATAGAATCACACTGTTCTCTTATTTTCAACTGACACTTGTGTTAAAGTGGACCAAAACCCGGGATTTTGACTTTCCTGGGTTTTGGTCGTTTCCCCTGGGGCACCTTAATCGGGGTGTGCCCCGCAGTGTGAAACCCACCAGATCACTCACCTTTTCCCGGTCGACGTCACGTCATCTAAGGCTAGCAGCTCCGAGCGTGCTGATGGCCGCATCCTCCGCTACCCTCTAACAGGGAATGTGCTCGCACTGGGCATTCACAAATGCCTGACGTGGGCACGCGCTCTGCTAGAGGGATTGCGGGAATGCGACCGCGGCTCATGCATGCGCCGTTGGACCGGGAAACAAGGTAAGTGTATGGGGCGACCTGGTGTTTCACACAGTGGGGCATCCAGATGCCCCCATGGTGAGGGAATCGATCAGCCCAAGAATCTTATAGATTCCCGGGCCAATTGCGCTGAGTTTTGGTCCCCTTTAAACAGTATGTAGAAAGTCATTAGCTGGGGCATGAACAGCAGTATGTTGACAAAAGATTCAGTTTTACCAGAATGAAGTCCGTTTGATAGGTGGAAAGCATCAGCACAGACACATTGTGCTCAGCCAGGGGAGCAATAACAGACTTGGCAATCTTTGTAACTCCTCCAGTCTGGATTCCATTGGAAAGAACATTCAGGACTCTCCATGTGTGCTCTGCCACATGCAGGAAGTTAGACTGTGTAAGCTCTGCCAAAACAAAGAAGAATGAGCGCAGGAACACAAAAATCACATCATACCTAAAAACAGGTACTAAACAAGAAAGAATATGCCGTTTTTCCATGCCATGCTTCCCCGAAAATAGGGCAGGTCACCGTTGGGGAGCTATCATCAGGTTGGGAGCAGCAGCATTATGGCCTGCAAAGCAGGCTGTCAGCAACATTTGCGGTAGCATCTTTCGCCAGTGACTGGAACACCGAGGGGAGTGACGGCTTCAGCAACAGCAACCTTCTTACTAGAGCTTATTTTCAGGGGAGGGCTTATATTTTTAAATATTTTTTTAAATATTGGAGAAAATGCTGAAAATTCCTACTACGGATTCTTTTTGGGGTAGGGCTTATTTTCAGGAAAACACCTAAAAAAGACCTAAGGTTGGATATAATGGACTATTGTTGGAAGGCACACTGGTCTTCATATACCTCACCTGATATTTCTGTTGTATATTGTGTTTTTGTAGATTCAAAGTGGAACGATCCCCAGGATTTTGACTATCCTGGTCAGTACTATTGTGCACCCGGCCTATCTGTATGGCTGGGCGCCATTTCACTTATCTGCATGAAAATCCTGCCCTAGAATTTGCCTGTGCAGGTAAGCAATATGTAGCTTGGGGGGGGGCGGTGTGGGTAGTTAAAAATGGGTGCTCCATGTAAAGTTTAGCGGCCCTGTTCAGATGGGAGATCAAGGTATTCCCTTCCTCCAGGGCCCAGAATAGGCACCCCCCAATCCCAGTGACAGAAAATTAAAAAAAAGATCCTTCCCGCCGGGTCGTTTCTTCACTTGGGTCCGAGGTCTGCCAAGTCACCTGCAGCTAGCGGGTGACTTACCATTAACCCCCCCCCCCAATACCTGCCTGGGGGGGCAGAAGAGCCTGGACAGTTTAGGCTGTGCGGGCTTGTAGCCTGCATAGCTGGCCCCCCGCCCTGTTCTACAAGGCCTGCATAACTGGTCCCCGGGCTGGTTTTGATGGGTAGGGGGGACACCACGTAATTTTGTTTATTTTTAATCCTTAACAATCCCCCCCCCCCAACAAAAAAAAAGCCCGCTCCCCGGGAAGGGGGTCTCCACGCCATTTTATTTAACCCTTTATAGTGCGGATAGCCGTTTCCTGGAGAGAAAATTCTATACTGAGGACTGGGATGAAGTGGTGGAGCTTTTAAACTCAGTTTGTGTTTCCTCTCCAGGGAGAGGAGCCTTCTCTTAAGTGGCCATCCTGAAGGACGAAGGGAGAAAAAAAGAAATGTAATTTTCCTGGAAATTCCTGCAAAAAATCAGTTAAACATGGTGAAAAATTACCTGTCATCAGAGGGTGTCAAAATCTCAAGTAGGCTGGCAGTTAAAAGGACCTATGCATGTGGGATATTGTTCTGCTCAAGGGACCAGAGAATATATCATTTGTGGTGGGCATTTCAAATATAAAGGGTTGTTTTTCTTGATAAACTGCAAGGTGCGCATAACAGTTGTATTTCATTTGGAAATCTCCTAAAGCGCTTCAGTTGGGGGGTGTCTCCTGGGCAGGAAAGGGCGTCTACCAATAAATACGTTGTACTATTTGTCCAGGAGAAATGGAGATTTTACATGCAATAAGATTTTATAGAAAACATTTTTTTTTTTACGAAAAACACTACACTATTTTTTTGCACATATTTCACCCACAAATATTGGGAATACACTTAAAAATGACAAAGAATACATTTCATGCCCAGACGCTGCTGAAAAAAACAATATATACATTTCCTGGGAAATACCGTAAAACACAGTTGAACACGTATAGCGCAAAATAGTGAAAAATGGTCTGGCAAAAGTGGGTGACATAAACTCTAGGTAGGCTGGCATGTAAAGAGTTAAGTGCAAAACTTTCTGGCAACATTACTATAAAATACTGAAAATAGCTGTAAAACTGAGTTAGAACTGCCAGGTTTCCATAAAGCCGCAGCATCTTCTAGAACAGGAGAGCCCAGTTACTGTAGTGCTACACCTCCCCCTAATAATATTGACCCCCGGGGGTGGCTTCAATATAAAAAAAGGTAGGGGCGTAGCTGCAGACCAGCAGCCATGCGGGAAGGGTATAGTGCCTAAGCGAAAGCCTATTCCACATCCTCAGTATATGGGTGTTTTAGTAGGTTTTTCCCTGTGGACATAAAGTGCTTAAAACAAACAAATATCTGTTTGTGATATGAGATTAATCACTTAGTTTAAAAAGCTTAAATTGCTAAACAGTCCCCATTGAACAGCAGAGGCCAGAGAGAAGCTGTATAAAGGAATGAGATGGTCTGGGATCACTTCAGCACTGATTGCCCATTACTGAAAAAATGGCATGAGACCATGAACAAGAATGTTTGGTATGAACACTTTCTTCCTTTAGAATACATTACAGACAGCTGCATTAGTAGTCCGATGTAAAACTTTACTCTACAGAATGACGAGAATGCAGAAAAGGACCTCAGCAAAAAATTGTGATTGTGGAGCATGCCATATTGGGATGCCACTTAGACTCTTTGATACCAAACTTCAAATAGGAGACAAATATGACTTTTGGCCTGGTTTAAGTAATAAAATCCTATCACAAGATTACTGGAGGTAGTTAAAATAATTGCCAGCATGCCCTTGGTTGGACCAAAACCACAGAGATCGGCTCAGGAATCTATAAGATTCCCAGGCTGATTGATATCCTCCCCCCAGGGCATCCAGAATCGTGATGTCTTGCTGTGTGAAACCCCCCAGATCACCCATAAACTCACCTTCTTTTCTGGTCCAGCGGCGCATGCAGGAGCAGCTGCCGCATCCCCGCTACCCCTCTACGGGGCGCATGCCAATGTCAGGCATTTGTGAATGGCCAGCGCTGACATGCTCCCTCTTAGAGGGTAGCGGGGCATGTGGCCACCAGCGTGCTCAGATCTGCTTGTATTAGACGAGCTCCTGGACGAAGAGGCTCCAGCTGATCCAAGCGCGCAGATTGGACGAGCGGCCACACATGCATCGAAGAACCTGGAAGAGGCCAGTGTGTTCGGGCAACCTGTGGGGTTTCACACAGTGGGGCATCCTGGGGGCAAGCACCAAAACTCAGGATAGGCCATGCTGACAGATATTGAGCTCAGTTCACTATGAATGGCCAAACAGGAAAGACATATACAAAGATGATGGTTTTGAAGAACTCTGCACTGAAGTAATATTGCAGAATATGCTAACACCACTTTCCACAAGCATTGCATACTATTACCTATATCAAACCTAGCTTCAAGAAAGGAGCTGCAGCTTCTTCCTCCTGGTTCGATGCTCAGAAACGTGTGGCAGAGATTGGGTCCCCTGCAGTCCTCACACGCACCCACTACCCCTTACCTTGGTCTCAGTGCCTGCAATGCAGGGGGCATGCCAGGTGTGGTGAAGCAGGGGGAACCCCACAGCTGGTAGTAATCTTTGGTTGAGTGCTCCAGATTCTGAGCACCAGACAGAGAGGAATTTGCTACAGGGTGAGAAAAAATTGAAAAGCTAATAGATTACATACCGCACACACACTTTTACAGGATATGCCATTTACAAATACAAAAAGGTTAATGGCTAAAGAGAAAATGGTTTAATAAGAAGTCAAACTCAACAGTGTGTGTAACCTTTGGGTTGAGTCAGTCCGCTTCATGCCCTATGGGATGTTATATTTGCCAAGTATTTAAAGCAGACCAAAACCTGGGGCTCTGACTAACAACAATGTAAACAATATATAATGCGTAGCAGCAGGTAAGGCTAAACTGCTCACTACACAAACACCTATCTTCTGGAATTATGTCAAAATGCTAAATAAACCAAGCAAACATAACACATCCTGTAGTGCTGTTAGCACATGCCCAGGGTCATCCTCTGTATCATGAGCTTAATAACTAGTACAAACAAGAGGCCTAACAAAAAGGTGCAGGTGCCATCTTTTACGAGTCGCAAGCCCTGACACGTATATCATTTCCCCACCTCTGCCTCATCTCACTTTAGACTGCTAAAAAGAAAGGAGAATCTATTGGTTTAATCATCAGAGCTTAGCTTCTGTAGCAATGGTTATTATCACCTGATTGACACTTATAACCATGCAGCAGGTTTTCAACGTTATTTAAAGCGGACCAAAACCCACTAAACATGTAAAAATACATTTGGCCAAAGCCCCTGCTGATACTCCCTGCTTAGAAATGGATATTTTCACTCTTCACATCGCCCTAGAACACTTTTTTGCTGTCCCTCTCTGCGAGATGGCAGACGATCAGTGTTAAAGCATATGATTACAGATGCCCCCCTTTAACAATCAGTCATTGCATTGGTGTGGCAATGGCATTATTGATGCATACAACAGTGTGTAATGAATGGCAAATGGAGGAGGTGGAGCTTTACAGCTAAAACAGGCACCATTATCTGGGATTATAGTGAAGCAGGAGCAGTGAAAATTGGCAAAAGGTACTCTTCATAGAGGGAGCAATTCAGGGGGTGCTACTTAGGAATGTGGGTTTTGGTCTGCTTTAGGATAATGTGGAGGTCCCTTAGGTGTAACAAGAGATTCAGGCTTCATGCTGAGTCTTAATGTAGTGATTTAGGATCCTGTTGAGCATATTCAATTTGTTCTAATACCAAATATTGGGGCATGGGGTTCTATAGGAATATGAAAAAGGAATAATTAGCCATAGGCCCAGCAAAGTGCTGCAAGCTAACCTATGAAATGTATTTCCTAATTACAATATGTTCTTAAACTATTGTGTTTATCTGAGGTTTGACTTCACTTGCCACAAAGAAACATAGAAGGTTGACGGCAGAAGGAGACCATACGGTCCATCTAGTCTGCCCTTATGTGTATACTGTATGTACTCTTTATCTTAGGATAGATGTGTGCTTATCCCAGGCATGTTTAAAGTGGACCAACACCCTGCCCCCTTTTTTTTTTAATGTCTATTTTTAAAATATACAAATTAAGCAGGAAGACCCGATTAGCATAGTTAGGGAAAAAAAAACTTACCTGTTATGCTCCCGCTGCGCGTCGCTATAATTTTAAAATCCGGCCACCATCTTCATTTTCCCCCAAACAGGAAGAGATCCTTTGACCTCTTCCTGTTAAAATCGCGCGCATGCGCGGTAGATAGGTGCGGGTACGGGCGCGCACAACCGTCCTCACCTGCCGCCTCCACCGCCAGGGCCCTTTGCTGTCTCCCAGCGGTCATGGTCAGGGCCCGCCCGGTGACCCGATCCACCGACCCCAGCCTCAGGTCCCGCTGCACTACGCTCGCTCCGGAGAGCAGCGAGAGGCCACGCCCCCGGATGACATCATGAGAAGAGGAGCACAGACAGAAGTAACGCGAGAAGAAAGAAGAGCTCAGCGACGGACAAGAAATGCTAATGACCGGACAAGATATGCTAATGACCGGACAAGAGCTGGAGAGCGGGACTTCCGGCGGAGGATTCAGAAGATTCCAGGCGCAGCGAGGGACAGACGGCTCCAACAGTGATCAAAAGGTAAGTGTCTTTTACTATTAAAGTGAATAGAGTTATGTCGTTTTTGAGGGTGTTGGTCCACTTTAAATTCAGTGACTGTTGATTTTTCAACTACCTCTGCTGGAAGTTTGTTCCAAGCATCTACTACTCTTTCTGTAAAATAATATTTTCTAACATTGCTCCTGATCTTGTCCCCAACTAGCTTTAGGTTGTGCCCCCTTGTTCTATCATTAAGTTTCTTCTTAAAAACACTTCCCTGAACCTTATTTAATCCTTTCACATATTTAAAGGTCTCAATCATGTCCCCCCTCTCCCTTCTTTCCTCCAGACTGTACAAATTAAGTTCTTTAAAGTGGACCAACACTCTCCTTGATCGCCCCGGGATTCTATAAGATTCCCAGGCCGATCCGATCCCTCCCTGCCGGGCATCCAAAATCGTGATGCCCCGCTGTGTGAAACCCCCAGGACGCCCACTAACCTTACCTTACTCTTGTTGCAACGCAGCATGAGCGGGATGCGGCCGCATCTTGCGCTTCTCTCCCGCAGGGCGCGTGCATGCGACGGGCATTTGTGAATGGCCGGCGCAGGCGCGCTCCCTGTTAGAGGGAAGCGCGGCATGCAGCCACCAGCGTGCTCGGAGCTGCTGTGGTTTGACGCCGCTTGGACGCGCATACCACAGCAGCTCCGAGCGCGCTGATTGGACGAGCGGGCGCGCATGCGCCGTAGGTGCGGGGTGAGGTGAGTTTTATCGGGCGTTCTGGGGGGTTTCACGCAGCGGGGCCACCCCCGATCGGGGTGCCCGGCGGAAGTGGACCCAAACCCAGGATAGTGAAAATCCTGGGTGTTGGTCCACTTTAAGTCTCTCCTGGTAAGTTTTAAGTTTAAGTCCTTCCACCATTTTCGTTGCCCGCCTTTGGACACGTTCTATTTGAATAATGTCTTTTTGCAGGTAAGGTCTCCAGAACTGCACACAGTATTCTAGCTGTGGCCTTACCAGGGCTCTATACAGCGGCATCACAACCTCCCTCTTCCTACTGGTGATGCCTCGAGCTATGCAGCCGAGCATCCTGCTTGCTTTTCCCAATGCCTGGGTACACTGTCCACTCATCTTGCATCTTTCAGTAATCAGTACTCCTAAATCTCTCTCCTCCGAGGTCCTGGCTAACACAGTGCTGCCCATACGGTACTCAGAGCAGGGATTCCTTCTACCCAAGTGCATGATTTTACATTTAGAGACATTAAACCCTAGTTTCCACAGTTTTGACCATCTATCCAGTAAAGCTAAATCATTTTCCATGTTGCAGACACCTCCAGGAATATCCACCCTATTACTAATCTTTGTATCATCAGCAAACAGACAAACTTTTCCTACCAAGCCTTCTCCTATGTCACTTACAAACATACTAAAAAGAATGGGGCCCAGGACAGAGCCTTGCGGCACACCACTTGTAACTCGCCTTTGTTCAGCTTTTGGGTTTACTGTTTTACCCCTTATGCCGCCGCAATGAATAAATATGTTGTGGCTAGATAATCTCTATTTGTATTTAACAATTAACAGTGGTTACGCTTTGGGTACATTAGATATTCCATCAACAAGAACTGTGTCAGTGTGTATTTTGCATTTCATAAAACCACATTGGCTTAACAGTACGTGTTCAGCAACTAAACGCTTGTCAACAAACATTACTATAGTCATGCTTGCCATCTGGTGGCGATATGGACAACACTGGTGCAAAGAAGCATCCCCTATGTGGTTCTTTATATGGGGCAGCTTCACCAGCCATGAACAGTTTAGAACTGAGATAGATCCGTAGCCACAGCAGTGTTAATCACCCCTAGGTGTAAGCAAGGTACAGGGTTTAGAGGTTGCAAGGAGAGGTTATGCACCGGGCACTGTTGGAGTCAGTCAAGAGCTACAGATTGGTCTTTGTGAAGTAGTATCCAGACACATTCGGCACATTTACCATATGTATGTTTTACAGTTTGAGACTGCTCTGTAAAAGACCTTGTTTTTTTTGTACAAAAATGGAGACTGTTCTGTACAATCGTATCAGCAGCCTGGCCCTAACAGATCAATGATGTGTTATATAATTATCCATCAATCTAGTGTTTTACAAAGCAATTTTCATACCCTTACAATTTGATTGTACCCCTTAAAATGGCCCCACATCCTAGGTAATTTAATCACCCTACTGCCTGCAACTATGTAATCTGCAGGTGACCAATGGGGTTTGCAGACAGGGCATGCATGGTGTCTAATAATCCTCACTGTACATTGTTGGATCTGGTAAAGAGGCTTGTGATGCTGAAGTGCAGAGGGATGAGTATGTGGACCTTGATAGAGATGTTGGTCATCTTTATCAGGGCTGACTAAGGCCTGAAAGAAAGCTTGGGGACATTTATCTGCATGGTGGTCAGACAGGAAGGGCGCTATATCTACCCAGTGGCATGAAAAAAGGCATCACTACTTTTTCATCTCACTATCAAAATTAAGTTGGTTTTCATTGCCAAGACTGAACATGATGGACCAAATCCTACTAGTGATGCATAACACAAATTAGTAATTGTCCTTTCCCATAGTCCCCTTTCTAGTAGTAGAAAAATAAATAGCTATTTCTCCAGTGCAGTGAACCTGCAGCCTGTAAGAAGGGATGGCTATAGTGGGTGTATCACATGACTGTCCACCTGATTTGCCACAAGGGGTGAACACCACTTTGCATGTAGGGGCCACACAGGAGTGGGCGCTCTATTTTAGAACTAATCATTTCGAATTGAGCCTGCCACAACCTGCAGAATAATATAAAAATTCCTAGTCAAAGAATATATCTATTCACAGTTTGTGCTACGCTGGAGAAAACAAGAAGATGGGAAGTTTAGGACGTATAGGATTCCTTCAAAAAAGAACACTCCTTTGGTCATTACTAGAAGGTGGTCAGTCAATGCGATGCTGGCATTCCACCTACATTGATTTAAACGGGGGGGGGGGGGGGTGCCAGGTCTTCACATGCCCACTCCATCATAGTTAATGAAGGGGGCATGCCAGCATCACCTGTCGAGAATGCGGATGTGCGGGCCGATCAAGCCCTGCGGCATAGAATTCGGATCTACTGATCGGGTAAAACACACAGCGGGGCACTAGAAGTGATCATCTATGGGGATGAAAGGGGAGTAGAGTTTTTTTTTTTTTTTTTAATTTTAGCCTGTACAATCCCTTTCATTTTAGATACAAATCTGACTGAAAAAAAAAGTATTTCCTTGCGTGGCAACAGCACATCAGTGAGTCAGGCCCTTCATCCTATGTGAGTAACCTACTGCCTATCAGGTTTCATGCAGAAAAAGTATGCCAAAATAAAGCTGGCAGGACAGGTTTGGACTTGACAAACAGATTGACATTGTGTTGTCCACAGAAGCCACAAGACTTGAGAAAATAATAGGAGACAAATCAATGAATCAGTGCTGCGTAATGCAGTGGTAATTGTCCATGCCTGGGATACAGGGTGTACAGAAGCCTCTCCTATGTAGGTTCCCATTCACTGAGCAATAGGAAGAGGTAACTTGGTGTAATGTTCATAACAGTGGAGGGCGTTTGCCTTCCTTCCTATTCTAATTTCCTTTCCACTTCTGGAATTTAACCCAGCATAGGGCCAGCATTACAGTATAATCATTGCATGCTTAACACTGATAAGATGCAGGGGCTGATTTGGTTCTTAATGTCCCTGTACGAGCAAACACAATAAACAACACATGCTCACCTCTATCACACAATTCCAGTAGTTTGAATCCTACCCCCATCTGGGATTTTGTCTCCACAATCCTCCCAGCCCAGCGTTCCTCCCCTAAAGATATTCACAGGGGTTTGAAACCTACCACTACTGGAAATTCAGAGATTCATCCTCGCAGTCTGGATCTCCGGTGGAGAAGGTTCAAACCCCCAGAATATCGCCAGCCATCTGCACTGGACTATATGTGTTTTTTATTGTCCCTTTAACAAAATAAATAATAAATAAAACAGGTAATGCACATGGTAACACTGATCATACAAACAAGACATTTCATGTTAAAGCCTGTATCCAGCATTTCAAGTAAGCGATGCAGCCCTGAACTAGGAGTGACGGTCTACGGGGGAGAAAAAGCGAGTATAGCTTTTTTTTTTTTGTTTTCCATTCAGGATGGTTTCACGAAGCGGGGATTCCCAAATGCCCCATAAAGACCACCACCCCCTTCCCAGGCTTATAGACTTGAGGGGGTGTTGATCCTTTTTAAGAGACAGCTGCTTCATCTGACCTGTAGGTGGTCACTGTACAATGATTTTATTGTTCATTTGTCTTATTATAGGTCAGACATATACAACTAACAAATTAGTACTAAGCAGTCCATGGGCAAGTACATACCGGAGTGAAGTGTCCAGAAAGAAAGAAAGAATGTATGTGACCACTGTGACTAATGCCATTATGGCATACATGTTCAAATGCAAGCAGCCATGCAGGTAAGCAGAAATGTAGATCTCTGATTTACCCATGTGGTTATTGAAATACCAGTTCCCTGGCCAATAATAATACATTGGCTCCTGAAGTAGGCAGGCTTAAAACGGGTCAAAACTCATGCGGCTGAGCCCTGAAATCTAAAGGATTTTAAAGAAGTATCCTAAACCGGATACCCCGCTGTGTGAAACCCACCAGGACGCTGGTGGGTCCTGTGACGCGATCTCCGGCGGCAGCCGCATCCCTAGATTCTCTGCAGCTGTCTGCATGGCTGAGCGCGGGAGATCATGCACGCCCGAACAGTGCCAGGGATGCAGCCACCTGGCTGTGCCTCCTCACAAAACTGAGCCAACAGCAGCATCTGGCTGATCGGCAGGAGACTGAGCGGTGGACCTAGAAATCGGGTTTCACCTGCTTTAAAGTGGACCAACACCCGATGCTGATCAGCATCGGGGGTGCCCCGCTGTGCGAAACCCCCCAGAAAGCCCCCAAATCCCTACCTGCTCCTCGATCCAGCGGCGCATGTGTGAGCCGCCGCCGCCGCTCGCGCATCCCTCTAGCAGGGCGCGCACCCGTGCCGGCCGTTTGTGAATGGCCGGATCGGGCGCGCTCCCTGTAAGAGTGACGCGCGGGAGGCGGCGGTCGCGCTCGCTTGTCCGGCCGCGGGTATTGGCTGCAGCGGTCACGTGAGTTTTTGGGGCTTTCTGAGGGGTTTCACACAGCGGTCCAAAGTGGACCAAAACCCAGGATAGTCAAAATCCTGGGTGTTGGTCCACTTTAAATTGAACCAGCAATCATCCAGAAATAAGCAGTTCACATTATTTATCAAGTTCTCAATTAATTTATTCCATTACGTTATGTTATAGTCTCACAGGTAACTTTGTAACACCTTTTAAATTTCACACTGGAACCACAAGAAGTGAACCGTAAAATGGTTTATGAATAACTAGACTTAAAATGTGAGGGTAAAAGGCATTTTCATTATATGAACGACTGAGGGGACATTACCATATATAAAAAAAAAAACTAAATAGTGTGTTTAGATATAAGGCATGTCCAAGACAAGTAGCACATTGATCATTCAGAGTAATTCATTTTTGCTAGGCAACAACATAAATATAGCTCATTTTAATTTATTTTTTTTCCCAAATCTAGATGAGCTGGTCCATAGCCCTCCATATACTGCACATTGGCTTCTGGACCATAGTCATATGAAAGAAATTTAAGTAGGGTATTTGCTAATGTGCAAAAACAGATCAAATATAAGATCAATGCCTGATCAGTGCCTGATAATAATAATAAATCTGAATGGTCCGTTTTCTAACTGAACTTTGGGCTTTGTGATTTTAAATGCATGCCAGTGACCGCATGTGCACATTGGAATTGGACAGTGAACAACACTACATGTGTAGTTTTGTAGTAATAAAATATAAAGGAAAACTTGACAGATGAGACATCTTTCCAGTTCGGTAGTCTAAAAAACAATACCTGGAGAGAGGAGCAGCATGACAGCCAGGTAGTCCAACACAGTAAATATTACTTTAGGATCCCATTCTTACCAAGAAAAATGCATTTAGATGCATTGTATTGTGTGTTGACAAGCAGCAGCATAAATAAATGTGACGGGGCCCTGGTATGAACATTAAACGGGGCCCTTTCAAGGCTCATATGGTAAACTTTTTCTCTCTTAACTGAATGCAGCTGGACAACTAAAGTTTCACAAATGGTGCTTACTTTCCCTAAACGATGCCAAGTGAGCCCAAATATGATAAATAAGGTGGAGGAGCATCAATGATAGCCCCCCCCCCCCAACCTACTGGGTCAGGTGCAGTCGTACCCCCAATAGTTAGAACTTCTGTTGACAAATGTCGATCTTGGGTGCCTCGAAGAATGCTATGGGCTGCCCTTTAGACTTTGACTTCCGTCTGTAGAATTCAATAGTAGGAATCCATGATTTATTGGAAATTGAAATCTGATTTCAAGGCTTGTTCATTAAAATAAGGGGTTCTGAGTAGAAGGGACTCTTTTTTACCCCAATATTTGAAATAAAGCAGACTTTTAATTGTTTTTTTCATAGTACCGGTAGAGCTGCACCCATTTTGAGGCAAGGCCACTGCTCCCCAGTGGAAGCAGCTTTCTACAGGATTTTTTCCCCGTTTCCCCCCCAATTGCTTGGTGTACTCTTCTGCAGAACTGGAATTTTACCTAGCATGTGGATTAATCAGGCTTGTGCAATACTGCTAGTAGGGGGCAGCTCTGTAAAGTGTTCAACTTCCTGTTAGGCAGAACCTATATACGCACATCTATATACAAGTCCTCAAATACCATATTTCCCTCCCTATAAGACACACTTACTTTTCCCCCAAAGTGGGGAGGAAATGTCAGGGCGTCTTATCAGGCAAATGCAGCAATTCTGGAGGCAGCGGACGCCGGTAAGGAGAGTGTGTGTGTGTGTGTGTGTCTGTATTTGGGATGCCCATACACTGCCTGCAATGTGGGATGCCGCTCACTGCCTGCAATGTGGGATGCCCATACACTGCCTGCAATGTGGGATGCCCATACACTGCCTGCAATGTGGGATGCCGCTCACTGCCTGCAATGTGGGATGCCGCTCACTGCCTGCAATGTGGGATGCCGCTCACTGCCTGCAATGTGGGATGCCCCTCACTGCCTGCAATGTGGGATGCCCCTCACTGCCTGCAATGTGGGATGCCCCTCACTGCCTGCAATGTGGGATGCCCCTCACTGCCTGCAATGTGGGATACCGCTCACTGCCTGCAATGTGGGATACCGCTCACTGCCTGCAATGTGGGATGCCCCTCACTGCCTGCAATGTGGGATGCCCCTCACTGCCTGCAATGTGGGATGCCCCTCACTGCCTGCAATGTGGGATGCCCCTCACTGCCTGCAATGTGGGATGCCCCTCACTGCCTGCAATGTGGGATGCCCCTCACTGCCTGCAATGTGGGATGCCCCTCACTGCCTGCAATGTGGGATGCCCCTCACTGCCTGCAATGTGGGATACCGCT
This sequence comes from Gastrophryne carolinensis, assembly GCA_027917425.1. NCBI lineage: Eukaryota > Metazoa > Chordata > Amphibia > Anura > Microhylidae > Gastrophryne > Gastrophryne carolinensis. The sequence goes on along the minus strand of CM051234.1, from coordinate 437,561,491 downwards.
CACTGCCTGCAATGTGGGATACCGCTCACTGCCTGCAATGTGGGATACCGCTCACTGCCTGCAATGTGGGATACCGCTCACTGCCTGCAATGTGGGATACCGCTCACTGCCTGCAATGTGGGATACCGCTCACTGCCTGCAATGTGGGATACCGCTCACTGCCTGCAATGTGGGATACCGCTCACTGCCTGCAATGTGGGATACCGCTCACTGCCTGCAATGTGGGATACCGCTCACTGCCTGCAATGTGGGATACCGCTCACTGCCTGTAATGTGGGGTCTGTAATGGTGTGTTTGGGGGAATTCGGCATACCGTCTATAATAGGGTTATTGGGAGAGGGTATTTTATCACACCATTCGGTTTAGAATATTTTTTTTCAAATTTTTATCCTCCAAAGCCTGGCTGCATTTGGGATGCCCCCACACTACCTGTAATGTGGGATACTGCTCACTGCCGTGTAATTTGGGATGCCCCTCACTGCCTTTAATGTGGAATACTGCCTGTAATGTGGGGTCTGTAATGGTGTGATTCGGGGAATTCTGCACACAGTCTATAATAGTGTTATTGAGAGAGGGTATTTTATCACACCATTCGGTTTAGAATATTTTTTTTCTAATTTTTATCCTCCAAAGCCTGGCTGCATTTGGGATGCCCCCACACTGCCTGTAATGTGGGATGCCCCCACACTACCTGTAATGTGGGATACTGCTCACTGCCGTGTAATTTGGGATGCCCCTCACTGCCTTTAATGTGGAATACTGCCTGGAATGTGGGGTCTGTAATGGTGTGTTTGGGGGAATTCGGCACACAGTCTATAATAGGGTTATTGGGAGAGGGTATTTTATCACACCATTCGGTTTAGAATATTTTTTTTCTAATTTTTATCCTCCAAAGCCTGGCTGCATTTGGGATGCCCCCACACTGCCTGTAATGTGGGATGCCCCCACACTACCTGTAATGTGGGATACTGCTCACTGCCGTGTAATTTGGGATGCCCCTCACTGCCTTTAATGTGGAATACTGCCTGTAATGTGGGGTCTGTAATGGTGTGATTGGGGGAATTCTGCATACTGCCAACAGGAGGAACAACCTCCAAGATTGACAGAGTCTTTCAATATTTTCAGCTATATTACTTCACCAAAAGTCGACATTTCCAAATTGTCTCTGCAGAAACGTGGCAGTATGATGGCAGCGATGACACGATAACAGAAGACAGCAGTCTCTATGTAAGGTGCAAGCTACATGACATCCTATATGTACATGTACCTTCAAATCCTGCCTCATCCAACATTAGCGTGTAGTCTTCTGGGGTTTCTGTCAAGCTGAAGAACTTGCATCTGATTAAAGACAAGAAAAAAAAAAAAGGAGTGTTTGTAGTGTTGATGTCATATTGGGTTCTACTCAGGTCACATAACAATTCCGCTTCTCATTTTTTAATGATAAAATTGATTATTTAAAAAAGGAACAGAGGAATTGAGATGCCCCACTGTGTGTATCCCCAGGTCGCCGTAAAAACTCACCTTCCTGTTGTTCTCACGACGCAGTCTCGGGCGAAATCGAGCGACCCAATTTGTTGAGTGGGCCGCTCAGACAATCAGCGCGCCCAATTTCATTTGACTCTGTCAGAGGCTAAGCCACTTGAATGGCTAAACAGTTCAGCTTCTACCTGTGGCGTGCCTGCACCACCCACTCAGAAAGACCTGGAGCAGGTCCGCGGTAGAGTGGAACGGCAGATCGAGGGGATTTTACATAGCAGGGCATCCCAACTCGTGATGTCCCAAGGAATGGAATTCAGACAGCCCAATTCATTGGTCGAGCTTAGGATTGTTTGGGCTCTTGTTCGTATCATGACCATTGACATGCGGAAAAAAGAAACCAACCAGCAATGGGACATTGAGCGCACAGCACGAGCGATCTTACAAACGATAGCCCCAAGACACAATTAGCTGACAAATCTTGAGCATCTGAATGCAAGTCGCCCACTCACACACCAGTTATCAATCCATCTGTTTGTGGAAATAGGCCATAAATTTCACTGTGCACAATAGTAATACACTGGCTGGAAAGCGGTTTCCTTGCATACAGGGGTAATGGCCATGTACACTACTTGTGAAAATAGAAAATGTCAGGCAGGTACTTTTTTTTTTTAGTAGTTAAGTAATGGCTGCCCTTGTGCACAATATTGAACATGTTTTTCAATGGGTGTATGTTATGTGCAGGCCACGCTGTGGGTAGGAAAGGCTTAGGGGAAAGGATGTGGGGTGGGGGTGAGAAAAAGCACCACAGTGAAGCTGAATGGGGCATAAAACTGGGGAATTAAGCAGCATTAACAGTGTGAGGCAGAGAGGAACCAGGAGCACAGAAAAGCAATTCTGTGAGTAATCACCTGTAGAATTGTTTTTGTTCTTGTATGGCACGGCCCGCTTCGATATTCATAACAGTTGGGTTATTCCGCCACAAGGTGGCGCAGTGGTACTGCAGAAAGCTGTGGCATCTCCCGGCCCCCTATAAAAATGGGATTAACCATAGAGTTCCCAGCGTAGACAAGCAGTGAGACAAGAAGCCGGGAGAGAATAAAGGTAAAAAAAGTAAAGAAGGGTAAAAAACCCCAATTAACTTGGAACAATCACCATAAAGAGGCAACCAAGAATAACAATAACAAGGGTGGGGCAAAGAGTACTCACAGAATTGCTTTTTTCTTTATTGTATGGCACGACCCTCTTCGGTATTCATAACAGTTGGGACATCCAAAAGCAGTGTCCAAAAGTAGGGTGGGATCCCCAAAGAGTAACGGGCAGTAGTTCAAGTCACTACCGCCTGAAGCACCTTGCGGCCAAAAGCAGCATCCGCTGAGGCCTTAACATCAACCTTGTAAAACTTGGAAACGGTATGAACAGAAGACCAAGTAGCGGCCTTGCAAACTTGTTCAACAGAAGCTTGGTGCTGAAAAGCCCAAGAGGCACCAATAGCACAAGTGGAATGAGCAGTCACCCTAAAGGGAGGTTCCTTTCCCTTAGCAGAATAGGCTTGAATCACAGCTTGACGGATCCACTTGCTGATAGTGGACTTAGCCGGAGGCAAACCCTTCCTAGGTCCAGAAGTGAGAACAAAAAGAGCATCAGACTTCCTGAAAGTCTCTGTAGCTACCAAATAAAACTTCAGAGCCCTGACCACATCCAGAGAATCCAGTGTCCGCTCCTTAGAATTAGCAGGATTAGGACACAATGAAGGCAAAACAATGTCCTGATTGAGATGAAAGAAAGGCAGACACCACCTTAGGCAAGAAATCCGGCATAACCCGGAACACCACCTTATCCCGATGTCGCTCGAAATAAGGAGGTTTGATCGAAAGCCCCGCCAGCTCAGAAACTCGCCTTACAGAAGTGATAGCCACCAGAAAGGCTACCTTAAGAGTCAGAATGGGCAAGGCAGCCTCAAGAATAGGCTCAACAGAGCCTTGCAGAGCAGGCCACACCAGATTTAAATCCCAGAGTGGTAGCAAAGGCTTACGGGGTGGACGCACATGAGAAACACCCTGGAAAAAGGTTTTAACCAACCGGTGATTGGCAAAGGATCTTTGGAAAAAAATTGCCAGAGCTGAAACATGGCCTTTTAGGGTACTAAGTTGAAGGCCTAGATCCAAACCATGTTGCAAGAAATCCAGAATCCTGGGAATAGAAAAAACCCGACAGGGAAGGGACTTAGACTCACACCAGGCAATGTAAGCATGGCAGACCCTGTAATAGATAAAGGACGAAGACTTCTTCCTAGCCCTAATCATGGTATCAACAACAGAAGCAGGCAACCCCTTTTCCATCAAGATGGAGGTTTCAGCAGCCAAGCCGTTAAAGCCAGCGTTTGTAAATTGGGATGGCGTAGCTGCCCCTGAATGAGAAGATCTGGATCCTTGGGCAAGACATACCGGTCTACTGCCAACTGCACAACGTCTGCGAACCAAACTCTTCTTGGCCAACAAGGGGCCACCAGGATGGCTGTGATCTTGTGCATGACCCTGCCCAGAAGAGGAAACTGAGGGCACATATAGGGAAGCCGAAACTCCGTCCAAGGTATTGCCAGGGCATCCGTGGAGAAGCCCAGAGGATCCTGAGATAGAGAGACAAATCTGGGAAGTTTGTGATTGTGACGGGACGCAAACAAGTCCACGTCCGGCTGACCCCAGCGGTGACACAGGGAGAGAAACACCCTGTTGCTGAGGGACCATTCCCCCAGACGAGACGACCTCCTGCTTATGGAGTCCACCACCTGGTTCTCCACTCCCGGAATGTAGACCGCTGAGATGCAGAGAACATGCCGTTCTGCCCAAGACAGAATCAGGGACACTTCCTTGAAGGCTCGCTTAATCCGAGTCCCTCCCTGATGATTGATGTAGGCAACCGCCGTCTGGTTGTCTGAGCGGATCTGAACAGCCGACCCTGAAGGTGAGTGGTTAGGCGAGAAAGAACCAACTTAATCGCCCTCAGTTCCAGGACGTTGATGGAAACACTAGCCGCATCCCCGCGAAGGGGAGTCCAGTGAGAGCTTTCTTAGCAGCGGCGTCAGCTGCCCACTGACGTAACCAAACAGAGCGGCGCATAGCCACCAAGAGCGCAGAGGCCCTACCGCTCAGCCGCACAGCATCATCCATAGCAGTAAGGATAAAGGCCACAAAATCAGAGCAGAGTCCTATACTCCCCCCCCCCGCTACGATCCATAGCGCCATCAAGGAGACGCTTGAGCAGTTTCTTAAGGGCAATAGCTGTAATGGCAGCCGCACAGGCCGGGCGCAATCCAGCCCCCACACAGGTAAAGGCATGGCAGGCCAACTGATCCATGCGCCGGTCCTCACTGTCCCTCAGAGTGGTAGTGTCAGGTGAAGGCATGACCGAAGTATTGGACAAGCCTAGCAAAGGAGCGTCCACTTCAGGGGAAATGACCACCTCTTAACAAGATCAGCAGGAAAGGGATACCACTTATCCAAACCCTTGGGCACAGCAGGCAGCCTGTTAGGACATTCCCATTCTTTAAGCACCGTAGTGGTGAAATGCCCCTGCTCAGGGAACTCCAGACGCTGTTTACTAGGACGAAACAGCTCACCCTGTTTATTTCTAGCCGCCACAGGGGCAGCAATGTGTAAAATTTCAAAGATGTGAGACAGCAAATTATCAGTGTCCTCAGGATACCATGATTCCTCCTCAGATTCAGGGTCACTATCACAACCCTCCTGCTGGTCCCCAGAGGAGTCAGAGTCCTGGAGCAATTCCCTAGCAGTGACATCAAATTCCTCATACTCCTCTGTAGAGCGTGAGGGAGTGGAAATCAGCCGCTTCTTGCCAGAGGCCTTCCTGGGAACAGTCTGGCAAGCTGCCTCTCAATGCTGGCCACCAGCAAAGCCAAAGCCAAAGCCAAATCAGAGTGTGATCCCCTGCTAATATCCCCTTCACTAGGCCCAATTGCAGGAGCGGGGGGCTTGGAACTGCGCTCCAAGAGCACTTGACCCTAGTGCTCTTCTACCCTCCCCCGATCTGTCAGCCAAGGCTGGGAGGCAGAGAGGGTCCAGAAACGGGTGGAAATAGACTTGCAGGGCCGCAGGCTCGGTTGCCTCGCTCACCTGCGCATAGAGAGAGAGCCATCTTCTCTTTCCGCAGTTTCACTGCAGAGGAAACACTGGGAACTCTATGGTTAATCCGTTTTTATAGGGGGCCGGGAGATGCCACAGCTTTCTGCAGTACACTGCGCCACCTTGTGGCAGAATAACCCAACTGTTATGATACCGAAGCGGGCCGTGCCATGCAATAAAGAAAATAACACTGATGAGTCAGCGGGAACATCAGAGGGAAACTTTGGCAGGTCAGAGGGGGATACAGGAGGGCAGAGAGGATGCAGAGAAGCAAGCACAATGAGTGCATAGAGTGCACAGAGGGGAATGCTTGGGGCATATTGTCACAGAATAAAGTGTAAAGGGAAATGCTGAGGGGCAGATAGGCACAGAGAGAGACTCGCATAGTAATGCTGGGGGGGGCAGATTGGCACAGAGGTGGTCACAGGTGGTAATGCTGGGGCAGACAGGCACAGAGAGGAGTTAGGGGATAATGAGTAGGGACAGATAAGCACAAAGAAGTTATGGGATAATGGTGGGAGGGGACAGATGGGCACAGAGGGAATGGGGAATGTCACATGGTAACTCTGGGGGGGGGGGGGCAGATGGGCACTGAGAGAATGCCACAGAGTAATTCTGGGGGGAGATGGGCACAGAGAGAAAATCGGGGATAAAGCTTTGGGCCAGTCAAATTGACTGTATGCCAGTTGGCAGTGTGCCATCAGTGGGCCAAAGCCATTTAACCCCTTGAAAATAGTTGTTACTTATTCGCTCCATTGAAAAGAGCCATTGTGCACACTTTAATGCCAGTTTTATAGCCAGAACAACTTTGGGCCAGGTTGAACACTACTGTATGCCATGCAGGGGGTCAGCAACTGTCAGGTGGCACTGTGCCATCAGTGGCCCACAGCCATATAACCCTTGTAATAACATTCCTGCCCATTTTGATGCCCATTTTGTGCCTGCTAATTCAGGATTTGTGGCACTTTTAATGCAATATACCAGCATAATTAACAGACATTGTCCTTTATAAGAAAGCGGAAAACAAGCAAAGACCAACCTCAGCCCGAATAAGAAACTGGACAAATAAAAACCAACTTCAGTACTGTGATGCTGGGGGCAGATTGGCACAGAGAGAAGGAAGGTCAGGGGGTAATGCTGGGGGGGGGCAGATTTGCACAGAGAGAAGGAAGGTCAGGGGGTAATGCTGGGGGGCAGATTGGCACAGAGAGAAGGACGGTCAGGGGGTATTGCTGGGGGGCAGATTGGTATAGATAGAAGGCAGGCCAGGGGGTAATGCTGGGGGGCAGACTGGCACAGAGAGAAAGCAGATCAGGGGGTAATGCTGAGGGACAGATTGCACAGAGAGAAGAAGGAAGGTCAGGGGTTATTGTTGGGGGAGCAGATTGGCATAGATAGAAGGCAGGTAAGGGTGTATTGTTGGGGGCAGATTGGCACAGGGAGAAGGCAGTTAAGGGGGTAATGCTGAGGGACAGATTGGCACAGAAAGAATAAAGGAAGGTCAGAGGGTATTGCTGGGGGGCAGACTGGCATAGATAGAAGGCAGGTAAAAGGGTATTGTTGGGGGGGGGCAGATTGGCACAGAGAGAAGGCAGGTCAGGGGTTAATGCTGGGGGCAGATTGGCACAGAGAGAAGGCAGAGAGCAGGGGGCAATGCTGAGGGACAGATTGGCACAGAGAGAAGGAAGGTCAGAGGATATTGCTGGGGGCAGATTGGCATAGATAGAAGGCAGGTAAGGGGGTATTGTTGGGGGGCAGATTGGCGCAGAGAGAAGGAAGGTCAGGGGCAATACTGGGGGGGGGGGCAGATTGGCACAGTGAAGGCAGGTCAGGGGTTAATGCTGGGGGGGGGGGCAGATTGGCACAGAGAGAAGAAAGATCAGGGAGTAATGCTGGGGGGCAGATTGGCACAGAGAGAAGAAAGATCAGGGAGTAATACTGGGGGGCAGATTGGCACAGAGAGAAGGAAGATCAGGGGGTAATGCTGGGGGGCGGATTGGCACAGCAAGAAAGAAGATCAGGGAGTAATGCTGGGGGCAGATTGATACACAGGGAAGGAAGATCAGGGGGTAATGCTGGGGGCAGATTGGCACAGCAAGAAAGAATATCAGGGAGTAATACTGGGGGGCAGATTGGCACAGAGAGAAGGAAGATCAGGGGGTAATGCTGGGGGCAGATTGGCACAGCGAGAAGGAAGATCAGGGGGTAATGCTGGGGGGCAGATTGGTACAGCAAGAAAGAATATCAGGGAGTAATACTGGGGGGCAGATTGGCACAGAGAGAAGGAAGATCAGGGGGTAATGCTGGGGGCAGATTGGCACAGCGAGAAGGAAGATCAGGGGGTAATGCTGGGGGGCAGATTGGTACAGGGAGAAGGAAGATCAGGGGGTAATGCTGGGGGGCAGATTGGCACAGAGAAAGCAGGTTAGGGGGTAATGCTGGGGGGGGCAGATTGGCACAGAAAGAAGGAAGATCAGGGGGTAATGCTGGGGGCAGATTGGCACAGAGAGAAGGAAGGTCAGGGGGTAATGCTGGGGGGCAGACTGGCATAGATAGAAGGCAGGTAAGGGGGTATTGTTGGGGGACAGATTGGCACAGAGAGAAGGCAGGTCAGGGGGGTAATGCTGGGGGACAGATTGGCACAGAAAGAAGGAAGGTCAGGGGGTATTACTGGGGGGCAGATTGGCATAGATAGAAGGCAGGTAAGGTGTATTGTTGTGGGGCAGATTGGCACAGAGAGAAGGAAGATCAGGGGGTAATGCTGGGGGGCAGATTGGCACAGAGAAAATAAGGGAGGTCAGGGGGTATTGCTGGGGGCAGATTGGCATAGATAGAAGGCAGGTAAGTGGGTATTGTTGGGGGGGCAGATTGGCACAGAGAGAAGGCAGATCAGGGGGTAATGCTGAGGCACAGATTGGCACAGAGCAGGCAGGTCAGGGGGTATTGTTGGGGGGCAGATTGGCACAGAGAAGGCAGGTCAGGGGGTATTGTTGGGGGGCAGATTGGCACAGCGAGAAAGAAGATCAGGGAGTAATGCTGGGGGGCAGATTGGCACAGCAAGAAAGAAGATCAGGGAGTAATGCTGGGGGCAGATTGGTACAGAGAGAAGGAAGATCAGGGGGTAATGCTGGGGGGCAGATTGGCACAGCAAGAAAGAAGATCAGGGGGTAATACTGAGGCACAGATTGGCACAGAGAGAAGGAAGGTCAGGAGGTATTGCTTGGGGGCAGATTGGCACAGAGAAGGCAGGTCAGGGGGTATTGTTGGGGGGCAGATTGGCACAGAGAATGCAGGTCAGGGGGTATTGTTGGGGGGCAGATTGGCACAGCGAGAAAGAAGATCAGGGAGTAATGCTGGGGGGCAGATAGGCACAGCAAGAAAGAAGATCAGGGAGTAATGCTGGGGGCAGATTGGTACAGAGAGAAGAAGGAAGGTCAGGAGGTATTGCTTGGGGGCAGATTGGCACAGAGAAGGCAGGTCAGGGGGTATTGTTGGGGGGCAGATTGGCACAGAGAGAAGGAAGATCAGGGGGTAATGCTGGGGGGGGGGCAGATTGGCACAGAGAGAAGGAAGATCATGGGGTAATGCTGGGGGGCAGATTGGCACAGAGAAAGCAGGTCAGGGGGTAATGCTGGGGGGGGGGGCAGATTGGCACAGAGAGAAGGAAGATCAGGGGGTAATGCTGGGGGGCAGATTGGCACAGAGAAAAGAAGGGAGGTCAGGGGGTATTGCTGGGGGGCTGATTGGCATAGATAGAAGGCAGGTAAGGGGGTATTGTTGGGGGGCAGATTGGCACAGAGAGAAGGCAGATCAGGGGGTAATGCTGAGGCACAGAGAGAAGAAGGAAGGTCAGGAGGTATTGCTTGGGGGCAGATTGGCACAGAGAAGGCAGGTCAGGGGGTATTGTTGGGGGGCAGATTGGCACAGAGAGAAGGAAGGTCAGGGGGTAAAACTGGGGGGGGGGGGCAGATTGGCACAGAGAAGGCCGGTCAGGTGGTATTGTTGGGGGGCAGATTGGCACAGCGAGAAAGAAGATCAGGGAGTAATGCTGGGGGGCAGATTGGCACAGAGAGAAGGAAAATCAGGGGGTAATGCTGGGGGGCAGATTGGCACAGAGAAAAGAAGGGAGGTCAGGGGGTATTGCTGGGGGGCTGATTGGCATAGATAGAAGGCAGGTAAGGGGGTATTGTTGGGGGGCAGATTGGCACAGAGAGAAGGCAGATCAGGGGGTAATGCTGAGGCACAGATTGGCACAGAGAGAAGAAGGAAGGTCAGGAGGTATTGCTTGGGGGCAGATTGGCACAGAGAAGGCAGGTCAGGGGGTATTGTTGGGGGGCAGATTGGTACAGAGAGAAGGAAGGCCAGGGGGTAAAACTGGGGGGGGGGGGGCAGACTGGCACAGAGAAGGCAGGTCAGGGGGTATTGTTGGGGGGCAGATTGGCACAGCGAGAAAGAAGATCAGGGAGTAATGTTGGGGGGCAGATTGGCACAGAGAGAAGGAAGATCAGGGGGTAATGCTGGGGGGCAGATTGGCACAGAGAGAAGGAAGATCAGGGGTAATGCTGGGGCAGATTGGCACAGAGAGAAGGAAGATCAAAGGGCAATGCTGGGGGGCAGATTGGCACAGAGAGAAGGAAGATCAAAGGGCAATGCTGGGGGGCAGATTGGCACAGAGAGAAGGAAAATCAGGAGGTAATGCTGGGGGCAGATTGGCACAGAGAGAAGGAAGGTCAGGGGGTAATGCTGGGGGGGCAGATTGGCACAGAGAGAAGGAAGATCAGGGGTTAATGCTGGGGGGGCAGATTGGCACAGAGAGAATGAAAATCAGGGGGCAATGCTGGGGGGCAGACTGGCACAGAGAGAAGGAAGATCAGGGGTTAATGCTGGGGGGGCAGATTGTCACAGAGAGAAGGAAGATCAGGGGATAATGCTGGGGGCAGACTGGCACAGAGAGAAGGAAGATCAGGGGGTAATGCTGGGGGCAGATCGGCAGAGAGAGAAGGAAGATCAGGGGATAATGCTGTGGGGCAGACTGGCCCAGAGAGAAGGCAGGTTAGGGGATAATGCTGGGGGGCAGATTGGCACAGAGAGAAGGAAGATCAGGGGATAATGCTGGGGGCAGACTGGCACAGAGAGAAGGAAGATCAGGGGGTAATGCTGGGGGCAGATCGGCACAGAGAGAAGGAAGATCAGGGGACAGTGCTGGGGGGCAGATTGGCACAGAGAGAAGGAAGATCAGGGGATAATGCTGGGGGCAGATTGGCACAGAGAGAAGGAAAATCAGGGGGCAATGCTGGGGAGCAGATTGGCACAGAGAGAAGGAAGATCAGGGGTTAATGCTGGGGGGGCAGATTGGCACAGAGAGAAGGAAAATCAGGGGGCAATGCTGTGGGGCAGACTGGCACAGAGAGAAGGAAGATCAGGGGTTAATGCTGGGGGGGGGCAGATTGTCACAGAGAGAAGGAAGATCAGGGGATAATGCTGGGGGCAGACTGGCACAGAGAGAAGGAAGATCAGGGGGTAATGCTGGGGGCAGATCGGCACAGAGAGAAGGAAGATCAGGGGATAATGCTGTGGGGCAGACTGGCACAGAGAGAAGGCAGGTTAGGGGATAATGCTGGGGGGCAGATTGGCACAGAGAGAAGGAAGATCAGGGGATAATGCTGGGGGCAGACTGGCACAGAGAGAAGGAAGATCAGGGGGTAATGCTGGGGGCAGATCGGCACAGAGAGAAGGAAGATCAGGGGACAATGCTGGGGGGCAGATTGGCACAGAGAGAAGGAAGATCAGGGGATAATGCTGGGGGGCAGATTGGCACAGAGAGGAAGATCAGGGGTTAATGCTGGGGGGCAGATTGGCACAGAGAGAAGGAAAATCAGGGGATAATGCTGGGGGCAGATCAGCACAGAGAGAAGGAAGATCAGGGGTTAATGCTGGGGGGGGGCAGATTGGCACAGAGAGAATGAAAATCAGGGGGCAATGCTGTGGGGCAGACTGGCACAGAGAGAAGGAAGATCAGGGGTTAATGCTGGGGGGGGCAGATTGGCACAGAGAGAAGGAAGATCAGGGGATAATGCTGGGGGCAGATTGGCACAGAGAGAAGGAAGATCAGGGGTTAATGCTGGGGGGGGCAGATTGGCACAGAGAGAAGGAAAATCAGGGGATAATGCTGGGGGCAGATCGGCACAGAGAGAAGGAAGATCAGGGGTTAATGCTGGGGGGGCAGATTGGCACAGAGAGAAGGAAAATCAGGGGGCAATGCTGTGGGGCAGACTGGCACAGAGAGAAGGAAGATCAGGGGTTAATGCTGGGGGGGGGGCAGATTGGCACAGAGAGAAGGAAGATCAGGGGATAATGCTGGGGGCAGACTGGCACAGAGAGAAGGAAGATCAGGGGGTAATGCTGGGGGCAGATCGGCACAGAGAGAAGGAAGATCAGGGGATAATGCTGTGGGGCAGACTGGCACAGAGAGAAGGCAGGTTAGGGGATAATGCTGGGGGGCAGATTGGCACAGAGAGAAGGAAGATCAGGGGATAATGCTGGGGGCAGACTGGCACAGAGAGAAGGAAGATCAGGGGGTAATGCTGGGGGCAGATCGGCACAGAGAGAAGGAAGATCAGGGGACAATGCTGGGGGGCAGATTGGCACAGAGAGAAGGAAGATCAGGGGATAATGCTGGGGGGCAGATTGGCACAGAGAGGAAGATCAGGGGTTAATGCTGGGGGGGGCAGATTGGCACAGAGAGAATGAAAATCAGGGGGCAATGCTGTGGGGCAGACTGGCACAGAGAGAAGGAAGATCAGGGGTTAATGCTGGGGGGCAGATTGGCACAGAGAGAAGGAAGATCAGGGGATAATGCTGGGGGCAGATTGGCACAGAGAGAAGGAAGATCAGGGGTTAATGCTGGGGGGGCAGATTGGCACAGAGAGAAGGAAAATCAGGGGATAATGCTGGGGGCAGATCGGCACAGAGAGAAGGAAGATCAGGGGTTAATGCTGGGGGGGCAGATTGGCACAGAGAGAAGGAAAATCAGGGGGCAATGCTGTGGGGCAGACTGGCACAGAGAGAAGGAAGATCAGGGGTTAATGCTGGGGGGGGCAGATTGGCACAGAGAGAAGGAAGATCAGGGGATAATGCTGGGGGCAGACTGGCACAGAGAGAAGGAAGATCAGGGGGTAATGCTGGGGGCAGATCGGCACAGAGAGAAGGAAGATCAGGGGATAATGCTGTGGGGCAGACTGGCACAGAGAGAAGGAAGATCAGGGGATAATGCTGGGGGTGCAGATTGGCACAGAGAGAAGGAAGATCAGGGGATAATGCTTTGGGGCAGACTGGCACAGAGAGAAGGAAGATCAGGGGATAATGCTGGGGGTGCAGATTGGCACAGAGAGAAGGAAGATCAGGGGATAATGCTGTGGGGCAGATTGGCACAGAGAGAAGGAAGATCAGGGGATAATGCTGTGGGGCAGACTGGCACATAGAGAAGGAAGATCAGGGGATAATGCTGGGGGCAGATGGCTGGCCAGCAGTCGGGGCACTGGGAGAAGAAGGCAACAGAGGAGGAGCAGCACATATGAACACATGGTGAGTGAGCCCCATGTGTAGCTGTAGTAGGAGCGATGCTCTGCACATATGGAAGTCTCTAGAGCACGCAGCTTGGGGGCAGCCAGCTTAGCGGCACACGCGGGTACCTGGTCCGGTGTCGCAGGAAGAGCAGCTTGACCAGCGGGTGAGTATAGAGCCATAGCGAGGACTTTTCTATACTGGTGACCCGCACCCGGTGCTCCAACAGCTGCAGGTCCATGGCCGGCACAGCCTGAGAGCAGCACTGGAGTGGGGAGGCGGGGCAGGAGGACCCGTGCGCCGATAGGACAGCACTCCACCCCGGGGCGGGGCTTATTGCCACACACAGGGCAGGACGGCGAGACACGCCCACTTGTTCTACTACAGAGAGAATGGTTGGTTTTATAGCTCTCATGAAATAGATGTATAGATAGATACATAGATATATTGTATATAAGGGGAGACTGGCCTACGTGCCAATGCTGCACCTCACCATGGCACAGAACTCGCTGGGTGTCCTGCGTCCTCCATGGCGCCCCGCCAAAATGATGGAGTGATAATAGCGAGTAGTCATGTATGACGTCACTAATGTAAAGCACGCTGCTTTCTGGGCTTGTGTGGGAAATGGACCCTCTGTACAGGAGTTACTAATGTGCTGCCATTATAGCAGACCTGAACTCTTCCCTAACCTAATCCTCAAAGCAAATGACACTCCCCCCTTTTTTATATTTACTGTCTGCACACAGAAGTCAGAAATACTTTAGGTCCCTTCTACCAATCACCCTGGTGATCCTTATTTGGGATGCCCCTACAGTTACAAGTTCCTGCCCAGGCAAAACATAAAGCAGAGAAAGATTTTCACTATCCCAAAGGGCGAGCGCCAGCGGCAGACGCTGTGTGATATAAAGTCTGTTTTTGAACACATATCCACCAGTAACAAAGTGAAAACACATGGATTGACATTGTTGTAACATTGTGACATTAAAACTTTTAAAAAGTTTACAAAAATGACTCTTTTTAGGCCAGGAGAGGTCACTCAATTATTTGAGACAATAAAAAAAAAAAAAAACCCTGTTTAAACAGAACGTCTATTGAAATGTATGGGAGAGCGACAGGTAGCAACAGGTAATATCTGGCGCTCTGGAAGCCAGAGCTCCGGCGCTATACGCTGAGCTACCTGTAATGATGAATCGTACGCTACATGGCGCTGTTAGAAGAGCTCACCAGAATCGCCTTTATAAATGTGGTATTGCGTAGAGCCCCCAGCATTCACCAGACGCTGCCTGCCGCTACGAGGCACTACCTGGCGCTATCCCTTGATGAATAAACCTCATAGTCACAGAGAACAGCTCTGACCGGGAAGAGGTCCTACTCTGGCGATCAACAGCTTGCTGGATCATATCCCCTGCCTGTTGGGCCCCAACTCCAGTCAACATAACTGTGTGTTGGACTCACATCCCTCTGTCCTCAGTCATGGACGCCCCTGCAATGGAGGGGGTATGCCAAGGCTTGATGTGCCCACTACATTGCAGTGAACCAGAACTCTCCACAGCACAGAGTTGGCAGGCACAGTGTAGGTCTGCTTTCAGACTACTTCTAATAAAAATAAAATGCTTTTTCACACTCCTGATAGATGTCTGCAGTTAGACCATGTGGCGGTGTAGTAAATATCAAAAGTCTTTTTGAAACAAAGTGACTTACGGGGTTATTTAAGAAACGGTACCACCAGGTAGCTCCACGTAGCGTCGGGTAAATGCTGGGCACTGTATGTGAAACCACATTTAAGAAAGCCAATCTGGTAAGCACCTCTAACAGCGCCATGTAGCGTCACATGTATTGCTAGAGGCATACCTCCCAACTTCTGAAAACGTCAAAGCGGGACAAGCCATGCCCCAGGCCACACCCCCGTCACGCCCCGGCCACACCCCCGTCACGCCCCGGCCACGCCCCAGTCACGCCCCGGCCACGCCCCCGTCACGCCCCGGCCACGCTCTCCAGCTCCAGCAATGTCGGCTGCCTTCACCCCTGCATGCGGTACGTATTATCCCCAAACCAGCATACCGCCCGCCCCCCCCACCCCCGTGCGCCTGCCCACCCACCCCCGTGCGCCCGCCCCACTCTCTCACCCCACGCGCCAGGAAGTTATCTTCGCGCCGGCGTCATTGCGGCCCTGGGCTGTCACAGCGCAGGGCGTCCCGGGACATTTGGTAATGTTCCGGGACCGCGGGATCCTTCTCAAAAATCGGGACAATCCCGGGAAAATCGGGACAGTTGGGAGGTATGCTAGAGGTGACTCAGCATATAGCGCCAGCACTGTAGTTTCAGGAGCGCCACATATTACCTTTCGCTCAGTGTCGCTCTCCCATACATTTCAATGGGCTTTCATTTGGTTGTGTATAAATTGCGTGTTGCTAAAGTAAATTTTTACATTTTTGGTCTAAATCATTGTGTGGCCTCTCCTGCCCAGCAACCAAACACTTTTATTGGGATTTTTTTATGCAGAATAGTATGTGCAGGTCTGCCATTGCAGTGTCATTGTGTTAAAACAATGTCATTCCATATGTTTTCGCTCTGGTGCTGGTGTATATGTGTTGAGAAACAGACTTTTATCATTGCTTCTGGCGTTCGACACTAGAGCGCCCAGTTTTAGAGCGCAGGCGCTGGTTGTGTGTAGCTTTTTATTCACTTCAGCACCGAGTGCCGGACACAATTAAAGTGGACCTTCACCCCGAATAAGAGCTTATCTTATATGTTTCCCACACCCTGTACATACAGATTGCTCACATTAAAAATCATCCTACCTGCATCTACTGCATTTTATGAGCCTTTAAACATCCAAGATGGCGGCCCATGGAGCATCAGGCAGCCTGAAAACAGGAAGTGTCTTTTCACTGTGTCACTCTGCATTCTGGGATTGCTGTCCTTTCCCTGACCCCAGCTTTGCCCTGTCTGTGCAAAGTACAGCTATAGTCCCGCCCCCTGCACTTTATCTTGCTCTCCTCTCCTCAGTATGTGTGATTCTTCTGAGTCAAGATGGCGGCGTCCGTATCCTAGAGTCCTGAACAGAGTTGCAGCCCGGTGGGGAAAAGAATAATAGGTAAGTGACTAAAAACTTAAAATATATTAATTTTAGATGCTGGGGAATAGTTTTTGAAGGGTTTAGGCTTTTCATTAAATCATGGTGAAGGCCCGGTTTAAAGTGGACCAACACCCAGGATTTTGACTATCCTGGGTCTTGGTCCACTTCGGTGGGGCACCCCCGATCTGGGTGCCCCGCTGTGTGAAACCCCCCCGAACAACTCACCTCTCCCCGCTCCCAGCGCCGACGGACAAGGAATCTGACAGTCCCGGACAAGCAGCTCCTCCGCCGCCGCCGCCTCCCACGCGTCCCTCTTGACGCGTGCGCACCCGCGCCGGCCATTTACAGACGGAAGATAAGGTAAGGGGGTTTGGGGTGTTTGGGGGGGTTTCACCCCGCGGGACATCCCGATCTCGGATGTCCCGCGGGGAGGGAGGTGACCGTCCCGGGAATCTTATCGGGGATCACCCGTGGGTGTTGGTCCACTTTAACTGGAGCTACCTAAAGCTCTCTGCAGCGTCATCCTTTTAGATGTAGAGTATTGTTTGGCGCTTTGACCTCGGGACACCACCTAGCATTCTCCATTGGCTCTGCAACGCCCACCACAATTCACATTTATCAATGCTGGACAGGATAGTACAGCGCCACTTGTCTGCTCACTAAGCTAGGTCACAGCACCCAACACCCGCTTACAGCGTCTACTAGCGGTCACTCTAAGCGTTGCTATACAGACGCTCACCTGGCAATACGTGGAACTAGTCTTAAATTAGTCTCCACATCAGATGATAAAAGCAAATGGTTTTCGAATAATAATAATAAGTCACAACTAGATAGTGGGAGGGGGGGGCATCCGATTGAGAGATACCCTGCTCCACCATACAAAACCCCCCATTCATCAGGGCGCACTGTGCAAGCCTCACTGGCCACCAGGGGGATGTCCCTCCAATTCTATCTGACTGGACAGTTACTTGAAAAGGACTTGGTATGATTTTTACTAGACTGGGGCAAATTGGTCTGATGGAAGACATCTAGTAGCACTGTACAGTAAATAATAGACTGACTTATTGCCTTGACATTACATATTGCTCACATTATGTAGCTCCATTTGTTTATCACTTTTTTCTAATTCTTTTGTTTTTTTTCTTTTGTGTTTTTAGTAGTAAAATAAGATGACACTTTAGGTTGTAATACAATAAGAATATAATTAGCATATTTAAAGTAACCTAATCTGCTCCCTTTACACCATCTGTGTACACCACCTACTTAGCTGCAACTTTATTGGATGGGAAGCTGATGCGTGTTCATTAAAGGGTAAGTCCCCTTTCGATTACGCTTTTAAAAATTTCCATTATTGTGTGCCAAAATCATGTTATCAAGGTGCTTAGCTTATCTGCTAATTTTTTTATTTGTTTGCAGCTCTGTTTTTTTTTATAGCAACAATGTGTTTACCTTAACAACCATACACAATCTGTTCCAGTAGCTAAAGGGTAAGGGACAGCATTCTCCACCAGGGAAATCCGTTGTCACTTCTACCTGATTTTTCCAAGCTTTGCAATATGGGGGGGGGGGGGGTGCGCGCTCACCATTGTCAGTGGAAGGCTTCTGGGATTTGTAGGCAGAAACTATACTAAAGGGCTCTACTTAAGGCCAGGGAATCCACTCCCACTTGAGCAACACAGAGCCACTGGAATATAAGAAACACAAAAATAGCATGCTGATAAGTAAATCACAGGTCTAGGGGCACAATCCTAACACAATTGTTCAGTTTACATTCCACAAGAGGAAAACAATAAGGCTCCTTTCACACTGGAACAAGGTGATCGCCATTTCTTTGTTCAATATGTTTTTATTAGAAAGAAATCAGGATACAGAGCATACTGACATGTCAAATAACAATCTTAGTTTACATCTTAGGTCAAATAAGCGAGAGAAATGAAATATGCAGATAGTTAACTACACTTTGCGGAACCTCCCCCGAATCGACAACAATGCCATACACGAATTGCGGTGGATATAATCACCTACCGAAACCTTAGTACGTCATATACAGTATAGCACCCTCCTTTGTTTGGCTCCGCCCAGGTCCAGCTGGGGACTTCTAAATAAAGTCCCCCGAGGGGGCACCCTAAGCCGGTCCGATACAGGGCCTTTCCAAGGGGTGACCTTACAGAACCTCTGTATTCTCCCTTCCTCTCTTTTATTTGTAATAGGGAGTTAAGATAGAGAAGACAGGAGAGAGAAGAAACAAGATGGGGGAGGGGAAAAGAGAAAAGAAAAGGAAGGAAGGGTGGGGAGGAGGGGAAGATGATGCCCATTGACCAGCTTCGGAGGGATGAAGCAGAGAACGTGGAGAAAGGCATAGATCGGGGAGGGCCCGGTGGTCTTAGGCCATCTCTTTGGGGTTTCATATTCCATCCCGTCTCCGCATTGTTCCCTGGCATCTAGTCCCATAATTCACTACAGAGAAGAGAGTAGTGCCCTGAATTCTGGTGTGCCTTGTGCCATAATCCAGATCGTCCAAGTGATATTTAACTTCTTCCTTCCGCTCTCGTCCCCCTCAAGCACCAACTCCTCCATTCTCCTGATTCCCTCCACCTCCCGCACCCATTCCGCACTCCATAATGTCTGGAGTGTGTTGGGAGCGCCAATGTCGGGGTATTATTGACCTAGCTGCGGTTAGGAGATGTCTGAGGATTCCCTTCTTTGCAGCCAAGATCAGCCCAGGCACCACTGACAGCAGGCCGATTTGAGGTTCCTTAGGTATATCCTCTAGAGTCAAGAATTTATAGACTGAGAATACCTGGTCCTATAGCTTATTTATCAAGGGGCAGCTCCACCAGATGTGGATCATAGTGCCCTCCGCCTGTCCGCATCGCCAGCACGTGCCTGCGTCGACCCCCCCAAATCTGGCTAGGTCAGTGGGACATCTATACCACCGGGACAGAATTTTATAATTTTTGTCCTGAGCTTTACACGCAAGGGAGAGCTTATGGGTCAAGGTAAAGGATTTTTCCCAATCCTCAGCATCCAGCTTCCGACCTAAATCCCGCTCCCATCTTCTGATAAACCCAAGGTCCTCTGAAGAATCCCTCTCTGCCTGCAGAACCTTATACGGGAGTGATAGGGCATGCTGTGGCCCATCATCAGCTCTCAGGATGCTCTCAAAGATGGTCAGAGGCTTAGAGAGCGAAGACCCTGGGGTATGGGAGGAGATGAAGGCGACCAACTGTCTATGTAGAAGCCAGGATACCCTCTCACCTCGTCCCTGGATCCGAAGATCTTGGAGACTTGGGGGTCTATTGTTCTGTAAAATGTCACCCAGGGAGGGCTCCACCCAGGGAAGTGCGGTAAGGCTGAGAGGCGAGGCTCCGTCCTCCACACTCACCCATAGTTTGTCTGCCCGGTGGTGGAACCAGTCGGCCAATCTAACTAAAAGTGCAGCCGTGTGGTAGCCTTTAAGATCTGGTAATCCCAATCCCCCTTCTCCCTTAGGTCTTGTCAGGACCATGTATCTGATTCTGGGCTTCTTATCATTCCAAACAAACTTAGTCCAGGCCTTCTTCAAAACCTTGAAGAAGCCCTGTTCTGGCACAATTGGGATAGCCTGAAACACGTAAAGAAAGCGGGGTAGGATGTCCATCTTTAATATGTTTATCCGACCCATACATGAATATTGAACTTTATTGTATGCCTTAAGGTTCTCTAGAGTCTTAGAGAGGAGGGGGTGTAATTTAGCCTATACAGACTGTCCAAGTTAGTAGGTAGTTGTACACCCAGATAAGTAATAGATTCTTTCTGCCACTTAAATGAGAAATTCGTTTGCAGATGTCCTAGGGTGTCACTGGACAGAGAGATATTAACCCCCTTGGCGGCGATCCCGAGCGTGACTCGGGGTTAATTTGCGCTGTAAGTGGCGGTAACCCCGAGTCACGCTCGGGATCGATTTGGGAGCAAGGGCGGGCGGCGCAGCCTCCTTACCTTCTCCTTGCGATCCAGCGATGTCTCCGCCGCGATCGCAGGTGAGAGCCGCGGCTGCGGCGTCCGTCTCCGCTTCCGGGTTCTGTCTCTGTGAGCCGCAGAGGCTCATGGGGGCAGAGCCGTGTGTCAGAGACAAATGCAATGGTAACGCTTTCGTACCATTGCATTTGTCTATTTCACAACGCCAGGGAGGTTAAGGGCTTCCGTTTTGGAGAGGTTGACTTTAAAGTTACTGAGGCAGCCAAATCTTTCAAATTCTTTGAGTATAGAGGGCAGGGAAAGATGGGGGGATGAGATATACAGCAAAAGGTCGTCTGCAAACAGTGAAAGTTTATGCTCCCTCGACCCCACAGTGGATTCCCTTGATTGTGGGGTTCGCTCTCAGGGCTTGTGCAAGATGTTCCATGACTATTACATACAACAATGGCAAGAGTGGGCATCCTTGTCGCGTACCATTGCCAATCCCGAATGGGGATGATAGGCGCCCATTCACTCTGACTCTGGCTGTTGGCCCACTATATAGCAACATGATCTTCCCCAACATGTCGGGGCCTATCCCTATTTGGGCCAGAGCTGCCCGTAGGAATCTCCAATGGACCCTATCGAAGGCCTTCTCGGCGTCTACAGAGAGCAAGCAAGAAGGGATTTTTGAGTTTGTGCGTATTGCATAAGAGTGATCGTCTTCAACGTGTTATCCCTAGCTTCTCTCCCTACTACGAAACCCACCTGATCTTTATCAATGATCTCAGCTAAGGACCCTTGCAATCTGTTGTCTATTACTTTCGCAAAGAGTTTAATGTCCACATTTATTAGTGAGATCGGTCTGTAGTTGCCGGTCAGGGTCTTATCTTTGTTAGCTTTTGGTATGACAGAGATATGTGCTGCCAGGGCCTGTCTTGGGAAGGGGCAGGAATCAGAGACACTATTAAAATCCTTTGTCAGGAAGGGAACGAGTCTCCCTCCTAGGGCTTTATAAAACCTTGGCGTGAATCCATCCGGACCTGGGCTTTTCCCCACTGGAGTCCATTTAATGGCCTTCCCTACCTCCGCTTCCCCAAAAGGCGTCTCCAACAAATCTCTTGTCTCCTCCGGCAGAGGGGGAACTGCCATTTCCTCTATGTATTCCTGTATGCGGGCATCTAGTTCCTCTGAGGGGAGAGTATCTCCTCTACCCTTTATGTTGTATAGTCCTGTATAGTATTTCTGGAATTCCTCCACAATCTGATTTGGTTTGTGGACCTCCCACCCCTCCTTATCTCGAATGACTGGTACATACGTTAGGTCCTGTCTAGGATGTAAAGACCGGGCTAATAGTCTCCCGCATTTGTCCGAGAATTCATAAAACCTGGCTCTACACCTATCTCTGTATTTTAGATAGCATTGGTCATATAACCTCATAAGTGTCTCTCTAGCTGTGACTAGTTCCACCAAGTCCCCATTGGAGTGCGTATTCTTATGTGTTTGCTCGAGCGTTCGGATATGGTCTAGAGTAGACCGAATCTGTTGCATCCTCTCTCTCTTCAACCTAGAGCCATGTTTCAAAAATATCCCTCTAAGAACACACTTCATCGCTTCCCACTGTGTTGGTAAGGAGGTGTTGTCATTTACGTGATCCGTGATGAAGTGTGCTATAGAGCTTTCCACCTCCTTCATACATACGGGGTCCTTGAGTAAATTGTCGTTAAGTCTCCAGTTGAACTGTCTTCTGGCCCCTCCCATGACCGGTAGGTTGAGATATACTGGGGAATGGTCTGACCAAATGATAGGGCCAATTGAGGCACCCAGGTCTCTAGCCAGGGCATGATGACTGACAAAAATGTAGTCCAGTCTGCTGTACGAGGCGTGGGTGTGCGAGAAAAACGTATAGTCTCTCCCCTTGATTCAGCCCCTTGAGTCATCAACCACCTGAAGGTCGCTCAGCGCCTTTTTGAAGGTCGCCAGTTTAGCTTGTGAGATTGCCGACCTGCCCAGAGAGGTGTCCAACCTTGGATCTAATGCCATATTTCGGTCCCCTCCCAGGATTATGACCCCTTCTGCAAATCTCCCCAGTAGGCGGAGGAAACGTACTCCCACCCCCGCTTGGTCTTGATTGGGCAGGTATATGTTTGCTATAGTATAGGTCTCCCTGCCCGCTGAGAATTTCAGAAAGATGTATCTCCCCCGGGGGTCGACTTTTGAATCCAGTGGCTCCAACTGAGCATTCTTATGAATAGCGATCGACACCCCTTTGGATTTGGTGTTTGGATTTGGGGAGTGATACCATCTTGTGAAGTATTTATTTCTGATTTCTGGAATTCTCCCGTTACTGAAGTGGGTCTCCTGGAAAATATTACATCTACCCTTTCCTTGTGCAGGCCATATAGTATCTTAGTTTTTTTTTTCAGGTATGTTTAAACCTTTAGAGTTTAGGGAGCATATCTTCAAGTTAGCCATACCGCCAGACCCTCCCCCCTCCAAAGCACGTCAAGAGTAGAGGGTAAGGGAAAAGAGGGGTGGGAGGGCAGTCCCGATACTAGGAGGCTGAATCAGCGGGCAGGTAAATGGAAGGAAAGTCTTAAAGGAGCCACAGCACTCAAACCAGTTAGCTTGCTGACCAACCTACAATCTGTCTCTAAACTTGGTTAAAAACAGAGGGCTCGGTCACACACATCTGCAGAAGTATGCTTAATCTGCACCACCAGCGCCAAGGTGCCCCTGTGAGGTGCAGTCCTAACTCTAATCTCTGAGAGCCCCATTTGGGACATACAATGCAATAAATAAATTGGGAGCAGGCTTACCTGAGGTTGCCCTAAACCTCAAGTGCAAGCCATGGGGTGGAAGGGTCAAAGACCTTGCAATACAGCCTAGACCCCACACCCCATGTGCTTGCACAAATTCAAAAGAAACAAAGGAGGGGTGGCAGCCACTCAGACCATTTTGTAACTAACCTGGGAGGTGCACATTAGCAGGGCAATTAGGATACAAAAGTCTTAAAGAAGCTTAATTACAGTTAGCACTGCACCTCACAGGGGCACCTTAGCGCTGGTGCTGCAGTTTAAGCATACTTCTGCAGATGTGTGTGACCGAGCCCTCTGTTTTTAACCAAGTTTAGAGACAGATTGTAGGTTGGTCAGCAAGCTAACAGGGTTGAGTGCTGTGGCTCCTTTAAGACTTTTGTATCCTAATTGCCCTGCTAATGTGCACCTCCCAGGTTAGTTATAAAATGGTCTGAGCGGCTGCCCCCCCTCCTTTGTTTCAGGTAAATGGAAGGGATACCAGTCCAACGTATCTAGGTGTCTCAACCCTTGGGGATCGAGAAGCAGGAGCAGGGTAAGGAAAGGAAAAGAGAAAAGGAAAGGGAAAAAGAGAAACGAAAAATAGAGAAACCCTCTATAGAGAAACTGGTTCTAGTAGCGGAACTACTGTTCCTTATTCTGCTTAGTCCCACCAGGCGAAAGCTCGGTGAGAGAGAGTAGAAAGCTATTAGGGGGTAAAGCAACCTCGCATCACAGGCCGGGCCCCAGCAACCACATCTCTAATCCACTAACTTGGGCGCATCACGCTCCGCATGCATAGCGTATGTCGGGAAAAGTCTGGAAGAATTTGAATCCTGCGGCCATTCCATTCCACCTGTCGCTGTTCCCAGGCCTTGCGTAGGATGTCCTCCTTGACTGTGAAAAAGTGTACGCGACATAAAACATCTCGTGGCGCATCAGCTTCACCTGCTGACCGACTAGTCACCCTGTGGATACAGTCTATGGTTATCTGCGATTCTCTTGGGTTTCCCAGTACAGCATTAAAGATGTCAGAGGCAGCTGATCATAATTGACTTGAGGGTATTGATTCCGGGATGCCCCTAAGCTTCAAATTATTGCGCCTGTTCCGGTTCTCCAGGTCGTCGGCTTGTAGGATAACATCTGTGAGTTGTTGTTTCTGGCTGCGAGTTGCCCGTTCCAGCTCAGCTATTCTGTTTTCATGATTGGTGCTGGAGCTCTTTAAGGAGGCCACCCTAGTATCCAGAGCTGACGTTTGCTGTTGTAGATCCTCTAGCTCTTTCCTGACCGCTCGCTCGATCCTCAGTGCAACTGCCTCCAGATCTTTGAGGCTGGGATCCAGCTGAGTAGGGATGCCCCATGTTGCTTGGGTTAGGTGGAGGCTGGAATGAGGCTGACCTCTAGGGGAATCTGAAGGTCTCTCCTCCGGATCTGGGTTGCTCCAGTATCCCTCCTGCGGGCTTGTTCTGTCCCGTGGGTCTCTCTCAGGACTTGAATACCAGGCCAGCGGTGGCGTGTGGCTGGGTGGCAATGTGGGGCTTTGGATTGGCGACCAACCCACTTCGTCGCTTTCTGTGTGGGGTTCCTGCTCTGTGAGTATGGTGTCTGCAGGGAGAAGGGATCTGTTTAGCAGGCTGCCTGAGGGGGGTGGTTGATGCACTTCACATTCAGCCCTTACTATATGTGCAGTGTGTTGTGGTGTAACATTCCTCTCCCTTAATGGTAGTTCCAGCTGCCTCATGACTTGAGATGTATTAGAACTTATGATGGGGCTTATCTGTGGAGGGGAGATCCCCTCTTCTGCGGTATTTCGCCCCTCGCTCCAGGTGGCGGCAGGAGCTCCATCTGCCCGGTCGCTGGGTTTCCCCCCTCCCCGCTCCTGTCATCATCAGCAAGAGGATTGTACTGCGAGAGGTCTCCTCTCGCCTCCGCTGCCACCTCCGTGCGGCTCCGTCCCTCCTCTGTCTTATCTTCAGCGGCTGGGGAAAGGCAGTGCGGGAGATCGCTCTGACCTACCTCCGCCGCGCCACACGCGTGTCACCCGAGTGGCTCCTCGTCTCCTGCTGCTGACGCTGCCTCCTCTCGACAGATCTCTGTCTCCCTGGCTCACGCTGCGGGAGGCTCGCTCCTCTCCCCTCCTGCGCCACCTTGAGCGATGCTGCCGGCTTCCTGCACGGGTCCTCCGGGACCAAGAAGCGTGCGATGTCACCGTCCATCTGGCCTCCTCCACCTCTCTGAGTCTTCCTCTTCTTGTTGCCTCCCATGGCAAGGTTCTTGTTGAGTTCTCTGCCCTGTCGGTCGGCTGCAAGACGGGTAAGTTGCCGGAGCCCATCTTCTGAGCGACCTCACTCCGCCATGCGTAGGCCACGCTCCTCGGCAATCGCCATTTCAATCGCCCTTAAATGGATGCCTATGTTGTCCTATTGTGACTTTCACACAGGCATTTGCAGGGCAATTTGAAAAATTCCAACATGCAGCGTTTTCAGGCAGTTGATGGGCGATCCCATAGAAGTCAATGGAATTTCTTTGCAATTACTATTCAATCGCTATTGCTTTAGCGATGATGATTCTGGTGCAGTCAGCAGCCAATCAGATGCTCTGTTTCCTGTGTCATTTGTATGTGGCACATTAAATAAAGTTGGTTGATTATGAAAGCGCATTGCATCTCGACCGCTGCTAATTTGCTATACTAAGAAATCACTAATCCCCTCTGAAAATCGCTCTCTTTATCACCCAGTGTGAAAGCAGCCTAAGACAGAACACCAAAAACCTGACAAAAAGGGAGTTTTTCTTTAAATCAACCCACAGTAGAGTGCCAGCAGAGTCAGGGCTCTGGTTCTGAGAAAACCTGGGAGTCAAAAGACCTTGATGAGGCTGCTGGCTGAGTTCTATTGTTGCTAGTTAATCTTCTGAGAGTTCGAAGGCCTTGGTCATGATTGCTTTCTAAAGATTCTTGGTACTAATTTAATAAGCATTCTGAAAAATACAATTCTGTGATTACTCACCTGTAAAATTGGTATTATTAATATACAGTACGTCCTGCTCCAAAATATAATACTTACTTGTGATTGTGGAGGGACGCAAACAGATCCACATCTGGTTGGCCCCAACGGAGACACAGAGACTGAAACACCCTGCTGCATAGGGACCATTCTCCCTGGCGAGAGGTCCCCCTGCTCAGAGAGTCCGCCAGGCGATTTTCCACCCCCGGGATGTAAACAGCTGAAATGCAGGAGACATTGGCCTCCGCCCAAGTCAGGATCAGAGACGCTTCCTGGAGGGCCCCCTTGCTCCGGGTCCCTCCCTGATGATTGATGTAGGCAACTGCCATCTGGTTGTCCGAGCGCACCTGAACAGGCAGGCCCCGAAGCTGAGTAGTCAAGCGAGCCAGAACTAACCTGATCGCCCGCAGCTCCAAGACATTGATAGGTGTGTGGGCCTACTGAAGGCCCCATCCCCCTGGAACCGCAGGGACTTACAGAAACCCCCCCAACCTGACAGACTGTCATCTGTGGTGACCGTCTCCCAGGAAGGGGTAAGAAAGGATCTGCCCCCCAACAGGTTCCTTGGGTACATCCACCACAAGAGGGACCTCCTGACCAGAGGGGAGAGCACACAAACCCTGTCCAGGGACACTGGGTCTTTGTCCCATACTGACAATAGGTGAAGTTGCAGAGGCCTCAAGTGGAACTGACCATAAGGGACCGCTTCGAAGCACGCCACCATCAGGCCCACCAGCTGCATTCCCTGCCTGATGGAGGGGTGGGGACAAGCTAGGAGGGACTGAGCCTGTGCAATCAGATTGTCCACCTTCTGCTGAGGAAGGAAGATCCTTGCCTGAACTGTATCCAGATTCATTCCTAGGAATGGAGTTACCAAGGAAGGGGACAGTGATGACTTGGGGTGGTTGATCACCCATCCAAATGACTCCAGAGTGGACACCACCAGCTGAGTATCCAACTCTGCCTGATGTAGAGACTGGGAGGTGATGAGGATGTCGTCCAGATAGGGAAGCACGCGGACGCCCTGACATCTGAGCAGAGACATCACGCCCGCCAGCACCTTGGTGAACACCCTGGGAGCTGAAGTGAGGCCGAAGGTCAAGGCCACAAACTGGTAGTGTTGATCCATCAGAGCGAACCTGAGGAACCTTTGATGACCTGGGAACACAGGAATATGAAGGTAAGCATTTTTGATGTCCACAGAAGTCATGAAATCCCCTGGGCGCAGGGAACTGATGGCAGAGCGCAGAGTTTCCATGCGAAAGCGCCTGCCCCTGACAAACTTGTTGAGGATCTTTAAGTCCAGGATGGGCCTGACAGAACCATCCTTTTTGGGTACTGTGAATAGGTTGGAATAAAAACCCTTGCCTTTTTCCCTTAAAAGGACCAGGCAGATGACCCCCAGCTCCAGGAGGCCTTGCACTAGCTCCTGAGCTGACACAGGGTCCTGAGGAATCCGGGATCTGATGAATCTTGAAGGGGGATCGGCAACTCGTAACCGGAGGACACTACCTCCTGAATCCCCCGGTCTGAGACATGAAGCCACCCAACATGAGCAAAGTGCTGCAGCCATCCCCCCACCCGGATGGGTGAGGGGCGCCCCATCATGCCTGAGGGGGCTTTGGGAGAGGATTTAGCTTTGGGACCCCAGGAGACGCCGGGATGTCCATGTCCTCTGCCTCTACCCGAGAAATCTCCCCGGGCCCCAGGGAAAGAAACCCCCCTTCCCTGTCTTGCACCACGGAAAGGGGAGAAGAAGGAACCCTGACCCCGAAAGGGCCGAGATTGCCGCCTGTGCTGGGGCAACCTGCCTCCCTTAGCAAAAAGGTCCAGGCGGTCCCCAAACAGGCGCAATCCTTTAAAGGGAAACCCAGTGAGGGCCTTCTTCGCAGCGTTGTCAGCAGCCCACTGGCGCAGCCAAACCGAGCGGCGTATAGCCACCACAAGGGCAGAAGTTCTGGCACACATTCTGATGGTGTCATCCAATGCTGATAGGACAAAAACATCACAACTGGATAGTGCATTAAACATCTCACAAGGCAAATCATCAGGGGCACTATCAAGCATATTCCTGATAAGGGTTCTAGTGGCCAAAGCCGTAATGGCAGAAGCACAGACTGGGCGCAGCGCCGTCCCAGCACATGCAAAGGCGTGGGATGCCAGCTGATCAATACGCCGGTCTTCAGCATCCTGCAGGGTAGTAGAATCAGGGGAATGCATAACAGAGGTGTTAGATAACCCTAGGATCGGGGCATCCACCTCGGGGGGGGGGGGGGGGATGACCAACATTTAACCACCTCAGCAGGAAAGAGATACTTCCTATCCCAACTTTTTGGAACCCCGGGAAGTTTACTGGGGCGCTCCCATTCCTTGAGCACAAGGTTATGGACATGTGCCTGCTCCGAAAATTCCAGACGTGATTTTGCTGTATGGAAAAGCTCCCCTCTTTGCCTGGGAGCCTCAACAGGGAGAGAGATAGACAGAACCTCAGAAATCTGGGGCCCAGGGGTCAGAGCCAGAATCATTCTGACCCCTTGGTCTCTCATCAGATGAGCCCGAATCAGAAAAGAGCTCCCCTTCATCAGACGGGGTATAGCCACACAGATTCCAAAACTCCTCAGTTCCCATAGGGAAAACAGAGACATTAGGCGTTAAATGCCGCTTCTTAGCAGGGGCCTTAGGAATTAACGCTATATAGCAACCCTGGATGCCCCAATAACCCGCTAGGGAAGTGGGAGTATAGTTTTTACAAGGCCTATAAGTAATATATTAAAATAGGGCCGGGAGAAGCCAGGAAGGGTTCGTCCCGCCTGAAAGACATAAGCAGACAAGACCTTAAGTACAAGTGAAGGAAATAAAGCCACCCGCGAGGGCACTTACGGACCGCGGTTTAGGTAGGAGTCCGTCGCACATAGGCCAACCAGGCAGTGAAAGATGGCGTCGGTATACCTCGAGGGGCGGGCCAGTAACAGTGATGACGCGGAACGCGCCAAAGACGAGCCCCGCCCCCCCGAAGAGCGCGAAGCCAGCATGGCAAGCAGCCAATGATGGCTCCCTACACATAACCCTCCAGAACGGCTGTAAAGCTTACAAATTTAAATTGCCCATTTATACACAACTAATGAAGCCCCATTGAAATGTATGGGAGAGCGCTACAGAGCGACAGGTACTATATGGCGCTCTGGAACCATAGGCTGAGCTGCCTGTAATAATAAATGTGATGCTACATGGCACTGTTACAGTCGCTCACCAGATTCGCTTTCTTAAGTGCAAAGTACGAAGCACTACCTGGCGCTATACCTTCTTAAATAACCCCCTAAATGTGAATTAGACTGACAAGGTTCCTATTATGAAGAATGATGTCTTTGTTGGTAGGAACCACATTTCTGATCAGCAAGACTAGACCCAGAGTAATCCTGTGTCAGTACGCAAAGGAGGACCACAGCACCAAATTGTTGTGAACAGTTGTAATACATTATTATCTTTGGGTGCCGATTGATGTATACACATATTCATCCACTAGGGTGTGTTATAGGGGTTATGAAGGGTTCTGCATCATTCACCTATGTAGCAGTCTTCACAGCTGTTCCTGTGATGATGGGATCATCCACCAATTCAAATTGAAATGACTAATTCATAAAAAGGGGCATCAGTGTAGTGTGTAATTGTATTATCTATTGCTGGTTAAAAGAAAAGGAAGATATGCTGAGACATTTGCTAAAGGTTGACTTCATGGACAAACCTGAGTTACAAAAAGTTATGATACTGTGTAAAATATATTGAAAACAGGCCTCCAGGAATTTGGAAATCTCATAGAACAATGTAGTTTACTCACAACAGAGCAAAGCATATCAGAAGTTGAAAGTTTTTTCCATTTCATTTAAACATTGATGGTAGCCATATGCCTTAAATAAGTGGTACAGGGCCATGTTTACCATTAAAGTGGACTAAAACCCACCCTGGAGTCTATGGGGACTCCAGGGCAGGCATACTCCCCTTCTCAGGGGAGTCACTTTCATTGTCTATCGTGGGAATCATTCAGCAACCGGATGTACATTTTCACCTGATGCTGGATCACTCTCAAGGTAGCCAAAGAAAGTGAATGACGGTTTTCTCTCCTAAAAAATAGTAGTTTTTGCCTGTGGTGCTGAATCAACCCCATTGTCTGGATGGAAGCTTGTTGGTCTAAAACCTCTAAATATTGCTTAGCATTGATGGCACCTTTCAAGATATGTATGTATATATCATCAGAGATGCAGGTTTTTGAATCGTTTGCTGATAAGCTGGATAGTCCCTATCTTCTTGACATCTGTTGTTTCATTTTTGGATTGTATTTATATATGTATTAATAATGTTTTTTTTTTTTTTTGCATACAGCTCTTACTCTTTAATTGGCAGCCTACCTAGAGATTTTGTCACCCTCTGTTTCCAGGAAATTATTCACCATTTTGTGCTATATATGTTTAACTGTGTTTGAGTTTGCAGAGTTTGAGCTTTAACAATAAATGTATTTGTCATTGTTTTCAATATTGCTTTCTCAATATTATAATCAAAAAATTCAGACCATGAGCATTCGGCAATGAACATCAGCCTTCTCCCTCATGCACATGGATTTCTAGGTCGTCTGAGATAAGTCTTTGCAATTTTACACAATTTTTAGTCATAGATTGGTGACTATCTTTCCTAGAGACTCTGCCTTTTTATTCCTTTTATACACAATCACATGATGTATTTGAAAATGTTATTAGTACTGTGTGTATTTACAGCTTTTTGTTAACCTTGTCCCAACTTTTTTGCCATTAAACATTAAAAAAAGTTGTGTTTTAAAATCAAATAGAAAAGGTCTAACTTTTGACTTGTGCTTTTCGTTCTTGTGTCTGAGACTAAAATATGGTTATATGAGATTTTCAGGCGTCCGGGCCCTCCATACGAGTTTACAAACCATTTGTTCTTGCATTGCAAATTAAAGGAGCTGTCTGGACAAGATAACACTTTTTTTTTTACTCCACAGCAGCTCCCTCTAGGTCAGTCACTGTAAAATGTACCCATTTTGGAGAAACAAGCCAAAGGGTACATGCACATAGCTTCTTTCTTTGGTTGTCTATTCTTTTGAAGCTCAGCCACTGTTTGGTAGGAAACTGATGGAAGACTCAGGCTGCTGTCACAGTTACTGACCATGTTCCATTCACTGGATCAAAGGAAGCATGCCAAGCACTGCCTTGGCATGCTTCCGCTCTACATGCGAGCACAAACACATTTCTCCTCCCTTGTACATCTTGCAGCACCGGACTCAGAGAAAATGCTACTGCAGGAGAGAAAAAGGCAATTTAGGAGAAGGTCCCCTCAGCGGATCAATCCTAATCCTGCAATCAGCATCTCACCTGATCCTGGATTGCATCCCACACCCTCATTGTCAGAACTCCATTCATCAAAACATCCGTATCACGATTGCGACCATCATTAACAGGGGCGCAGCCAAGCCCTCTCTATTCAATGCATTGGAAGGAATGTGCTGATGCCTGACACACCCACTCATTGTAGTGAA
Organism: Gastrophryne carolinensis; assembly: GCA_027917425.1. NCBI lineage: Eukaryota > Metazoa > Chordata > Amphibia > Anura > Microhylidae > Gastrophryne > Gastrophryne carolinensis. Next base: position 437,529,953 of record CM051234.1, on the reverse strand, counting down.
TTGTGACGGATGTTGGAAGGGTACAATACCAACTCAGAAGTGCAGCTGAATCGAGTTACAATGTTACATGAGATGTGATCCAGCGATTGGGCGAGTTGTTGATTGCCAGAGTAGGATTGATCAGCTGCGAGGGAAAGTACCCTTTTGTTTTTTTCTTAGTTAGGTAACCCTGTAAAACCTCTGTGCAAAAATCCCTTTTTACTAGCCAGAAGTAGAAAGGCATCAGCTGTAATAACTCATCATTGATCTGCTTCACGCAGAGAGCCCCAGGAAACACTGTTTCTACTATCTGCTCTGTGGCTGCTGCTCCATTAGGACACATAGCTTACCTCAGACATACAGCATTCCTTTCATCTAGCAGCTGGTGATTCAGTATGTGTTGAGCAGCATGACAGAGATCCTGCCCGTTGTTTCAAAGGCATTTATCTCGGTTTGGTATGGACAGCCGATAGCAACCCCAAGCTTTGCTGCCGACAACCTGCCTTGTGTGGAAAGAGTTGTTCTCTCTATACAGACACACTGCAGCCATGATAATCTTTTTTGCAGTGCAGCAAGCAAGCATTTTATCTCCTAACATTCTGTGCGGAAACAGATAATGTATCTCTGTAGCTGGATGTGCTGCTCAGCTGCAGCGTGTCTTTGTGCTGGGCACAGTCCCCCTCCTATGCTTATGTGTAAGGGCTCTACATGCAAGTAGCATGATGACTGCTCTCATTCAGGCCAAGAGCACAACAGCTGCATGAGGTTAAACCGGAATAACAGCCTGTCACAGTTTGAATAGAAAGATAGCGGCCATTTTGGAGATTCCTTTTCCAGCACCTCAGCTATACTGCTGCCTGGATTCAACTGACTTAACTGACAGTAACAGGAAGCCTAGCAGCACTTCCTGTTTGCAGATGAACAGCCATTTTGTTTCTAACATTTACTACAGCAGGAGTTAGAAGAATGCAAATTAATTGTTATGTGTAGCAATCTAAATTGCCCTGGGGAGGGATGCATATGAGAACTGTTTGTTGTGTTGGTTTGCTTTAAGCCCTCTAAAAAAAGAACAAGCCACTGATCACGAAAATGGGGGATTTAGGAGGCTTTACTAAACGTGTGTTAATTGTTTTGACTGGAGGTCTGCTTTCATGTTTGTGGCTGTAATGTTTAAAACTGTAGGGTAAGAATACTTTTTAAAGGCACTGTAAATGGCCAGTGATTAATGATTGTGTGCCAGTGTAAATGAAACATTTTTTTATTTGGGTGGGGTGGGTGGGTAAGAATTTTCTGTCATTTTATTGCTTTCTGTCTAGGACCTGTTTAGGGTTTTTTCCTATGAAACATCTATCCTAGAGACATCGATTAATACCATTTTGTGATTACTCACCTGTAAAATGGGTATTATAAGTATGTCACACCATTTTTCCAATATTCATGACATGTGGGCTATGGCCAGTAGAGGGCGAAATTTGCAGAGATGACAAGAAAAAAGGAGCCCCTCCCGGTCCATAAATACCTGTGACCTCCCACACATTCCCCAGTATAGGAAAGCAGTAAGGGGATCAGGAAGAGCCAATTATACAAATCTTAACAATAAAAGGTTCACCATATAAAGGATCCAAAATACCAAAAACGGCGTGATGAAGCGGGGTGTGAGACATACTTATAATACCCATTTTACAGGCGAGTAATCACAAAATTGTATTATTCCAAGTATGTCACATACCCCGCTTCCAATATTCATGACATGTGGGACATCCAATAGCAGTGTCCAAGGGTGGAGATCCCAATACGGCAAAAATGCACAAATTTAAACCACTGCAGCTTGCAGAACCTTGTGGCCAAAAACAGCATCCGCTGAGGCCCGTACATCAACCTTATAAAACTTGGAAAAAGGTATGAACAGAAGACCAAGTAGCAGCCTTACAAACTTGTTCAACAGAAGCCTGATGCTGAAAAGCCCAGGAAGCCCCAACAGCACGAGTAGAATGAGCTGTGATCTGAAAAGGGGGAACCTTCCCCTTGGCAGAATAGGCCCCAACAATGGCCTGGCATATCCATTTACTGATAGTAGACTTGGCGGGCGCCAAACCTTTCCTGGGCCCGGAGGGCACCACGAACAAGGCGTCCGTCTTACGAAAGGGAGAAGTAGCCACCAAATAGTACTTCACACAACGAACCACATCCAAAGAGTGCAGGGCCCTCTCCTTGTCATTGCTAGGCTTAGGACACAAGGAAGGAAGAACCAGATCCTGATTGAGATGGAAGGCAGAAACCACCTTAGGAAGGAAATCTGGCTTAAAGCGAAAGACCATCTTATCCTGGTGTCTCTCAAAGTAAGGGGCCTGAATCGACAGAGCCGCCAACTCAGAGACACGCCGAACAGAGGTAATAGCCACCAAAAAGGCAATCTTTTGTGTAAGCATAGAAAGTGCAACATCCTGCACCGGCTCAAAAGGAGGCCCCTGGAGGGCCGACAGAACCAAAATCAAATCCCAAACAGGCAACAAAGGCTTTCTAGGGGGCCGCACATGAGTTACCCCCTGGCAAAAGGTCTTAACCAGGATGCAGAGCAAAAGACCTTTGAAAGAAGACCGCCAGAGCAGAGACCTGCCCTTTCAAGGTACTAAGCTGGAACCCCAGGTCCAGACTGTGTTGAAGAAACTCCAAAATCCTAGGAATCGAAAACACCCTGCAAGGCCCTAGCCTCACACCAGTCAATATAGGACCTCCAAGTCCTGTAGTAGATGTTAGAAGAAGATCCCCAGAGTTACCCCCTGGAAAAAGGTCTTAACCAGAGGATGCAGAGCAAAAGACCTTTGAAAGAAGACCGCCAGAGCAGAGACCTGCCCTTTCAAGGTACTAAGCTGGAACCCCAGGTCCAGACTGTGTTGAAGAAACTCCAAAATCCTAGGAATCGAAAACACCCTGCAAGGCCCTAGCCTCACACCAGTCAATATAGGACCTCCAAGTCCTGTAGTAGATGTTAGAAGAAGATTTCTTCCTAGCTCTAACAAGAGTCTGAATCACAGCATCAGACAAACCTTCCTCCTTTAAGATGGAGGTTTCAGCAGCCACGCCATCAAAGCCAGCATTTGTAAATTGGGGTAACGTAGTTGACCTTGAGTGATCAGATCCAGAAACAGGGGCAACCTGTACTGATCCACCGCCAGCCGTACGACGTCTGCGAACCAAACCTGTCTTGGCCACCTTGGGGCCACCAGAATTGCTGGCGCACCCTCTTGAGCCAGCTTGCACACCACCCTGCCTACCATGGAAAAGGGGGGAAACAGGTACAGAAACCCCAAATCCCTCCAGGCAAGAGACAAGGCGTCCACTGCCAGGGCCAGAGGATCCTGAGACAGAGACACAAAGCCCGGAAGCTTGTGATTGTGACGTGAGGCAAAGAGATCCACCTCCGGAATCCCCCACTTGTGACAAAGGGACCGGAATACCTTGCGCTTGAGAGACCATTCCCCGTGGCGAGAGGATCCCCAGCTCAGAGAGTCCGCCTCCATGTTTTCCACTCCCAGAATGTACACAGCTGAGATGCATGGGACATTCCTCTCTGCCCATGCAAGAATCAGAGAAACTTACCTGAGGGCACTCCTGCTGCTAGTCCCTCCTTGGTGATTGATGTAAGCGACCGCCTTCCGATTGTCTGATCGAACCTGAACCGGTAAGCCCTGGAGATAATGCGTCAAGCATGACAGAACCAACCGAACAGCTCTCAGCTCCAGGACATTGATGGGGATGTGAGCCTCCTGAGGACCCCACAGCCCCTGGAACTGATGTTTCTTCCAGAACCCCCCCCCCCCAGCCCGACAGGCTGGCATCCGTGGTCACCGTCTCCCAACAAGGGGTCAGAAAAGATCTGCCCCTCATCAGATTGCTTGGTTCCAGCCACCACTGAAGAGACTGCCGAACCCGGGGAGACATCAGAAATGACTGATCCAATGACAGCGGACATCTGTCCCAGGCTAACAATAGATGGAGCTGGAGCGGCCTCATGTGGAACTGAGCAAAAGGAACTGCCTCGAAGGAAGCCACCATCAATCCCACCAGTCTCATCCCTAGCCGCATAGACGGACGAGGGTTGGATAGGAGAAGGCGTATCAGATCTTGAACCATCTGCACCTTGGACTGAGGTAGGAAAACCCTGGTCTGAATGGTATCCAGATTCATGCCCAGAAACGAAATCTCCCTTGACGGGGAGAGAGAAGACTTGGGATGGTTGATCACCCAGCCGAACCTCTCCAGCGTCGCCACCACCGCCCTGGTGTCTAGCTCCGCCTGTCTGAGAGAGAATGCCGTAATGAGGAGGTCATCCAGATACGGCACAATGCAAATGCCCTGGGCTCTGAGGAGGGCCATGATGCCCGCCAGCACCTTGGTGAACACCCTTGGTGCCGAGGTCAGACCGAAAAGGAGGGCCACAAACTGAAAATGCTGATCTCCCACCACAAACCTGAGAAAACTCTGGTGTGCTGGGAAGATTGATACATGAAGGTAAGCATCCTTGATGTCTATGGATGTCATGAAGTCCCCCTGACGAAGAGAAAGGATGGCTGAGCGCAACGTCTCCATGTGGAACTTCTTGGTTCCAATGAACCTGTTGAGAAGCTTCAAATCCAGAATGGGTCTTATGGATCCATCCTTTTTGGGAACCATGAAGAGGTTGGAATAATAGCCCTGGCCTCTCTCCGAGAAAGGCACCGGGCATATGACCTCCATGTCCAGAAAATTTTTTACTGCCCACAGGAGCCCCTGCTCAGCCCCGGGACCCGAGGGCACCCGAGAAATCTGTGAGGAGGCCAGTACTCTAACTCCAGTTTGTACCCAGAAGAGACCACTTCCACGATCCATTTGTCTGTGACCTCCCGAGCCCAGACCTGGAAGAAGTGCCGCAGCCGTCCCCCCACCCGCAAGGGTGAGGGCGCCCCCTCATTGCTGAGCTGGCTTGACAGCGGGCTTGGGCTTGGAACCCCAGGCAGGTCCAGGACGAGCATGTCATCTGCCTCTATTCCAGGAATCACCTCTGAAAGTAGAGTAGGCAATACCTCTGCCTGCTCTGGCACTGCGAAAGGAAGGATTAAAGGAGCCTGCCCCCCAAAAGGAGCGACGCTGCTTCTTACGTTGTGGCAACTTTCCCCCCTTTGCCACTGAATCCAATTTATCTCCAAACAGCCGCATACCCAAGAAGGGTAGCCCTGTAAGTGATTTCTTAGACGCAATGTCAGCCGCCCATTGGCGCAACCAGACCGATCGGCGAATAGCCACTAGCAACGCCGAGGTTCTACTACACATGCATATTGTGTCATCCAAGGCGGATAAAACAAAAGACATGAACAATTCACAACGCTTAAGGGCTGTGAATTCATCACTGGCCGGGTTAAGATGGGAACCACTCAACAGGTCCCTAACCACAGACCTGGTAGCCACAGCCGTGAGCGCAGACGCACAAACAGGCCGCAAGGCTGAACCCACACTAGCGAAGGCATGGCAGGCCATTTGATCAATACGCTTGTCCTCACCATCTTTAAGAGTGGTGGCGTCTGGAGAATGTACAACAGAGGTGTTGGACAATCCCAGAACGGGCGCATCGACTTCGGGAGGGGACAACCAATGCTTCACCGCGTCCACCGGGAAGGGATACCTCCTATCCCATCCCTGAGGAACACCGGGAAGCTGGCTAGGCCTCTCCCATTCCTTAAGAATCATGCTTTCAAAATGATTCTGATTTGGGAACTCCAAGTGAGGCTTAGCGGTCCCAAAGAATTCCCCCTTCTGTGGAGGGGACTCCTTTGGCGGAGAAATAGCCAGTACCGCAAATAGGTGGGCCAGGACTTTGGGGGTATCCACGGCATCCCCCAGCACCTGCCCAGCATCAGTATCAAAAAACTGCTGATCCTCAGCATCAGATTCCTCAAAAAATTCCCCCTCCTCAAGTGGGGAATAATCAGAACAATCAAGGGAATCATAGTCATCAAAATCCAGAGCCGGCACGGCCGGAGACAAATGCCGTCTCTTAGCTGGGGACTTTCTGGCCGCAGAGCTAGAAATCAATTTCTCGATGTTGGCCAATCTAGCACATACATCAGATTGCGACTCCCCGCTAAGTGTCATTTGGGGTAAGGATAAGGCGGGGTGGGGTAGGTGAAGAGACCGGCGGCACGGACCCAGATGCCTGGGACCCCGACTGCCGCGTTATGACCTGCTGAGCACATGGTATGCAAATCAATACATTATCCCCCATAAGGGATACCCCACAACCCACACACTGCTGGGATTGCCTCGAAGGGAGCCCAAGCCCGGTATCCTGGGGAGCCTCCATATGGTGATTTTAAGGTAGTCTCAATGAGGGAATTACGCTACTTAAGCTACCCGGGATGCACGTTTAAGTGGGAGGATTTTTGTGTGGGAGGATTTTTGTGTACCCCAATTTAACTCCAAGGGACCCTAGGACCGGGAGAACCCCCTTTTAATACAATTGATAGGGAGTCCTCCTGAAAGACACAAGGAGAAGGGACCATAAAAAGGCACACATTCAAACACACAACTTATACCATATAATTAAATATAAATATATATATAAATATATAAGAAGTAGGGAAGGAGCAAGGCTGCCCCAACACGCAGGAATGGGGCCCGCAGCGCAATAAACAAGAAACGGGGGCCCAGTGGGGCACTCACATACCGTAATGGCGTCCAGCCAGCAGGAGCTCCAGGAGAGAGAGGGAGAAGAAGGGCGGGCCAGCGCGGATCGCGCGCTTGGTCGCGCCCCCTTTCCTCCAGAAGTGAAGACATGATTCCCAGCAAGTGGCTGGGAACCGTGATGGCACCAAGAAAGGGGGAGGCGGGCCGCAGCGAGCGCGCCAAGCGCCCGGCCCCGCCCCCTGATCGAGCAGACCTGAGGAGAAGAAACTCCCCCAGCAACAAGTCCACAGCATGCGGCCAGTGCGGTAGAAGTGAAAACCACACACACGCTGAATAAAAGAAGTTTGCTTTAGGAGAAAGACAGCCGCGCCCCCCCCCCCCCCCAGAAGGGAAACAGAGGGACCCGGAAGGGGGGAGAATCCCGCACACGGAGGTGGAAGGGATAATGTAGGGATGGGGCATCCCAAACCGGGATCACCAACCCGGATACCGCCTACCCCGTAATATGGGGTCTCACGGTGGAGCATAGCTCCCTATGTACACCTCTAAGGTGTTGCCTACCCTCGCCCGGACCTTCAGCCAAGGCTGGGAGGCATAGTATGTGTTAAATCTAATAAGGTCCGGGCAGAAATAGGGGCACATTTGGCCGGGTGTACATGCCGGCTTACCTGCAAGGAAGAAACACAGCCATCTTCTGACTTGCTCGCCGTCCTGCAGAGACTTATCTGGGGAATGTGTGGGAGGTCCCAGGTATTTATGGACCGGGAGGGGCTCCTTTTTTCTTGTCATCTCTGCAAAGTTCGCCCTCTACTGGCCATAACCCACATGTCATGAATATTGGAAGCGGGGTGTGTGACATACTTGGAATAGTTCTGCTGTGTACCACGGGGGGGGGGGGGGGGGGGTTAATAGAAAACCTGGCAGAACCATTTCTCATATAATTAACACCCGCAGTGACCCTTTATAGAGATTCATTAGGACAGATAATCTGACCAACTAATTGTTCATAGGAGAGCAGAAACGTCAGTAAAGGGATCAGTCAGTAGACCAGCATGGTTATTTGGAATTCCTTGGCCCAGAGGGCCATTGGAGTTGGTAGGTGCAGTGTTAACTATTTCAGGCCACACAGCACAGATTTGGTCCACTTTTTCCCCCATAAAGAAATGTTCCAGCAACAAGTAATGTTTTGTCTGTATCCTCAGGAATCTCTGAAGAACTAATTTATGAACCTGTGTGAAGATCCAAATAACCTGATGGGCAGGGCACCCAGCTGAACAAACTTGGCCATAGTTCATGTCCACAGCAGCAGCTGCTATGTATTCTTGTTTCAATAAGTTTTAGATCTGGTACCAGCAAGTCATACTACATGCACTGTTCAACTCACTGTGAGAGCCCAGCCACCTTTAGTTTAGGAATGCGGGGAAGAACTGGCTTGTTGCTTAGACCCCTACTGAGGAGAGGCCGGATGTGATGAGAGACATCAGGAGAAAAACACTGCTGGAAGAACACAGCCTAGTGGTGGCAACATTATGGTCTGGGGAATATTTCTGTGGCATCCTCTGAGCCCACTCAATCATGTGCAAGGCATTCCCAAGAATTTGGGTATGAATCCATCCTTGCCAATCACACCTTCACATATATGCTAGTATTCTTCCTTGGAAAGAATGCGATCTTCCAGAAAGATAATACATCATGCTACACAGCTAGGAATGTCCAACAGTGGTTGGCAGCACATAACTAAGACTTTAAGTTACTACCCTGGCCCCATAATTCCCCAGATTTAAACCCAAATGATCATCTCTAGGATCCCCTTAATTGTTGAGTTTTCTCTATAGATCCCCAGTTGAATCAGTTGACTTTATCAGGATTTATTTATGTGGTATATTCACTGGTCATACATTTTCTTTGACACACAGGCATAGACATAGGTCTAAACTGTTCTATGCTTTCGGGAGGTGAGAATCCTGTTTAGCCAGGCACAAATACAAGAAGTGTTAAATGTATGCAGCATATCAGCTGGTAGCAGATCAGGATAGTGTACAGGTTAGTGGTTATCAGAAAGTATTTGGGATACAGATCAGTTGGCAGAAGAAAGGGTTGGGGGTACAGGTCAGCAGGGGGGCAGGATGGGGTACAGATCAATTATCAGAAGAGAATTGGGGTACAGGTCAGTAAGCAGTGAATCAGGATGAGTAGAGATCAGTTAACAGAAGAGGGTTGGGGTACAAAATCAGTCAGCAGTGGGTCAGGATGGGGTTCAAATCAATTAGCGGAAAAGAGTGTTAGGTCAGCAGAGGGTCAGGGTGGGGTACAGAACAATTAGCAGAAGAGGATGGGGTACAGATCAGTTAGCAGGAGAGGATTGGGGTACAAACCAGTGGATTAGGTGGTGGTACAGATCAGTCAGCGGTGGGTTAGTAGAAGGTTCAGATCAGTTGGCAGCAAAGGGGGTTGGGATACAGATACGTCGGCATTGACAGGTCATGTGTCTTCCCTGCTTGCCACAGGATCTGGTGTAACACCACCTGCTGTAATAACACAATTCTGTGAAACTCACCTGTAGAATTGGTCTTCTGGGGATCCAATCCAGACCCTCCTTACACTTGGGATCACTTCCTTGCCCGAAGGGTGTAACTGCAACACAAAAAAGGTGTGGCCCCTCCCGGCCCATAAGTAGCAGCTGCCTCCTAATCAAAACCATTACTTAAAAAGCAGAAAATCATAAAACCAGAGGCAGGCCGTGAGGCCCCCTTATAGGAGACCATGTTACCTCACCGAACTCCGCTTGAATTCTCTCAAAATATACTCTCTCTTATTATTTATTTATTCTAAGTATACAGCACGTCCTGTTCCAGAAGATATTCCTTACACTTGGGATATACATCCAGTAGATGGCGCCGGACTGCAGAGACAGAAAAGTGGCTCCTCCCGGCCCCATATATACCAGGGACCTCCCACAAAATCCCCAGTTCTTCTCTGCAGTCCTGGCTGCGATGACTAGAAGATGGCTCTCTCTACTCGCAGGTGAGCGGGGCTATTAGCCTGCGGCCCTGTAGGACTATTCCCACCCGTTTCCTTTTACTGCCTCCCAGCTTAGGCTGCACTGGTTCGGGAAAAGGTAGGCAGCATAGCTGTCAGGTGCTAAGGAGCGCTGCTCCAACCGCAGTCCCCCACCAAAGGGTAGGCGGTATAGGCCCATGGTGAGCCTTATGGGATGCCCCTCCCGCATTTTATGCCCCTCGCCCCCTGTCCCCGCAGTTGGCTCCCTTAAGGCTGGCCGTCGCTTCCCCTTCGCTCTCCCTTGTAGATCTCGGGGGGGGGTGCATGTCTTTACTGTTTGTAGTGTGTTGCTTTTGATCCCTTATAAACTGATTGCACTGGTTTCTTTTGCCGCCGCGTAGTACACGCTTGTACTACGCTCCGCGATCGGCGGCGATATCGCCTCAGGCGCTGCTGCGCCATCATTGGCTGGCCTTGTCAGGTGGGCGCGTTTTCGCGCTCTTCGGGGGGGTGGGCCTTGCGGCTGACGCGTTCTGCATCACTGTCTCCGCGGCCGCCCCTCAAGGTATATGCGCCATTTTAGTTCTCTGCTGCGTGTGCCTGGCGTCTCCCTATCGTGGTCCGTAAGTGCCCCTGCGGGCTGATTTATTTATATATTTCTCTGTATTGCATATTGCTTATGTCTTGCAGCCGGGTCAAACTTTGTGGTTTCTCCCGGTCCTATCCCCTCTATTTAGTGTTAACTCTTATTGGAGCGCTATTGTAGCGATAACCCTTATCGCCGGAGGGCTTCACCGCCCGAGACGTCCTTTTCCCAATCGTAAGAGGTGCTGCTGGAATTCCAGAGTTGTCCGTGAGGAAACAGGAACAGCCCTTACAAGGGCTAGTGAATTGTAATATAGCGTTTCCCCCAATAAGAGACAGAACTTCAGTATTGAGGGTGAAGGTGAAGTGTCTTTATTAGTGCCACACTGGGCCTTATATACACAAGTCTCCATGCAATGACAACCACACTGACCAATAGCAGCAGGGCACACAATCCCTCAACTCTGCCGGTGACGCAATCAGTAGAACAATAGCAGGCTGTAATACCATCAATCAGGACAATGCCATTGACTGTGATGTAATCAACAATACACAATGGCAGTCAAAATACAATGACATTGCCTGTAACAGTATCAAAATACAATTACATTGTCTGGAACCTAATTAAGAAAAGGCCAGTGAATGACCCGGTGGGCAATCGAATAGTGATGACATCCAAAAGACAGAGCCTCTGTCACAATGCCCCCTTTTTGTGGAACACCCGGCAGACCCGGATTGACCCTGTTCGGGTTAACGTGGGGCTGTCCGGACTCTTGTTATGGGCAGAGTTCTGTGTAAGGACAAGTCTGCAAATAGTGAGTAACCGGACTAAACATTGACGTGGGCTGTACATAGGAATCGGTCATGCGTGGGGTCCAAACACTGGGATATTGTGGCGTTGGTGAGTTCAGCACCAAAGTCCTTGGTTGGATGTGTGCACAGGTGCTCTGCTTTCTTATAGCTGGCCCAAGTTTCAATCTCTTTCCATGGAAGCTGATCGGAGAATCCACAATTTTCTGCACATCTACATCATCGTAAAAGTAGACAAAACCATAACCCTTAGAAACGCCAGAGGCATCCCTAATAATTTTGACATTCTTTACAGCGCCATACTTTGAAAAAACATCCTTAATTTCAGGCTGATTAATCCGACGGCCAATGCCCCCAACAAAAATAGTGTTTGGCATACGTTTCCCTTCTGGAAGGACGTAACCTGATGGCTGATCCTCTTCTTGGCTTCTTGTAACAGACATGACGTGATGCAGACGAAACCCCTGGGTCTCCCCGACCAGTGGGCTGGAGTCGGCAGCTCGGGCTGGAGCCTGGGTTGTAACAGGGTTGACGCTGGCTGGTCCAGAGGTAGCGTAGGCAGAAGTCATTGGTCCTAGATCATTTCCCAATAGTACTTCTGCTGGTAAGTTGTCCATAAGTCCCACCTGTACCCTGCCGGATCCAGCGCCCCAGTCAAGATGTACTCGGGCGGTGGGGAGTCGAAACACAGCTCCTCCCGCCACCCTTACTGCAACGGTGTGTCTGGTGCGGTCTTTGTTCTTGACCAAATGAGGTTGGAGCAAGGTAAGTGTGGCTCCGGTGTCGCGTAATCCTTGCGCGGTGCGCCCATTGACTCGTACCTCCTGGCGATGGTGCTGTCGGTTGTCTGGGATGGCCGCTTGTACGGGATCAGCTTCATACAGTACCCCCAGATACTCTTCCGAACTGCTCTCAGCTTCCAAACAGTGTGCCACAGGAGTACGGGAGGTGGAAGGTTGTGTTTGCCTCCACGTGTTTCGGGGAGGCTCTAGGGCGCAATCACTGCGATAATGTCCCCATTGTTTGCAATGATGGCACTGAACTGTGGAGAGGTTCGGTTGCTGCGCTGGCCTATGTGGCCCAGAGTAACGAGTTGGCGCGGAAGCCACAGGTGCTTGAAACTTAATGGGAGGTGGTGGTTTTGGAGCAGACTGTTCTGTCCGGCGAGCATCGGTGTACTCGTCGGCTGGACGAGCAGCCTCAGGTAGCGTTAGAGGCCTCCGGTTACGTACCCACTCTCTTAGCTCTGGTTGCAGGGCATTGAGAAAGTGTTCTAGTAAAAACAACTGTAGTACATCCTCAGCGGTCGTGGCTTTGCATCCAGTGACCTAGTGTCATGCTGTATGATGGAAGCGACATGCCCACTCCGTGTAAGAATCCCCTCCCTTCTTTTAGGATTCCCGAAATCGTCGCCTGTAGGCTTCCGGGGTGACATTGTACCGGGCTAACAAAGCCTCCTTTACCAGATGGTAGTGTGGTAAGTCCGCATCAGGGATGTCCCGGAAAGCATTGGAAGCTTTCCCAGATAGTTTCCCTGATAATATGGTGACCCATTCCTCCGTGGGTACCCGGTGTAAAGAGCACTGGCGTTCAAAATCGGCCAAAAATCCGCCAATCTCGTCGTCACTTTCCTGGAAGGACTTAAATGCTGCAAATGGAATCTTTCTCCCCCCAGTGTAACTGAGGCTGAGAGGCTGCTGGGTTGAAAGTCGCCGATCTTCCCTTCGCTTACTGGCCTCTGCCTCCGCTGCGGCGAAGACTCGGTCGATCAGTTCCTGTGATGGATTCGGGCCATAGACCGACAATCTGTTCCGAACCGCTTGAACGAGAGCAGCGTCTTCATCGGTCTCTATATTGGTTTCGGTCCTCGCTGCTGCACGATCCATTTCGATCAGCTCGGCTATCAGTTCCTGACGTGGGCGGTTGCTAGCTGACCTTCCCCGGCTCTCGAGTAGATCCTTCAGGGTCAGCCTTTTCAACTTGTCCTACTGACTCTCCATCAGGGTAGCACTCTCTCTGGGTAGAAAGGACCATCCGACCGCTTGCCACCAATTGTAGCGATAACCCTTATCGCTGGAGGGCTTCACCGCCCGAGACGTCCTTTTCCCAATCGTAAGAGGTGCTGCTGGAATTCCGGAGTCGTCCGTGAGGAAACAGGAACAGCCCTTACAAGGGCTAGTGAATTGTAATATAGCGTTTCCCCCAATAAGAGACAGAACTTCAGTATTGAGGGTGAAGGTGAAGTGTCTTTATTAGTGCCACACTGGGCCTTATATACACAAGTCTCCATGCAATGACAACCACACTGACCAATAGCAGCAGGGCACACAATCCCTCAACTCTGCCGGTGACGCAATCAGTAGAACAATAGCAGGCTGTAATACCATCAATCAGGACAATGCCATTGACTGTGACGTAATCAACAATACACAATGGCAGTCAAAATACAATGACATTGCCTGTAACAGTATCAAAATACAATTACATTGTCTGGAACCTAATTAAGAAAAGGCCAGTGAATGACCCGGTGGGCAATTGAATAGTGATGACATCCAAAAGACAGAGCCTCTGTCACAGCTATTATATTTCATTACTCCAACTTCCCCAGCGGGTTATTGGGGCATCCCGGGTTGCTATTAGCGTTAATCCTTATTGGCCTGTTGTGCCGTGATAATCACCATATGGAGGCTTCTCAGGATAATGTGCTCAGGGTTCCTTCGGGACAAGCCCGGCTGTGTGTGGCGTGTGGGGTATCCCCTATAAGTGATGACGTCAGGGTGTGGGTACTCTGGGCCTAGTGCCACGCCCCCTCTGGCTTCGCTTACCCCCCCATGCTTACATCTAACTCCCAGTGAGGTGCATACCAGTGGCGAGTCTCAACCTGGGTAGCCAGTATTGAAAGGCATATTGCTGGGTCTGGTCCACGTAAGGCTCCTGCTAAGCGGCGGCATCTGGCACTCGGTGTTACTCTCTTTCCTGTGGAAGCTGAGGAGTTTGATATTACTGGAGATACCCCCCTGGAAGGAAAGGGGCAAAGGCTATTATTCAAATCTTTTCATTGTGTCCAAAAAGAATGGGTCCATCAGACCTATCCTGGATTTAAAGCTTCTCAACAAGTTTGTCAGATTCAGACACTTTCTCATGGAGACCCTGCGCTCAGCTGTGACTTTCCTACGCCCAGGGGACTTCATGACCTCTGTAGACTTCAAGGATGCTTACCTTCATGTACCTATCTTTCCAGGTCATCACAGATTTCTCAGGTTCGCTCTGGAGGACCAGCACTACCTTGCCTTGCCCTTCGGCCTCACCTTGGCCAGTATTCACCAAGGTGCTGGCAGGAGTGATGGCCCTGCTGAGATCTCAGGGCATTCGCATTCTTCCCTACCTGGACGACATGCTTATTGCTTCCCAGTCCTTCCGTCAGGCAGAGCTGGACACTCAGAGGGTGGTGTCCACACTGCAATCATTCAGCTGGGTGATCAATCATCCCAAATTTTCCCTGTCTCCTTCCATGGTGAAATCTTTTCTGGGCATTATTCTGGATTGTTAGGGCAGTTGTGGCCTAGTGGTAAGGGGAGCGTACTTGCAACCGAAGGGTGGTAGGTTCGAATCCTGGTCCTGGGACATGACTGAAGTGCTCTTGAGCAAGGCACCTAACCCCATACTGCTCCCCGGGCGCCGTAATTAGGGCAGCCCACCGCTCCGGGCATGTGTACACTCACTGCACTCAACTGATGGGTTAAATGCGGAGGATGAATTCCTATGTGTGCACAAGCATACAATGGCTATCTATGCATTAAAAATTAAAAAAAAAAATTAAAAAATTAGGATTGAGCTCAGGTCAAGATCTTTCTTCCTCAACAGAAGGTGGAGGTCCTTCAGGAGAAAGTTCAGCTCCTGCTGTCTTGTCCTCATCCATCCATCAGGCAGGGAATGCAGCTGGTGGGCCTGATGGTGTCCTGCTTCGAGGCGGTTCCATATGCTCAGTTCCACATGAGGCCTCTTCAGCTTCACCTCTTGTCAGTATGGGATCGGGACCCTGTGTCCCTGGATCAGGTGTTTGTCTTGTCCCCTCAGGTCAGGTGGACTCTAGTGTGGTGGCTGAACTCAAGGAACCTGCTGGGGGCAGGTCCTTTCTGGCCCCCTGCTGGGAGACTGTCACCACAGATGCCAGTCTGACAGGTTGGGGGGGGGGGGGATTCTGGAAGTCCCAGGGTCAGTGGGGCCCTCAGGAGGCCCATGCCCCTATCAACATTCTGGAATTGAGGGCAATCAGGTTGGTTCTCACCCACTTAACCCCACACGAGGGATCAGGCCTGCTCGGACAACCAGACGGCGGTTGCCTACATCAATCATCAGGGAGGGACCCGGAGCAAGAGAGCCCTCAAGGAAGTGTCACTGATACTGTCCTGGGAGGAGGAAAATGTTCCCTGCATCTCAGCTGTGTACAACCCAGGGGTGGAGAATCTGGAGGCAGACACTCTGATCAGGGGGACCTCTCGTCTGGGAGAGTGGTCCCTCAGCAGCAGGGTGTTTCGCTCCCTGTGCCACCGCTGGGGTCAGCCGGATGTGGATCTGTTTGCGTCCTGTCACAATCACAAGCTTCCAGTCTTTGTCTCTCTGTCCCAGGATCCTCTGCCCTTGGCCACGGATGCCCTGGCAATGTCTTGGACGAGGTTCCAGCTCCTGTATGTTTTTCCCCCCCCGTTTCCACTGCTGGGCAGGGTGCTGCGCAAGATAGTTCAGGAGGGGGTGCCAACCATCCTGGTGGCCCCCTGTTGGCCAAGAAGAGTGTGGTTCGCAGACATCGTGCAGTTGGCAGTAGATCAGTACGCCCTGCCACGGGTTCCAGATCTGCTCACTCAGGAACACCTACGCAACCCCAATTTACAAACGCTGGCTTTGACGGCCTGGCTGTTGAAACCTCCATCTTGATGGAAAAAGGGCTGCCTGCCTCGGTGGTGAATACCATGATCAGGGCTAGGAAGAGGTCCTCTTCTTCCATCTATTACAGGGTTTGGCGTACTTACATTGACTGGTGTGAGTCCCACTCGCTTCCCTGTCGTGTGTTTTCTATTCCTAGGATTCTGGAGTTTCTCCAACATGGTTTGGATCTGGGTCTTCAGCTCAGTACTCTGAAAGGCCATGTGTCTGCTTTGGCTATTTTTTTCCAAAGATCCTTTGCTCAGCATCCCCTGGTCAAGACCTTTTTCCAGGGGGTTACTCACGTGCGTCCCCCACGTAAGCCTATGTTACCAGTCTGGGACTTGAACTTGGTCTTATCTGCCCTGCAAGGGGCTCCTTTGTCCATTCTCACGCTTAAGGTGGTCTTTTTGGTGGCTATCACTTCTGTTATGCGTGTTTCTGAATTGGCGGCGCTTTCCATCAAGCCTCCTTATTTTGAGAGACACCAGGACAAGGTGGTTTTTCATTTTAAGCCAGATTTTCTGCCTAAGGTTGTTTCTGCCTTTCATCTCAATCATGACATTGTTATGCCTTCTTTGTGTCCTAATCCCAGTAACCCTAAGGAAAGGGTTTTGTATTCTTTGGACATAGTCAGAACTCTGAAGTTCTATTTGGTGGATACTAAATCCTTCAGGAAGACGGATGCTCTTTTTGTGCTTCCGTCTGGACCTAAGAAAGGTCTGGCTCCAGCTAAAAAGGGCAAATCTATAAGGAGCGGCGCAAGGCAACATGAAGGGCAGAGGTTCTGGCACCTAGCCTGACCGCATCATCCATAGCAGTGATAGCAAAAGCGTTAAAGTCCAAGCAAGCCCTAAATTCCTTGGACTCTTGAGTATGTCGAAACTTAGCCCTGGCCAAAAGCTGCTTTATTCTAAGTATGTCACACACCCCACTTCAAGAAATTCATAACGTGTGGGTAATACTGACCTGTAGAGGGCGATATGCAGAGATGCCAGGAAAAAAAGAGAGCCCCTCCCGGTCCATAAATACCTGGGACCTCCCACTCATTACCCAGTGGTCTCCTCCTTGCACAGGGGGATTTCAGGTAGCCGGGATGACTTCCAGCCCTTTAGTTATCTATTTCCGCCCCGGATCTTTTTTTCTGTTACCCATGCCTCCCAGCCTAGGCTGACGGTCCGGGTGAGGGTAGAAAAGCACCCTTGGTGCTTAGGAGCAAATGCTCTCCCGTGAGACCCTATACAAGAGGGTAGGCGGTGATCCGGGACGGTGACCCCGGTTTGGGATGCCCCGTCCCTTGGCCTTACAATTTGGGCGGTCCCCCCCTTTGGATAATGCCCCTCTCCCTAGCGGGGTAGGGGAGGGTAGGAGCAGGGCCCCTTATTCGGTGTTAGGTCCAAATTTGGTAATCATTAATTTATTAATTTATTGTTTTAATGTATTAATTTATTGAATTATTCTCCCAATAGTTATTAGCTTAATTATTACTTAATTCAGCGTGTATTTCACTGTCAAAAGGCGTCTGTGGCCGCCATTCTTATGCAGGAGTTCTCTGAGGTAAAAGGGGCGGGCCGGGCTTTAGGCGCGAGCCGCGTTTGTTTGGCGCTGTTGGTGGCCTGGGATCCTGAGCGGGAGCGGGGCCGGGCGTCAGGGTCAAAGCCACGGCCCGCTCCCCTCCTTATGGTCTCTTCTGATACCGGCGCCGCGGCCGCACATTGCTGCGGTGCCGGCCGTTTGCACTGTCATGGCGGAGGGGAGCTTCTCCCCTCATGCCTTCATACTTGGGGGCGGGGGCGGGGCTTTCCAGCACTGCGGCCCGCCCCTGTGTCACAGGCACCGCTGAGGAGCTTTGCTCCGTGCCTGTTTCCTCAGAAGGGGGGCGGAGCTTGGCACTTCGCGCTCTGCGCGCTGGCCACGCCCCCCCTTATCGCCTCAGAGCTGCTCTTTACCTCACAGCGAGAGGACGCTGTCTTCAAGGACCACAGTGAGTGGCCCTGTGGGCCCCCCTTCTTCCCCATCACCTACATTTCTATATTGTTATGTCATATTTATATATTTTTTCTTATTAGCCCTTTTTATTATGTCTTTCAGATATAACCTACAGTGGTGTTAGGGGGTTTCTCCCGGTCCTAGGGTCCCTGGGTTCTTAATTGACTTATTACAAATCCTCCCACTGGGGACATTGAAGGGGCATCCCGGGTTGCTTATATGCATAATTCCCTCGGTCATTGCGACCAACTATAAGTTCACCTTATGGAGGCATCCCCGGATACTGGGCTCGGGCTCCCCTTGGGGCAATCCCGGAAGTGTATGGGGTGTGGGGCATCCCTTACTGGTGATGATGTATATCTGTGTATACCATGCGCGCAGCAGACTATTACGCGGCAGTCCGGACCCCAGGTGTCTGGTTCAGCGCCGCCGGTCTCTCCTTCCCCCCCCCCTCCCAGTTTGATCCATGCCCAGTCTGACGTGGTCATGAGCGGGCAGTTGCCATCGGAAATGTGTGCCCAATTGGCCAATCTTGAAAAATTATTCTCCAGCACAGTCACCAGAAAGGCTCCAGCTAAGAGAAAGCACTTGTCACCGTCTTCACCGGCGGTCGACTTGGATGATGTTGATAATCTGGACTGGTCTGATTACTCCCAACTTGAGGAAGGGGAGGTATATGAAGAATCAGATAATTCAGACGATCAGCAGTTTGTGGGTGCTGATACCGAGCGGGGCTTGGGGAGGTCTTCGGATACTCCTAATGTTCTGGCTCAGATGTTTGAGGTTTTTCTCCTCCTGAGGTGGTTCCACAGCAAAAGGGGGAATTTTTCGAAGAATCCAGGCCGCGCTTGGAATTTCCTAACCAAAAGCATTTTGATGGGATTATTGCTAAGGAATGGGAGAGGCCTGACCGGCTCCCAGGTGTCCCTCAGGGTTGGGACAAAAAATATCCCTTTCCCTTGGTCACCGTTAAGCGTTGGGCGTCCCCTCCTGAGGTGGATGCACCGATTCTGGGTTTATCCAACACTGCTGTTTTAAATTCTCCCGATTGCTCCACGCTTAAAGATGGTGAGGATAAACGCATTGACCAAATGGCTTGTCCTGGTTTTGCCAGTGTTGGGTCAGCCATGAGGCCGGTTTGTGCTTCAGCACTGCTGGTGGTGGCTACCAGGTCGGTGGTCAGGGACCTGTTCACTTCTTCCGGGTTAGATCCGGATAGTGACGAGTTCCTTGGCCTTAAACAGTGTGAATTGTTTTTGTCAATTATACTAGCCGCCTTGGATGACACACTGATGATGTGTGACAGAACGTCGGCTCTATTGGTGACTATTCGGCGTTCGGTTTGATTGCGCCAGTGGGCGGCTGATTTTGTGTCTAAAAAGTCGCTGACCGCTCTTCCCTTTGTGGTATTACGGCTCTTTGGTGAGAAATTGGATTCAGTTGCCAAAGGCGGTAAGTTACCTCAACGCAAAAAACAGCGTCGTCCCTTTCGGGGGCGGGTTCCTTTGCTCCTTCCTTTCGTGGGGCTAGAGCTGGCAGAGGATTTGTTTTCCCCGCAGCCAGAGGAGATTCCTGGAACAGGGGCAGAGGATGTGCCCGCCCAGGATACAGCTGGGGCTCTAAGCCCAAACCCGCTGCCAAGCCAGCTCAGCAATGAGGGGGCGCCCTCACCCATGTGGGTGGGGGGACGGCTGCAACACTTCTCCCAGGTCTGGGACCGGGAGGTCTCGGTCAGATGGATCCGGGAAGTGGTGGCTTCCGGCTACAAGCTGGAGTTCGAGCTCCGGCCCCCTCCCAGATCTCGGGGGCCTTCGGACCTTCTGGCCGCGCAGGAGCTCCAGGCAGCAGTAAAGAGTCTGTTGGACATGGCAGTTAGTCGCCCAGTGCCCCCCTCAGAAAGGGGTCGGGGCTTTTACTCCAATCTGTTCACGGTGCCCAAGAAGGACGGCTCGGTTCGACCCATTCTGGATCTAAAGATCCTCAACAGGTTCGTCCGTCCGCGGAAATTTCACATGGAAACGCTGCGTTCAGCTATCCATTCTCTTCGTCAGGGGGACTTTCTGACGTCCGTAGACATCAAGGACGCCTATCTGCATGTTCCGATTTTTCCAGCGCACCAGAGATTTATCAGGTTCGCGGTGGAGGATCGGCATTTTCAGTTTGTGGCACTTCCTTTCGGTCTTACCTCGGCTCCAAGGGTTTTCACCAAGGTGCTGGCCGGGGTGATGGCTCTCCTCAGAGCCCAGGGTATTCGCATTGTCCCTTATCTAGACGACCTTCTCATTATGGCATCTTCCTTCAGCCAAGCGGTATTGGACACCAGAACTGTGGTGTCTACTCTGGAGAGATTAGGGTGGGTGATCAACTACCCCAAGTCCTCCCTTTCTCCGTCCAGGTTAGTGTCTTTTCTGGGAATGTCCCTAGATACTTCCCAGGCCAGGGTGTTTCTTCCTCAGTCCAAGGTTCTCTTGCTGGTTCGACTCCTCCTGTCCATCCCTCGTCCGGCCATCAGACTGGGGATGAGGCTGGTGGGATTGATGGTGGCCTCCTTCGAGGCGGTTCCCTTTGCTCAGTTCCACACAAGGACACTCCAGCTCCATCTGTTGGCGGCCTGGGACGGGTCGCCACTGTCGTTGGATCAGACCTTCCTGATGACCCCCCGGGTTCGGCGCTCCCTTCAGTGGTGGCTGGATCCAATCAATCTGTTGAGGATGTCACCACGGATGCCAGCCTATCAGGATGGGGGGGTTTTGGAAGGATCGTCAGTTTCAGGGACTGTGGGGGCCTCAGGAGGCTCACGAGTCCATCAATGTTCTGGAATTAAGAGCCATCAGGATGGTTCTGTTTCGCTTGACTCATCAGTTGCAAGGATTGCCGGTTCATGTCCGGTCAGACAATCGGATGGCGGTCGCCTACATCAATCACCAGGGAGGGTCTCGCAGCAGGAGTGCCCTCAAGGAAGTGTCTTTGATTCTGGGGGAGAGCCATGTCCCGTGCATTTCAGCAGTTTACATTCCGGGAGCGGAGAACACGGAGGCGGACTCTCTGAGCAGGCTCTCAGCTCGCCGGGGGGAATGGTCTCTCAGCCCCAAAGCGTTTCGCTTGATTTGTCTCAGGTGGGGGTCCCCGGTGGTGGACCTCTTTGCCTCTCGTCACAATCTTCCGACATTTGTGTCTCTCTCAAGGGATCCACTGGCTCTGGCAGTGGATGCCATGTCTCTGGAGGGATCTTAGGTTTCTGTATCCGTTCCCTCCGTTTCCCTTGGTGGCCAGAGTGGTGCGCAAGCTGGCCCTAGAGGGCGCGTCAGCAATTCTGGTGGCTCCAAGGTGGCCAAGACAGGTTTGGTTCGCAGATGTGGTAAGGTTAGCAGAGGATCAGTTCGTTCTGCCCCTGCTGCCGGATCTGCTCACCCAGGGTCAACTACGTTATCCCAATTTACCAACGCTGGCTTTGACGGCGTGGCTGCTGAAACCTCCATCTTGAAGGAGGAAGGTCTTTCCGATGCTGTGATTCGAACTCTCATTAGTGCTAGGAAGCGGTCTTCCTCTAATATCTACTATAGGACTTGGAGGTCTTATATTGATTGGTGTGAGATCAGGGCGTTGCCTTGTAGGGAATTTTCTATCTCCAGAATTCTGGAGTTTCTTCAACATGGTCTGGACCTGGGACTCCAGCTTAGTACTCTGAAGGGGCAGGTTTTCTGCCCTGGTGGTGTTCTTTCAAAAGTCATTTGCTCTACATCCTTTGGTTAAGACCTTTTTCCAGGGAGTCACGCACGTGCGGCCTCCTAGAAAACCTTTGCTCCCTGTTTGGGATTTGAATTTGGTTCTTTCTGCTGTTCAGGATTCTCCTTTTGAGCCCTTGAATGATATTGCCTTGTCTTCACTTACGCAGAAGGTGGCCTTTTTGGTAGCCATCACTTCGGTTAGGCGTGTCTCTGAGTTGGCGGCTTTGTCCATTCAAGCCCCGTACTTTGAGGGGCATCAGGACAAGGTGGTTTTTCGTTTCAAGTCCGATTTCCTTCCTAAGGTTGTTTCTGCCTTTCACCTAAACCAAGACATTGTTCTGCCCTCTCTGTGTCCTAATCCCAACAATGACAAGGAGAGGGCCCTGCATTCTTTGGATGTGGTTTGTGTTGTGAAGTACTATTTGGAGGTAACGTCTTCCTTTCGTAAGACGGATGCCTTTTTTGTGGTGCCCTCCGGGCCACGAAAAGGCTTGGCGCCTGCCAAGTCTTCCATTAGTAAATGGATCCGTCAGACCATTGTTGGGGCCTATTCTGCCAAGGGGAAGGTACCCCCTTTTCGTGTTACTGCTCATTCTACTCGTGCGGTTGGGGCGTCCTGGGCTTTTCAGCACCAGGCCTCTGTTGAGCAAGTTTGTAAGGCTGCTACTTGGTCTTCTGTTCACACTTTTTCCAAGTTTTACAAGGTTGATGTTCGGGCCTCAGCTGATGCTGTGTTTGGCCGCAAAGTTCTGCAAGCTGCAGTGGTTTAAGTTGTGCCTTGTTTTGGATCCCCGCCTTTATGGACACTGCTGTTGGATGTCCCACACGTTATGAATTTCTTGAAGCGGGGTGTGTGACATACTTAGAATAATACCATTTTATGAATACTCACCTGTAAAATGGGTATTATAAGTATGTCACACACCCCGCTTCACCCTGCCCTTTTGTATTCTGGATCCTTTATATGGTGAACTTTGCGTTGTTATGATTTGTGTTGAGCTCTTCCTGGTCCCTTACCTTACTGCTGTTCTTATACTGGGTAATGAGTGGGAGGTCCCAGGTATTTATGGACCGGGAGGGGCTCTCTTTTTTCCTGGCATCTCTGCATATCGCCCTCTACAGGTCAGTATTACCCACACGTTATGAATTTCTTGAAGCGGGGTGTGTGACATACTTATAATACCCATTTTACAGGTGAGTATTCACAAAATGGTATTATCTTCTTCCTTGAAGCCAAAGAAACGATAGCCGTGGCACAAACAGGGCGTAGAAAAGAACCTACCATAGCAAGGGCATGGTGAGCCAACTGATCCATTCGTCTTTCTGTGGGATCTCTTAAGAAAGCGTTAGTAGCAGACGGCATGATAGTAGTATTGGACAGGCCTGACACAGGCGAGTCCACCTCTGGTGGAAATTAGCATAACTTTATCATATCAGCCGGAAAAGGATACCTTGAGTCTAGGGTCCTAGCGACGGCAGGCAACTTTCCCATTCCTTTAACACCATCCTGGAGAAATGCGACTGCTCCAGGGAACACCTGCCTCTGTCTCACAGGCCTAAACAGGTCCCCCTTTGCCCTCTTCACCACCTTAGGAGGGGTAATGTTTAAAGTTTCGAACACAGAAGAAAGTAAACACTCTGTTTCGTCTGAGAGTAAGGGATCTTCATCAGAAGAAAATAAAAAAGAATTACTGTCCTCCTCACCGGAGCGTAACTCGCCCTCTGAGAGCGGTTCATCAATAACTTCTTCCTCCTCCTCAGAACCAAAAGAGGCTAATAAATCCTCTTCCACATCAGCAGGCTCTACATGCCTCCTCTTAATGGTGGCTTTTTTAGGGACGATCAAAGATAGCCGTTTCTCCAAGTTATCCAACCTGTGTGGCATATCCGCCTGCGCTCCACTGCCTTCTCCTTCTCCAGGGGATATTTGAGGAGGCTGAGCTAAAGAAGAACCCAAAATTATTGCTGGACTGGATACAGGCCTATTATGGTCTGAACCAATTCTCCTGGCACAAGCGGAACAAACCGTGCTGAAAACACCCAGGGAATCCTGCTTACATAAAGGGCAGAGCCTGCCCTGCTCAAGTGGGATGCCCGATTCACTATCTCCCGATGCCTCCGTCATGGTGTTTTTTTTTTTGCAAAAAAAGACCTAAGGTCCTAAGCCTATACCAATCCCCCAGAGGACTGGGAGGAACCACAACCCCTTTATCCTTCTTCCCAATCTAAAAATAAACAGGAGAAAAATGTTATTTCTTCTTTTTTTTTTTTTTTTAAATAAATAGCATACCAGCCATACTTAAAATTCAGTAAGACATTAAAACAGTACAATAGACATCCACTTACCCCTGCAGCAGCCGAAAACGAGACCTGCGACTACACAAGCACCATGCCTCTACTTCTCACACAATGGCCCCTAGACCCAGAGTGAAAACACATGGTTGTAGCAGGGTTAATATTTAGAGTGACCTTGGTGCACCTGTCTGCCGCGATGCTAGAGTGGCCTACACCAGAGCCCCCTTAGCCGCTGCTAAGTCCGGGCCAGAAGGAAGCCCCAGCGTGGATAGCGGGGAAGCCCGCATATGGGCGCTGCTGCCGCTGCAGCTGTATCCGCACCCCATGCATACGGGGGTCCGCTGCACCTACCTCCTGTCCTAGCAGAGGTACGCAGCGAAGGTCTCAGTAGCGGAGAGCGCGGTCTCTCAACCTCCCTCCATGCCGGTGAGAGCGCAACTGAAGGTCTGGAAACCGCAAATGCGCTTCCGCACCTGGCTCCGCCCCCGGAGTGACGTCACAACCAAAAAACACGCCCCTTAAAGCTGCAGGCGCGAAATTTGAAAAATAAATACATTTTTTTTTTAAATAAACCTAAACTATGGGAAGAAGGATGGGTTGACTTTAAAAATAACACACAGTTCAGCAGGTACACCAGAGAAAAACCTGCGGCTGGCGTGCTTTTCAAAGAAAGCCTGCAGCCCAGAGTGCATACACTTTGTAAGCGCCCCAAGACCCCGGCGCTTCACCTTACCTTCACAGACCCCTAAACAGCAGAGCTGTGGGAGGCAAATTGGGTCTGGAGGATCCGTGGGAATAAGGCTGTGCAGGAAGCCGACAGGGTGCATTCCCCCGCTTGCTGCCAATCCTTAAGAGAGAATCTTCAACAAACCTTCAGTTACTTCAACTGCAAGAATGAAACTGGTTTTGATTAGGAGGCAGCTGCTACTTATGGGCCGGGAGGGGCCACACCTTTTTTGTCTTGCAGTCACAACCTTCGGGCAAGGAAGTAAACCCAAGTGTAAGGAGGGTCTGGAATGGATCAGAAGAAAAATATTTTCTAGACCACATATGTCACAGTTAAGGCCTGGGGGCTGGGTGCAGCCCTCCAAGCCTTATGTGGCCCTCTGACAACTACCGGAGGGGTGGCTCCCATCCTAGCCAGCCCGGTCTTTCTAAGGCTGCCAACATCACATCTTTGTGCCTGTGTGTACTGCCAAGTGATGCATCAGTACACTGCACTCCACTGTGGACTAGTGCCCCTAGACCTGGTGCCTATAAAAACGTGTGGTGTCGCCTTTTTAAATGTTCTGGGGGAGATAAGAGTAGTGTCTACAACTGTTCTGTGTCTCTGTGCAACTAGCTCTCACCACACAAAGGGGGCTCACCTAACCCACGGCCACAGAAGAGGGAGCTAGATCTGCTGCAGGGGTTATTGCTAGTTGTTGCCATTTGGGGTGGGGAAAGAGAATTTTTTTTTCATTTAATCAAATAATTCAGCTTCTATGTCTGTCCTGGGCAACATAATTGAGTGCATGCATCTGTCCTGGCCAATATAATGTGACTGTAACCATACATTTGAATGGTCATTTTTGCGGCCCTTCGAAGGCGACCAGAATGCTGATTGTGGCCCTCAGTGAAAAGGAGTTTGACACCCCTGCTCAGCCAGCATGCTACTCACCCCCCACAGCACCAGTTTGAAAATATCATTTGAAAAGCTTAGTGGCTCCTAGCAGAACTTTTGAAAATAAGGCGCTTATTCATATATTCCACAAAGCAGACTTCATATATATGTATATTTTTGGGTCTGGCTGGAGTTCAAATTTACAACAAATACTGTAGAGGTTGCTGTATATTTATTCAAATGTACACATAACATTTGCAGATTTAGTAACCGTGATGATGTAAACAATGGCCCTTTATGGAAAACTCATATTGTTAAATATTATGTAATGTATATATGTATTTCTGTCCCTCTTGCTATATATATATATTTAGTTGCATTTGATCAGTCATACATAGATCAGATCATTCAGGCCGGCTAAGATGTTTCTCACAAGCCCAGAGGCTCTTCAGTCCACATTCCTTTCCCCACTCTAATAAAATCAGGTTTTCAAATCAAGTTTGGGGGCCAGTTTTGGGGAATATCCGAGAGTGTGAAGTACAGTCAGTGCAGTTTTTAAGCAAGGCCAGTTTCAATGTCTGGGAAAATCCCAAGATTTCTCTGCAAAGCAGGTATTCACCACCAAGTTTCAGGCTAGAGAAACTGGGAGGACAAGTCTGAACATCAAAGTAATATTGCGATATAACTGAACTGGGGAGAAAGCTTTCAAAGGAGAGAGGGGCTTAGGAAAGGGAACCCTGGGACAGAGGTGACCATGGCAGTACTGATGACAGGACTGTTCAGGGGTAACTATTTTGGGTCTGTATGAGGGGTAATCATGGTTTGAGGGGTTATGCTGTGCCATTAACCTGTTCTTTCTTTCCCTTACATGTATGACTGATGCTCTGTTTAATGTACTAACAGTGTTCCTCTGCATATAAGTTTATGGTACCCAGAGTATAGGCTGTGTCTGGTAATAGTGTTATACATAATAATCTAAACTGTGTTCCCCCCACATAGGATCAGGTTGTACTCTGTGTTGATATATATGTGCCTCTATGCTATTAATATTGTCCTCTATGCCGATGTTTGTTTTGTTTTTAGTGTTCATGACTTATGAGCTGCCTAATATTGTGTAGATTTTAATTGTATTATATGTATGTGTGCTCAATTATATTTAAAATATTTTTCACTGTCCATCTCCTCATTGAGTTGTCAAGCCTCTGTAGAACCTACATTGGGAATATTAATTGACTCTTCATAACTGGTGTTTAGCGAGTTCAAGTATGTGAGGTGTCAATATATATATTCATATTAATTTACAACGTGGTCCAACCAAATTTTTAAAGGCCAACTGTAGCTAGAAAAAATAAAATTCTGTGAAATACTCACCTGTAGAATTGGTATTATACGTATACAATACGTCCTGCTCCAGATATAATACTTACACTTGGGTATCCTCCGCCAGATGGCGCTGTGCACTGCAGACATGCAAAAAAACAGGCTCCTCCCAGCCCTTCATATACCCGGGGACCTCCCACAAATCCCCAGCATTGAAAAGCAGTGAACAAGAAGCCGGGAGAATTTAACCACTGAAACTGGTAACAACAACAATGGTAACAATCACCATACAGGGGATCCAGAATAATGCAAAAAAACAGAGTGGGGTGGAGCAGGACGTACTGTATATGTATAATACCAATTCTACAGGTGAGTATTTCACAGAATTGTATTATTCTAAGTATACAGTATGTCCTGCTCCACATATAATACTTACACATGGGACATCCAATAGCAGTGTCCATAAAAGTAGGGTGGGATCCCCAACAAAAAGGCAACAGCATGCAGCTTAAACTACTGCCGCCTGCAAAACCTTGCGGCCAAACACAGCATCAGCTGAGGCCCTAACATCAACCTTGTAAAACTTTGAAAAGGTATGAACAGAAGACCAAGTAGCGGCCTTGCAAACTTGTTCAACAGAAGCCTGGTGCTGGAAGGCCCAGGAGGCCCCAATAGCATGAGTAGAATGAGCAGTAAGACGGAAAGGAGGACTCTTCCCCTTAGCAGAATAGGCCTGAATCACAGCCTGATGAATCCATTTGCTGATAGTAGACTTGGCAGGAGCCAAACCCTTCCTAGGCACAACGAAGAGAGCATCAGTCTTCCTGAAAGCCGCAGTGACAACCAGGTAATACTTCAAACACCTGACCACGTCCAAGGAATGCAGAACCCTTTCCTTGTCGTTACTAGGATTGGGACACAATGAAGGAAGAACAATGTCCTGATTCAAATGAAAGGCAGACACAACCTTAGGCAGAAAATCCGGCTTGAAGCGGACACCACCTTGTCCTGGTGCCTCTCATAGTACGGAGGCTGAATAGAAAGAGCAGCCAGCTCAGACACACGCCTAACCGAAGTTATGGCCACCAAAAAGACAACCTTGAGGGTAAGAACAGCAAGAGCCGCATCGTGAATAGGCTCAAAGGGAGCACCCTGCAAGGCAGATAAAACCAAGTTTAAATCCCAAACGGGGACCACAGGTTTACGAGGGGGATGCGCATGAGTGACCCCCTGAAAGAAGGTCTTAACCAAATGATGCTGAGCAAAGGACTTCTGAAAGAAGACGGACAGGGCAGAAACCTGACCCTTCAGAGTGCTGAGTTTTAGACCTAACTCCAAACCATGCTGTAAGAACTCCAGAACCCTAGGGACTGAGAACTCCCTACAGGGAAGAGACCTAGACTCACACCAGTCAATGTAGGTACGCCATACTCTATAATAGATAGCAGAAGAAGTCTTCTTCCTAGCCTGCACCATAATACCTACCACAGAGGCAGACAAACCCTTCTCCATCAAGATGGAGGTTTCAGCAGCCAGGCAGTCATAGCCAGCGTTTGTAAATTGGGATGGCGTAAGGAGCCCTGAGTTAGCAGATCTGGCACCCCTGGCAGGTCGTACTGGTCTACTGCCATTTGAACCACGTCTGCGAACCACACTCTTCTTGGCCACCTGGGGGCCACTAGAATCACAGGTACCCCTTCCAGAGCAATCTTGCGCAGATATCCCTGACTGAACCGTATCCAGAATCATTCCCAGGAACGGAGTCACCGAGGAGGGGGACAGAGAGGACTTGGGGTAATTGATCACCCAGCCAAAGGACTCCAGGGTGGACACTACCAACCGAGTGCCCAGCTCTGCCTGCCGCAGAGACCGAGAGGTGATGAGAATATCGTCCAGGTAGGGCAGCACGCGTATGCCCCTTAGCCTTATCAGGGACATCACCCCTGCCAGCACCTTGGTGAACACCCTGGGAGCCGACGTGAGGCCGAATGGCAAGGCCACAAATTAGTAATGCCGATCTTTCAGTGCAAATCTGAGAAACCTTTGGTGTCCGGGAAACATCGGGACGTGAAGGTAAGCATCCTTGATGTCTACGGACGTCATAAAGTCTCCTGGGCGCAGAGAGCCGATGGCCGAGCGCAGAGTTTCCATGCGAAAGTGCCTGTTCTTGACAAATTTGTTGAGGATTTTTAAATCCAGAATGGGCCTGACTGACCCATCCTTCTTGGGTACCGTGAAAAGGCTGGAATAGAACCCCATGCCCCTGTCTCCTAAGGGGACCTTGCAAATGACCCCCTAGTTCCAGGAGACCCTGCACGGCCAGCAACAAGACCTGAGCTGAGGCAGGGTCCTGTGGAATCCGGGACCCAATGAATCTGCTGGGGGGCCGTACAGCAAATTCTATCTTGTATCCGGAGGACACTACCTCCCGAATCCACCGGTCTGAGACGTGGCGCCTCCAGACATGCTCGAAGTGCTGCAGACGTCCCCCCACCCTGACGGGCGAGGGCGCCCCTTCATGCCTGAGGGGTCTTGGGAGGGGCTTTGGGCTTGGACCCCCAGGAGGAACCAGGACGGCGTCCCCTGTTCCTGTGCCAGGAATCTGTGCGAGACCCAGCGAAGGACACCCCTTTTCCCTGTTTAGCCCCACGGTAGGGGGTTGAAAGGGTGCCCTGGCCTCGAAAGGGCAGAATCTGCCGCCTGCGCTGGGGTAACTTGCCTTCTTTGGCGAAGAGGTCTAGACGGTCCACAAACAGGCGCAGCCCCTTAAATGGAAGCCCTGTAAGGGCTTTCTTAGCGGCATGGTCAGCAGCCCACTGGCACAACCAAACCGTGCGGCGTATGGCTACCGCCAGGGCAGAAGATCTGGCACACATCCTAATAGCATCGTCCGATGCAGACAGGATAAAGTTTACAAACACATCACAGTTAGACAGTGCATTGACAGTATCAGGTGGCAACTCATCTGTGCCATCGAGCGCATTCCTGACCATGGCCCTAAGCGCTACTGCCGTAATGGCTAAGGCGCCAACCGGGCGCAGAGTCGCTCCCTCAAATGCAAAGGCATGGCATGCCAATTGGTCAATACGCCGGTCCTCAGGGTCCCGTAGCGTAGTAGTGTCAGGGGAGTGCATAATAGAGGTGTTGGACAACCCTAGAATAGGAGCATCGACCTCGGGGGGCGATGACCAGCACTTAACCAAGTCAGCCAGGAAGGGATACTTCCTATCCACACTCTTAGGGATCCCAGGAAGTCTACTGGGATGTTCCCATTCTTTAAGCACGATGCTATTGAAATGGGTTTGCGCTGGAAATTCCAGACGAGCCTTAGCAGTATGAAAAAGCTCACCCCTTTGCCTGGGAGCCGCAACAGGGGGAAAGATGGACAAAACCTCAAAAATCTGAACCAGCAGTCTGTCAATATCATCCGGGGTCCAGTGCTCGGAACCAGACTCGTCATGACCCCTTGACTCCTCGTCATATGACCCTGAGTCAGAGAACAGCTCCCCTTCGTCCGAGGGGGTATGGCCGTAAGGATGCAACAACTCATCAGATTCCATAGGGAAAAGAGCAGAGTCAGGGGTAAAATGCCACCTCTTAGTGGTGGCCTTACGCGCTAATGAGCTAGCAAGCAATCTTTCAACACTGGCCAGTCTAGTAGCCACATCAGGATGAGAATCCCCGCTTGTATTGGGGGTTAGACTCAGGCTTGGGGGAGTAGGTGAAGTGAGGCGAGGTGCAGGCCCAGCCACGGAAGAGGCGGGAAGAACAGATAGCGCCTGCTGTGCACAAGGAACACAGACCCGTGCATTGTCACCGCTGCTAGGTAAGACCCCACAAGCTACACACAGCCGGGCTTGTCCCGAAGGAACCCCGTTCACAATATCCTGGGATGCCTCCATATGGTGATTTAATCGGCATAATAGGCCAGTAGGGATTGACGCTGTAAGCTACCCTGGATGCCCCAATAACCCGCAAGGAAGTGGGAGTAAATTTAATAGTCTCAACCGGGAGCTACACCGGGCCGGGAGAAGCCACCGGAATCCACGGTCTGAAAGACATAAAGGGAACCAGAATGTCAGAGCCATGCGCAAGGGAGTAATAAAAAGTAATGTAAAGTCGCCCGCGAGGGCACTTACAGACAGAGGGGGGGGGGGGGGGGGGGGGGAAGGACGGTCTTCACCATGCGCGCGAGTAAAAATGGCGCCAAGCGAACCTCGAAGGGCAGGCCAGAGCTGACCGTGACGCGGAGCGCGCCAAGCCAGGACCCCGCTTCCCCCCCCGGAGAGCGCGAAGCTCCAAAAACACATAGCCAATATAGAAAGCAGGGCAGTGACGCCTGAAGGGAATTGATCGAGTGGATTACCGTAGAAGAGCCACTACAAGCTAAAAAAGAGACGGACAGCATCTGCAAAGCCACCGCCGCCCATGCAGTACAACCATACAGGAAAGACGCGGCGGCCAATACAAGTTAAAAGTAAACAGCGCGGCTCTGACACCCACTCCCAGTCAAACGCGATACTAAGGCCATAAGCGTGTATTAGGGTACACTGAGGCCGCCATACTCACAAACCCCTCCCCCCCCTTTCTTTCCCCCCGGGCTAAGGGGGGAACGAGGGAGGATGGCGACCCTTTACACAGGGTCCACCGCTACACGGGGCGTGGGGCAATGATGCGGGAGGGGCATCCCCTAAAGGCTCACCATCAGCCTAAACCGCCTACCCTTTGGTGGGGGACTGCGGTGGAGCAGGGCTCCATAAGCATGCATGGTGCTGCCTACCTTCACCCGACCAGCGCAGCCCAGGCTGGGAGGCACATCACAAATAGGACGGGTGGGAGTAGTCCAACAGGGCCGCAGGCTGTAATAGCCCCGCTCACCTGCGAGAGAGAGATACTTCATGTCTTCGCAGTCAGCACTGCAGAGAAATCTGGGGATTTGTGGGAGGTCCCCGGGTATATGAAGGGCCGTAAGGAGCCTGTTTGCAGTGCACAGTGCCCTCTGGCAGAGGATACCCAAGTGTAAGTATTATATCTGGAGCAGGATGTACTGTATACTTAGAATACCTGGTAACAAATTGGAACCTTTTTTGCTGAAAGCTTATAGCCAACTAAGGAATAGGGGCGAGTCTCAAGTAGTTGCCCTTACGCTTATCCTCACATAGGAGCACAGGCTGCCTCACTGATCAAGGGCAGGGCCAGACCAGTCATGCTGTGTATATAAGCCTACAGAGTCTGGAAACAGAGGAAAACCACATCAACTGTCAGATCGTCTACATTATGGATCATTTTGGCTAGGAGGTAAAAATGGGCTCCAAGACAACTTTCATATGCAATACAAGCACTGTACAGATATATGTTTTTTTTTTTATCTTTGTAACAAAAAAGATACAATGTCATTTTAAATCTAAATATTGGCAAGTGTCTTTATTTTTGCAACAGCTAATACCTTTAGATAAATAAATATTCCTGCCTGGCTGTGTTTAGCGTAACTGTACAACACACCGTGGAATACAAGCCCTTTTCTGTAGCGACCGGAGAAGGGAAAATGTGACAGTTGGTCAGATGAGTGTATACAGTTCACCGCTATAGTGTCTCTTGAGAGACCCACAATGCAAAACCCAGACCTCTCTTACCATATACATCTAAGTAAGAGGGTTAATAACTCAGCAGACACTACATTGTGCTCTTAAGTCCAGAACAATGTAGACATCTTCACTTATTGGTAGAAAGTCTGTCTGAAGGAGGAAGAGATACAGTCTGCTTTATTTCTCCACTTGGACCCTTATAAATAGGAAAATAAGAAGTCATTGTGCATAGTAGAAAACTCTGCTCTCAGCAGCAAAACATCTGGAATGGAATAGCACACAGGGTGCACAACCAACCCTTTTACACTGACAAGTGTCACAATATAGAAAGGGTACCGTGCATCCTATACTGGATGGTAGTAAGTCACATTGGATCCCCATTCTCACCAGCAGACAAAAAACCATAGCAGAATACATGAGTGTGTAGTGCTTTCTGGGAGAAGAGGAATTTTGAACTACAACTATAGCTTAGGAATCTAAACAACCCAGAAACTCCATTAAGAGCACATGAATGGCCAGACACCATGTTTTCTGTTTGTTTGTTATGCTTTATGTCCTCTTAGTTGACAATCGCACAGAGGTTGAAGTAAATCACAAGCACACGGATGACTACCCTTGAAGTGGTCACTGGATCATGAGGGTGGAAATTATAAATAGGTGTCTTCACTCTCTTTAGAGCATAAACTTTCACTGGACTGATGGACATTTAAAGAGTCATTTGGGTTCCCTTTGGTCAAGAGAGGCTGTACCGGTTCCTGCCGATGATCTCTGGTCCCCTCGTCTCCATTTTCTTTCACAGCCCCATTGGGCTGGTCAGCTTTGCCTTTGCTTTTCTTCTTTTCAGACTTCTTTTTCTCTTTTTCCAGCTTCTCTTTTTCTTTTATTTCCTTAGCTCGTTGCTTTTCCTGTTCCTTCTCTTCCTGCTTCCTTTCCTTGGTCTTCTTATCAGTATTTACATTAGATGGAAGTATGATTGAGGGGGAGTGGACCAAAGGCTTATGGCTCACGGTTTCAGCATCACTGATGGCTTTGGCCCCATGCATACGTGAAGGAGATTTGTACTGAAGCTCCCCGAATTCTTCTTTCCACTTCTTTAGTTGTATAAAATGTTCGCGTTCTACATCTCGCTCTGTAATAGGCAATTCCAGAATCTGAAAGAAGGACACCAATGTTATTTCAAATAGAGACATTCACCTGCATGTATTTAATATATCAACCAACATTTTTGTTAGCTCGCTCTTCACTCAGAAACTATGCAAATTTTCCATTTATCTATTTTGTAAAAAAGTATTGTGTACTCAGGGTTGACTTTGCTCTGTAAAGGCACCATCTTGCAGTTATGCACAGGGTAAAAACACACTGCATGCCCTTCAATGGACCCCCACCAACCAAATAATACATCTGGGGAAGTACAGAGGTGGGAAGATAGTGCAGCCTTCTAAAAAAACAGAAGCACAATCTGTCCTCCAGTGAATCTTATAAAAAGATATCTGGCAGAATCTGAACAGGTTGTGCCCACCCTTTCCTCATACCTGAAAAGAGGCATGTGCTGTAGTGTGTACAGTGCACAATTCAGTTATTATGAGAGAAACCATAACCTATAAGCAGGGCAGTGCAGTCAGCTGCATCAGGAGATGTCTGTCACCTAGTTGGCTCTGTGGTATAGTAGTGTAGCAGGGAGAGGTGGTCCACTGGCCTGACTATATAGAATAACAAATTTTTTGCAAATTCAAAACAAGTCCAACTCCAACCATTTGTTCCCCTATTTCTCAAAGTGCTTTATAGAGAATAATTTTAAAAAGCAACAAAATGACTGAATGCTGGCAGTAACTGTGCCAGTTACCTTTCTTATTTCCATGACACTCAAACTTGGTTGCTGTGGACACAGGGCTGTATTGAATAGGGAAAAAAAATGGTGTAACGGTATTTCAGGATGGCCACAGAGAAGAGGAGACACAAACTGGAATAGTTTTAAAAACCCCACCACTTCCCCCCCCCCCCCCAGTCCTCAGTATTGGGCAAGAAAAAATATTAAACCGAAGAAACATCCTGAAGGACTCGTGGAAATAATGTTACCGGTAAGTTCAACTGGGATTATCTCCCATCAACCTTCAGGACAGCCAGGGAGAGGGTAATCAAGAAATTAAGATTCTAAGGGTGTGATACCGCCTGCAGTTCAGTTCCACCAGGGCTTCTTTGTCAGATAAAAGGTTTCAAAGGTAGTGCTTATGGAAGGTGTGGGGGTGTAGCCCTAACAGTAGCTCAGCAAAATACATCTATTAAAGCTTCTGATCTTTCACCCCAGGACGTGGAGATTGCTATGGAATGAGCCAAAATATATGGAGCAGAAACATCCATACAAGTTTAGGCCCAGGTTCTGGCCTGTATATTCCATAGCTATAGTGGCTTTAGTAGCAGATAGTCATCTTTTTCTTTCTGAACATGAAACAAACCGGTGATCTGTGATGTTTCCAATAAAA
This sequence comes from Gastrophryne carolinensis, assembly GCA_027917425.1. Taxonomy (NCBI): domain Eukaryota; kingdom Metazoa; phylum Chordata; class Amphibia; order Anura; family Microhylidae; genus Gastrophryne; species Gastrophryne carolinensis. The sequence goes on along the minus strand of CM051234.1, from coordinate 437,494,996 downwards.
TAACATTTTCTCAGAAAACCAAGGACACAGAGGACAGGATAACTAGCTCTTGTGTACGAGGAAGAGACTGCCATTTTAGGCAAAAAAAAAGGGGATATGGACTTATAGATTTCAGGGGTGTGGATTTCAAGCCACTATAAGATTCCAGGGCCACTGAATTTCCTTCCCATGGGGCATCTAGAATTGGGATGTCCTGCTGTGTGAAACCCCACAGGTTGACCGGAAACTCACCTTCTTTCCGTTCAATGGTGCATGCGTGAGCTGCGGCTAAAGCCCCACTATCCTATTAGCAGGGTGCATGCAAGCTTCCCGTTAGAGGGAAGCAGGGAATATGGCCGCAAGCATGCTCGGATTCGCATAGACGAGCAATTAGATGAAGGGGCGGGAGCAGCTACGAGCATGCTGATTAGACAAGAGGGCTGCGAATGCGCTGTAGGTGCCGAGAAGGGTCAGTGAGATGGGGCGACCTGGGGGGTTCAACACAGCAGGGCATTCCCAATCTGGGTGCCCTGGGGGCAAGGACCAAAACCCAGGATAGTCAAAATCCTGGGTTTTGGTCCACTTTAAGAAAAAGCTTAATTCAGGAGGATCAAACAGTAGGGATTTAGGACCAGGACTGTAATCACAAAACGTCATAATGAGGCGACCCTCTACCAGAAACTAGATTCAAGTGTTAAGATGTTATTTGAATTTGAGGGCCTTTTAGGAACTAACAACTCCCAAGAAGGTTAATCTACAATCCAGGATCTTGTGGCATCCACAAATCTGACAGGGAAGAAATTCAGACAACTATAAGTCTGAAGCCTGAGTCTTTAAAGAGGAACATCGGAGACTCCAGGACCATCAGAGTTCCACTCCTTGATGATCCCAATTCAGGATGCCCGCTGTGTAAACCCCCACCCCCAGAAGCCCCGTTTCACTCACCTTGTCCCGAAGCCCTCAGCTGCTTAGCCATCAGCGGATCCGAAGGGAGCCAAGTGAAAGATTGGTTGAACGGGCTGCTCAGTCAATCAGCGTGCTCATTCTCACCCGAGTGTGTTGTGGGATCGACAGGAAGGTGAAAGACCAAGGGGCATACACACAGCGGTGCATCCCAATTTGGGATGCCCCCACTGAGAGGGAAAACGCCCCGTAAAGTGAAGGTCAGGTGTGTCATTCCTCTTTAAAATATTTACGGCTAGACCTAACTCAAATCTCTTATGCAGGAATCTGAGGAACGCCAACACAGAATTTCTATTTGTAGTTGCCTTCCTGCTTAATCGGAAATGCGTAGGTCAGATTCTGAAAGGCTACTGATGTGATATCTCCCTGGTGATTCAGATATGCCGCTTAGTCACCAGGGCTCAGTACGTAAGCAACTGCTGCTCTTCGTAGTTTGTTTCGATAATCAGTTCTGCCAAACTATGCCCCTGGATGTGGCGAGAATCAGATGTGCTCCCAAACCCAAACACTGGAATCCGTTGTGATAACTGGACCTCTTGTCTCTAATGACTGCCTTGGAGTACTAGAGAATCCAACCACCACTTCAGGTTTACCCTGTCCACTTGGGAAAGCAGTGGTGTTCCCTAATGGGATGGATCCCAAGTCTGTAGGGAAAAAGGTTTGTAACTGCCACTAGTGAAGTTTACGGCCAAGTAATGGGCGGATGTTGTAGGTCATAGACCCAGGACCAGGGATGCAACTATAGGTTGCGGCCACACTGGGACCCATATGGTCAGGGGGCCCCATGATTGTTTCCCTGCCTTATTTCTTATATTTGTGATCTCATTCACATACAGAAAAACTTAAGTTCGTTACCTGGTAACTTCTCTTCCAAACACCCGAACGGGCAGCATACTACTGAGACTTTATGTCTCCACTCCTAGGTTGGAACACATGACCACCAGAATGACTAACTTCGGCCCCTCCATCTAGTCTCCAGTTGTTACAGAGATCTGCAAAATAAAAAAAGACCAGAACACTACTGGTAATTAAACATGAAATATATTCAATGATATCCTGAGGGAGAGAAACCTGTATGCTGCCCTATCGGATGTTTAGATAAGAAGTTACCGGGTAACTAACTTAACTTTTCTCAAAACATCCTCCGAGCAGCATATTCCTGAGAAGATACGCGAGATCTACCTCTACTGGGAGGGAAAGCCTGCCCGCGGCACGCTCCTGCCATAGGACTGATCTTTTAAGGTCAGCAAGTCCAAATGGTAATGTCTAACAAAAAAAGTCTTTGCTGAAGACCAGGTGGCCGCTTTACAAATCTGTTCAATAGAGGCCCCAGCTCGCTCCGCACAAGAGCTGTATTTTTCCCTAGAATTGGAGATCCATTCCGTCCGATAGGCCATGACTGCACTTTTCATCCAGCTGGCAAAAGTTGACTTAGACACCCGATGGCCCTTCCTAAGACCTGAGAATGAATTTAATAAACTATCTGCCTTTCCAATCCCTGGTTTGGCAAAGGTATTTCAGAAGACATCCTCTGACATCCAAAGACGGAAGAACAATCTCCTCCTAGATAATTTTTTGAAGGTAATGCCCACTATGAATACCACCTGATCTTGGAAAATCTGAAGAAAGGGGTGACAGCAGGACAATGCTTGGATATCACAGATTCTGTGGGCAGAAGTAATTGCCACTAAAAACAGTACCTTACCATGTGAGGAATTTAATAGGTGAATCCAGAAATTATTCAAATGGAGTCTTTATTGCTGTCAGAACTCTAGTCATATCCCATTGAGGCGCTACCTTCATGCGGACTGGCTTAGATCGCCCAACAGCTAGAAGAATTTGTCTGACCAATGAAAATGATGAGTTTCTTATTCCAAAATTTACTGAAAGAGCTGCCAATTGTATCTTTAGAGTAGTGACACCTGAGACCCAAATCAGCTCCCCTCTGGAGGAAATAAAGTACAAACGGAGAGACAGGCTTATCGTTCGGAGTCTTCCAGGTTTCAAATGTCTTTAGACTTTTAAATAAATCTTTCTTGTAACCTCATTTCTACTGGAGAGTAGGGTCTTGAAAAACTCTTCCTTAGAAGCAAGGCGTCTTCAGGGTCCACTGACTCAAACACCATCTCTGCAAATCTAAGCAAACCATCTAAGCAAAGCACTGGTCCCTAGGATAGAAGGTCCGGTCTCCTCGGAAGCTTCCAGGGTTTCTGTATGGACAGCATTAAAAGTCTTGAAAAATCATGTTCTTTGGGGCCACCAGGGGCCAGGAGCAAAACTGTAGTTGGCTAACTTGTTGAGAACTTGAAGGAGTATTCCCTGCGCCGATCACCACCGGCATCTGTCAGTGACAGCGGCGAGGGACGCAGGATCGGAGGTAAGTACAGTAAAATAAATAAATGTCATTTTTTTTTTCTCTGTGTTTGTGTCCGTGTCTTTATTTTTTTACATTTAACCCCTTGTGAACTGGTAAGGGGTCCATGGGACCCCTATACCTGTTGACAAGGCTGGGGGATGGCAAGTCACCTGCGGCTAACGGGTGACTTGCCATTAACCCCCAGCACCCCCATTACCTGCCTCCCCAAAGCTCAGGGGGGGTCAGAAGAGCCCATGGCCGCTGGCTATGCGGGCTTGTAGCCTGCAGGGCCAGGGGCCACAAAAGCTGGCCCCTGCGCCCTGTTCCTACAAGCCCTGCATGGCTGGTCCCGGGCTGGTTACTTCGGGTAAGGGGGATCCCATGTCATTTTTTTTAATTATTTTTAAGGGTTTTTAACCCTTAAAAATCCCCCCGGGAGGGGGGACTGTCATTTTTCTTCGATTTAACCCTTTGTAGTGTGGATGGTAGTTTTGTAAATATTATTAAGTACTTGTTTCAGTTTGGGGGGTCTCCTGGGCAGGAACGGGGGGCTACCGATAAATATGTGGTACCGTTCTGATCGGTAGAAATGGGGCTTTCACATGGTTTTCTTTAATAAAATACATTTTTTATTTAAAATAAAGGAGGCAATTTTCTTTTAAAAAAAACTATTTTTTTTACTTAATATTGTAAAAAACAGAATAAAATTTACAATTTTTTTTGCAAAAAAAATATATATATAATTTTCCTGAAAATTCCAGCAAAAATGCAGCAAAACGGGGAAAAATGACCTGTCAACAGAGGGTGACAAAATCTCAAGTAGGCGGTCAATTAAAAAGGTTAAAAGTAGCTATGCATGTTGGGTATTGTTCTGCTCGGGGGACCTTGCGCTTTCAGATTTGGCTTGTTTTTTCTTGTTTGCATATTTATATTTTAGGAAAAGGTGTTTTTTATTCAGCTTTTTTATACATTTTTTTTAGGGAAACCCTGAGCAACCAAAGAATTCTTTGAGGGATTAATTCCAGAAAGATGAGCCCACTACAACAAATATATGGTTTATGGGGGATATTCCAAATGTAAAGGGTTGTTTTGGTTGAAAAATCGCAAGGTGCGCACTGTCTGCAGAGCTGTAAAATTACCATTACGCACATGCTTTACTTTGGGGTGTTTGGCAACTCTTCCCTTGACAGTAGCTATGCATGTTGGGTATCGTTCTGTTCGGGGGAGGTTGTTTTTTCAGATTAAACTTGTTTTTTCTTGTTTGTATATAGTTTTTTAGGAAAATGTGGCGTTGATTCTGCTTTTTTATCCTTTTTTTTGGGAAACTCTTTGCAACCAAAGAATACATTTAGGGATTACTTCCAGAAAACTGTGGCCACATCAACAAGCCTGGTACACCTAGAAAGCTTAAAGGTGTGAACCTCCAGAGAATATATAGTTTGTTGGGGATATTTCAAATGTAAAGGGTTGTTTTTCTGGAAAAACTGCAAGGTGCGCATAGCGCATATCACAGTTGTATTTTATCTGAAAATCCCCTAAAGCGCTGTTTCAGTTTGGGGGAGTCTCCTGGGCAGGAAAGGGCATCTACCAATACATATGTGGTACCACTGTAACCGGGAGAAATTGGAATTTCACACGCAATAAGATTTTATTGACAAACTTACATTTTTTATTAGAAAAAAACACTACAAATGTGCAAAAAAATATATATATTTTTTACAATATTTCACCCAAAAATATTGAGAATACACCTAAAAAATGACAAACAAGACATTTCATGTTAAAGCCCAGACTATGCCGAAAAAAACAATTTTCCTGGGAAATCCCTGGAAATACCTTAAAAAATCACATTTGAACATGCGTAGCGCAAAATAGTGCAAAATAGTCTGGCACTATTTTAGTCAGGGTGACAAAGACTCCAGGTAGGCTGGCAGCGAAAGGGTTATAAAATAGAGGGAGCACGAAGAAAGGAAAAAAAGGTAATCCCAAGTTATGTTCCTCCATAAGGGTTAAAAGAACAAAAAGCTGCAAGAAGCTGCAAGAATTCACCTCAAGTCAAGTGCACACAGCCAGCCACACTTAGCCAGGTGCAGGCTAAACCAGATTGTCATTCAGACTGTATAAATTAACTACCAGCATTACCATAGGTAATGCCCTAGAACAGGGGTTCCCAACCAGGGGTGAAGGTAACACTGGTGGTACCTAAGGTCCTCTAAGGTGGTACTTAACAGGACTGCAAACTGTACTCCACCTGCTCTGCTGCATCTATAACCTGCTCATTGCTGAATAAGCAAATATGTAGGTTATAAAAACTGTCGAGTCCCCATCTGCCAAGGCAGAAAAATGCAAAAGGTTAGTCCCGGCAACACTTATTACAGTCATAAAGAACTGAGACTCCCCACATCACACAGGCAGTTAAAGTGGACCAACAGTCACAGAAGAGAAAAAGAGAAAAAGTGCTGACAATGCTCCAGTAGTGCCAGGCTGTTGTTACGATTTAAAATCAGAACATGCCAGATTTAAACTATATAATTAAAGATAATGTCCTTTATTAGAGAGCACCATTAAGTAATATGGTGCTGTACAAGGTAGACATTACATGAATGTACGACAAGTAATACACTATTCATCTCATGGCATTAAAAGCAAGAAGTGCAACAACAAAAAAAGGGAATATACATATATATGTATGTATTCTACAGCGACAGAGAGCTAAGATAGAGCAAATGGAAATACAGAACAGCCATACCTTACACCTATAACAAAAATAGGAGAGGTTGGATAACATATTTCAGATCCTTAGAAGGATCCTAATATAGAAAAGTAAAAACAATCATGGAAGCCTGTTGGGGACAGGAAACTTTCACACACAGGAATGCAGCAGGTCTTCAAATGCAATGTAGCCTCTGTATGCATGTGAATTTGCTAGAAGCAAATTCTCCTTCATGGCATAAGGAAGAAGGTTGTATAGCGGAAAAATGTCCCAAATTAACCAGGACTATTCCTAGCAGAGAGTAGCAAGGGTATGTTGGTTTCCTTTAATAAAGCAAACCTGAGTGTTAGCAAAACCAGAGCAGAGCTGGACCTCTTCTTCCCAGACTGTGCAGAGGACAGAGTAAAACGGTGAATTGAGATCTGAATTGCAAAGGTCCGCTATAAAGTTTCCCAAGGATGTTGATAAAGCAGCAGAGATTAACACAACCTACTCTGCCTGATCCGCCATGTCTGGAAATGAGGCAATTCCCAAGAAATCTCCCTTTAAGGACTGGGAATGGTACATTGCTGCAGATATTTTAAACTCTGGACTGCCAAAGAACATAGCCAGAATAAAACAATTGTGAAGCACACGTGTTATCACTAGAAAACACATGCGTTCAGCAGGGAACCTGGCAGCACATAGAAGTGATGTCATCTGTGCCGGGAGAAGCTAGCCAATAGGGATTCCCCTGCCTCTCCTTTACTCCTTAAACATAGACGGAAAATGGCGCACGCACCTAGATTACCTCTCAGCCACAGCCTATCGCTTTGCTCAGCTCGCTCTCCTCCCGCTCGAACCCCTCAAAGCATCACAGAGGGTGGGAAAGAGGTGGTGGAGAGATGACAATCCCAGCTGCAAGCTAACAGTCATACAGACAAGGTTCTAATATTTAGGAAAACGGGAAAGGGAGACTCCCTCCATCTTTCTGGTGGCCATTCTTTTTCAAATGTTTGCCACATAGCTAATCTCAGGGCACTGAAGAAGCCTAATTAAGCAAAACATGTTTGCCCCCCTTCAAACACAGCAAGAGTAAGAATTAACCATGATATGATTGTGGCAAAGAGCTCATACTTGTATTGTGAATTAAGCTATGTATGATACAATTGACCCCAATCCCGGTATCTTTTTCTCTTTAGCTCATCCCTGTGTGCAACAGCTTCCTGTCCTCAACAGGCTTCCATGATTGTTTTTACTTTCTACATTAGGATCCTTCTAAGGATCTGAAATGGGTTATCCAACCTCTCCTATTTGTTATAGATGTAAGGTATGGCTGTTCTGTATTTCCATTTGCTCTAGAGTTAGGACTGTACCTCACAGAGGCACATTGGCGCTTGGTGGTGCAGCTTCAACATACTTCTGAAGATGTGTGTGAACCAAGTCCTCTGTTTTTAACCAGATTTAGAGACAGAATATAAGTTTGCTGCAAGCTAACAGGGTTCAGTGCTGTGTCTCCTTTAAGACTTGTGTATCCTAATTGCCCTGCTCACGTGCACCTCCCAGGTTAGTTATAAATTGGTCTTAGCAGCTGCCACCCCTCCTTTGTTTCATTTTTATGTCTCCAATTTAGCTAAAGTTTACTGTATGAGCCATGATGTGTGTGTGTGTGGTCATTTAATACTCGCACTGAGGCCCCTTCACCTTAAGTTACGCCCTTGCCCAGGACCATCAAGATCCATGCGGCGATGGCAAAGTCTTCTGTGGTGTGCTGTCTAGGTATAGTGTGAGAACTATTCTCTTGCAAGATCGTCTCTGTCCTAGCTAATGACTGGAGGTCATCTAGGTAAGGCATGATCGAAAATCCTCTTGACCTCAGACAGCGCATCACCCTGGTCAGAATCTTCTTAAATATTCGGGGGGGGGGGGGGGAGGATATCCCAAAAGGTAGTGGCCCCAGGTGGTCTCCCATCCAAGTACTGACCAGGTCTAACTGCAAACATGCAGGGTTTCTAAGATTATAAACAATCAGAAGGTTCCCCTGCTTTTAGTGGGGACCACACTCTTTGAATAATTGGTGAATGACCTGGCTGTTTTTGAGTAGGTGGATTACAAACTGGGCTTTGTCTGCGACACCCACTGCTTGTTTGGTTATCCCTGAGGATCTAGAGTGTGTAGCATCTAATTCAAAACCAAGCACAGGGTTTCACTTGTATAAAGATGTAGGTGGTTTCCTTTTCTATCAAGAAGCCCTGTCGGGATTACGAAGAGAAAGGCTCCTCTGGCATAATTTAGCAAGGCCTTTGATATAGCAGGAGCTAATCAACCGCATGGATGCATCCTGTAGAAAAAGAAACATGTAGAGTAGGAACGAAGAGACGTTACCATGTGCTGCTGTAGCAAACCGGTCTCATCAGAGTAGAGCCTCTAACAACTGTAATCGGACGATACAAGGACAAAACAAACAGGAGTAGGCCAGGTTCTGCACAAGTACAAGACCTGGTAACCCCCCTGGAAGGTTAAGCATACTTCAAGGGCAACACTGTCCTGGCGTACATGGCCATATCCTAAAAGGGTCTGTCTAGGGGTGTATACTTAAAGTAACCATTAAGATTGATAAACTACGCTTCTAGATGCTTAGGCATAGCTGACACTAGAGAGGGTGTAAATGACAAGGATTAGAGGGCATTGGATGTATAGTTAGACTCCAGGGCCGGCCAAACTCTCTGTCCAGCTCACATTTATGCGTTCATAATAGATCGCCAAGACTAACTAGGCACCAAAAATCTATTCAGATCATCTGAAAAAGGTATGGAGAGGGGTAAACAATCTACCAATCCTCAGTGTATCAGAAAAATGTGAAATTGCTTCTGGATTGCACCCGGCCACAAACTTTTAATGGAACTAAGCAAAGAAATCTTTTACTCAGGAAAAAGTCCATCTTCTTCCATTAAGTCCTGCAGAAAGAAAGGATAGGTAATCCAATGTATCAACCAGGCAGAAGTTATCAGAACACCTGTGTTCTATAGCTTGGCTGCCCTTTCTCATCTTAAGCTTTTATATAATCCGTTATATAATCAGTGATAAGAAAGAAATTTTTTCTGTAGAAACTTAAATCAAAGTGGTGTTTTGGAGGTATATTAGAGAGTTCTTGAATCTGGCTTGCTAATCCTCTGATTGGTTGTGGCAGAAACAGGTTTAGCCCCTTCTGCATTAATTCAACTATGCATATAAGAGGGTTGCAGTCTTGTGTACCAGAAGCTAAGAGGTCACCTACAGGAGGTAATGAGTGCTGTGTGCGAGCCCACCTTAGGATCACAGACACACAGAACTACAGAAACTTGGACACAGCATGCTGATTAGTAAATCATAAGTATGGAGGCAATCCTAAAAAGCTTTTTGTATAAATACTCATGGCTTGGCTCCTCCGCTGTAGATGCCTGGGAGCCGCACCCCGTGTTCTTTTGTTGCAGATAGAAGCTAGCCGGTCACACATGTTCCAGTCTGCTGGAGTGCACGAGTATCGAGGCTATGTGCTGGAAGCAATCCCTGGACCCAGAGGTACGTTAATATGTGGCCAGTTCTGTCCTCCAACTCCTTGAGCCTGCGCACCCATCCACCCCCCTGAAAAAAAAAAGGAGGGGAGACTTGGGAACACAAACCAAGCGCCACCCGCACTACTACCGAGAGGGAAGACCAATCCAACTGGACAGCAAAGCCCGTTAGCGTCGAGTCCCGGGATTACTCTGTACCTGGTCTGCTCCCCCCCCTCCGTCCTGACTGCAAACGTATGCGGTGCACACCCGTGCACCCATCCAGCCCTGAGGAACCGGAGAGGAGACCTGGGGACACCAACCAAAGCACCAACACAGCCAGTGCTGTTTCCGAGACGTAGGGTTGCGCTGACCGGACCGCAAGCCAGCTAGCTACAGCATGAGATCAGGAGTCAGCCAAGGTAGCTGATGTGGTGCTCTAGCAGGGTTGCCGAGCACCTCCCCAGGTGCCTCCTGGGGTTCAAAAAAATAAACTGGACAATGAAAGAAGGTCCCAGAGATCTCCTGGAGAGGAAAATTATGGAAAACTGGAGGAAAGGGGTGGGCCTTTAAAACCTGTTCCAGTTAGTGTTTTTTCTTTAGGGGGAGGAGCCTCTCTCCGTGGCTGTCCTGAAGGATGATGGGAGAAAGTAACTATTCAGTGCCTAATTTTTGCCTAGAAAACATGTTCTCAAAAGCTTTAAATAATCCAAATGTATGTTTACCCAATTTCACTAATAAGTTTTTATGTTTCACTCCAGCACCATGAAGGCCAGCAATGGCTACATGATAAGCCGCCATCTTATTCTTGGTCCGTGCTCTTGCTTAATATTGGTACAGATAACTTACCTCTGGGATAAGAAAGCTTTCCTGCATGTATTTTGCATCAATTGCTCTCAACTTCTCCATCGTTTCATACTGTCCCTGACATGACTTCAGCTTTTCTGAGGAGCCAAGTGTATACTTCAGGAGCACAAGTGCAACGCGAAAGACAATCTTTACACCTATTAAAAAAAAAAAAAAAAAAAAAAATGTACTTTCATAGGATCGCTGTATAAAAATTATAATTAATATATCCTTTGATAGTTACAAAGTAGTCATTACAAAGTAGTCTGCAGCACAATGACAGGGAGCAGCATTTCAAGCCACAGCTCAGAAATAGGCTAGTCAGAATCAATGGAATCAAATTCATCCAATCAAAGCAGTTTGCCATGCCCATTTAATTGCCCAAACGGCTCTGGTTGTTTACAATGGGGAGCAAGAGTGGCTGTGCACAGAAGACGCTCGCAATAGGGAGCAACTTCAGGCTGTGCACATCCCCACCACTGGGGATGTGGCTGCTCTTGCTCCCCATTGAAGCCTATCATAGTTGTTTGCGGAATTAAATGGTCACGGCAAACAGATCTGATTGTACAAGTGCCCATGCATTCGCTGTTGGAACAGGAGGCGGCAAGTTGTACTGGGCGATCTAGGGGGGTCACAGTGGGAAATCCCAGAACAGGATGGCTCAGGGGCACGGAACATCCAGAGTTTTGTGCTGCTTTAAAATGCAATTTTTAATCTTTTAGGGTACGCAGAATTGGTTGTGAAAACCTCCAACGTGATCTTAGAAGCACCTAATACTTCAAGGGAAAAAGGCATACTATCACATCCCCACCTGTGAAAGAGTTGTCACATTGTTGGAATATGGACCACTGGAAGTTCTGTAACATGACTTACTGCCTACAGGTGTATCAGACTAGCTTCTGTGATGAGGCCCTGGGTTCTTGTACTGCTCAGGTGATTGACATATGACACTGCTGTCTAACACTGGACTGCCAGTAAGGAGAGACCGTGGGAAAGAACGATGGACTGTAGCCACAACCTCAAGCCAAACCTGGCCCGAGGAGACAACTTGCAGACTTGGTCCAGGCACAGGGGAGACCTGTTTAACTTGGCCAGTATATAGAGCTGCAGAGTTATATAGTGAAACCCAGCATATAAAATATGCAATCAGGCCCAGTACCTTCATTCAGCAGCAAAATATCTGAAACCTGCACTTTAGGATTAGACACCCACTGACTGGAGCCTCAGCGTTTTTTTTTTTTCCTGAGGAGAAAAACACTTTCTGTGATGGGGGTCAGGATGATTGTGGAGTCGTTAATTTAATGACCCAGGGAAAGTCCTAACAACCAACACCTTTGTAAACACCGTGAGAGCCTTGGCCAATTTGATGGACATCCACACAAATGGACATCCTTAACCTATGAACCAGTGGAGCTTCAGAGGGGCTCAGTAAACTGGCATATGTAACTAGGCCTCCTTGATCTGCACAGAGGGTCGTGGCCACACCGCTCCCACCAATCACTGTGCATGAGCACATCCCTCTATTGTCATAGCAATGCAGGGGGCGTGCCAAGGCAATGAATAGAGGGGGCTGTGCACAGACGAGAAGGATGGGACAGCGCGCAAACACACCAGTAGCCCGTTCTCTGTCAAGGCCTGCTGTGTGGGAGAGAAGGCGAGTGCCTGTTTTTTCCTGGGATTAGTGACCCTTTAAGACAGAACACAAGGATTCCTTCCTGAATTTTTGGGAGTGGAAAAATTGTCCTAAGGTCCAGGAATGGGCGTGGGGGATCACTAACAGATTGTATTTAAACCCCAGAAGTCAAAATTGGTTATCCAGACATACTGCACTTGAGACCGCCATAATAGCACAAACCCAAGCAGGCACCTGTAAAGGCCCCTTTTACATCTAGCCGTTTGCGTTGCATTGGAAAAGCAGCATGCAGGATTTTTCCAGTGCAAATGCAGCTCCATAGAAGTCTATGGCAACACAGCTCAAACCCAAAAAATGCAACGCAGAGCAAACACAAAGTAAAGCGCAGGGGTGTGAAAGGAGCCCAAGGATGAGGCTATCCCTTCAGTTGAAGGAAAGCTCAGTAGCATTGTTGGCTTATTGCGCCAAAGCTTTTTGACTTGAAAGGTAGCAAAGAGGGGGGGGGGGGGGGTTACATTTTGATCCCTGAGTATCCTAAATTAGTATTCGCCTGTAATGAGGAAGACCCCCTTGCCAGGACAGAGTGGTCCAACTTAGGGAACTCTCCCCACAATTTTAGGAATCCTGCGGGAAAGGGTATCCAAGAATGCCAGGCCTTGGAAATCTTCACCTATTGGATAATCCTTTTTAATAGTGGGCGGGGGGCTGAGGATATCTTAGACATTATAGGTCGCATCAGCTCTGCCATGGATTCTAGTTGCACCATATTGAGCTCTTTATCAGAGACTTCACTATTCCAGCTATGGATACAGTGTAACACCCTGGCGAAGTGTCATTTCGACACGCAACGCGTCGGTGGCGGCTGCTACGGGGGATCCCCTAGTGACTAGGTAATGTAAGTTCATTCTATTATTTTTGTATTCTATTATTTTTGTATTAGCTTTTGGCGTGTCTTTATGCATTACACTTACCTGGGCACTGGCGTTAATCATTGTACATTGTACTGCACAGCACTTTAATGGCTTATGTCAATGTGATTGTTAAAAAGTTAGTTACAACTGTTTTTGTCTTTTTCACATGAAATATTTGTATGTTGCACAACTGTATATATGTATTTAGCACATAGCACTTTATGGATTTAGCTATCCCTGTTAAATGAGGGATATTCACGGTTCTTAATCTAGCACTTTATTCACGCCGTTTATTAATCATTTCGCCAGCGTCATACCCAGGTATAGCTTACTAGACATTTGTGATATACACCAATAATAATAGTTATAAAAAAAAAAAAAAAAAAAAATCTGTATATAGTTTTGTGATGTGTTGCTTTTTGCATTTTCATTTCTTAGTATTTATTTAATAAAATATTATTGTAATTTTTATTATTTGAGTGCGGCCTCTCTATATGGGAATGATTTCTTAGGGATTAATCTAGGATCTCTTCATTATATACAGTACGGATACAGTGTAATCACATGCCTTTTTAACCAAACTCAGGGGCCATTGGTGTAGTAGGCTCTTGTTTCTTGGAACCAGGCATCCCCCATCAATTTACTCACCTACGCCCATGGCCCCTCCTGTCGGGTCTCCTCTCTACCCAGGAGGCCTCTGATCCCCCCTAGGCTCTTTCGCCATGAGGAGAGAGCCCGAAACAGACCCCCTCGTCCTGCTTCTGTGGGCGAGATGGATGACTTCATACGGTGGTGTCTCTCTCTCGGCGTAGACAAAATCAGGTGCTGTGGTTATGGGTGGAGAGAGTCTGGAGGTGCAGGGGACTCTGATCACCACCAGCTGTCATCGGTGACGGTCGAGAGACATTGATTGGCGTGGGACACAGGATCATTTTTAATAAATGTAATTTTGTGTGAGTATTTTGCAGTTAACCCTTTGTGAACTGGTAAGAGATCTATGAGACCCCTATACCAGTTAACAAGGCTTGGGGGGGCTGGAAAGTCACCTGTGGTTAGCGGGCAACTTGCCATCAACCCCCAGTCCCCATTACCTGCCTCCCCAAAGTCTGGGGGGGGGGGGGCAGAAGAGCCCAGGGCTGAGAAGGCTACGTGGGCTTGTAGCCTTCAGGGCCCAGGGCTACAGAGGCTTGCCTTTGCGCCCTGTTCTACATGCCCTGCATAGCTGGTGCCTGGGCTGCTTCTGCTGGTAAAGGGGACCCCACACCATTTCTTTTTTTATTTTTATGTTTTTTTAAAAAAAAATGAGACCCCTATACCATTTCACAAGGCTTGAGACACTGCCAAGCCACCTGCTAGCTGGTGACTTGCCACTAACCCCTGGCCCCCTATTACCCCAAAGCTCGGGGACCAGGAACACTATGCTGGCTTGTAGCTTTTAGGGTCAGGGGCTGGTCTCCATAGTTAATACCATTGAAAAAAAACATATGTCTATCAAATTCAATCAAGGGTGTTGGTGTTTCACAAGCTCCCAATAGCTGGTGCCTGGGCTGATTATGCCACCATTTTTTTTTTATTTTTAAGGGTTTTAAACACTTTATAGTGTAGATAGTTGTATTGTATTTGTATATGTTATGAAGGGCTCTTTTCAGTTTGGGAGGGTTGTCTCCTAGGCAGGAATGGGGGGCTACCGGTACATTTGTGGTACCGTTCGGGAGAAATAGGGCTTTCACACGCAATATGGTGATTTCTTTTAGTTGTGCCGAATAAAATAAAATAAAAACACATATAATATAATATATATTAATATATATATATGATCATTTTCCTGGAAATTCCTGTAAAAACCACAGTTAAACATAACGCAAAATGGTGAAAAATGACCTGTCAGAGGGTGACAAAATCCTGAAGGCTGCCAGTTAATAGTAGCTATGCATGTTGGATATTGTTCTGTTCAGGGGACCTTGCGCTTTCAGATTTAGCTTGTTTTCTAGTTTGCATATTGATATTTTAGGAAAATGTTTTTTATTCTGCTTTTTTATAAACTTTTTGAAGGAAACCCTGTGCAATCAAAGAATTCTTCAAGGCAGTACTTCCAGAAAGCGGACCCCGCTACAACACGCCTAGAAAACATAATGCGTGTACTTTCAGGGAATATATGATTTGTGGGGGGTATTTCAAATATAAAGGGTTGTTTTGGTTAAAAAAAGTGTACGGTCAAGGAAATTTTCAAGTGAAATTACGCTTATGTGCATGCTTTGTTTGGGGTGTTTGGCAACTCTTCCCTTGACAGTACCTATGCATTTTGGGTATTCTGTTCGAGGGACCTTGCAGTTTCAGATTTAACTTTTATTTTATTTTTTTTTATATAGGAAAACTTTGATTCTGCTTTTTTTATTCTTATTTTAGGGAAACCCTGTGCAACCAAATCATTTATTAAGGGATTACTTCCAGAAAACTGCACTCACATCAACAAGCCTGGTATGCCTAGAAAGTCTGAGGTGTGTACTTCCAGAGAATATATAGTTTGTGAAGGGGATTTTAAATGTGTTAAACTGTGCATAGCAGTTGTATTTTATCCGAAAATATCTTAAAGTGCAGTTTCAGTTTGGGGGGAGTCTCCTGGGCAGGAAAGGGCATCTACCAATACATATGTGGTACTGTTGTATCCAGAAGAAATTGGGCTGTTACACACAATATGATTTTATTGAAATAAATACAAAAAAAAAACACTACAAAAAATAAAAAAAATAAAAATAAAAAAAAAACACTACAAAAAAAAAAAAAAATTACCATTTTGTGAATACGCACCTTGTAAAATGGGTATTATAAGTATGTCACACACCCCGCTTCAAGATATTCATAACCTGTGGGGTATACTGACCTGAAGAGGGCGATCTGCAGAGATGATTGGAGGAAAGAAAGCCCCTCCCGGTCCATAAATACCTGGGACCTCCCACTCATTACCCAGTATAAAGAAAGCAGTAAGGTAAGGGACCAGGAAGAGCCAAATATAAGTCATAACAACGCAAAGTTCACAAAATGAAGGATCCAGAATACAAAAGGGCGGGTTGAAGCGGGGTGTGTGACATACTTATAATACCCATTTTACAAGGTGAGTATTCACAAAATGGTATTATTCTAAGTATGTCACACACCCCGCTTCAAGATATTCATAACCTGTGGGACATCCAATAGCAGTGTCCATAATGGGTGGGGATCCAAAACAAGGCATAAAGCACAACTTAAACTACTGCAGCCTGCAGAACTTTGCGGCCAAAAACAGCATCCGCTGAGGCCCGAACATCAACCTTGTAAAACTTAGAAAAAGTGTGAACAGAAGACCAGGTAGCGGCCTTGCAAACTTGCTCAACAGAGGCCTGGTGCTGAAAAGCCCAGGAAGCCCCAACCGCATGAGTAGAATGAGCTGTAACACGAAAGGGAGGATCTCTCCCTTTAGCAGAATAGGCCCCGACAATGGCCTGACGAATCCACCTGCTGATGGAAGACTTTGTGGGCGCTAGGCCCTTCTTAGGCCCAAATGGCACCACGAAGAATGCATCAGTCTTGCGAAAGGCAGACGTTACCACCAAATAATACTTCACAACACGAACCACATCCAAGGAATGCAGGGCCCTCTCCTTGTCATTGCTGGGATTAGGACACAGAGAGGGCAGAACAATATCCCGATTTAGATGAAAGGACGAAACCACCTTAGGAAGGAAGTCCGTCTTAAAACGAAAAACCACTTTGTCCTGATGTCTTTCAAAATACGGAGCTTGAATAGACAGAGCTGCCAACTCAGAAACACGTCTAACGGAAGTGATAGCTACCAAAAAGGCCACCTTCTGCGTAAGGGAAGACAAAGCAATATCATGCAAGGGCTCGAAGGGGGGACCCTGAAGCGCAGAAAGAACCAAATTCAAATCCCAAACCGGAATCAAAGGCTTCCTAGGAGGCCGCAAATGTGTAACCCCCTGGAAAAAAAGTCTTAACCAAAGGATGAAGCGCAAAAGACTTTTGGAAAAACACCGCCAGGGCAGACACCTGTCCCTTCAGACTACTGAGTTGGAGCCCTAAGTCCAGACCATGTTGTAAGAACTCCAAAATTCTAGAAATAGAGAATTCCCTACAAGGGAAGACCCTAGATTCACACCAATCAATATAAGACCTCCAAGTCCTATAGTACACAGACGATGAAGACCTCTTCCTAGCACTAATAAGAGTCCGAATCACAGCATCAGAAAGACCTTCCTCCTTCAAGATGGAGGTTTCAGCCGCCACGCCGTCAAAGCCAGCGTTGGTAAATTGTGGTAACGAAGATGACCCTGTGTGAGGAGATCTGGCAGCAGGGGCAGAACAAACTGATCTTCTGACAACCTTACCACGTCTGCGAACCAGACCTGTCTTGGCCACCTTGGAGCCACCAGGATTGCTGGTGCTCTCTCCAGAGCAAGCTTGCGCACTACTCTGGCCACCATGGGAAACGGGGGAAACAGGTACAGAAAACCCAGATCCCTCCAATTCAGAGACATGGCATCCGTTGCAAGAGCCAGAGGGTCCTTCGCCAGAGACACGAATGACGGAAGTTTGTGATTGTGACGGGAGGCAAAGAGGTCCACCCCCGGAGACCCCCACCTGCGACAAATTGTGTGAAAGACCTTGGGATTGAGAGACCACTCCCCCTTGCGGGCTGACATCCTGCTCAGGGAGTCAGCCTCCGTGTTCTCCACTCCCGGGATGTAAACTGCCGAGATGCACGGGACATGGCTCTCCGCCCAGTCCAGAATCAGAGACACTTCCTTTAGGGCACTCTTGCTGCGGGTCCCTCCCTGGTGATTGATGTAGGCCACCGCCGTCCGATTGTCCGACCTGACCTGGACCGGCAAACCTCGCAGTTGATGAGTCAAATGACAAAGAACCATCCTGATGGCCCTTAATTCCAGAACATTGATAGGTTCGTGGGCTTCCAGGGGACCCCACAAACCCTGAAATTGTAGATCCTTCCAGAAGCCCCCCCATCCAGAGAGGCTGGCATCCGTGGTGACTATCTCCCACTGGGGAGTCCGAAAGGATCTGCCCCTCAGCAAGTTGACTGCGTTCAGCCACCACTGAAGCGAGCGGCGAACCCGGGGGGGACATCTGAAAGAATTGATCCAGCGACTGAGGAGACCTGTTCCAGACCGACAACAGATGGAGCTGTAGTGTCCTTGTGTGAAACTGAGCAAAGGGGACTGCCTCGAAGGAGGCCACCATCAAACCCACCAGTCTCATCCCTAGCCGGATGGACGGTCGAGGAATGGACAGAAGCGACCGAACCAACTCCTGAATCAGAAGAACCTTGGACTGAGGAAGGAACACTCTGGCCTGATCTGTATCCAGAGACATCCCCAGAAAGGATATTAACCTGGACGGGTGGAGGGAGGACTTGGGGTAGTTGATCACCCAGCCGAATCTCTCCAGAGTGGATAGAACCGTCCTGGTGTCCAATTCCGCTTGGCTGAATGACTATGCCAATATGAGGAGATCGTCCAGATATGGCACTATGCGAATTCCTTGAGCTCTGAGAAGAGCCATCACCCCAGCAAGCACCTTGGTGAAAACCCTTGGAGCTGTGGTGAGACCGAAGGGAAGAGCTACAAATTGGAAGTGCCGATCCTCCAGAGCGAACCTTAGGAACCTCTGGTGCGCGGGAAAAATGGGAACATGGAGGTAATCGTCCTGGATGTCTATGGACGTCATGAAGTCCCCCTGACGAAGAGAGTGGATAGCGGAACGCAACGTTTCCATGCGAAATTTTCGGGGGGGGGGGGGGGGGGGACTCGAACTCCAGCATGTAACAGGAAGACACCACTTCCCCGATCCATCTGTCCGAGACCTCCCGAATCCAGACTTGGGAGAAGTGTCGCAGCCGTCCCCCCACCCGCACGGGTGAGGGCGCCCCCTCATTGTTGAGCGGGCTTGGCCACGGGCTTGGGTTTAGAACCTCAACTGTATCCTGAACGGGCACGACCTCTGCCCCTATTCCAGGAGTCTCCTCTTGTAGAAGGGAAGGCAAAACCTCTTCCCGCTCTAGCTCCCCGAAAGGAAGGGGTGAAGGAAGCCGCCCCTCGAAAGGGGCGACGTTGCTTCCTACGTTGAGGTAATTTTCCACCTTTAGCTACTGAGTCCAATTTTTCTCCAAAAAGCCTTAGACCAACAAAGGGAAGAGACGTCAGAGACTTCTTAGACCCAAAATCGGCCGCCCACTGGCGCAACCAAATTGAACGCCTAATGGTCACCATTAAAGCAGAGGCCCTGCTGTTCATCATCAATGAATCATCCAGAGCAGTTAAAATGAAGGACAGAAAAACCTCACAACGTTTCAGTCCAAGAAATTCATCACTGTCCGGATCCAAGCCGGACGAGGATAGCAAATCCCTGACCACCTTTCTAGTAGCCACCACCAACAGTGATGAGGCACAAACTGGCTGTATGGCTGCCCCAATACTGGCAAAACCATGACAAGCCATCTGGTCAATGCGTTTATCCTCACCATCCTTGAGAGAGGAACAATCAGGGTTATTCAAAACAGCAGAGTTGGATAACCCCAAAATTGGGGCGTCTACTTCGGGGGGGGGGGGGGGAAGCCCAGCGCTTAACCGTGTCCGCGGGGAAAGGATACCTTCTATCCCAACTCTGAGGAATGCCTGGGAGACGAGCTGGCCTCTCCCATTCCTTGGAAATAATATCAAAATGCTTTTGATTAGGAAATTCTAAGCGCGGTCTGGATTCCTCATAAAACTCCCCTTGTTGAGGGGCCTCCGCCGGAGGCGAGATAGCCAAAACCTCAAACATCTGAGTCAAAACATTAGGGGTGTCCGAGGAACCTCCTGACCCCCCGATCAGAATCAGCGCCAACAATTTGTTGATCCTCGGAATTATCCGAATCCTCAAATACCTCCCCTTCCTCTGGAGGGGAATAGTCTGACCAATCCAGACCATCCGTATCATCATATTCATAATGAGAAACCGTAGACAAAATGTTTTCTCTTAGCCGGTGCCTTCTTAGCTACCGTAGAGGAAATACATTTTTCAATACTGGCCAATCTGGCACATACATCAGATTGCGACTGCCCCCCCATGACAACATCACATGGAGCACGGGTTAAAATGGGAGGGGGAGAGGATGAAGCCGGCGGACCTTACTGCCGCGTAATAGTCTGTTCTGCACAAGATATACATAAAAAGAAATCATCCCCAGTTAGGGATACCTCACACCCCAAACACTTCCGAGATTGTCCCGAGGGGAGCCCGGATTCCTGGGATGCCTCCATAAGGTGAACTTAAGTGAGTCGCTATGACCGAGGGAATTACGCTATGAAGCAACCCGGGATGCCCTTATAGTGTCCTTTTTAAGTGGGAGGAATTTTGTAATAAAGAACCCAGTGAAAGTACCCAGGGACCCAGGACCGGGAGAAACCCCCTTATAAAAATTCCCTGAAGAATCACCTAAAAACACAGAAAATATAATTAGAAGCCAGAAGCTATATAATTGAGTGACTAATGGAATAAAACAAAGGCCCACAGGGCCACTCACAGAACCTCCGGGCAAGTCCAGGGCTTGGCAGCACGCAGCTCAGTGCGTGAGGTAACTTGTCAGAGCAGCGCAGCCAGAGCGGGAGACGGAGAAGAGGGGCGTGGCCGGCGCGGATCGCGCGCTTTACCGGCTCCGCCCCCCCACGTCACAGTGCAGATAGGAGCCACAAGCTCCTCAGCGGTGGCCGGGAAGAGATAGGGGGCGGGCCGCGGCGACGCAAGTCCGGTCCCGCCCCCAATGACACAGCGCATGAGGGGAGAAAACTCCCCTCTGCTGTAACATAGTACGTCAGTGTCGCGGGGGCCCGCGGCCCCGCACGACGCGCCTGAAACCGGCAACGGCCCGCGAGCTGCTGCCCGGCTAGTAAAGACAGGGCGCGGGCCGCGACCTCTGCAAGAGGCCCGGCCCCGCCCCTGACAGAAGAGCGTGAGGGGAGAGCCCCTCCGCCTTCTGAGGTAAATCACAGCACCGCGGCGGCCAGTCTGTTCTGAACAATGTAAAGCCCTATGAACAAAAAAACGTTACACAATACACACACACATATAATAAAAAACAGTGTAACCAAGTCATTGTGAAATTACTCCTATACGTTCCACTCAAAATTGTAAAGAGAGAACCCCCAACCCAGGCTATAAGAGAGGGGGTAGCCAATAAAAGGAAATTCTTAAGGGAATTCTTAAGGACAGGGCATCCCAAACCGGGGTCACCAACCCGGTATAACCGCCTACCCTCTAAATAGGGTCTCGCGGCGGAGCCTAGCTCCTAAGCACATGTGTGCTAGAGTACCATCACCCGGACCGCAGTCAAAACTGAGGAGGCATATAAATATATTAAATAGGGGAGAAAAAAGTCCGAGCGGGAATAAATAATGTAGGCCGGGAGTAGACCCGGCTACCTTGGAAAACCCCCTGTGCAAGGAGGAGAGATCATCTTCTGCTTGCTCGCCGTCCTGCAGAGATGAAGACTGGGTAATGAGTGGGAGGTCCCAGGTATTTATGGACCGGGAGGGGCTTTCTTTCCTCCAATCATCTCTGCAGATCGCCCTCTTCAGGTCAGTATACCCCACAGGTTATGAATATCTTGAAGTGGGGTGTGTGACATACTTAGAATAAAAATATTTTTTTGCACAATATTGAGAATTAAAAAAAAACAAAAAAAAAAAAACACAAGAAGACATTCCATTTTAAGAGGAACATTGGCAGCCATGGAGTCTAAAAGAATCCTGGGCCATCAGAGTTCCTGTCCTTGGGCCCCACAGTGTGAAACCCCCCAGGTGCCCAGATCCACTCACCTTCTCCTGAGCCCTCGACCACCTCTAGCTGTGTGCATGCCCAGCCTTTCGGAATGAGCGGCACAGCTCCCGACACTCGGCTCCCTTCGTCAACGATCGGGTGCTTAGCTGTCCGCTGTGGCAAAGGGAGCCGAGTGATAGCAAGCGCGCTGATCAGCGAATCCGTGCACTCGCTCAAGTCTGCACCATGGGAGTGGAAGGGAGGCGAGTGTATGGGGCGACCTGGGGAGATACACACAGTGGGGCATCCCAATTCAAGGTGCCGCTGCATGGAGGAACACCACACCTCACAGGAAAGTGAAATTCCTGTGTGTGGTTCCTCTTTAAAGCCCAAACTCTGCTGAAAAAAACTATATCATTTTCCTTGTAAATCCTAGCTGAACATGTATAGCACAAAATAGTGAAAAAGGGTAACAAAATCTCTAAGTAGGCTGGCACTTAAAGGGTTAAGGGACTGCTGGTAGATTCCAGGTTGGAAATGGACACCCTGTAAGTAAGTTTAAAGTGGACCAAAACCCACCCTGGAGACTACGAGACATAAAACTTGGAGTCTATAAGACTCCAGGGCAGGCTTACCCCCTTCCCCCTGGGCATCCAGATTCGAGATGCCCCGCTGTGTAAAGCCCCCAAGGTCGCCCAGTATACGCACCTTCTTCTCAACCCAACGGGCAAGCGTGAGCAGCAGCTGTTGACTGCTATACCTTTAGCAGGGTGCGCACCCGGAGCAGGCATTTGTGAATGGCCGGCGCGCTCCCTGTTAGAGGGTAGCGGGGATGGGGCCGCCGGCATGTTCAGCCGGGGCAGAGTCTTAGACAAATCCATCCACAGTCAAGCATGCTGATTTGACAAGAGGCCACGCATGCACCATAGGACAAGGGAAAGAGTTTTGGTGGGCAACCTGGGGTTTTCACACAGCAGGGCTTCCCACATTGGGGTTCCCTGGGTTTTGGTCCACTTTAAAGATGTGCTGGGAGGGGGTCTTATGATTTTCCTAGCAGTCTTAGGATTGTACTGCCTCTAACTAATGCCTTCTGAGCCAGTCACCTAGTAAACCTAGTAACAAAGCGAGACTCAGAGGCTTATGGCGGGCAATGTGTCACACAATTTCCAAAAAAAAAAAAAAAAAAAGAGAAGGAGGAGAAGGAGAAGAAGAAGAAACACTAATTAATTTCCTCCGTCAGAATGGATGGCCTATAAGAAGCAGACAGCACTTTCTTCAATGTCTCATCTCCTCATTTGCACTAGTCATGTCCAATTCTCTGGGCCCTATAAGTGTACAATGGTTAACTGTTGCCATGTTAACGTGGAACTTCAGTGAAAATGGACCCCCCACCTTGCCACCCTACCCTGGTGCTGAGGCAGGATGGGGGGGGGGGGGGTTACAAATAAAAAATACAATTCTGTGAGTACTCACCTGTAGAATTGTTTTTACTGTGTACAGCACGGCCTGTTTCATGTCAATCATAACTTCTGGGTATTCCGCCACAAGGTGGCGCAGTTGACTGCAGAAGATTTGTGGCTCCTCCCGACCCTATACAAAGCCAGGAATCACCCATAGACCCCCAGTGTTGGAAAGCAGTTATGCAAGAAGCCGGAAGAAAAATCAAGTTAAAAAGACTTCACAGCCTCACAAAAAATAAACCTTGGAACAAATCACCATAAAGAAGCAACCAAGGATAACAACAACAAGGGAGAGATGAAACGGGCCATGCTGTACACAGTAAAAACAATTCTACAGGTGAGTACTCACAGAATTGTATTTTTCCAAGTGTACAGCACAGCCTGTTTCATGTCAATCATAACTTCTGGGACATCCAACAGCAGTGTCCGTAAAGTAGGGTGGGATCCCAAATGAGTAACGGCAGGCAGATCAAACCACTACCGCCTGAAGTACCTTGCGGCCAAAAGCAACATCAGCTGAGGCCCTAACATAAACCTTGTAAAACTTGGAAAAAGTTTGAACAGAAGACCAAGTAGCGGCCCTACAAACTTGTTCAATAGAAGCCTGGTGCTGAAAAGCCTAGGAGGCACCAATAGCTCTAGTAGAATGAGCAGTAACACGGAAGGGAGGTTCCTTCCCTTTAACCTTGTAAACACCTTCCTAACACCTTCCTAACATAAACCTTGTAAAACTTGGAAAAAGTTTGAACAGAAGACCAAGTAGCGGCCCTACAAACTTGTTCAATAGAAGCCTGGTGCTGAAAAGCCTAGGAGGCACCAATAGCTCTAGTAGAATGAGCAGTAACACGGAAGGGAGGTTCCTTCCCTTTAGCAGAATAAGCTTCTACCACCTCCTGACGGATCCACTTGCTGATAGTAGATTTGGCTGGAGGCAAATCCTTCCTAGGTCCAGCAGGAAGAACAAACAGAGCATCAGATTTCCTAAACGACTCAGTGGCAACCAAAAAAATTTCAGCGCCCTGACCACATCCAGAGAATGAAGGATCCGTTCCATAGAATTATAAGAGGTAGGACACAAAGAAGGTAAGACAATGTCCTGGTTGAGATTAAAGGCAGACACAACCTTGGGCAAGAAATCTGGCTTAAGCTGGAACACTACCTTATCCTGATGCCGCTCAAAATAAGGAGGTTTTATGGAAAGCGCTGCCAGCTCAGAGACTCGCCGCACCGAAGTAATAGCCACCAAAAAGGCTACCTTAAGAGTTAGAATGGACAACGCAGCCTCACGTATAGGCTCAAAGGGAGGGCCTTGTAGAGCAGATAACACCAAGTTTAAGTCCCAAACCGGTAGCAGAGGCTTACGAGGCAGACGCACATGAGTAACCCCCTGAAAGAAGGTCTTAACAAGCCTGTGATTGGCAAAGGATCTTTGGAAAAAAATTGCCCTTGCCGAAACCTGTCCTTTGAGAGTACTAAGTTGAAGGCCCGAATCCAGACCATGTTGTGAAAACTCCAGAATCCTGGGAATGGAAAAATCCCGACAAGAAAGAGACTTGGACTCGCACCAAGCAATGTAAGCATGCCAAACCCTGTAGTAGATAAAGACGAGTATTTCTTCCGAGCCTGAATCAAGGTAACAACAACGGAGGCCGGTAAACCATTGCCCATCAAGATGGAGCTTTCAGCAGCCAAGCCGTTAAAGCCAGCATTTGTAAATTGGGATGGCGTAGATGTCCCTGCGTGAGAAGCTGTGGATCGCCGGGCAGGACGAACTGATCTAAGACGACGTCCGCGAACCACACCCTCCTCGACCAGCGGGGGGCCACCAGAATGGCCGGCACCCCCTCCTGAGCAATCTTGCACAACACCCGACCTAGCAGAGGAAAGCAAGGGAATACATAAAGGAGCTGAAACTCAGTCCATGGAATTGATAGCGTGTCCGTGGCAAAGGCCAGAGGGTGACAGTGACAGTGATACAAACTTTGGAAGCTTGTGACGGGACGCAAACAGGTCCAAGTCCGGCTGACCCCAGTGGCGACACAGGGCGAGAAAAATCTTGTTGCTGCGGGACCATTCTCCCAGGCGAGACGTCCCCCTGCTCAGGGAGTCCGCCTCCTGGTTCTCCACCCCCGGGATGTAAATCGCCGAAATGCAGGGAACAATCTCCTCCGCCCAAGACAAGATCAGGGACACTTCCTTGAGGGCTCGCTTGCTCCGAGTCCCTTCCTGATGATTGATGTAGGAAACCGCCGTCTGATTGTCCGAGTGGACCTGTACAGCACGACCCCGAAGGTGGGGGGTCAACTGGGAGAGGTCCAACCTGATCGCCCGCAGCTCTAGGATATTGATGGGTGCGTGGGCCTCCTGGGGGCCCCACCGACCCTGGAATTTCAGAGACTGCCAAACTACCCCCCAGCCGGTCAGACTGGCATCCGTGGTGACAATCTCCCAGGAGGCAGAAAGGACCTGCCCACCAGAAGATTCCTCGAGTCCAGCCACCAGGATAGGGACTGTCTGACCGGAGGGGACAGAGCAAATTCCTGATCCAAGGACTCCCGATTCCGATCCCAAACCGACAAGAGATGTAACTGAAGAGGTCTCATGTGAAACTGAGCAAAGGGAACCACCTCGAAGCAGGACACCATGAGGCCCACCAACTGCATCCCCTGACAAGAGATGTAACTGAAGAGGTCTCATGTGAAACTGAGCAAAGGGAACCGCCTCGAAGCAGGACACCATGAGGCCCACCAACTGCATCCCCTGCCGAATGGAGGGGTGAGGACACGCAAGCAGGGCCTGTGCCTGCATCTGAATGCCCTCCACATTCTGCTGAGGGAGAAATACCTTGACCTGAGAAGTATCCAGACTTGGGATAATTGATCACCCAGCCGAAGGACTCGAGAGTGGACGTCACCACCTGAGTATACCTCTCGGCCTGATGAAGAGCAAGCAATCAGCAATCAGAATGTCGTCCAGGTAAGGAAGGATGCGAATGCCCCGATTCCTCAGGAGAGCCATGACGCAAGCCAGCACCTTGGTGAAAACCCGAGGAGCCTAAGTGATGGCGAACGGCAAGGCCTGGTAGTGTTGATCCCCCAGAGCGAACCTAAGGAACCTCTGGTGACCTGGGAAGATTGGCACGTGAAGATATGCATCCACCGAACGTAATGTCTCCATGCGAAAATGCTTGAACCTGACAACTTGTTGAGGCCCTTTAAGTCCAGGATGGGCCTCAGGGAGCCGTCCTTCTTGGGCACCGTGAACAGGTTGGAGTAGTACCCCAGACCCTGTTCCTGAAGAGGTATCTGACAAATGACTCCTGACGCCAGAAGACGTTGGACGGCCAGACGCAGTCCCTGAGCAGACACAGGGTTTTGGGATATCCGGGATCGAGGAGGAATCTTGGGGGCGGCCAGGCTGCAAATTCTATCTTGTAACATGAGGACACCACCTCCTGAATCCACCGGTCTGAGACGCAAAGCCTCCAGACGTGAGCAAAAAGCCGAAGCCGTCCCCCCACCCAGTCGGGTGAGGGCGCCTTCTCATGGCTGAGGGGCCTTGGGAGGGGGTTTGGGCTTGGTCCCCCAGGAGAGACCGGGGAGACCACGGGATCAGCCTCGGCCCCAAGAGTCTCTGCGACTACCTGAAAAGGAGGATCCATGACCTCCCCTTGAAGGACGAAAGGAGGAGCCCCGAAAGGGCCGAGCCTGCTTTCTACGCTGGGGGAGCCTACCATCCTTGGCCAGAGCATCCAGACGCTCACCAAAACTGGGACCCGTGAAAGGAAGCCCAGTGAGAGACTTCTTAGCAGCAGTGTCAGCAGCCCACTGACGCAACCAAACTGACATAGCCACCAACAGGGCCGAGGCCCTACCGCCAAGCCGGACGGCATCGTCCATGGCAGCAAGTACAAATGCAATAAAATCAGAGCAAAACAAGAGGTCCTTATATTCCTCCCTTTTCAGCAAGACGCCTAACAATTTTAATGGCGATAGCCACAATGGGCTCAGCGCAGGCGCAAACCGGTCCCTGCGCTATCATGCAGCGTGGTAGTGTCGGGGGATGGCATGACCGTGTGTTAGATAACCCCAGGACCAGAGCGTCCACCTCAGGAGGGCACGACCAGCGCTTAACCAAATCAGCCGAAAATGGATACCTTCTATTCAACCCCTTGGACACCGAGGGTAACCTATTAGGACGTTCCCACTCCTTAAGAGCCATATTTGAGACATGGCCCTGATGTGTAATGTATCGAAAACCACCGAGAAGAGTCTATTGGTATCATCCGGGAGCCAGGTATCCTCATCAGAGGAGGACCCTAGGTCACTATCGTAACCGTCCTGACGATCGCCAGAGGAGTCCGAGTCACGGAAAAGCTCCCCCCCTCCTCCGGGGAGTCACGGCCGACATCAAGGCCCTCATCCTCCTCGGCAAATAGGGACACCGTGGCATCAAGGTGCCGCTTCTTGCTAGAGGCCTTGCCCGCCACCGGTCGGGCCAACTGCCACTCAATGCTGGCTACGCGCAGCGCCAGATCTGATTTCGACCCCCTGCTAGTATCCCCCTCACTGGGGGCTAAATGCAGGCACGGAGGAGTAGGGGATGCAGGACTGGAAAGAGAAGCGCTCGGCCCAGCCTGATCCGCAACAACACTTTGGTCGCACGGCACACAAACCGCGCCACCACCACTCAAAGGGGATGCTCCGCACATGGCACACAGCCGAGGCTGCCCCGAGGGGCCCCCAAGCTCGCTATCCCCAGAAGCCTCCATATGGTGATCAAAAAAGGACACAGTCAGCCAACCAGGAATAATGGCTAAATCAGAGCCCACCCCAGATGCCCCCAAGGGATGCCCCACAGAGCCGGGACAGGTGGAGGGGGGAAAGGGGGTATTGGAAACCACAATGCTGTTATCCCGTCTGCAAGACATAAGCAATGACAATCATGAGCATCCCACAGCACATGTACCAAAACATAAATCCCGTGGGATCAACTCCTGGATCAGCTGCACAGCACCGCAGCACGCGCAGGAGCTAGAAGACAACAAGGAGGTCGACCAAGCGACGATGGGAGGGGGTCCAGCTGGCCGACGGAGAGTCCAGCTGGCCGACGGAGAGAACTCCAGCAGCAGCAGTGTGGAGCCGCAGGGAGATGACGCGGAAAGCGTCATTCCGCGGCGCCGCCCCCCCGTGAAAAGGAAAAAGACACCGGCGCCACACAAGTAATGGCGCCGGCGTCAGAGAAGCAAGGCCCCGACCCCCATATATCTCCCGTCGCGGCACGCATTGCGTTTGCGGTGGCGGGATAAGACCGCATACCAGCGGCGGAGTACTCGCGCGCACCCGACCTTGACTGCCCCCCCCCAGGCCACGACGGGCCCGCGGGAGAAGGAAGCGGGAGGGGAAGGGGAGACGGGGGGGAATATGCGCAGCGCGCGGAAGCAAATAGGGAAGGAGAGGGGAGGGGGGGGGGAAGAGAGGGGAGGGGGGGGAAGAGAGGGGAGGGGGGGAAAGAGAGGGGAAGGGGGGGGAAGAGAGGGGAAGGGGGGGAAGAGAGGGGAAGGGGGGGAAGAGAGGGGAAGGGGGGGAAGAGAGGGGAAGGGGGGGAAGAGAGGGGAAGGGGGGGAAGAGAGGGGAAGGGGGGGAAGAGAGGGGAAGGGGGGGAAGAGAGGGGAGGGGGGGAAGAGAGGGGAGGGGGGGAAGAGAGGGGAGGGGGAAGCGGAGCCCTCAAGAAGGATAGTCCCCCACAAACACCCCACAATAAAAACTCACCCCCGAGAAGTGCACCAGCGCTTAACCAAATCAGCCGAAAATGGATACCTTCTATTCAACCCCTTGGACACCGAGGGTAACCTATTAGGAAGATAAAAGACCGCATACCAGCGGCGGAGTACTCGCACGCACCCGACCCCGACTTGCCTCCCAGGCCACGACGGGCCCGCGGGAGGGGAAGGGGAGATGGGGGGGGCGGAGGACGCGCGGCGCACGGAAGCAAACAGGGGAGGAGAGGGGAGGAGAGGGGGGGAGGAGAGGGGAGGAGAGGGGGGGGGAGGAGAGGGGAGGAGAGGGGGGGGGAGGGGGGGAGAGGGGGGAGAGGAGGGGGAGAGGAGCCCCCAAGAAGGATAGTCCCCCACAAACACCCCACAATAAAAACTCACCCCCGAGAAGTGCACAAACACAAGGGCAGCAGTGGTTCCTCCTTCCCCCTAGGCTCACCATATGCCTATGGACCGGCTACCCTTCAGCAATAGGGTCTGCGGTCTGGAGCAAAGCTCACCGAGCACATGACCTAGGTGCTCCTCTACCGTCACCCGATTCGACAGCCAAGGCTGGGAGGCAGAAGGGTCCGGAAGCGGGTAGGAATAGGCTTGCAGGCTTGGTTGCCCCGCTCGCCTGCGAATAACTGTAGAGAGCCATCTTCTGGTCTTCGCAGTCATGACTGCAGAGAAACACTGGGGGTCTATGGGTGATTCCTGGCTTTTTATAGGGCCGGGAGGAGCCAAAAATCTTCTGCAGTCAACTGCGCCACCTTGTGGCGGAATACCCAGAAGTTATGATTGACATGAAACAGGCCGTGCTGTACACTTGGAAAAAAAACCCAGGCACCCGATTCTGGGTGCCACTATTTGGGGTGGAAGACACAGATCTGTGTGCACTCCAGCACGCCCATTCAAGTTTCCCTGAAGTTCCGCTTTAACTAACCAATGGCTAATGTGAAATGGTGAAAGTACATAATAAACTGTCAAATTGTAATTTTGTTTGCAGCAATCCTATATAATATTTCCTGCGCTCTCATTCTAGTTTAGAATTAAGTGACAAAACAGGGAGCGGTTCAGATGGATAAACATGGACTAAAAACAGTAACCAAAAGCACTCATCACATGAACGGCATGCAGGGACAAGCTATACTAGTCATACACCCTGTGATGAGTAACTTCTCTGTGTATTACAAATCCAGTCCATCTAACAAGGCCACTGCACGCTTCATACGCTGACCTGGCAACATACAGGGAAATTCGGATAAATCCATCCCAACTGGGTGTAGATGACATCAGAATTAGATTATGCATATTCATATGCATTTTCTCTCTTGCACACCTTTCTACAAAGAAATTCCGGACAATTGTGGCATGTAACACACACCTATATGTGCACTTCTGTACAATTTACTTAATAATCTTATACTTTATAAGAACATGTAATGAATAACCTTGGCATTATCATTATTATTTTACTACAGTGCAAATATACTGCTACTGGGTTGATTAAGAGGATAGAATAGAGCAATGCTGGTAAATTTAAAGTGAACGAACCATGTGAAAGTTACATTACTCACCTTCACAGAAAAACATGTCCCACACTCTCAAGACTGAACTCCAGGGAAGTGTCCTTGAAAATGCACACATGAACCATTCTGTCATGTACAAGATGGGGTCAATCTTCTGCTTGCTTAAGTGCTTGTAGGCCACAGGGGACACCTTACGAAGCAGTGAAAACAGGATGCGTCCATCTAACTGAATTGCTTCCTGGAATAACCATAAAAGGTGGAAATTAAATTAAAAAAGCAGGGAGATTCCTCCTAGTACTAGTATGTGCATATATGGCGTCCCACTAACCCACATAGACACCCATAAATAACACCCAAGGTTGCCTGTGGGACCGGCACTATAACTCAGAAAAATAGTAAAGATAGCAAAAAAGCCAGGGAGCAGTTAAGGAGAATAGAAAAGACATCTTTATTAGAATATTGCACACACCCTCTAAGCACCAAAGTATTACACCAAAAAAAATTAATTAATAAAATCACACAACGTTGTGCTTAAATTTTTTTTAAGCACAACGTTGTGTGATTTTATTAATTAATTTTTTTTTTGGGTAACCATAAAAGGTGTCAGGTTCCTAAAACTAATTAGTAGGCATTATGTAAATTAACTTGACAAAATGTATATTAACAATGGGAAGACCAAAGCAATCACTGGTAATTGCGATCCTTTAGAAGAATATTGAACAATCTAACAATACTCTAGTCAAATTTTAGAGTTGTAAATACTTTTGTTTTGAAATATGTTTTCAGGTCACATAAAAATCTATACCAGAGTTTTCACCATAAAATACTTTTTTTGAGGTACTTCAGAGGGTGTGGACCCTATAATTCTTCACTCATGCGTTATAGCAGTGGTCCCCAACCTTTTTTTCACCGTGGACCGGTTCAGGATTTGGTAATTTTAC
This sequence comes from Gastrophryne carolinensis, assembly GCA_027917425.1. Classification (NCBI taxonomy): domain Eukaryota; kingdom Metazoa; phylum Chordata; class Amphibia; order Anura; family Microhylidae; genus Gastrophryne; species Gastrophryne carolinensis. The sequence goes on along the minus strand of CM051234.1, from coordinate 437,463,587 downwards.
CGCGGGCCGGTGGGGCACTGGGGGGGGGGGGGGGGGGGGCTGACTGGGGGCGTGGCTGGGGGCGTGGCTGGGGGCGGTGCCGCGGCATTGATTGTTAATATTGTTTTGAGCTGGGAATAGAGAGATGGGATGGGGCAGAGCTGGGAAAAGAAGAGAGATGGGATGGGACAGAGCTGGGAATAGAGAGAGGGGATGGGACAGAGCTGGGAATAGAGAGAGGGGATGGGACAGAGCTGGGAATAGAGAGATGGGATGGGACAGAGCTGGGAATAGAGAGATGGGATGGGACAGAGCTGGGAAAAGAGAGATGGGATGGGACAGAGCTGGGAATAGAGAGATGGGATGGGACAGAGCTGGGAATAGAGAGATGGGATGGGACAGAGCTGGGAAAAGAGAGATGGGATGGGACAGAGCTGGGAATAGAGAGATGGGATGGGACAGAGCTGGGAAAAGAGAGATGGGATGGGACAAAGCTGGGAAAAGAGAGATGGGATGGGACAAAGCTGGGAAAAGAGATGGGACAGAGCTGGGAATAGAGAGATGGGATGGGACAGAGCTGGGAATAGAGAGATGGGATGGGACAGAGCTGGGAATAGAGAGATGGGATGGGGCAGAGCTGGGAAAAGAGAGATGGGATGGGGCAGAGCTGGGAAAAGAGAGATGGGATGGGACAGAGCTGGGAATAGAGAGATGGGATGGGACAGAGCTGGGAATAGAGAGATGGGATGGGACAGAGCTGGGAAAAGAGAGATGGGATGGGACAAAGCTGGGAAAAGAGAGATGGGATGGGACAAAGCTGGGAAAAGAGATGGGACAGAGCTGGGAATAGAGAGATGGGATGGGACAGAGCTGGGAATAGAGAGATGGGATGGGACAGAGCTGGGAATAGAGAGATGGGATGGGGCAGAGCTGGGAAAAGAGAGATGGGATGGGGCAGAGCTGGGAAAAGAGAGATGGGATGGGACAGAGCTGGGAAAAGAGAGATGGGATGGGACAGAGCTGGGAATAGAGAGATGGGATGGGGCAGAGCTGGGAATAGAGAGATGGGATGGGGCAGAGCTGGGAAAAGACAGATGGGACAAAGCTGGGAATAGAGAGATGGGACAGAGCTGGGAAAAGAGAGATGGGATGGGACAGGGCTGGGAAAAGAGATGGGATGGGGCAGAGCTGGGAAAAGAGATGGGATGGGGCAGACCTGGGAATAGAGAGATGGGATGGGGCAGAGATGGGAAAAGAGATGAGATGGGAAAAGAGATGGGATGGGACAGAGCTGGGAATAGAGAGATGGGAGCGGGGAAAGGTGAGTTTTTACAGGTGCCCTGGAGAAGGGGGGTTCACACAGCGGGGCATCCCGAATCAGGATGCCTCAAGGAAAAGCCTGCGGCCAGCCCTGGAATCTTTTAGATCCCAGGCCAGCCGCTGGTGAAGGTATTCCTGGGCATCCCAAACCCCTGCAATCTTCCCCCAAATTAACAAAACATTCAGTTTTCACCTTCCCCCCCAATCATTGACATTGGCAGCCAGCTTTTACCTTATTCAGGCGCTCTTTCTTCATGCTCGGCCGCCCCGCCCCCTATCTTTCCGCTCGCCCGCTTTCATTCCTCCTGCCTGCTCGCCCCATCCGCTGTCTTTGATCCCTCCCGTCCCGCCCACTGCCTTTCCTCCCTCCCACCCGCTGTCATTCCTCCCTCCCGCCCGCTTTCTTTACAAGCTGTCATTCCCTCAGTCCCGCCCACTGTCATTACCTCCCTCCCGCCTCGCCCGCTGTCTTTCCTCCCACCTGCCTGCCCCGCCCCGCTTTCTTTCATTCTGCCTGACTACCCGCCTGGCCGCAGGGTCCGGAAACCTAGCGGCCGCGGTCCGCCGGTTGAGTACCCCTGCTATATACGGCCACCCACCTGTAGAGCCGCACGGTGACCGCATCCTCCTCCTCCTGCACCTGATGGTAGCGAACCTCCGAGCGGGTAGCCTCAGGGCCCGGTACCATTTGAGCCATGGACCGGTAGCGGTCCGCGGCCCGGGGGTTGGGGACCACTGCGTTATAGGATATGCCTACCAGGAGGATGGATAGAAATTAGAGCCATTTACCACAAGGGGACATACAGAAGCTCCTAAAGTGAAGTTGAATCCAGTTGAAGCAGATAAAAATACCATTTTGTGATAACTCACCTGTAAAATGGGTATTATAAGTATGTCACACACCCCGCTTCAGAATAGTCATTACACTTGGGTTATACCGACCTGTAGAGGGCGATCTTGCAGAGATGTCATGAAAAAAAGGAAGCCCCTCCCAGTCCATAAATATCTGGGACCTCCCACTCATTACCCAGTATTAAGACAGCAGTAAAAGGACCAGGAAGAGCCAATTATAAACAGTAACATTAAAAAGGTCCACCATATAAAGGATCCAGAATACCAAAGGGCATAGTGAAGTCACACACCCCGCTTCAGAATAGTCATTACACTTGCGACATCCAATAGCAGTGTCCATAAAGGGCGGGGATCCAAAACAAGGCAATAATGCACAAACTTAAAGTGGACCAACACCGAGAGGTGATCGGCCCGGAAATCTATAAGATTCCCGGGCCGATCACCTCCCACCCCGCGGGACATCCGAGATCGGGATGTCCCGCGGGGTGAAACCCCCCCAGACACCCCAAATCGCTTACCTGATCTTCGGCGGCGGCCGGCCGCCGCCACCTCCCTCGCGCCCCTGTAGGCGTGCGCGCGCCCGCGCCGGCCGTCTGCGAATGGCGCGAGGGAGGCGGCGGCGGCGGCAGCCGCTTGGACGTTGGCGGGGATTGGACCGTCCAGTCACGTGGGAGCGGGGACAGGTAAGATTTTGGGGCTTTCTGGGGGGTTTCACACAGCGGGGCACCCCCGAGTCCAGACCATGTTGCAGAAAATCCAAAATCCTAGGGATAGAAAACACCCTGCAAGGCAAGGCCCGGACCTCACACCAATCAATATAAGACCTCCAAGTCCTATAGTAGATGGTAGAGGAAGACCTCTTCCTAGCGCTAACAAGAGTCTGAATCACAGCATCAGAAAGACCTTCCTCCTTTAAAATGGAGGTTTCAGCAGCCACGCAGTCAAAGCCAGCTTTGGTAAATTGGGGTAAAGTAGTTGACCCTGAATGAGCAGATCCGGCAGAAGGGGCAGATCGAACTGATCCACTGCCAGCCGAACGATGTCTGCGAACCAAACCTGCCTTGGCCATCTTGGAGCCACCAGGATTGCTGGCGCCCCTTCTAGGGCCAGCTTGCGCACCACCATGTCCACCATAGGGAACGGAGGGAACAGGTACAGTAACCCCAGATCCCTCCAGCTCAGAGACATGGCATCCACTGCCAAAGCCAGAGAGAGACACAAATGCCGGAAGCTTGTGAATGTGACGAGAGGCAAAGAGATCAACCTCCGGAGTCCCTCACTTGTGGCAAAGTGAAGGAAAAACCTTGGGATTGAGAGACCATTCCCCCCCGGCGATATGAGCACCTGCTCAGGGAGTCCACCTCAGTTTTCTCCACTCCCGGAATGTACACCGCCGAGATGCATGGGACATTGCTCTCCACCCAGGCAAGAATCAAGGACACTTCTCTGAGGGCACTCCTGCTGCGAGTCCCTCCCTGGTGATTGATGTAGGTGACCGCCCGATTGATCCGATTGTCCGACCGAACTTGAACCGGTAAGCCCTGTAACTGAAGAGTGAAACAGAACCAACCTGATGGCTCTCAGCTCCAAAACAATGATGGGGTTGTGAGCCTCCTGAGGCCCCCCACAGTCCCTGAAACTGAAGATCTTTCCAGAAACCCCCCCAACCTGAAAGGCTGGCATCCGTGGTGACTGTCTCCCAAAGAGGGGTCAGAAAGGATCTGCCCCTCATCAAATTGCTTGGTTCAATCCACCACCGAAGGGAATGCCGAACCCGGGGGGACATCAGAAAAGACTGATCCAACGACAGCGGACACCTGTCCCAAACCGCCAAAAGATGGAGCTGGAGCGTCCTTGTGTGAAACTGAGCAAAGGGAACCGCCTCGAAGGAAGCCACCATCAATCCCACCAGTCTCATCCCCAGCCGGATTGACGGACGAGGGTGAGACAGAAGAAGCTAAATCAATTCCTGAAGCAACAGAACCTTGGGACGAGGAAGGAACACCCTGGCCTGAGAAGTATCCAGAGACATTCCCAGAAATGACACCACCCTGGACGGGGAGAGAGAAGACTTGGGATAGTTGATCATCCAGCCGAATCTGTCCAGAGTGGATACCACAGCTCTGGTGTCTAGCTCCGCTTGGCTGAGAGAAGATGCCATAATGAGAAGGTCATCCAGATATGCCACAATGCGAATACCCTGGGCTCTGAAAAGGGCCATCACCCCTGCCAGCACCTTGGTGAAAACCCTTGGAGCCAAGGTAAGGCCGAAAGGAAGGGCCACAAACTGAAAATGCCGATTTTCCACCACAAACCTGAGAAATCTCTGGTGTGCCGGGAAGATAGGAACATGCAGATAAGCATCCTTGATGTCTATGGACGTCATGAAGTCCCCCTGACGAAGTGAATTTATGGCTGAACGCAGAGTTTCCATGCGGAACTTCCTGGGACGGATAACCCTGTTGAGGAGCTTCAGATCCAGGATGGGACGAATGGAGCCATCCTTCTTGGGCACCGTGAACAGATTAGAATAGTAGCCCAGGCCCCTTTCCGAGGAAGGACCGGGCAAATGACAGCCATGTCCAGAAGATACCTTACTGCCGCTCGGAGCCCTTGCGCGGCCAGAGGATCCGAAGACACCCGAGACCTGAAGAATCTGGGAGGGGGCCGGATCTCGAACTCCAGCTTGTAACCGGAAGACACCACTTCCAGAATCCATCTGTCTGAGACATCCTGGCCCCAGACCTGGAAGAAGTGTTGCAGTATTCCCCCCACCCGCAAGGGTGAGGGCGCCCCCTCATTGCTGAGCTGGCTTGGCAGCGGCTTGGATTTAGAACCCCAGGTGTGACCTGGACGGGCACGTCCTCTGCCCCTGTTCCAGGAATCACCTCTGGAGGAAGAGAAGGCCAATCCCCTGCCCGCACTGGCCCCGCGAAAGGAAGGGTTAAAGGAGGCCACCCCCCGAAAGGGACGACGTTGCTTCTTTTGCTGAGGTAACTTGCCTCCTTTCGCAACCAAATCCAATTTTTCTCCAAAAAGCCGCAACCCCACAAAGGGAAGACCCATAAGCGACTTCTTAGCCACAAAATCAGCTGCCCACTGGCGCAACCAAACCGACCGTCGAATAGCCACCAGCAAGGCCGAAGTTCTACTACACATCACCATGGTGTCATCCAGGGCGCCTAGCACAAATGAAATGAGCAATTCGCACCGCTTAAGGGCGGTGAACTCATCACTAGCCGGGAGAAGCCTGGAAGTAGTCAACAGGTCCCTAACAACCGACCTGTTAGCTACCGCCAAAAGCGCCGAAGCACAAACAGGCCGCAAGGCCGAACCGACACTGGCAAAACCGTGACAAGCCATCTGATCAATGCGTTTGTCCTCACCATCTTTTAGGGTGGTGGAGTCAGGAGAATGCAAAATAGAATTAGACAACCCCAACACGGGGGCATCAACCTCGGGAGGGAACGACCAGTGCTTCACCGCGTCCACCGGAAAAGGATATTTCTTATCCCAGCCCTGAGGAACACCCGGAAGCCGAGTAGGCCTCTCCCAGTACTTAAGAATGATGCCATCAAAATGCTTCTGATTTGGGAATTCCAAGCGCGGCTTATAAGTCCCAAAGAACTCCCCCTTCTGCGGAGGAGCCTCCTCTGGAGGAGAAATAGCCAGAACCTAGAAAAGATGAGCCAGGACCTTAGGGGTATCCACGACATCCCACTGTCCCTGCTCGATATCAGCGCCAACAAATTGCTGATCGTCATAACCATCAGATTCCTCAAATAATTCCCCTTCCTCTAGCAGGGAATAATCAGACCAGTCAAGTAAATCAAAATCAAAGGCCGGCGCGGCTGAAGACAAGTGCTTTCTCTTAGCCGTGGCCTTTCTGGCCACAGCGCTAGAAAATAATTTCTCAATATTGGCCAATCTGGCACACACCTCAGATTGCGACTCCCCACCCGTGACACTCGGGGTACGGATCAGACTGGGTGGGGTAGGCGATGAGGCCAGTGGCGCTAACCCAGACGCCGCGTTATAGCCTGCTGCGCACATGGTATACAAAGTAATACATTATCCCCCAAAAGGAATGCCCCACAATCCACACACTTCCGTGATTGCCCCGAGGGGAGCCCAAGCCTGGTATCCTGGGGAGCCTCCATATGGTGATTTTAATGGTAGCCGCAATGACCAAGGGAATTACGCTAATAAGCAACCCGGGATGCCCCTTTAAGTCCCACATGGGAGGATTTATTGGGAGCCCTAATCAAACCCAGGGACCCTAGGACCGGGAGGACCCCTTAAAAATCCAATAAGAGTCCACCTGGAAGACATAAGAAAAAGGGCTTATCACACACACACACACACACACACACACACACACACACACACACACACACACACACAACATGCCCCACACAAAAACTGAGCAGTGTGACATTATAAAAAATACCCGTTTTAAAGGTGAGTACTCACAAAACGGTATTATTCTAAGTGTGCCATACACTCCACTTCGATCTTCATGACATGTGGGACATCCAATAGCAGTGTCCGTCATGGGTGGGAACCAGAAACAGTAAAGAATGTACCAACTCAAACCCCTGCAGCTTGCAGAACCTTGCGGCCAAAAACAGCATCTGCTGAAGCCCGCACATCAACCTTGTAAAACTTGGAAAAAGTATGAACGGAAGACCAAGTAGCAGCCTTACAAACTTGTTCAACAGAAGCCTGGTGCTGAAAAGCCCAGGACGCACCAACCGCACGAGTAGAGTGCGCAGTGACCCTAAACGGAGGAGTCCTCCCTTTAGCAGAATAGGCCCCAACAATGGCCTGATGAATCCATTTGCTAATCGTAGACTTAGCAGGCGCCAAACCTTTCCTGGGCACGCAGGGCACCACGAAAAAAGCGCCCATCTTGCGGAAGGAAGAAGTAGTCACCAATTTATATATATATATATATATATATATATATATATATATATATATATATATATATATATATATATATATATATATATATATCTCCCAGCCAGACATGTGTAACCAAAACAAAAAATACACACACACGCCCGCAATCAGTGGGGGCCCCCCGCTAGAGAGGGGCCCCCACATAAGCTAAGGCAGTGGCCATACGGCCCTTACCACCAGGAGCGCAGCTCAGCACCAGCATCAAAATGGCCCCCCAAGAAGTGCAGAAAGAGGAAGAGAAGGGGGAGGACGGGCCAGCGCAGAAAGCGCGCTCGCCAGGCCACGCCCCCCGTCCCAGCAACGCTGATCCCTAGGAATGAGCCACAGAATCGCGTCAAAGAAGGGGGCGGGGCTACCGTGCCGAGAGCCCGGCCCCACCCCCTCCCTGAACACAGCCTGAGGGGAAGAAGCTCCCCCAGGCTAAATCACAGCACCAGACATGGTCCCAGAAGTAAAAAACACACTGTCAGTCACACACACACACACACACACACACACACACACACACACAGTGAAACTCACACCCACACACACAGGGGCATGGGAGAACGTAACCGAATTAACGGCCAGGCCAGGCAACCCCCACCCCCCCCCGCCCGGAGGGGAGTAAGGGACCCAGAAGGGGGGGGACCCTGCCAGAATCCGGCCATAAGCCTAGAGGGACGGGGCATCCCACACCAGGATCACCAAAACCTGGATAACCGCCTACCCCATAGTGAGGTCTCACGGTGGAGCAGTGCTCCTTCCGCACCCATAGGGTGCTGCCTACCTTCACCAGGACCCGCAGCCTAAGCTGGGAGGCTCAACTAGGGGCAATTTAGAAAGGGTCCTGGCAGTAATAGGGACAATTAACGGCCGGGTGCGGGCCCGGCTTACCTGTAAGTAAAGAAGTCTTCATCTTCTGTATTGTCGCCTTCCCTGCAGAGAAGGAACTGGGAAATTGCTGGGAGGTCCCAGGTATATATGGACTGGGAGGGGCTTTCTTTTTTGCATATTCATCTCTGCAGAAGTTCGCCCTCTACTGGAGATTACCCACATGTCATGAAGATCGAAGTGGAGTGTATGGCACACTTAGAATATATATAAATGCATAATAATAAAACACAATTCTGCAGATAATAGGATCAAGAACAGCATGGAGCCCATAGGGCGCTTACAAGAATGGCGCCGTCCACAGACCAAGATGCAGAGCACGAGGCGAGGCAGAGAGCGAGATGAGGAAGAAGGAGGGCGGGCCGGCGCGGTTCCTCAACAGAACGTGGTTCCCGGCCAGTGGCCAGGCTCCGCAGCGGCGCCAGCAGCGCGGGGGGTGGGCCGAAGGATCCCGCCGAGCGCCCGGCCCCGCCCACCACATCACCGCACCTGAGGGGGAAGAAGCTCCCCCAACGAAAGAAAAAAAACGCTTGTCCATGGCCAGCGCCGCAGCAACAGCCGGCGCCGGCCAAGGTGTAACAAAGACACACACACTAATAAAACACAGTTTCAATAAAAACAATCAAACAATCAATCCTCAAGGGAAAAGCCCCCGCCCCCTCGTTTAGGGAGCAATGGGTGACCGGGAGAGGGGAAATCCCACCAAAGGTGGAGGGGCAAGGGACGGGGCATCCCACTCCGGGATCACCAACCCGGGCAACCGCCTACCCCTTAGTATGGGGTCTCACGGTGGAGCATAGCTCCTAAGCACCGTAAGGTGCCGTCTACCCTTGCCCGGACAAGCAGTCTAAGCTGGGAGGCAAGGGGAATTTTAATGAAAGTGGGTCCAGGCAGAAATAGACCAACAAGAGGGCCGGGGGTTACCCCGGCTACCTGCAAGGAGGAGACATCCATCTTCTGACTTGCTCGCCGACTGCAGAGATGAAAGACTGGGTAATAAGTGGGAGGTCCCAGGTATTTATGGACTGGGAGGGGCTTCCTTTTTTTCAGGACATCTCTGCAAGATCGCCCTCTACAGGTCGGTATAACCCAAGTGTAATGACTATCTGAAGCGGGGTGTGTGACATACTTAGAATATTAATGATCCATGGGAACTACCCTAGCTCTAAAAATATATAATATATATATATATATATATATATATATATATATATATATATATATACCCCCAAATATTATTTGGGGGGGGTTTCACCCCCGGGACACCCCGATCTCGGATGTCCCGCGGTGAGGGAGGTGATCCCGCGGTGAGGGAGGTGATCGGCCCGGGAATCTTATAGATTCCCGGGCCGATCACCCCTGGGTGTTGGTCCACTTTAAGAAAGCTTGAGCCAAAAAAGTCTAACAGACCATGCTGAGACTTCAAGGGAAAAAAACTATTGCCCTGAAAGAGGTCTAAACTGGGGAAACCGCTAGAAGACTACAATTATCAAATTAAATATGGATAAACCACTAATTATGAAACATTTATATACCAAACCAATCTTACTGCCATGGTTTTCACCCAACTGCCACCTATTTGCTATTGTAAATTGGTAAAATTATTCTTTACTACATGACTTTGGATTGATGGTCTGCTGATGATAATTCTAATTATTATATATAATATAGAATATATTATATAAATTCTAATAATTCTAATAATCAGGTGTATAGAATTTGTGTGTATTATTTTACTTTTTGCACTTTAGTAATTAATCAGAGATTAACCATTAACAGAGATGTTAACACACTGTGATTAACATAGAGATGTTTTTGTCTTATGCTTGGTGTCCCTCTTCAGAGGCCTCCGTGAGGGAGCCAGTGACTGGGCTTTGTCAGATTTAACCAGTATATGGCATATCTAAATATGTATAGGCTATAGGGATCCACAGTTTTGGAATACCGCTTTAAAGCGGTCCTTCACTCTGAATAAGAGTCTATCTTATATGTTTCCCACAACCTGTACATACAAATTGCTCACATTAAAAATCATCCTACCTGCATGTTATGAGCCTTTAAAAACATCCAAGATGGCGGCTCATGGAACATCAGGCAGCCTGCAAACAGGAAGTGCCTTCTGACTGTGCGGCTCTGCATTCTGGGATTGCTGACCTTTTCCTGACCCCAGCTCTGCTCTGTCTGAGCAAAGCACAGCTATAACCAGACCTCCTGTACTTTATCCCACTCTCCTCTCCTCAGTAAGTGTGATGCTTCTGAGCCAAGATGGCGTCGCCCGTATCCTAAAGTCCTGAACAGAGTTGCAGCCCAGTGAGGGAAAGAATAAATAGTAATTAATAAAAGTGACTAAAAACTTAAAATATATTAGCTTTAGATACTGGGGAATAGTTTAAAGGTTTGTGCTTTTCAATAAATCATGGTGAAGGTCAGGTTTAAAACATGTACTAAAATGATTAACCTACATCTGCAAGCACAAACGTAGGGGAATGTTGCTCAATATTTAGCATCAGTCCATTACTAGCCCTACTCCATTTACTACTTTTACCACACAGAATCACATTTTAATCGGCAGTGACCATACACAAAGTCATCTATGATACAGGAACCACAGTAGAGGTCATAGAACCCCCCCTCCCCCCCCAAATAAAAATCGATTTTATACCATTAATTCCTGTCTTTGGGGTCCAGACTAAAAAGCAAGAGGAGGGGGGGTGCTTAGACAGCTAAGAATACTAGATTTGATCCAACTTTGTCCTGCTATTGAATACAAAAAAAAGCTTAAAAGGAATACAAAAGGGAATGTGTCGGGCTACGTTTGGCACTGTCCTAAACTGTTTTCTGTTTTTAAATTAAAGAAGAAATGACAGATATTTCACCTTACAATTTATCTATTGAAATATTTAGGCATGGCTCTTGCCTCTGTGATGCCGCATAATAATCAGCAGTATGGGCGGGGTCTGTAAGACAGGCATTCTCATTACCCTGGTTGTTCTCCTGCTCTCCCAGTGCCTGCAGTCTGATGATGCAGAGTTTTAGACCACCAGCTTAGCCCTTTTATTGGTGGTCTATGGCAAAGGAATTCAGGGTGTGTGCCACTACTCTTTGCCTTGTTTTTACTTTCAGAAGCAGCTGTGTTTTGATAGGAAGGAAGAGCGCAGCCATGATGAGGTGAGCTGCTGAATGACAGTTTATGCACTTTTCCCCACAGAGTCCCTATAATATTTAGGAATACCCCTCTATTGCACCATTGTCTATCCATATACACAGGGCTTAGGGATGATGGGAGGGGGTGCTTAGACAGGCATGCCCCCTCTAACTGAATAGAGCATGGCGCACTCAACAGTGCCATGGGTGGGACTGGCTCCTGTCCACCAATATGCTTGCAAATGTTGGACAGGATCCCTAGGGATACAGCCATTAGTGGAGACCATTTTTACAGCCTTACAAAAATAATAAATCAATGCTGAAACATACTGTATGAACACAGATGTTGGATTGAAGCTCAAATGTTTTTGTTATGAACCAAAATATCAAAGTCAGTAAAAGTTATCAGTGTTCACTGATGGTAGACGCTGGAAAATGGAATAAAGCAAGAGCAATAAAGCAGAGCCTAGAAGCCAAGTGCTTGCTGATTTTTCTTCAACATATAGAAATAGTCAATAAACACAGGTTGTTCGTAAGTGCTTGGTGTGTTTTATCATCATATAAAAGCCAAGCCATCTTTAAGAAGAGCAGCTATAAAATATTCTTCCACTGGGAAATGGGAGTTGTTAAAGGATTTTAGTATACTCTCTGTAAAATCTCTCGATAGTTATATAGAGCTCAGACTGAGTGAGCTATATGACTAGATCAGACACACACACTGGAAAGATTAAAAAAAAAAAAAAAAAAAAAAAACACGGCCACAGCTGTACTGCACCTGGCCCTACACAGAGGCACTGTGTAGGTGCAGTTGCAAGACTTTGGATACAGATTGTAGGTTTGGTTGGTAGCTAACAGGGTTATGTGCTGTAGCTCCTTTAAGTCTATGATAATTTTTCTGCTCATGTGTATCCCCCAGGTTAGTCCTACGTTGGTCTGCAAGACTGCCACCTTTCTCTTCGTACCATAACATGTCATAAAAAAGAAAAGCAACTCCACAGCAATATCCCATAACATGTCAGTGGTAGCAAACAAAAGTGAATATCAGAATTTAACTATATTCACCCAAAAACATATCGATAAAATAATTTTTACTATACTATATAAACCATTTGCCTGTAGTAGGTGTGCCAAGGTGGAAATTAGGGTGCCGTACCCACCTTCCTTTCCTTGTCAGATTTAGATAGAGGTTTAGCAGGGCTTCCCAAGCAGAAATCTCTCTTTGGGCTTCATCCATATGGTATGTGCCTCCACAGATGTGTCTGACCAGGGTCCCTGACAGGAAGGCAAGGGCTGGGATTACAATCATCCCCTTGCAAAAATTAAAGGGATTGTTCAGGCAAAGTGTTAAAAAAAAAAAACACCATTTCTTGCTTATCTGCCATGCATAAGAACATCCTGGTGTGCCACTGAAAAAACTGGAACCCCCAGATTTTTTGAATTCTTCACCACCTTGTGTCAACAGGGGGTATATCTGCTCCTTTTTTTTTTTTTTTCAATAACTCCTCTTTCATGCTGGAAGTATATTTCTACCTAGGAGTTTTAACTACAAGACAGGAAGACATGTGGTGCCCACCCCTTTAACAGACACTTGGGGTAGTCCAAGTCTTCTTTTAAAACACACACACACAGAAATATAACTGGATACTGGGCAACAATAAGCTGAGAGATCAGACTGGCAGAAATCAACTCTGTATCAGGTAGGACACTTGTACTGCAATTTTAGGGACTGCCTGTGACGTTTAAAATATAAATGTAGAAAATCTTTGTGGTAAATCTTCACATGTATACTCTCCTCTGATGGGAAAGTTTAAACAGAAAATTGCAGGCTTTGGCAGGAGGGTTACGTTAAAAGGAAGGAATTTTCTGTATATAATCTTAACTGTGTGAGCAGAGAAAGACAGACTTTGTGGCATTTCTTTTCTGAATGCTTTATCTTTGGGCTCTGTATGCCATTTAGTGTTCAGAACCAAAGCAAATTTCTAAGCCTTTTTCAGATCTTTTATTGTGACTTTCACTGTCCCTGATACAGCACATAGTCTGGTTCCAGATTTTATCCACAGTTCTCTACAATGCTTGTGCCAGGCAAAATGAACAAAATATTTCTCTAGTTTGTCCTTACCAATTTCTCACTGTAATATCCAGGCAGGTACTTCTCACAGATCTGCACCAGACACCAGAATGCTTGCTGGAAAAAGAGACAAAAGTTTGTAAAACACATAGGACACCTCCTCCCTTATAGAGCGCACATGACTGTAATGCTCACCTCTGCTGGCATATGCATTAGCAGGACTGCTGCTATAGGTGCCTGGGCTTGACAGTATCCTTCATCTGGTCGGTATAATGTGTAAGCTTTAAGTACCCTATAGAGATCTTGCTGGCTACAAAGACAAAACCATCATTTATATACAGGCAAGTTAAATATAAGATGCATAAGTGTTCACAAAGCAGGCCATCCGGTATAGAATGCCCCGGGAGCAGGATAGCAGCCTGTCCTGGAATCTTTTAGATTCCAGGCCAGCAGCAGGGGGAAATTGGTACACTTAAGCAGGTCCAGGGCCTTGTAGATATCGAGTGAAGTGCTTCAGTTAATAGCTACTAGCAATTGTTCATGTTGAAGGGCACAGGTAAGTGCTTGCAGTTTTCAGTTTATAATCTAGGTGTAGAGATTTCTCATCACCTTGATGATATGAATTATCCAGGTTTGTAAACCTCAACCCTCACACAGGAAGTTCAGTCAAAGCAAGTAGTGACATCACAAGCTCCAACACTTGCACTTTGGGAAAGAGCATCTTTCTTCCAAATTTCTTTCCATAGCTGTCCCAGAGTAGAGAGAAAAATACAATTCTGTGAAATACTCACCTGTAGAATTGGTATTATACGTATACAGTACGTCCTGCTCCTGATATAATACTTACACTTGGGTTATCCTCCGCCAGATGGCGCTGTGCACTGCGGACATGCAAAAACAGGCTCCTCCCGGCCCTTCAAATACCCGGGGACCTCCCACAAATCCCCAGCATTGAAAAGCAGTGAACAAGAAGCCGGGAGAATTAAACCACCCAGAACAACTGGTAATGATAACAATCACCATACAGGGGATCCAGAATAATGCAAAAAACCAGGATGGGGTGGAGCAGGACGTACTGTATACATATAATACCAATTCTACAGGTGAGTAATTCACAGAATTGTATTATTCTAAGTATACAGTACGTCCTGCTCCAGATATAATACTTACACTTGGGACATCAAATAGCAGTGTCCATAAAGTAGGGTGGGATCCCCAACAAAAAAGGCAACAGCAGACAGTTTAAAGCACGGTCACCTGCATAACCATATGGCCAAGAGCAGCATGAGCTGAGGCTCTAACGTCAACCTTATAAAACTTTTGAAAAGGTATGAATAGAAGACCAAGTAGTGGTCTAGCAAACTTGTTCAACAAAAGCCTGGTGCTGAAAAGCCCAAAAGGCACCAAAAGCACGAGTAGAATAAGAAGAGAAGCGAGTAAGAAGATCCTTCCCCTCAGTGGAATAGGCCTGAGTAATAGCCTGACAAGTCCAAACGCCAACAGTAGCCGAAAACCTTTCCTAGGACCAGAAGGAACCATCCCATCCAAGTAATGACCAGGCTCAAGGCCGCCTAACCCCCCGAGAACAGACGAGATCAGGCACAAACAGGATGGAGTTGGCCGTAGACCCAAAGGAGCATCAGTTCTCCTAAAGGGCACAGTGACTACCAAGGAAACACTTCCAACACCTGTTCAAGGAATGCAGAACCCTTTCCTCAGTGTTGCTAGCAATAAGGCACAGAAGGAAGAACAATATCTTGCATCAATGAACATAAGACACCACCTTAGGCAGAAAGTCCGGTTTAAAGCGGACCACCACCTTATTCTGGTGTATCTCAAAGAACGGGGGCTAGATAGACAGGGCCGCCCACTCAGACACACGTCTGACTGAAATAACAGCCACCAGACAGACAACTTTGAGGGAAGAACAGCCAGACAGCATCCTGACAAGGTCCAAAGGGAACACCCCGCAAGGCAGACCGAATCAATTCAAAACCCATCAGGGACCATAGGATTACGCACATTAGTAACCCCCTGAAAGAAGTCTTAACCAGGGAAACTGAGCAAAAGACTTTGACCCTTCAGAGTACCGAGTTGGAGAATTCCAACTCCAACCCATGCTGTAATAACTCTAGAACCCTGGGAACAGAGAACGCCCGACAGGGAAGAGACCGGGACTCACACCAATCAATATGGGTACGCCATACCCTATAATAGATGGAAGAAAATACTTGCTCCTAGACTTCCCATAGTCTCAATCACCGAGACAGATAAGCCTGTCTCCATCAAGATGGATGTTTCAGCAGTCAGGCCGTCTAGGCCAGAGTCTGTAGATCGGGGTGATGTAAAGGGGCCGAGCTGGCACTCCTGGCAGAACGTAAAGATCTACTGTCCTCAGTACCACGTCTGCGAACCACACTCCACTAGGCCACCCGGGGGCCACCAGAATCACTGGTCCCCCCATCCAAAGCAATTCTGCACAGAACCCTGCCTAGCAGGGGGAATGGAGAAAAGACATACAGAACAGAATGTCCTGCCATAACATTACTAAATCATCATGACCACGGCCAGAGAATCCTGGGACAGGGAAACAAGAGCCGAGAGCTTGTGATAGTGACGGGGCCCACACAGATCCACACTGGTTGGACCTCAAAGTGACACAAGGATTAGCACATCCTGTCGCAGAGGGACCTCAACCGGAGCGAATACCACTGATATGGAGGGAACATTGTCCACCACCCAGATCAGGATCAGAGACTTCCCGGAGGACCCTCCTGCTCCAGGTCCCTCCCTGAATATGTAATGTAGGCCAAGGCCGTCAGATAGGCCTAGCTCCCCCGAACAGGCAGGCCCTGAAGAGGAGTAGGCAAGCGAGTTAGAACTAACTTGAACGCTCATAGATTCAAACATTGATAGGTGTATAGGCCTCCTAAGGGCCCCACCTCCCCTGGAACCGTAGGGACCCTCAACCTGATATATTGGCATCCATGGTGACCGTCTCCCAGGAAAGGGCAAGACGGGACTGCCCCCAGACAGGTTCCTTGAGTTCATCCACTACAAGAGGGACCTCCTCACCAGGGAGGAAGGCACACATACCCTGCTCCAGGGACGCTGGGTCCTTGTCCCATAGGACAAATAGGAGAAGTTGCAGAAGGCCCCAGGGGGGACTGAGCATAAGGGGCCTCTTCGGAGTACGCCACCAACGTGCCCACCAGCTGCATCCCCTGCCTGGTGGAGGGACGGGGACAGCTATGAGGGACTGATCCCATACAACCAGATTGTCCACTTTATTACTGAGGAAGGAAGATCCTTGCTTGAACTGTATAAAATTCATTCATAGGAATGGAGTTACCAATGAAGGGGACAATAAGGACTTGGGGTGTTTGATCACCCCTCCAAATGACTCCCAAATGGACACCCTCAGCCGAGTATCCAACGTAGCCAGACGTAGAGACTGGGAAGTGATGAGGACGTCCAGGTAGGTCATCCATCGGAACGCCCCTTGGTCTCATCAGAGACCACACCCCCGTCAGCACTCTGGGAGCTGAAGAGAGGCCAGATGACAAGGCTACAATTATCCGTGTTGGTCAACCAACGTGAATCTGAAGAACCTCGGTGTCCAGAGGACACAGGGAAGTAAAAATAAGCAGCATTTAGCTCCACACAGACGGCAAGAAACCCGACGCGCAAGGAGCTGATGGCCGAGCGCAGTGTTTCCATTGCAGAAACCACCTGTAATTGACGAATTGCTGAAAATCTGTGAGTCCAGATTGGGCCAGACTGACCCATCCTTTTTTGGGGAACTGTGGAAAGGTTGGTGTAGCGGCCCCTGCCTATTAAGGGCAATCTGCAAGAGACCCCCAGACCCCGCAGGCCTTGCATGGCCTGCACCAGCACCTGAACAGAGGCAGGGACCAGGAGCACCCGGGACCCGATAGTCTTGGGGGAGGCCGCACAGCAAACTCATCTAGTAGCGGAGGGCACTACCTCCTGAATCCACCAGTCTGAGGCGTGATACCTCCTGGCATGAGCAAGGTGCCGCAGCCGTCCCCTCGCCCAGCCGGGCGAGGGCGCCCCATCATGCTTGAGGGGATTTTGGTGGAAGATTTAGGCTTAGCCCCGCCAGAGGGGCCAGGGCGTTGTCTGCCGCTCCTGGGGCAGAAGTCTGCACGATGGTAGGGAGGGGTTACTCTGCCCCGAGGGGCCACGACGGCCGCCTACGTTGGGGTGATTTGCCCTTTTTTACCAAACAGGTCCAGATGGGCCCCAAACAGGTCCAGATGGGCCCCAAACAGGTCCAGATGGGCCCCAAACAGGTCCAGATGGGCCCCAAACAGGTCCAGATGGGCCCCAAACAGGTCCAGATGGGCCCCAAACAGGTCCAGATGGGCCCCAAACAGGTCCAGATGGGCCCCAAACAGGTCCAGATGGGCCCCAAACAGGTCCAGATGGGCCCCAAACAGGTCCAGATGGGCCCCAAACAGGTCCAGATGGGCCCCAAACAGGTCCAGATGGGCCCCAAACAGGTCCAGATGGGCCCCAAACAGGTCCAGATGGGCCCCAAACAGGTCCAGATGGGCCCCAAACAGGTCCAGATGGGCCCCAAACAGGTCCAGATGGGCCCCAAACAGGTCCAGATGGGCCCCAAACAGGTCCAGATGGGCCCCAAACAGGTCCAGATGGGCCCCAAACAGGTCCAGATGGGCCCCAAACAGGTCCAGATGGGCCCCAAACAGGTCCAGATGGGCCCCAAACAGGTCCAGATGGGCCCCAAACAGGTCCAGATGGGCCCCAAACAGGTCCAGATGGGCCCCAAACAGGTCCAGATGGGCCCCAAACAGGTCCAGATGGGCCCCAAACAGGTCCAGATGGGCCCCAAACAGGTCCAGATGGGCCCCAAACAGGTCCAGATGGGCCCCAAACAGGTCCAGATGGGCCCCAAACAGGTCCAGATGGGCCCCAAACAGGTCCAGATGGGCCCCAAACAGGTCCAGATGGGCCCCAAACAGGTCCAGATGGGCCCCAAACAGGTCCAGATGGGCCCCAAACAGGTCCAGATGGGCCCCAAACAGGTCCAGATGGGCCCCAAACAGGTCCAGATGGGCCCCAAACAGGTCCAGATGGGCCCCAAACAGGTCCAGATGGGCCCCAAACAGGTCCAGATGGGCCCCAAACAGGTCCAGATGGGCCCCAAACAGGTCCAGATGGGCCCCAAACAGGTCCAGATGGGCCCCAAACAGGTCCAGATGGGCCCCAAACAGGTCCAGATGGGCCCCAAACAGGTCCAGATGGGCCCCAAACAGGTCCAGATGGGCCCCAAACAGGCCCAGATGGGCCCCAAACAGGCCCAGATGGGCCCCAAACAGGCCCAGATGGGCCCCAAACAGGCGTTGCCCTCTAAAGGAAAGCCCAGTAAGAGTCTTCTTAGCAGCATCATCAGCACCCCACTGTCGCAGCCAAGCCTAGCGACGTATAGCCACCACAAGGGCAGAAGTTCTTGCACACATTCTAATGGTGTCATCCAGTGCTAATAGGATAAATTTTACAAATACATCACAACTGGAGAGCGCATTAAACACACCCCAGGGGAGATCCTCAGGGTGATGATCAAGCATCTTTCTGATGAGGGTTCTAGCGGCCACTGCAGTAATAGCCGCGGCACAGACCGGGCGCAGCGCCATCCCTGCACAAGAAAAGGTGTGGGAGGCCACAGATCAATGCGCCGGTCCTCAGCATCCCGAAGGGCACTATAAGCAGGGGCTGTAATAAAAGGGGGGTTAGGAACCCCTACGATTGGCGCATCCACCACGGGGGGTGATGACTAACAACTGACCACCTCAGGGGGGAAAGGGTATTTCCTATCCCAGTCCCCTGGGACCCCTGGAATTTACTGGGGAAATCCCATTCCTTGAGTACAAGAGCATGGAAGCGAGCCTGCTCTAGAAATTCCAAGCGCGCTGTCACTGTATGGAAACGCTCCCCTCTCGGCTTTGAGGCCTCACCAGGGAGAGACAGGACCTTAATCAACAATCTCACACTGGCCCCAGTATTCAGGGTCAGAATCGTCATGACTCCTCGGCCTCTTATCAGATGAGCCCGAGTCAGAGACCAGCTCTCCATCAGAAGGGGTATAGGCACGCGGAGTAGTGAACTCCTCAGTTTCCCATAGGACAACAGAAAACAGGAGGCGTCAAGGGCCACTTCTTACCAGGGCCCCTGCAGCTGGGAGACACATCACATCAAGGACGGATGGGAATAGTCCAACAGGGCCGCAGGCTGTAATAGCCCCGCTCACCTGCGAGAGAGTGATACTTCATGTCTTCGCAGTCAGCACTGCAGAGAAATCTGGGGATTTGTGGGAGGTCCCTGGGTATTTGAAGGGATGGGAGGAGCCTGTTTTTGCATGTCTGCAGTGAACAGCGCCATCTGGCGGAGGATAACCCAAGTGTAAGTATTATATCTGGAGCAGGACATACTGTATACTTAGAATAGAGGGCAAACTAGTCAACCATGGCCAAGCGGGCAGGCTGCAACTCAAATGTAATTTGCAAATCTTGCAGCTAAAATTATAAAGTCTGCTGGCACCCAATGTCCAGTTTGGTGAAGGTCCAAGACTACTTGTGCGCCCCTTTAAAATGGCCTGCAACCAAAACAAGGGAACTTTGATTTACATCTGTAGACCCCTGTCATAGTAGACTAGACACACTCCCAGATCTTTTTATGGCCTGGCAGGAACAAAGGGGGGGCACCCTTCTTCGTTTACGTGAAAAGAAGAACCCCCCCTCCCCTTTTTAAAACGAGCACCTGGAGTAAAACCAGACAGGGACGTTCAAAAAGTAATAGTCCCTAGAGCAGCTTCCTTCTATAAAAAAATGAGCCTAAAAGGACCAAATTCAGATGACAAACAAGAGCACAGAAGGGTGGACAAGAACTTCCTGACCAAGGTATTCACTACAAGGGAAGTCCTAAGTCAGATGGCAAATAGAAATTGATCAACACTGGTTAAGAACCCTAGCTAATCTAAAACATAACCTAATCTCTAAAAGGTTTTGGTCCCCTTTGATTAGGAACAAATAACAGGCAATAACCAGCATTCAAACCTGAAAATGCTGGTTTCGTGCATATACAGCAAACTTTAACCTCCTAACCTTCAAAGCTGCAATTCTTCCTTAAAGTGATTCAGTCGCTAAATAGAAAAAAAAAAAAGGTTCTTAACTTTTGTCCCATGCATCTGATGCTAGTGCTAGTTCAGCTATCAGAAACTCACCTGATCGCTGGATCCGAGACCACGCAGCAGCATCCTGAAGGTGAAACACTTTGCTAGCTTTATTTACAATGGCCCAATCAGTGGAAGGGATATTATGGCTAAACTCAACTGTCCTTGGAGACAGCTTTATATACATTATTGCTATGCATGGTTTTTGTTGGTACTCTAATACAAAATGGAATTCATTCAAATAGGTCTCTAACAAAAGAAAGCAAATCCAGCAAAATGTGGAGTTACATTACTCTTCAACTAATAAATCTATATTTCAACAAGCAAGGGGTTAAAGCAATCTATAGCTAGCAAATAGAGATCTAATAATACAGCATTTAACGCTAAAAAAAGTGAACATTAGGCCATAACATGATATAAAAACACTGCAGTCTGCAGGCTTGTAGAAGTAAATCAATAACCTGAACAAAATGTGGTTACGCAGCCAGGAAAAACCTCAATAATGCATTGCAGACCAATGCCAAGAGGAAGATGGGAGAGCCAAGCTAGTTAACAGACATGCAGGAATGAAGGACAAAAACACTTAAGTAGAAAAAAAAAGAAAAAACAGGAGTTCATTTTTAGCTTGTGAAGTCATCAGAACTCACCCATGGCCCCCACGGGCAACAAACATTTCATGGAAAGGAAACTGCCTATGAAGATCTCGCTCTATGATATCCAGCCATTTAGGGTCGCCTGCCATTGAGTCCAGCTCCTAGAACAGCAAAAAGTGAAATCTAAAAATGATACACATTTAAAAGCACAACTTCACTGATCACAGCAACATTATTAGGCAAGGTGGCAATGAATGATTTCTGCTTGGGGACACTCCGCCGATGGGCAGTGACCAAGCCCTTCTTTCTGATAGTATGGCAGCAATTACAGCAAATAAGCTTTATTCATTAAGTTTAACAGTATGCACTTACAGTGAATTTCTGGGGGTTTTGGTCCATCTTCACTCTGCTTCCAGAAAGGTACTGCCATGCCCGGCCCCGCAGTGATGGTGGTATGCCCTTATGACATCTCACTTTTATCTGCAAATCAAAAATGCACAATTTTTACAGTTCCAGGAGTGAAGTCTCTCTTTATTGCTGGGCTTACCAGTGGCAGTTGCTCGGTTTAGGTCTGCCTTAAAGTGGACCAAAACAGGATTTTGACTATCCCAGGTTTTGGTCCTTATCCCTGGGGCACCCCAATGTGTAATGCCCCGCTGTGTGAAACCACCCAGGTTGCCCACTCCAACTCCCTTTTCCGCGATCCTGCAGTGCATGCGCAGTCTCCTGTCACACTCAACTGCACAGACGTAAGCTTCTATAGGCTCATCTAACACTTGGCTCCAGCTGAATCTAGCCGAGTGTGGCAACAGCCGCATCCCTACTACCCTCTAACAGGGAGCACATCTGCGCCGGCCTTTCACAAATGCCTGGTGCACCCTGCTAAAAAGGTATAGCAAGGAGTGGCTGCTGCTCACGCATGCGCTGCTGGATTGGCGAGAAGGTGAGTTTACTGGGCAACCTGGGGTTTTTACACAGTGGGGCACCTCGAATCTGGATGCCCCAGAGGGAGTATGCTTGCCCTAGAGTCTCAGACTCCAGAGTGGGTTTTGGCCCGCACTAAGCTGCAGCCACTACCAGTAATCCAGATAAGCTAGCAGAGGGTGCACAAATCCCAAACATGCACATGGGGATCAAATACCAAGGTGAGTACACAAACGACCAGCCTGTTTCACACATCCTGGAACCCAAGCTGTAACCTGCCCTGTAAAATCAACCTGTGCAGTTAAGGAGCAACAATGATTGTGACTCCATTCCTCCTGCTGATGTGCAGCAGGACCAAGCAGCAGGTATAAATGATCGGCAATTAGCAAGGAGTGGTTCTGCAGGTGATGACCACTGACCATTTATCTGTTCTCATACTTTTTGGTTGTTGTTTTTAGAGATGAGCGAACTTTTGAAAAATTCGATTCGACTGATTCGCCGAATTTTCCGACAAAAATCGTTTCGACCCGAATAAATTCGCGACGAATCGCTATTAAAAACGGCTATTTCTGAGCCTCCTACAGCCTCAATAGGGTTGTAAACCATTCAGCCTTGCTGTAACACGCACAGGATGCGTGCTGGGTTAGTTAAATAATACTTTGAAGAAATATCACATGCAGATCAGAGGCATCGCTAATAGAATCGCAGAGCGGCACAATTGCAGAGAGTTGAAGTGGCATCACTATGAGGGGCAGAAGGAGCCCAAATATACACTGGAGTTGGCCTCAGGAGCCCAAAAATTGGATGAATCACACCCTGGAGTTGGCAGAAGTTGGCAGCAGCAGCAGCAGCAGGAGCCCAAATATACACTGGAGTTGGCTTCAGGAGCCCAAAAATTGGATGAATCACACCCTGGAGTTGGCAGAAGTTGGCAGCAGCAGGAGCCCAAATATACACTGGAGTTGGCCTCAGGAGCCCAAAAATTGGATGAATCACACCCTGGAGTTGGCAGGAGTTGACAGTAGCAGCAGCAGGAGCCCAAATATACACTGGAGTTGGCCTCAGGAGCCCAAAAATTGGATGAATCACACCCTGGAGTTGGCAGAAGTTGGCAGCAGCAGCAGCAGGAGCCCAAATATACACTGGAGTTGGCCTCAGGAGCCCAAAAATTGGATGAATCACACCCTGGAGTTGGCAGGAGTTGACACCAGCAGCAGCAGGAGCCCAAATATACACTGGAGTTGGCTTCAGGAGCCCAAAAATTGGATGAATCACACCCTGGAGTTGGCAGAAGTTGGCAGCAGCAGCAGCAGGAGCCCAAATATACACTGGAGTTGGCCTCAGGAGCCCAAAAATTGGATGAATCACACCCTGGAGTTGGCAGAAGTTGGCAGCAGCAGCAGCAGGAGCCCAAATATACACTGGAGTTGGCTTCAGGAGCCCAAAAATTGGATGAATCACACCCTGGAGTTGGCAGGAGTTGACACCAGCAGCAGCAGGAGCCCAAATATACACTGGAGTTGGCTTCAGGAGCCCAAAAATTGGATGAATCACACCCTGGAGTTGGCAGAAGTTGGCAGCAGCAGCAGCAGGAGCCCAAATATACACTGGAGTTGGCCTCAGGAGCCCAAAAATTGGATGAATCACACCCTGGAGTTGGCAGAAGTTGGCAGCAGCAGCAGCAGGAGCCCAAATATACACTGGAGTTGGCCTCAGGAGCCCAAAAATTGGATGAATCACACCCTGGAGTTGGCAGGAGTTGACAGTAGCAGCAGCAGGAGCCCAAATATACACTGGAGTTGGCCTCAGGAGCCCAAAAATTGGATGAATCACACCCTGGAGTTGGCAGAAGTTGGCAGCAGCAGCAGCAGGAGCCCAAATATACACTGGAGTTGGCCTCAGGAGCCCAAAAATTGGATGAATCACACCCTGGAGTTGGCAGAAGTTGGCAGCAGCAGCAGCAGGAGCCCAAATATACACTGGAGTTGGCCTCAGGAGCCCAAAAATTGGATGAATCACACCCTGGAGTTGGCAGGAGTTGACAGTAGCAGCAGCAGGAGCCCAAATATACACTGGAGTTGGCCTCAGGAGCCCAAAAATTGGATGAATCACACCCTGGAGTTGGCAGAAGTTGGCAGCAGCAGCAGCAGGAGCCCAAATATACACTGGAGTTGGCCTCAGGAGCCCAAAAATTGGATGAATCACACCCTGGAGTTGGCAGGAGTTGACAGTAGCAGCAGCAGGAGCCCAAATATACACTGGAGTTGGCCTCAGGAGCCCAAAAATTGGATGAATCACACCCTGGAGTTGGCAGAAGTTGGCAGCAGCAGCAGCAGGAGCCCAAATATACACTGGAGTTGGCCTCAGGAGCCCAAAAATTGGATGAATCACACCCTGGAGTTGGCAGGAGTTGACAGTAGCAGCAGCAGGAGCCCAAATATACACTGGAGTTGGCTTCAGGAGCCCAAAAATTGGATGAATCACACCCTGGAGTTGGCAGAAGTTGGCAGCAGCAGCAGCAGGAGCCCAAATATACACTGGAGTTGGCCTCAGGAGCCCAAAAATTGGATGAATCACACCCTGGAGTTGGCAGAAGTTGGCAGCAGCAGCAGCAGGAGCCCAAATATACACTGGAGTTGGCCTCAGGAGCCCAAAAATCGGATGAATCACACCCTGGAGTTGGCAGGAGTTGACAGTAGCAGCAGCAGGAGCCCAAATATACACTGGAGTTGGCCTCAGGAGCCCAAAAATTGGATGAATCACACCCTGGAGTTGGCAGAAGTTGGCAGCAGCAGCAGCAGGAGCCCAAATATACACTGGAGTTGGCCTCAGGAGCCCAAAAATTGGATGAATCACACCCTGGAGTTGGCAGAAGTTGGCAGCAGCAGCAGCAGGAGCCCAAATATACACTGGAGTTGGCCTCAGGAGCCCAAAAATTGGATGAATCACACCCTGGAGTTGGCAGGAGTTGACAGTAGCAGCAGCAGGAGCCCAAATATACACTGGAGTTGGCCTCAGGAGCCCAAAAATTGGATGAATCACACCCTGGAGTTGGCAGAAGTTGGCAGCAGCAGCAGCCCAAATATACACTGGAGTTGGCCTCAGGAGCCCAAAAATTGGATGAATCACACCCTGGAGTTGGCAGGAGTTGACAGTAGCAGCAGCAGGAGCCCAAATATACACTGGAGTTGGCCTCAGGAGCCCAAAAATTGGATGAATCACACCCTGGAGTTGGCAGAAGTTGGCAGCAGCAGCAGCAGGAGCCCAAATATACACTGGAGTTGGCCTCAGGAGCCCAAAAATTGGATGAATCACACCCTGGAGTTGGCAGGAGTTGACAGTAGCAGCAGCAGGAGCCCAAATATACACTGGAGTTGGCCTCAGGAGCCCAAAAATTGGATGAATCACACCCTGGAGTTGGCAGAAGTTGGCAGCAGCAGCAGCAGGAGCCCAAATATACACTGGAGTTGGCCTCAGGAGCCCAAAAATTGGATGAATCACACCCTGGAGTTGGCAGGAGTTGGCAGCAGCAGCAGCAGGAGCCCAAAAAATGGCCTAAAGACATAAATATGTTTTGCACCATTTGGAAAGTGTAAAACGTGGCACCATGCTGAATCTAGTCGCATGCATCAGGCATTGGTGGGTGGAAATCCTGGCTGATCCATCCCTGATTCATTTTGACAAAGGTGAGTCTCTCCACATTTTTAGTTGACAGACGAGTTCTCCTCGCCGTAACTATGGCCCCCGCCGCACTAAACACCCGCTCAGATGGCACGCTACTTGCCGGGCAGGACAGCTTTTCCAGGGCAAACTCTGCTAGTTGCGGCCACAAATCAAGTTTGGCTGCCCAGAAGTCCAGCGGATCCTCAAGGTGTGTTGGCATGGTCATGTCAAAGTATGACATGACCTGCTGGTTCAGGTCCTGCTCCAGGTCTTCCTGCTGCTCATGAGTAGCCTCACTATGCGGGTGTAGAAAGCTACTCATTAGCGACTGAAGACTGAGGCTGCTGCTGCTGATGGAGCTTCTGCTGCTGCTGCTGCCAACCCCCCCAGCGGCCATGGCAGTGGAAGGTGAGCGCAGAGGTCCCCTCGAGTCAGACCTGCGAGAGTATGGACCATGGCGCAGATAGGCATCGGCCAACTGCCTACGTAGAATGTCTTTGTAGTAGTTGAGTTTGTCCTCCCTCTCGGTGGGTTTAAAAAATGCCCCCATTTTGTGCCGGAAGCGAGGGTCCAATAAGGTGGACAGCCAGAAGTCATCCCGCCGACAGATGGAAACAATTCTGGGGTCACTACGCAAGCATGTGAGCATGCTTCGTGCCATTTGCGCAAGTGACTCGGATGGACTACCTGTCTCCATCTCCACTGCATACTGCCACGGTGTGCCCGGGTCCTCTGTCTCTCCTTCCTCAAAAACCTCTAGCTCCTCTGGCTGCTCCTGCTCCTCCTCTCCTGTCCGCTGACTAGATAAACCAGCCATTTCGCCAAGCCTAAACTGTGTTTCGCTGGGCAACTCCTCCTCCTCCTCTTCCTCCTCCTCCTCCTCCAGTTCAGCTCCAACGGGGTTCATGTGGCCGTAAGATGTAAACGCCATGTCTCCAGTGCCCTGACCAGCCATGGTTTCCAACATGTGCTGTAGTACATGAAGCAGTGGAATCACGTCGTTCATCCCGTAATCCTGCCGACTGACAAATAAAGTGGCTTCCTCAAAGGGCCTGAGCAAACGGCAGGTGTCACGTATGAGCTGCCACTGGTTGACATTGAAGTTACACAGGGGAGTCCCCCTATCTGCTTGGATCATCAGGAAATCCGTGATGGCTTTTCTCTGTTCATATAATCGGTCCAACATGTGAAGGGTGGAATTCCAACGGGTGGAAACATCGCAAATCAGACTATGTTGGGGGATACCATTCTGACGCTGTAGCTCAAGAAGGGTGTGTTTGGCGGTGTAGGAGTGGCTGAAGTGCATGCAAAGTTTCCGTGAAGTTGTTAGGATGTCCTGCAGATGGGGGGAACACTTCAGAAACCGCTTGACAACCAGATTGAAGACGTGAGCCATGCAGGGGGCATGGGTCAGGCTTCCTTGGCGCAGCGCAGACAAAATGTTCTTCCCATTGTCGGTAACCATGATTCCCATTTTAAGTTTTCTTGGAGTAAGCCATGTTTGGATTTCCTGATGAATACATTTAAGCAGTTCCTCCCCTGTGTGACTCCGTTCGCCAAGACAAACCATGTGAAGCACTGCGTGACACCTCCGTGCCCTGCACACATGGTAGACTGGAGGGGCACTGAGACTTGAGCCTACAGTGGAGGGTGAGGAGATGGCGGAGGATGAGGAGGCCGAGTCGCACGGTGTCACAGGCCCAATGGGCAGAGAGCGCGGAGGCCGAAGCGGCGTGACCTGTCCAAGTTGCTGCTGCAAAGGGACCACATTCACCCAGTGGGCCGTAAACGACATGTACTGCCCCTGACCGTAGTTACAGCTCCAGATGTCGGCGCTGCCATGTATTTTGCTACACACCGACAGGCTCAAGGACTGGCCCACCTTCTGTTCAACAAAAGTGTGCAGCGCTGGTACTGCCTTCTTGGCAAAGAAATGACGGCTTGGGACTCTCCACCTCGGCTCGGCACAAGCCATCAGTTCTCTGAAAGGTGCAGATTCCACCACCTGAAAAGGGAGCGACTGCAGCACCAGCAACTTGGACAGGAGCACATTCAGCTTCTGCGCCGTAGGATGAGTGGGCGCATACTGCTGTCTCTTGGACATGGCTTCGCTGATGGATTGCTGGCGGGATGCATGACTTGGAGGAGGAGGAGCAGGAGCGACAGAGGATGGGTATGACGCACAGCTGCCTTCGGCTGAGGTGCTGGAGCCTTGGCTGGCAGAAATTGGGAGCTCACTTGGTGAGGAAGCAGACTGGACCACCCCTTGGGAGCCTCGGTTCTCCCAGGTCGTTTTATGGTGACGCATCATATGTTGACGCAGGGCCGTGGTGCCAACATTTGGACCCTGGCCACGCTTCACCTTTTGCCTACATATCTTGCATGTGGCCATGTTACCCTCCTGCGGATGCCTCAGGAAAAACTGCCACACTGCCGAGTAGCTACTTTTCCCACCCCCTGGCCTCACTGATTCACTGCTGCTGTTGCCAACTCCAGGAACCCCTGCTCCACTACCTCCCGATAAGGTAGACTGCCGCACAGCAGGTGCTCTACCCCGGCCCCGGCCCCGGCCGGCTCCAGCCTTTGGAATTGTGCCCCCATGCTGACTGCTACCACCTTGCTGCCTCAGCTGCTGACTCCGGGGCAACCTGCACCCCTCTTCTCCTGATGATGACGATGAAGCCCCTTCATCACCCGGCTCCCAAGTGCGATCGGCTTCATCGTCATCATCATCATCATCACCGAGTTGTGGCTGTACGTCACTGATGTTCGTGGATTCGTCAACAGTGTCTGGCGCAGGAGCTGGAACGCTCGCAGCACCCACGACACTGTCCACATCACTATTTGTCTGCCTAGCTAAAGAAGCCACCTCCATTTCTTGGCTGGGCAGTAGCTGCTGACTGTCCTCTATCTGATGGTCCTCCTCACTAAAGAGTGGAGCTGAACCCAAAGCATAGGATACGTCGCTGGGGGAGGGAACGGCGTAGGCCAGAGGCAATGGGAGGACAGGGACTGCTCTCGGGGCATGCCAACTCAGGGTTGTGTCAGAGGAACCTACCGACCCTAGACTGGGGGTCTCAGACGTAAGTTGTGATGATGTTGTTGATGAGCGCGTCAACCAATCTACCACGGCAGATGCGTTACTGGTGGAGACCCGACCGCTAGCAGATACTGGCAGATTAGGTCTCTCAGCGTGACTCCTGCTGCTACTGGCCCCCAGTCTGATGCGAGCTCTGCCTGCGGAATCTTGGCCTCTGCCACTCCTCTTTTCACTTCCAGGCACTTGTCTGCCCGACATAGTCTAACTGGCGTGGTAGTAGGTGATATTTAAAAAAACCCCGGGCAGCGGTGGGTCTATATGAAACAGAATATAATGCACACCAAAAGTGAGCAGTAACACTCAGCCTCCAACAGGCCTGCTTAGTGTAAATAAGAGAGCTGCTTAGTGTAAATAAAGAGGGGTATGCTATGTTACAGAATGGGATGCCTCAACAGAAGTGCACCTGGCAGGCAGCAGTAAGCCTATGCCCAGCAAAAGTGTCTTATAATATAAATATAATAAGAGCAAATGCTTATATGGTCTTAAACAGAGGCTGCTTTAGTCACAGAATGGGATGCCCTGGGCAGGAATGGACCTGGCAGGGTCCAGTAGTGCTTTGGCCAGCAAAAGTGTCTTTATCAGGCTAATTTCAAATATGATAAGAGCAAATGCTTATATGGTCTTAAACAGAGGCTGCTGTAGTCACAGAATGGGATGCCCCGGGCAGGAATGGACCTGGCAGGGTCCAGTAGTGCTTTGGCCAGCAAAAGTGTCTTTATCAGGCCTAATTTCAAATATGATAAGAGCAAATGCTTATATGGTCTTAAACAGAGGCTGCTTTAGTCACAGAATGGGATGCCCTGGGCAGGAATGGACCTGGCAGGGTCCAGTAGTGCTTTGGCCAGCAAAAGTGTCTTTATCAGGCTAATTTCAAATATGATAAGAGCAAATGCTTATATGGTCTTAAACAGAGGCTGCTGTAGTCACAGAATGGGATGCCCCAACAGGAATCGACCTGGCAGGGTCCAGTAGTGCTTTGGCCAGCAAAAGTGTCTTTATCAGGCCTAATTTCAAATATGATAAGAGCAAATGCTTATATGGTCTTAAACAGAGGCTGCTTTAGTCACAGAATGGGATGCCCTGGGCAGGAATGGACCTGGCAGGGTCCAGTAGTGCTTTGGCCAGCAAAAGTGTCTTTATCAGGCTAATTTCAAATATGATAAGAGCAAATGCTTATATGGTCTTAAACAGAGGCTGCTGTAGTCACAGAATGGGATGCCCCAACAGGAATCGACCTGGCAGGGTCCAGTAGTGCTTTGGCCAGCAAAAGTGTCTTTATCAGGCCTAATTTCAAATATGATAAGAGCAAATGCTTATATGGTCTTAAACAGAGGCTGCTTTAGTCACAGAATGGGATGCCCTGGGCAGGAATGGACCTGGCAGGGTCCAGTAGTGCTTTGGCCAGCAAAAGTGTCTTTATCAGGCTAATTTCAAATATGATAAGAGCAAATGCTTATATGGTCTTAAACAGAGGCTGCTTTAGTCACAGAATGGGATGCCCTGGGCAGGAATGGACCTGGCAGGGTCCAGTAGTGCTTTGGCCAGCAAAAGTGTCTTTATCAGGCTAATTTCAAATATGATAAGAGCAAATGCTTATATGGTCTTAAACAGAGGCTGCTGTAGTCACAGAATGGGATGCCCCAACAGGAATCGACCTGGCAGGGTCCAGTAGTGCTTTGGCCAGCAAAAGTGTCTTTATCAGGCCTAATTTCAAATATGATAAGAGCAAATGCTTATATGGTCTTAAACAGAGGCTGCTTTAGTCACAGAATGGGATGCCCTGGGCAGGAATGGACCTGGCAGGGTCCAGTAGTGCTTTGGCCAGCAAAAGTGTCTTTATCAGGCTAATTTCAAATATGATAAGAGCAAATGCTTATATGGTCTTAAACAGAGGCTGCTGTAGTCACAGAATGGGATGCCCCAACAGGAATCGACCTGGCAGGGTCCAGTAGTGCTTTGGCCAGCAAAAGTGTCTTTATCAGGCCTAATTTCAAATATGATAAGAGCAAATGCTTATATGGTCTTAAACAGAGGCTGCTTTAGTCACAGAATGGGATGCCCTGGGCAGGAATGGACCTGGCAGGGTCCAGTAGTGCTTTGGCCAGCAAAAGTGTCTTTATCAGGCCTAATTTCAAATATGATAAGAGCAAATGCTTATATGGTCTTAAACAGAGGCTGCTGTAGTCACAGAATGGGATGCCCTGGGCAGGAATGGACCTGGCAGGGTCCAGTAGTGCTTTGGCCAGCAAAAGTGTCTTTATCAGGCCTAATTTCAAATATGATAAGAGCAAATGCTTATATGGTCTTAAACAGAGGCTGCTTTAGTCACAGAATGGGATGCCCTGGGCAGGAATGGACCTGGCAGGGTCCAGTAGTGCTTTGGCCAGCAAAAGTGTCTTTATCAGGCTAATTTCAAATATGATAAGAGCAAATGCTTATATGGTCTTAAACAGAGGCTGCTGTAGTCACAGAATGGGATGCCCCGGGCAGGAATGGACCTGGCAGGGTCCAGTAGTGCTTTGGCCAGCAAAAGTGTCTTTATCAGGCCTAATTTCAAATATGATAAGAGCAAATGCTTATATGGTCTTAAACAGAGGCTGCTGTAGTCACAGAATGGGATGCCCCGGGCAGGAATGGACCTGGCAGGGTCCAGTAGTGCTTTGGCCAGCAAAAGTGTCTTTATCAGGCCTAATTTCAAATATGATAAGAGCAAATGCTTATATGGTCTTAAACAGAGGCTGCTGTAGTCACAGAATGGGATGCCCTGGGCAGGAATGGACCTGGCAGGGTCCAGTAGTGCTTTGGCCAGCAAAAGTGTCTTTATCAGGCCTAATTTCAAATATGATAAGAGCAAATGCTTATATGGTCTTAAACAGAGGCTGCTTTAGTCACAGAATGGGATGCCCTGGGCAGGAATGGACCTGGCAGGGTCCAGTAGTGCTTTGGCCAGCAAAAGTGTCTTTATCAGGCTAATTTCAAATATGATAAGAGCAAATGCTTATATGGTCTTAAACAGAGGCTGCTGTAGTCACAGAATGGGATGCCCCAACAGGAATCGACCTGGCAGGGTCCAGTAGTGCTTTGGCCAGCAAAAGTGTCTTTATCAGGCCTAATTTCAAATATGATAAGAGCAAATGCTTATATGGTCTTAAACAGAGGCTGCTTTAGTCACAGAATGGGATGCCCCAACAGGAATGGACCTGGCAGGGTCCAGTAGTGCTTTGGCCAGCAAAAGTGTCTTTATCAGGCCTAATTTCAAATATGATAAGAGCAAATGCTTATATGGTCTTAAACAGAGGCTGCTGTAGTCACAGAATGGGATGCCCTGGGCAGGAATGGACCTGGCAGGGTCCAGTAGTGCTTTGGCCAGCAAAAGTGTCTTTATCAGGCCTAATTTCAAATATGATAAGAGCAAATGCTTATATGGTCTTAAACAGAGGCTGCTGTAGTCACAGAATGGGATGCCCCGGGCAGGAATGGACCTGGCAGGGTCCAGTAGTGCTTTGGCCAGCAAAAGTGTCTTTATCAGGCCTAATTTCAAATATGATAAGAGCAAATGCTTATATGGTCTTAAACAGAGGCTGCTGTAGTCACAGAATGGGATGCCCTGGGCAGGAATGGACCTGGCAGGGTCCAGTAGTGCTTTGGCCAGCAAAAGTGTCTTTATCAGGCCTAATTTCAAATATGATAAGAGCAAATGCTTATATGGTCTTAAACAGAGGCTGCTTTAGTCACAGAATGGGATGCCCTGGGCAGGAATGGACCTGGCAGGGTCCAGTAGTGCTTTGGCCAGCAAAAGTGTCTTTATCAGGCCTAATTTCAAATATGATAAGAGAAAATGCTTATATGGTCTTAAACAGAGGCTGCTGTAGTCACAGAATGGGATGCCCTGGGCAGGAATGGACCTGGCAGGGTCCAGTAGTGCTTTGGCCAGCAAAAGTGTCTTTATCAGGCCTAATTTCAAATATGATAAGAGCAAATGCTTATATGGTCTTAAACAGAGGCTGCTGTAGTCACAGAATGGGATGCCCCGGGCAGGAATGGACCTGGCAGGGTCCAGTAGTGCTTTGGCCAGCAAAAGTGTCTTTATCAGGCCTAATTTCAAATATGATAAGAGCAAATGCTTATATGGTCTTAAACAGAGGCTGCTGTAGTCACAGAATGGGATGCCCTGGGCAGGAATGGACCTGGCAGGGTCCAGTAGTGCTTTGGCCAGCAAAAGTGTCTTTATCAGGCCTAATTTCAAATATGATAAGAGCAAATGCTTATATGGTCTTAAACAGAGGCTGCTTTAGTCACAGAATGGGATGCCCTGGGCAGGAATGGACCTGGCAGGGTCCAGTAGTGCTTTGGCCAGCAAAAGTGTCTTTATCAGGCTAATTTCAAATATGATAAGAGCAAATGCTTATATGGTCTTAAACAGAGGCTGCTGTAGTCACAGAATGGGATGCCCCGGGCAGGAATGGACCTGGCAGGGTCCAGTAGTGCTTTGGCCAGCAAAAGTGTCTTTATCAGGCCTAATTTCAAATATGATAAGAGCAAATGCTTATATGGTCTTAAACAGAGGCTGCTGTAGTCACAGAATGGGATGCCCTGGGCAGGAATGGACCTGGCAGGGTCCAGTAGTGCTTTGGCCAGCAAAAGTGTCTTTATCAGGCCTAATTTCAAATATGATAAGAGCAAATGCTTATATGGTCTTAAACAGAGGCTGCTTTAGTCACAGAATGGGATGCCCTGGGCAGGAATGGACCTGGCAGGGTCCAGTAGTGCTTTGGCCAGCAAAAGTGTCTTTATCAGGCTAATTTCAAATATGATAAGAGCAAATGCTTATATGGTCTTAAACAGAGGCTGCTGTAGTCACAGAATGGGATGCCCCAACAGGAATCGACCTGGCAGGGTCCAGTAGTGCTTTGGCCAGCAAAAGTGTCTTTATCAGGCCTAATTTCAAATATGATAAGAGCAAATGCTTATATGGTCTTAAACAGAGGCTGCTTTAGTCACAGAATGGGATGCCCCAACAGGAATCGACCTGGCAGGGTCCAGTAGTGCTTTGGCCAGCAAAAGTGTCTTTATCAGGCCTAATTTCAAATATGATAAGAGCAAATGCTTATATGGTCTTAAACAGAGGCTGCTGTAGTCACAGAATGGGATGCCCTGGGCAGGAATGGACCTGGCAGGGTCCAGTAGTGCTTTGGCCAGCAAAAGTGTCTTTATCAGGCCTAATTTCAAATATGATAAGAGCAAATGCTTATATGGTCTTAAACAGAGGCTGCTGTAGTCACAGAATGGGATGCCCCGGGCAGGAATGGACCTGGCAGGGTCCAGTAGTGCTTTGGCCAGCAAAAGTGTCTTTATCAGGCCTAATTTCAAATATGATAAGAGCAAATGCTTATATGGTCTTAAACAGAGGTTGCTGTAGTCACAGAATGGGATGCCCTGGGCAGGAATGGACCTGGCAGGGTCCAGTAGTGCTTTGGCCAGCAAAAGTGTCTTTATCAGGCCTAATTTCAAATATGATAAGAGCAAATGCTTATATGGTCTTAAACAGAGGCTGCTTTAGTCACAGAATGGGATGCCCTGGGCAGGAATGGACCTGGCAGGGTCCAGTAGTGCTTTGGCCAGCAAAAGTGTCTTTATCAGGCTAATTTCAAATATGATAAGAGCAAATGCTTAGATAGTCTTAAACAGAGGCTGCTGTAGTCACAGAATGGGATGCCCCGGGCAGGAATCGACCTGGCAGGGTCCAGTAGTGCTTTGGCCAGCAAAAGTGTCTTTATCAGGCCTAATTTCAAATATGATAAGAGCAAATGCTTATATGGTCTTAAACAGAGGCTGCTGTAGTCACAGAATGGGATGCCCTGGGCAGGAATGGACCTGGCAGGGTCCAGTAGTGCTTTGGCCAGCAAAAGTGTCTTTATCAGGCCTAATTTCAAATATGATAAGAGCAAATGCTTATATGGTCTTAAACAGAGGCTGCTGTAGTCACAGAATGGGATGCCCTGGGCAGGAATGGACCTGGCAGGGTCCAGTAGTGCTTTGGCCAGCAAAAGTGTCTTTATCAGGCTAATTTCAAATATGATAAGAGCAAATGCTTATATGGTCTTAAACAGAGGCTGCTGTAGTCACAGAATGGGATGCCCCAACAGGAATCGACCTGGCAGGGTCCAGTAGTGCTTTGGCCAGCAAAAGTGTCTTTATCAGGCCTAATTTCAAATATGATAAGAGCAAATGCTTATATGGTCTTAAACAGAGGCTGCTTTAGTCACAGAATGGGATGCCCTGGGCAGGAATGGACCTGGCAGGGTCCAGTAGTGCTTTGGCCAGCAAAAGTGTCTTTATCAGGCCTAATTTCAAATATGATAAGAGCAAATGCTTATATGGTCTTAAACAGAGGCTGCTGTAGTCACAGAATGGGATGCCTCACAGCAGACTTAAGATCAGTTCAGTATATATGCACAGTTAGTTACTATAAGCAGCCTGAAAACGCTAACAAAGGCTGGATGAAAAAAAAAAAATCTCCCTGTCAGCCAGCTCTGTTTTTCCTACCTTTCCCTGGCTTTCTGTCTGTCTCCTGTCTGTCTCCTGCCTGTCTCCTGCCTGTCTCCTGCCTGTCCCTGTCTGTCCCTGTCTCCAGCCTGTCTAACTGCCTCAGCTACACAGCGTTCTGTCTGTCTGTCACGAATGCAATAGAGAAATGAGGAAAAGCAAGATGGCCGCCGTTAAATACCGCTGTGTGACGTCACCGGGCTTGCTGGCTGCTGATAGGCTGCATGTGACTGCCCCAGCTTGCACTGGCGCGGGATACATGTCCAGACATGTCCCGTCCGCCATCTTAGAATGCCTGTAAATGTAAATGAATGGATGTTAAAGGAAAACTTCGAGTGATCGAATCGCGGGGAAATTCGGATTCGATCCGAATCGAATTTTTCCTGAAATTCGGATCGAATCCGGGTTCGTCCGGATCGATTCGCTCATCCCTAGTTGTTTTGGTCACTTTTGCACTTTGCCATTGCTTTTACACCTAGGAGGTAGCATGAGGTGGTGTCTTCAACCCACAGAGGTTGCAGCTCATCCAGGATGACATATAAATGTAAGCTGTGGCAAGAAGTTTAGCTGTGTCTGTCAGCAGTGTCCAGAGCATGGAGCAGATACCGGAGACAGGCCAATACACCAGTGTACATGGAGGGGGCCATAGGAAGGTAACACACCAGCAGCGGGACCACTACCTCCACCATGCAGGGTGATTGCCATTTGCCACAGATGAGAGCAGCTTCACACTGAGCACGTGACAGTCATAACAGAATCTGGAGACACCGTGGAGAACTTTATGCTACCAGCAACATCCTCCAGCATAACAGCTGGTCAGTAATGGTTTGGGGAGGCATTTCTTTGGAGGGTCACACAGCCCTCCATATGCCAGAGGTACCCAGACTGCCATTAGGTGCTGGGATGAGATCCTCAGATCCATTGTGAGACCATATGCAGGTGCAGGTACAGTGAGCCCCAGTTTTCCTCTGATACATGACAATGCTAGGACTTGTGGCTAAAATGATCATTTTTATGTTTTATTGTTTTCTTCGCATTCCACAACATGAGGAATAAAAATTTGCAACTGGAAAATTTTATTAAGACCTAGGATGTGGCATTTGAGTGTTCCCTCAGTTTTTTTGAGCAGCGTAGTTTATGTAATAGTCGGACATAATAAATGACTGCGGAAGGTCTGTCTAGACTCTGCGCTCCACTGCAGTCTTTAAGCATGACATCTGCAACTTCTATATTTTAACTAATGTCAGCAGAGCATAACCACAAGTCGCATGAATGAACCCGTATGTGCACATCCCACTCCTAATTACGGTAAGAGCAGCCTACCTTTTAGTTTATACCATATAGGTCTAGGTTCAAACCCTGCTGGGATGTGCCTGTGATGGCATGTAAAAAAGGCCATTAGCATTGCTTCTCAGTGTAACCATCGAAATCCTTTTCTTAAACTTCATCCGAGGACACAGCTCTATATTTATTTACATATAAAAGTTATAGGCTCTACCCATCATGAAACTGGACACTGGGGGTACTGTCAAAAGCAGAGAAATTAAGAAGCCCTCCCTGGATTCCTACAACGGCCAGGAAAACCACCTGCAAGCCCTAGAGAGCATTAAAGAGGGGAAACTGGGCTGTGAAAACATAAGTGTCTTAAAAACAAGGCAAGCCAAACAATTGTGTAAAAGAACAATACATTCCTTCAGGTGCCCAGGTAGTGCAGGCTGGCTGGAGTTATATCCAACCACACACAACGGACAAAAACAAAAACAGGACCCCCTCTCTGGGTCTGGTCATAGGGAAGGAATGTCCTGGTAACGGTGAAGGGAAGAGAACATCTTGGGCAGGTATAGGGGAATCAGGCCTAAAAATGATTTTGGAAAGATGGTGCAATAAGGCTTTGGGATAGATAAAGCCTGTAAGTCACTAACCAGTCTGGCGGAAGTTAGGGCCAAAAGAAGTCCTGATTTGAGGCCTCATCTAAACATTCAAAGGGAGGTTTAGCTAACCCTTTAAGGACCAGGACTAAGCCCCAGGAAGGACAACTGTTACAGAACATTGGTTTCTTCTGAGCTATAGAGATAAAGAATCTGCTGATCAAAGAGTGGATCCATAGTCTTTTGTCTAGCAGGATAGATAAGGCTGAGGCCTGGGTCTTTAGGGTACTTACTGCTAACCCCTGATAAAAGCCTTCTTGTAGAAATTCAAGTACAGTCAAAACTATGTCTCTTCTCAAACTGTTCGATTCACAGGATGAATTGAAATGCTTCCATGCTTTAGCATAGATTTTTCTGGTAGTCATTTTCCTTGATTCTAGGAGCGTCATGACTACTCTGTTCGAGAAACCCTTATTCTTCAATATGGTCCATTTAGGATCTGGGCAGATAATTGTAGAGACTGTAGATTCGGATGAAGCACTGGGACCTGAGTAAGCAGTTCTGGATATAGAGGTAGTTTCCTTAGGTCTTCTTGTGTGTGCCATTGCTGTTAGAATTGTGAACCAGCATCTTCTTGGCTAAGCGGGTGCGATTAATATAACCTGTATTCATTTCAATGCTATCTTGCGAAGCACCTGTGACAGGATGAGGTGGGGGGAATGCATAGGCGAGTCGAAATCTCCAAGGTTGGGCCAGAGCCCCATCCCCCCGACCCAGCGAGAAGTAGTGATGACATTTTTAATTTGTTGCGGACGCGACAATAGAGATCTCCCTCTGGTTTGCCTCACCCGTCTACCAATATTTGATAGATCTGTGGATTTAGGTTCCACGCTGACTGACTGACCGAGTCCTGCTCAAAGTTTGATACTGAGTTTAGGGATCCCTTTAAGTGGGTTGCTGACAGGGATCTGATCCAGATATGTAGAGGCCCCAGAAAAGACAGTGCAAGGGACTGTAAGGCTTCTGATCTGGTGCCTCCCTGATTTAAATAAATTACGGTCGTCAAGTTGTTCGAACAAATCTGGATGTCTTTGTCTTTTAAGAGAAGTTTGAAGTGATATAGAGCTTTCTGCACCGCTCTGAAATTTGAGGATCTGTTCCTCAACTCTCTGGACCAGATCCCCTTTACTCCCCTGGAGTCTGTGTGCTCCCCAACTGCTGGTATCCATGGTGTAACTATAGGACTTGACTTCCTCCCGATGCGTTCTGCCTTCAGGATTGAAGGATCCATCCACCACCAGAGATCTTGATTCCATCTCAGAGGGTTCTGGTCTGCTCCATGGAATCTGGAGAGTGATCCCAGGTCTGAAGTAGAAAGCTCTGGAGTGAAGCTGTGCCCATGTTATGGCCGAGATGGCAGAGGTCATTAATCCTAGGATCGTTAAGATCCTTCTGAAGGAGACCTGATCCTTCCTGATGAAGCTTTAAACTTCTCCGACCAGTTTTTCTTGCTCTTCGGTTGGAAGAAAAATCATCTGTCGGGAGGAATCTATGATGTATCCCAGAATACTGCAGGTTCTGGATGGCAACAGAACGTTTCTGTTTCAGACAGAAGTGACATTGTCCGACTGAGGTTTCCTAAGATTTCTGACTGATCTCCCTGTCACCAGAAGGTCGTCCGGATAAAAAAGCCAGGGACTCTCTGAGATCTAAGGATACACATCAGTTCTGCTAACCTTTTTGTAAAAATTCTCGGTGCTGAAGAAATGCTGATGGGCAGTGTCCAGTTCTGGAAGTGAAGGGCCTTAGCGCTAGCCCGAACTGCCTTGGCCGAGGCACCCTCTAGAAAAGAAATGGCTCTAAACATGGAAGGGAGCATGTCAAGAAAAGTCTGCTTGTGTGTGTCCTTTTCTATAAAACCCCTGAGGTTGGAAAGCCAGGCCTCAAGTTTTCTAGCCGTGCAACCTGAAGCTATCATAGGTTTAAAAGGCAAAGACTGCAGCAGCCAACACCCTTCTAAGGATTCCCTGTGTGCGGTGGTCCATGGGATCTAGTAACAACACTCAAAACCGGGGTCAGCGGAACATGACACCTGAGCCAGGGAGATATCAAGTCTAGGACACTTGGTCCAAAAAGTAAACTCTGCATCATTAAAAAAGGGACATTTCCTCTTTGAGTAACTAGTCAGAAAAAAAAACTCAGGAAACTGACACTCTTTCTTCATAACATCAAAAGGGGAGACCAGAAAGGCTGTACCTTTCTTAACCAATAATTTATGGTATAATGATTATCTTGAGCAGATAAGGGCTGCTCATCAGAATGAATCTGCATAGTATCATAAACGTCTTCCAGAAGTAACAAGGAACCTCTGGGGTCAGTCTCGACATTGGATCCTCCCCCAAAGTTTATATTAAGGTAATCTTCATCCGAGGAAACTAAGCCCTCACTGGCTACACCTAGGGAAGAGGGACTAGGGGTAGAAATGCAGACCTGCGCTGGCTCTGTGGGAACCCGACTAGTCCCCGTCTTTGACTGAGCAGAGGTAGGGTCCCTGGAAGAAGATACTCTAGCCCTAATCGTAGACCTACAGACCTCTAGGGTAGAGGCCATGTCGGTCTGCATATTGCCCATCATCTGTATAAAATAACTGGCTGCTATATTTGCCCGATTGGCTCTGCCCCCCCATCCGGAGATGGGGCTTCCAGCTAGCGCCTGCAGCTTCCCTGACCTTTCAGCAGTGCAGAGCCCCGGTATCCTGCCAAGTGTTGTGGTGGTCAAGCAGACCTCTCTCCTGGGGTGTAAAAACAAACTGGCAGTTGTTCCAGTGGTGGTCCTCCTAGGGAGGAAACAATACTGAGGACTGGAGGAAAGGGGTGCGGCTTTTAAACATGCTCCAGTTGTGTTTTCTCCATCAGGGGAGGAGCTTGCACTCTCCATAGCCATCCTGAAGGAGGAAGGGAGAAAGAAAAATAAGAATGAAGGGAAACAAAGGACATATCGGATTGAGAAATGCTTCACCCATTTCACCCAACAACCACTAGGACATCACCAAACATTCAACATTTAAAAAAAGACTAAAGCAACTGAAGGCCTTAAAGCAGACCAAAAGTCCAAAAAAGAAAGTTTAGAAATTGCTGCCCTTTGGTAAAAACTATTTGACAGGGCTTAACTCCATGCATATGGAATAATACAATTCAATTACTCACCTGTAGAATTGGTATTATGAGTATACAGTACATCCTGCTCCAAATATAATACTTACACGTGGGATATACTCCGCCAGATGGCGCTGGACTGCAGAGACATCGAAAATAGGCTCCTCCCGGCCCCTCAAATACCCGGGGACCTCCCACAAATTGAAAAGCAGTTAAGGAGAAGCCGGGAGAATTAAACAATCCAAACTATCAACTATAACAATGATAACAATCACCATACAGGGGATCCAAGATAATGTAAAACCAAGGGTGGGTTGGAACAGGACGTACTGTATACTCGTAATAGCAATTCTACAGGTGAGTAATCACAGAATTGTATTATTCTTAGTATACAGTACGTCCTGCTCCAAATATAATACTTACACGTGGCACATCCAGTAGCAGTGTCTATAAAGTAGGATGGGATCCCCAAGAAAAATCAGCAGCAGACAGTTTAAACCACTGCCGCCTGCAGAACCTTTCGGCCAAAAGCAACATCAGCTGAGGCCCTAACATCAACATTGTAAAACTTTGAAAAGGTATGAACAGAAGACCAAGTAGCGGCCTTGCAAACTTGTTCAACAGAAGCCTGGTGCTGAAAAGCCCAAGAGGCACCAATAGCACGACTGGAATGAGCAGTAAGGAGGAAGGGAGGATTCTTCCCCTTAGATGAATAGGCCTGAATCACAGCCTTACGAATCCACTTGCTGATAGTAGACTTGGCAGGAGCCAAACCCTTCCTAGGACCAGAAGGGACCACAAAAAGAGCATCAGTTTTCCTGAAAGGTGCAGTAGCCACCAGATAGTACTTCAGACACCTAACCACATCCAAAGAGTGCAAAACCCTCTCCTTAGCATTGCTAGGATTAGGGCACAAAGAAGAAAGAACAATATCC
Organism: Gastrophryne carolinensis; assembly: GCA_027917425.1. Classification (NCBI taxonomy): domain Eukaryota; kingdom Metazoa; phylum Chordata; class Amphibia; order Anura; family Microhylidae; genus Gastrophryne; species Gastrophryne carolinensis. The sequence goes on along the minus strand of CM051234.1, from coordinate 437,422,386 downwards.
TGATTCAAATGAAAGGCAGACACTACCTTAGGCAGAAAGTCAGCCTTGAAACGAAACACCACCTTGTCCTGGTGTCTCTCATAGTAGGGGGGCTGAATGGAAAGCGCCGCCAATTCAGACACACGCCTGACAGAGGTGTGCCCCAATAACCCGCTAGTGAAGTGGGAGTATTAACAAGGCCTACAAATTATATACTAATACAGGGCCGGGAGAAGCCAAAAGGGTTCGCCCCGCCTGAAAGACACAAGCAGACAAGACCGTAAGCACACAGTAACAAAAGTGAAAAACATAAAGCCGCCCGCGAGGGCACTTACGGACCGCAGTAGGTAGGGGTCCATGGCGCATGGACCAACCAAGCAGGTTAAAGATGGTGTCGGTACACTTCGAGGGGCGGGCCAGTGTCAACGATGACGCGGAGCGCGCCATAGACTAGCCCCGCGCCCCCCCCCCCGGAAGAGCACGAAGCCAGGACGTGCAAGCAGCCAATGACGGCGCACCAGCGCCTGAGCTAATGCCGCCGCCAAGCGCGGAACAAAGTTAGCGTGCGGCGGCAGTTTTAAAAAACAGTAAAGGCAACACAGCGCGGCGGCTGACACAAGACTAAACAGAATAAAAATAAAGTGTAAAACACAGCATGAATAGCATACACATTTACACCCCCCCCCCCCTCTTTTCCCTCGAATGCTACAAGGAGAATGAGGGAGGACAGCGGCCACTTAAATAGGGCCCACCGATAGGCAGGGGCAATAGTGCGGGAGGGGCATCCATAGAGGCTCACCATAAGCCTGAACCGCCTACCCTTTGGTGGGGGATTGCAGTGGAGCAGCGCTCCTAAGCACCTAACAGCGGTGCTGCCTGCACAAGAAAAGGCGTGGGAAGCCAGCCTATCAATGCGCTGGTCCTCAGCATCCCGAAGGGTACGATAAGTAGGGGCCGCAATGAAGGGGGGGTTAAGAACCCCAATGATCGGTGCATCCACCACGGAGGTGATGACCAGCAGTTAACCACATCAGGGGGAAAAGGGTATTTCCAATCCCAGTGCCCTGGGACCCCTGGAAGTTTACTAGGGCATTGCCATTCTTTGAGTACAAGAGCCTGGAAGTGATCCTGCTCCAGAAATTCCAAACGCGGCGGCGCTGTATGGAAACTCTCCCTTCTAGGCCTGGAAGCCTCACCAGGGAGAGAGATAGACAAGACCTCGAAGATCTTTATCAGTAATTCGTCGGTGTCACAGAGGCCCCAAGAACCGGGGCCCGGATCATCATGACTCCTCAGCCCCTCGTCCGATGAGCCCGAGTCAGAGAATAGCCGACCATCATCAGAAAGAGCAAAACAACCTTGCTCAGCAGTGAACTCTTCAGATTCAGAAGGAATGGGCGAAACCGGAGGCGTCAGGGACCACTTCTTACCAGGGCCCAAGCGCTCTGCCAACCTCGAAATCACCTGATCGGCCGTAGGCAGTCTGCGCGGCACGACTTGCTGTTCATTCCCGCTCGAGTGCAACTCATCAGGAGTGAGATTTAAGCACGGGGAGAGAGGTGTATTGAAACGAGGCGCAGCCACTGGCAACCCTGACTGCAGGGCCAGTACTTGTTCAGCACAGGGTCCGCAGACCCGTGCTCTGTCCGCATCAGCATGGGGCAGTCCACACGCTGTGCATAGCCGGTCTTGTCCCGGAGGGACCCCGGTCACATAATTCTGAGATGCCTCCATATGGTGATTATTAATGTGATATATACCAGTAGGGATTTACGCAATAGGCAACCCTGGATGTCCCAAAGACCTGCTAGGAATGTGGGAGAAATTTGTAAGCCCGCTACAATATATGTTAGGCCAGGAGAAGCCACCGGGACTCTTCGACGTCTGAAAGACAGAAGGAGAATAAGGGGTGTCAGGGCCATGCGCAACAGAAAGAATACTAATGATGAAAACTTAGTTAGGTACCTGGTAACTTATTTTCTAAACATCCGAAAGGGCAGCATACGCCTGAGACCTTCGGGCTCCTCCTACCAATCTGGAACACATGACCACCAGACAGAATAAAATATTGACTCCTCCTCCCATTCCCCAGTTGTTGTAGAGATCTGAAAGAGGAAAGAAACAGACCCACAACTCCAACATATAATCAATACATAATCCAACTCCACATAAGAAAAAAAAAGGGAGGGAAGTAGGCGTATGCTGCCCTTTCGGATGTTTAGAAAATAAGTTAGCAGGTACCTAACTAAGTTTTCTCAAAACATCCTTCGGGCAGCATACGCCTGAGAGATAGGCGAGTACTACCTCGTTGGGTGGGAAAGAATGGAAAGGAGGATACTACTGCCACAAGACTGATCCTACTAGGACAGCAGATATAATCAAGAGAGTTCAGCAAAAAAAAAACATCTCGCTGAGGACCAAGAGGCTGCAATAGCTCGCCTGTTTAGCCCAAATATCTCTTGTGTCTATAGGCAGCCTAGAACTAGACACAGCCCCAGGGCCCAAGACAGCCCAAAGGCGGGCCCAAGACAGCCCCAGGACCCAAGACAGGCCCAGGGCCCCACCAGGGTTAACGGCCAGCTAAGGTTTAACCCTTTTGTTGCCAAGCCCGTAACACCTACGTGCTGACTTGGCTGGGCCTTAAGTGCCAAGCCCGTAGGTGTTACGTGCTTGAATTTCCCCGCTGCTGGTTTAAAAAATAAAAATAAAAAATCCTCACCTGACCCCTTGTTGGATCCGGCCGGGTCTCCTCTTTAATTTGGTGCCATCCGATCCCTCGTGGGGGTTCGGATGGCTCCAGGAGAGCCCCCGGAATAGACCGCCCCCCCCCCCCCCCGCTTTGGCAGCAGAAGCTGCTAACTGTAAAAAAAAAAAAAAAAAAAAAACATTCACTTACCTGCATGTGCGCTGGCTCCCGCTGTCCCTCCTCTTCACCTGGGGGGCCTCCGATCCCCCCCCAGGACTTACCGATCTTTCATCCTCGATGGCGGCCGCCATCTTGCCGCTAATGACGTCATCCCGGCCCCGATCACCGGCTTCAGCCTTCTCAGCTTCTCAGATGCCGGTGATCGGTGCCCGGGGAAGGAGGGGACAGGAGATCCTCTGATCTCCTGCCTCCTCCTTCTCTGGATGCCTGATCACCGGCATCTGTCAGCAGAGCGGCGCGGGACAAGAGCTTGCAATCGGAGGTAAGTACAGTAAATTTTTTTTTTTTTTTTTTTTTAATAAAATACTTTTTATTAATGTGTGGTTTTTTTTCAACATTTAACCCCTTGTGAACTGATAAGGAGTCCATGAGACCCCTTATACCAGTTCACAAGGCTGGGGGGGGTGGCAAGTCACCTGCCCTAGCGGGTGACTTGCCATTAACCCCCGGCACCACCATTACCTGCCTCCCCAAAGCCCAGGGGGGGGCAGAAGAGCCCGGGCCCACATAGGCTATGTGGGCTCGTAGGCTGCAGGGTGGGGGGGGCCACAAAAGCTGGCCCCCCCACTCTGTGCCTACAAGCCCCCATAGCTGGTCCCGGGCTGGTTACTTTGGGTAAGGGGGACCCCACGTCATTTTTTGGGGGGGGGTTTTAAAGGGATTTTAACCCTTAAAAATCCCCCAAAAAATGGGGTCCGCTTCCCGGGAAGGGGGACCCTATGTCCCTCTGTCATCCAGCAGCTATAAAAGGCTTCCAGCAGGTGAGCAGAAGCCAGTGATCGCCAAGGGACACAGTGCTCCAGGATGGATGGGAGGTAAGTATTAAAAAAAAAAAAAAAATAATAAAATAATTTTTTCTTTTTGTGTGTGTGTGGTTTTTTTTACATTTAACCCATTGTGAACTGGTAAGGGGTCCATGACCCCTATACCAGTTCACAAGGCTGGGGGAGATGGCAAGTCACCTGTGACTAGCGGGTGACTTGCCATTAACCCCTGGCACCCCCATTACCTGCCTCCCCAAAGCCCGGGGGGGGGGGGGGCAGAGGAGCCCGGGCCCACGGGCTATGTGGGGACCCTATGTCATTTTTTTTTCTCGATTTAACCCTTTGTAGTGTGGATGGTAGTTGTATTTTATTTGTAAATGTTAAAAATTACTTGTTTCAGTTAGGGGGGTCTCCTGGGCAGGAACGGGGGGCTACCGATAAATATGTGGTACCGTTCTAATCGGTAGAAATGGGGCTTTCACATGCAATATGTTTTTCCTTAATAAAATAAATTTTTTTATTTAAAATAAAGGAGGCAATTTTCTAAAAATGTTTTTATTTATTTTTTACTTAATATTGTAAAAAACAAAATAAAATTTACAAACAAGACATTTCATGTTAAAGCCTAAACTCTGCTGCAAAAAAATATAAATATAATTTTCCTGAAAATTACAGCAAAAATGGCGTAAAAATGGCACAAAACATGGCGCAAAATGGGGAAAAATGACCTGTCAACAGAGGGTGACAAAATCTCAAGTAGGCTGGCAATTAAAAGGGTTAATAGTACCTCTGCATGTTGGGTATTGTTCTGTTCGGGAGACCTTGCGCTTTCAGACTTAGCTTGTTTTTTCTTGTTTGCATATTTATATTTTAGGAAAAGGTGTTTTTTATTCAGCTTTTTTATACATTTTTTAGGGAAACCCTGCGCAACCAAAGAATTCTTTGAGGAATTAATTCCAGAAAGATGAGCCCACTACAACAAGCTGGGTACGCTTAGAAAGCTTAACGTGTACTTTCAGTGAATATATGGTTTATGGGGGATATTCCAAATGTGAAGGGTTGTTTTGGTTGAAAAATCGCAAGGTGCGCACTTTGTCTGCAGAACTGAAATTTTCAAGTAAAATTACCGTTACGCACATGCTTTACTTTGGGGTGTTTGGCAAATCTTCCCTTGACAGAACCTATGCATGTTGGGTGTTGTTCTGCTCGGGGAATGTTGCTTTTTCAGATTAAACTTGTTTTTTTCTTGTTTGTATATAGTTTTTTTTTTTTTAGGAAAATGTGGCTTTGATTCTGCTTTTTTATCCTTTTTTTGGGGAAACTCTTTGCAACCAAAGAATACACACTTCCAGAAAACTATGGGCACATCAACAAGCCTGGTACACCTAGAAAGCTTGAGTTGTGTACTTCCAGAGAATATATAGTTTGTTGGGGGAATTTCAAATGTAAAGGGTTGTTTTTCTGGTAAAACTGCAAGGTGCGCATAGCGCATATCACAGTTGAATTTTTTCTGAAAATCCCCAAAAGCGCTATTTCAGTTTGGGGGAGTCTCCTGGGCAGCAAAGGGTGTCTACCTATACATATGTGGTATCGCTGTAACCAGGAGAAATTGGGATTTCACACGCAATAACATTTTATTGACAAACTTACATTTTTTATTACAAAAAAACACTACAAATTGTAAAAAAAAAAAATTTTTAAATTTATTTTCACATATTTCACCCAAAAATATTGAGAATACACCTAAAAAATACAAACAAGACATTTCATGTTAAAGCCCAGACTCTGCTGAAAAAAACAATATATCATTTTCCTGGGAAATCCCTGGAAATCCTTTCAAAAATGACAGTTGAACATGTGTAGCGCAAAATAGTGAAACATCGTCTGGCAACAGGGAGTGGGAAATGCTGCAGGTAGGCTGGCAGCGAAAGGGTTAAAGGCCAGCTAAGGTTTAAAGGCCAGCCAAGGTTTAAAGGCCAGCCAAGGTTTAAAGGCCAGCCAAGGTTTAAAGGCCAGCCAAGGTTTAAAGGCCAGCCAAGGTTTAAAGGCCAGCCAAGGTTTAAAGGCCAGCCAAGGTTTAAAGGCCAGCCAAGGTTTAAAGGCCAGCCAAGGTTTAAAGGCCAGCCAAGGTTTAAAGGCCAGCCAAGGTTTAAAGGCCAGCCAAGGTTTAAAGGCCAGCTAAGGTTTAAAGGCCAGCTAAGGTTTAAAGGCCAGCCAGGGTCAAAGGCTAGCTGGGATTAAAGGTTCCCTAGGGTTAAAGGCAACCTAGGGTTAAAGGCAACCTAGGGGTTAAAGGCAACCTAGGGTTATAAGTAATCCCAAGAAAAAATACCAGACAAGAGGTGGCCTAGGGACCTAAATGGATAATCCCTCTAACTATAAGTGTATAGGCTAGAGTAAAAAAACGTGCAAGGACTGAGGTCCTAGTTGCTAAAGCAAAAAAAGTAGATCCAAATGATCTCTTAGAAGATCCTAGAATAGACCTACCAAACTGACTCCCTCAACTGAGTTATACAGAAAAAATCTGCCACCTGATGTAACCTTCCTACAGAACATAGCTGAAGGAGACTCATGTCCTCATTTAACCCAGAAGGATTCCATACGACCTCCATGGGGGGCAGTTGTGCTCTTGAGCAAGGCACCTAACCCTGCAACTGCTCCCTGGACGCCATAATTAGGGCGGCCCACCGCTCTGGGCACGTGTACACTCACTGTACGGATGGGTTAAAGCGGACCTTCACTCTGAATAAGAGTCTATCTTATATGTTTCCCACACCCTGTACATACAGATTGTCCACATTAAAAATCATCCTACCTGCATCTACTGCATGTTATAAGCCTTTAAACATCCAAGATGGCGGCTTATGGAAGCCGCCATCTTATCAGGCAGCCTGCAAACAGGAAGTGCTTCCTGACTGTGCTGCTCTGCATTCTGGGACTGCTGGCCTTTACCTGACCCCAGCTCTGCTCTGTCTGAGCAAAGCCCAGCTATAACCCGCCCCCCTGTACCTTATCCCATTCTCCTCGCCTCAGTAAGTGTGATGCTTCTGAGTCAAGATGGCGGCGCCCGTATCCTAAATTCCTGAACAGAGTTGCAGCCCAGTGGGGGAAAGAATAAAAAGTTAGTGACTAAAAACGTAAAAAAATATATTAATTTTAGATACTGGGGAACCGTTTAAGAGTTTGGGCTTTTCATTAAATCACGCTGAAGGTCTGGTTTAAATGCGGAAGACGAATTCCTATGTGTGTGCAAGCATACAATAGCGATCTATGCATAATTTATTTTATTTATTATTAAGCGATGAAACTCGTTGCCCTTCGCCACTCATACCGGGTGCCGAAGGATTTACTCCGGACATGCACATCATAGTACTTAAAGCAAGTGATATTACCTCACCCGGAAGAGAGCAATGTCAATCATTCTAATACCCTCATGGCTATTGACATTGGAGGTGCCGAACCTGCACAAGGAATCACTATTTCCTGAAGGGCCGAAATCCTCTGGGAAAGGAGAAGAGCCTGAAGAAGTTGTTGACTTCTTGACCATAAATCATAATCCAAGAGGGAATTAAACTAACATCCCAAAAAGGTTAACAATCCAACCGAGCTGAACACAGCTCTACACATGAAACTGAAGCTCAAAGGCATTTTTGTCCCTGGAGTGTAAAAAAAAAGGTAGCAGATCGCTCAGATCAGCCGCCACCGAGCCCTCTCAGTGTCTGATAAGTCCGAAGTCTGTGTATTCTCAGACTGAACCCAGCATAAAGGGAACAATGAATAAGAAGCACAACATCCAGCTCTGTCTTTACTGCTAAGACAACCTAGGGGTTGTTAGAATCTGACACAAGACAGAGCCCCATGCTCATTGGAAACTGCCAGACATCTCCCAGATCTGTTAAGGTCATGAAGAAAACCTTGTGGAAGCAAGCTTCCTCCTAATAAAATGTCTAAAAACCATTCTAAATATCTGATATAACATGGAGACAGATATTCTATAAGGAGAATAAAAACTCCCTCCAACGCCTCCCCCACCAGAAAGATTTCTGCTGGTGAAGGGAACCGGGATATTAACCGCCTGGCTTCCAAGGCTAGCAACTTCAGAATGACTTATCTTTCCTCCAACCCACTGGTATAGGAGAAATCAAGAATCCGACTGAGGGGTACAAGTAATTGTGAATGTGAAACCCTCATTCATGCACTTGGAATGGAGAGGGCAACACAAAGAATCCAGGCACCAACCCAAACATGGCATCATAGCTCAGTGGGTTTGGGCAAATAGATTCCAGACTGAGAGGACCCTTTTAAAAATCCTTCCTTCCCACAGATAAGGTAGAGGAGGAAGGTACCCCCAGGATTCTTTAGCCACGTCCCCAAATGAAAGGAGCAGCTTAAAGAAGGAGCTCCAATGATCACTCCCTTCAACAGGCGGCCCAGATCAGGTGGAAAATACCTATATTTATCAGCGTATTCACAAATCTACCCAAAAATAAAAAATTCCCAAAGGAATATTGCACAAGGCTCACTCTGACCTAGAATCCCCAGTCCAGGTTCTCAGAGAATGCTGTGAACTGAATATGATACAATCATATTTCCTTGCCCAAAATCTCATGACATTTGTCACTAACCGCCAAAGCTGAAGAAAGGATATAACCATACCCCTTCCTATTGTCTCCTGTGCTCACAACACCTGGTTTTAACCTGTGGCATCTAAGTTTGTATAGTTCTCTGTACTGTATGTTTTACCTTGTCTGTATTCTCCTTTGTAAAGCACTACGGAAGTTGATGCCGCTATATAAATATGCAATAATAATAATAATACCCCTGAACAAGTCCTATTCAACAGATAGTCCTTATATTGTTGAAGCAGAAGGTAAACTTCCCATCATAGAATGAACGGCCATAGGTCTAAACCATTAAGATTCCAATTGCCAACCAGTTAAGGCAGTGAATCAAATAAGCTTATTTAGGAGATAGCAAAAGGCTAATCCTGCCCCCTAAAGAATTTGGCCCAAATATTGACCGAGTCCGATACTGCTACAATCCGAGCAGATGAGAGCAGCCGCACCTAGGGTGCCGTGCACATAGGTTAAGAAAATACTTCCGGAATAAGAAAGGGAATGAATGAGAAGAGTCAGATGCCAAATCAGGATAAAGCCCAACCTAATTACACCTTGGACCTGAATCCTTTATCCCAAGGGTTGAAACAACCTAAGAAAGGAAAGGTAAATGTCCCAGAGGGAATAGTACCCCCCCCCCCCCCCCGAGACCAGATAATAGATGGGATCAGAACAGGATTTGAAAATCTGTAAAACACAACCTGGTTACCCGAACTCTCTGCAACCTTGAGATTCCAAGGTGAGGAGGACATTAGGTCTAATCTGACCTAAAAAGATAGTAATAACATTATCCAACACCCATCTGGACAATATTGGCAGAGGGGTTACAACCAGTAATGTACAAGGTGCAGTACACCCTTGGGACCATTTCTACTCTTCTTATATGAAATAGGTCTGGAAGAATCGGATTTAGGTATACTTCAAATGAGCTTTAGTCTGTGGTCAAAGACCAAGATACATAAGCAAAACAAGGGTGATACTTATGTCAAAGTTTAATTAAACATGCCCATAGACACTATTAATAAATAAAAGTCACTTACCGGACAAAACTGTGCCCCCTCCTTCCAGAATTGGCAGCTGACGGAATACAGGATGAATCCTGGTTCACATGAGACATATTTGTGGAGGAAACTTCAGCAGGATCGATATAAATGTCATCCTTATGGTCTGCCAGGCTTCTGGTTATGAGGCACCAATGGATTTGCTTCCTGAGCCTGTCACAATAGGGTAGGAGCTAAATCCCATATTGAAATATTAACCCTTCATAACAAAAATAGAAGGGGAGGCCATAATATATATACCTCCAAAACACTGTGCTATTAAAGAAAAAACACACGTGTTTGAAAGAAAGGCAGGAAATTCCAAGGGTGCTGGGATGTGACTTCAGCAGCCTGGGAGGAAAAGACCTGGAATCTTCAAAACCTGGAGCAACAGCTCCAAAAAATTCAATCTCAGTAATGGCTGCCTGTGCATCTGCCAGAGTCCGGCAGGTTGAAGCTTAATGAGAGACAACTAGCAGCATGTGTCTCTAATCACCGGGAGAGCTCTGGAGGGGGGAGGGGTGCCTTCCTTTAGTTCAGCACACCTGCCCCATAATACTGATAGCAAATGCAAACAGGCACACAGACTCTCCCTTCCTGGGCAGTGAGTGCAGAGGGGTGCATCAAATCTCCATAAACATTGTCTCACCTTTCAGTGCAACCAATTGATTCAAGAAGAAAAATGGCAAAAGGTATGGGGTCCGGTTACCCCGGTCTCTTCCTATAATTCATCCTCAGCAAGAGGGCAACATATCATTTACCCCGCTTTGATATAATCAAAGATTGGGATCTGGCCAATGACCCCATAGGGTATCCCGGCCCCCGGGCAGAAGGATCACCTTCGGGACCGAGAAATGGAGCCCCTGCTCAGGCCCATAGTACCGGAATATACTTACCTGAACCATCGGTCCAGGAGCTAGTGGTCACGTTCCTCTTCCTGGAGGAACACGGAAACAACTGGGGAATGGGAGGAGGCGTCAAGATTTTATTCTGTCTGGTGCTCATGTGTTCCAGATTGGTAGGAGGAGCCCGGAGGTCTCAGGCGTATGCTGCCCGAAGGATGTTTTGAGAAAACGCCAGCGAGGGCACTCACCAACCTGGGGAGGTGAAGGACCGCCAACACGCGCGCAGATCAACAAAATGGCGCCGACCGAACGTCGGAGGGCGGGTCTAAACTGGGCGTGACGCGGAGCGCGCCGCCCCAGGTCTCCGCCTCCCCCAAAGAGCGCGAAGCTCTGAAGCCTCCGTTAAAGGCTTGACAAGCCAAGCATAGAATATGCCAGTAAAGGCATCTGCTAGTGGATATTCGTAAAGTCTAAATACGCCGCCACCATTCTGACGGTCGTAGGCGTGCACAAAATTAGTTTCCTGCTCAAGATGCAGGATAATAAAGCAGGACGTGCTGTACACTATTGCATAGTAAATGGAGAAAGGCGGCGGCCAGAATAGCAGGAGCAAGCAGCGCGGCTCTGACACCTAGTTGCCAGTCAGGGGCAAAAGTACGGCCATAAGTGTGACAATACAGTACACTGAGACTGCCAACAGGCACACACCCCCCCTTCTTTTCCCCCCGAATACAGGGGGAAACGAGGGAGGACGGCGACCCTTTACACAGGGTCCACCTCTACACGGGGCAATAATGCGGGAGGGACATCCACTATGAGGCTCACCATCAGCCTAAACCGCCTACCCTTTGGTGGGGGACTGCGGTGGAGCATGGCTCCGTTAAGCACACATAGTGCTGCCTACCTTCACCCGACCAGCGCAGCCCAGGCTGGGAGGCACATCACAGGGAGGACGGGTGGGAATAGTCCAACAGGGCCGCAGGCTGTAATAGCCCCGCTCACCTGCGAGAGAGTGATACTTCATGTCTTCGCAGTCAGCACTGCAGAGAAATCTGGGGATTTGTGGGAGGTCCCCGGGTATATGAAGGGCTGGGAGGAGCCTGTTTTTTGCATGTCTGCAGTGCACAGCGCCCTCTGGCGGAGTATAACCCAAGTGTAAGTATTATATCTGGAGCAGGACATACTGTATACTTAGAATAAAAGTGGTCCCCTCAATACAGTGGGCAATCACTCCTTTCCCATCTGCTGTACACTGTCTAAAAATCATCCTACTGCTGGATATTAATGTCAATAATGTAGACTTTTTTAAAGGGCCCAAAGAATGGTAGCAATTTCAATCATCTGAGCCTCCTCTACAGCAGCTGCACATTGACAGAAAATACAGTGACCGTTTACTTTTGTTATATATGTGCTGGGTGGGATTGCCCATCCATGATAGACCAGGCATAGACTGAGATGCTTTACACCTAAATATTTTTTCTAGTTTTGGAAACAGTGGTAATCATGTTTGTGGCCTAGGACTCCCATTGACTGGCCTTGTAGAACAAAACCATGAGTGTCATGGGAACCCCATGGCTAGGACCTTTCAAACCTGTGATTCTTCATTAAAGACACACTTTTTGTCTACAGTGCCCTAACAAAAAGGGGTCTAAACCTCCCCAATGGACTAGCTAATAGCCACACGTATTTAAAAAATAGTTATGTGTAGGTTTAGTATATATAGCACAGAACACATTCATAGGTTTTATATACAGCTGACATTTTTATAACCAAAAACTTAAGTTTATTTGATGTTGCTGTTAATTGCTGAACCAGTTTGTCACTGAAAAACACAAGAGTTAATTAATCAAGGTACTCCTCTGGACGTCAACACATCCCTCAGCACCAATCTGTGCACGTGAACTGTCAGTGGAGCCCTGGGCCATTCTGCTGAACCAGACAGGAAATGGTGGTTGCTTAACATTTAAAAGGCCTAGAAATAAAAGCATATCCCAAAATACCCAAGGGTGCTGGGAGCACACCCTAGCGTGCTGCACCCAGATGACTGTGTGAGGGTGTAAACTGAAAAATGATGTAATTATAAAGTTAAAATAGATGTTTAATCAAAGGGTCCCTTACCTTCTTGTGCCTCTTTGCCATCCATTTATCCCAGCTTGAGAGCATGTCTAGCCATTTTGCTTCCCTCTGCCTTAAGACTTCAACCGGTATCTCCTCCTCCCTATGAAAAAAAGAACTGCATTAGAATACAATGATTTCGGCCTTTTGTTATAGAGCATAAAGGGGATAAATATATCACTGTACACGTTCACTCATTTTTATTAGGTCAAGGTTTTGCTGGACTTCAGGTTTTCTAGGTATGTATTAGCACAAGTCAAAAATCAACCGTAATTATGATGTAGGTATTCGATGAGACTCATATTCTGAGGACTCAGCATAGTGAAAAGTGCCAGCAGGAGAATTAGAAAACCTAATATTTAATTGGTCCAAAAATATAAAAAAACAACTGAAAACAGATCTTGATCTTAGCATGGACGTGTTTTAAACATTTTTGTTTCCAAATCATGCCAATTTTAAGAATGCAGGTTTATATACTCACCTACTTGTGTCGGCCACAGCAATATAGCCCACGCCCACCAACCCTCCAGTCAAAACTCCATCCCAGCTACCCACCCAACACAGACGCCCAAACCCAACAGAGGAGCTGGAGACACCACCCTGAGGCACCCTGGTTAATCAGGTAGCAAATCAGGTTCTGTTTTGTTGAAGCTTTAAGGTAGGTTTGGACTTACAGTAGGGTGCAACATGTAATATGGGTCTTAAAGTTGCATAAAACATAGAAGTGGTCTCCCCTAGTGTTTTGTGCCATTAGGGCATGATCCAGGCAGAAACTTTGCAGGTCAAATATAGGCCAGAGGAAACAGGTCGCGATCTGCCTTAAAGGGGACCTTCACTCTGAATAAGAGTCTATCTTATATGTTTCCCACACCTTGTACATACAGATTGCTTACATTAAAAATCATCCTACCTGCATCTACTGCATGTTATGAGCCTTTAAACATCCAAGATGGCGGCTCATGGAACATCAGGCAGCCTGCAAACAGGAAGTGCCTTCTGACTGTGCTGCTCTGCATTCGGGAATTGCTGACCTTTTTCTGACCCTAGCTCTGCTCTGTCTGAGCCATGACAAGCAGCCAATGACGGCGCACCAGCGCCTGACGCCGCCGCCAAGCGCGGAACACAGTGACATAAAAGGCACGCAGCAGCGGCGGCAATTCTGAAAACAGTAAAGGAAAGCAAGCCAGCGCGGCGGCTGACACAAGGCAGAAAGAATAAAATATAAGGTGTAAAACACAGAATGCATAGCATACACATTTACACACCCCCCCCCCCCTTTTCCCCCGAAGGCTACAAGGAGGATGAGGGAGGACGGCGACCACTTAAATAGGGCCCACCGATAGGCAGGGGCACTAGTGCGGGAGGGGCATCCCATAGAGGCTCACCATAAGCCTGAACCGCCTACCCTTTGGTGGGGGATTGCGGTGGAGCAGCGCTCCTAAGCACCTGGCAGCGGTGCTGCCTACCATCACCCGACCAGTGCAGCCAAGGCTGGGAGGCATATTACTAGTGGAACAGGTGGGAATAATCCTACAGGGCCGCAGGTTAATAACCCCGCTCACCTGCGAGTAGAGAGCCATTTCTCGTCCTTCGCAGCCAGACTGCAGAGAAATTCTGGGGGTTTGTGGGAGGTCCCCGGGTATTTGAGGGGCCGGGAGGAGCCAATTTCGCCATCTCTGCAGTCCAGCGCCATCTGGCGGAGTAATACCCACTTGTAAGTAATCTTTCTGGAGCAGGACGTACTGTATACTAATAGAATAGAATAATAAGTGACTAAAAACTTAAAATATATTAGATTTAGATGCTGGGGAATCGTTTAAGGTTCATGGTGAAGGTCCGGTTTAACCTACCCCGGTCCTAAGGCACATGCACAGCCTCTTGTCCAGTGAGCACACTCTGATGCACTTACGTCCCTTCGTCTAAGAGCTCATCTAAGACTAGCAGATCCAAACGCGTTGGAGGCCGAATCCTCAGCTAGCTCGCCGGGCCATTCACAAATGCCTGCCACTGGCACACGCCTTGCCAAAGGGATAGCAGGGATGTGGCCGCTGATTGAGCATACGTCTTTGGACCGGGAAAGAAGGTATGTTTCTGCACGACTGGGGGGGGGGGATGGGTGATGGTAGTTGGGGATGCCCCGGGATGAGGGAATTAGCGGCCCTGGTATCTATAAGATTCCAGGGACGTCAGGTCGTGGGTTTTGGACCACCTTAATTCACCACCATGGGAACATGGAATAAGTCTGTGATGTTTGGGCCACTTTAAAAGACAGACTAGACAAATAAACTATATACTTTAAGCCTAGCCTAGTTGGTGAAGGCAATATAGCTTATAGTGTCCTCACCAGGTAGCAGCCAAATGCAGTCTCTCCATAGCTGTCTTGGCCCTTTCATTAGAAGGAATCTCATTTCCCTAGTGTGTAAAAATACAATTCTGTGAAATACTCACCTGTAGAATTGATATTATTTGTATACAGTACATCCTGCTCCAGATATAATACTTACACTTGGGGATATCCTCCGCCAGATGGCGCTGCACTGCAGAGACATGGAAAAACAGGCTCCTCCCGGCCCTTCAAATACCCAGGGACCTCCCACAAATCCCCAGCATTGAAAAAGCAGTGAACAAGAAGACGGGAGAATTAAACCACCCAGAACAACTGGTAATGATAACAATCACCATACAGGGGATCCAGAAAAATGCAAAAAAAACAGGGTGGGGTGGAGCAGGACGTACTGTATACAAATAATATCAATTCTACAGGTGAGTATTTCACAGAATTGTATTAATTCTTAGTATACAGTAAGTCCTGCTCCAAATATAATATTTACACTTGGGACATCCAAAAGCAGTGTCCATAAGTAGGGTGGGATCCCCAACAAAAAACGACAACAGCAGACAGTTTAAAACCACTGTCATCTGCAGAACCATACAGCCAAGACAGCATGAGCTGAGGCCCTAACATCGACATTGTAAAAACCTTTGCAAAAGGTATGAGCAGAAGGCCAATGGTAGTGGCCTAGCCAACCAGTTCAACAGAAACCCGGTGCTGAAAGGCCCAAGAAGCATCAAGCACGCGTAGAAAAAGGAATCAAGGCAACAAGGGAGATTCTTCCCCTTGCCGGAATAGGCCTGAGTAACAGCCCAACGAATCCGATCGCTACAATAGATTTGGCAGAAGCCAAGGCCGAACAAGGTACCAGGAGTAACATCCATTCAGGTAACAACCAGGACCAAACGAAATCGGGCACATTCAGGATGTAATGACCACAAGCCCCAAGGAACCGCAGTTCCCCTAAAGGACAGTGACTCCCAAGGAAAAACTGCCAACACCTGTATAAGGAATGCAGAACCAATTCCTCAGCGTTGCTAGGAAAAGGGGATAGCCGTTGATAACAATATCTCGAATAAATGAACATAAGACACCTCCAGATGTAGAGAGTCCGGCTTCAGGGGGAACTCCACCTTATCCTGGTGTATCTCAAGGAATGAGGGCTAGGTAGACAGAGCCGCCCGCTAACACACGCCTGACCAAGGTAACGGTCAACAGAAGGACAACCTTGAGGGTAAGGACAGCCAGACAGCATCCCGAATAGGACCAAGGGACAACTCCTGCAAGCAGACAGTATGAAGTCAATTTCAATCCCAACAGGGACCATAGAATTACATGGAGGACGCACATGAGCACCCCCTGAAGGAAGTCTTAACCAAGGAAGACTGAACCAGAGACTGCTAAGGCAAGGTGGACAGGGAAGAGCCTGACCCATCAGAGAACTGAGCTGGGGAACCAACTCCAATTCATGCTGAAAACCTCACTAGAACCCTGGGAACCGAGAACGCCCAACAGGTAAGAGAACTGGACTCCTAATCAATGTGGGTATGCCATACCCTACAACAAATAGAAGAAGACCAGGAAGAGGCTTACTCCTAGCCTTCCCATAGTCACAAACACCGAGACAAACATGTCTCCATCAAGATGTATGTTTCAGCAGCCAGGCCGACTAGGCCAGGGACTGTAGATTGGAGTGACGTAAAGGGGGCCCTGAGTGATCAAACTGGCACTCCTGGCAAGGTACAGAACTACTGACCACAGTACCATGTCTGCAACCACACTCTACTAGGTCACCTGGGGGCCACCAGAAACACTTGTCCCCTTGCCAGAGCAATCTTACGCAGAACCCTGCCTAGCAGAGGGAATGGAGAAGGACATACAGAACCGAACGTCCTGTCAAGACGGTACTAAACGCATCCGGACCACTGACATAGGATCCTGGGACAGGGAAACAAGGGCCAATAGCCTGTGAAGGTGACGGAACCAAACAGATCCACGACTGTTGGACTCCATAGCGACACGGGGATTAGCACATCCTGTCGCAGAGGGGCTCCGCCGGAGCTAATATCACTAACATGCAGGGAGCATTGTCTCCACCCAGAAAGGGAACATGGACACTCCCTGGAAGGGCAGCCAGCTCCAGGCCCCTTCTAATGATTAATGTAGGACATCTGTCAGACGGACCGAGCACCCCCAGACTGGCAAATCCAGAAGGGGAGTGGTCAAGCGAGATAGAGCCAACTGAAAACGTTCACTGTTTAGAATTCAATAGGCGTAAGGACCTTCTAACGGTCCCACCACCACCAGAATCGCAGGGGGTTTCAGAAGAAACCTTCCCCTTCGACCTGAAAGGTTGGCATCCATGGTGACCGTTTCCAAGAAGGGGCAAGAAGGAACTGCCCTCAGACAGGTCCCTCGAGTTCATCCACTTTCAAGAGAAAACCGTAATAAAGGTGGGAAGGTCCACAGACCCTG
Organism: Gastrophryne carolinensis; assembly: GCA_027917425.1. Lineage (NCBI taxonomy): Eukaryota > Metazoa > Chordata > Amphibia > Anura > Microhylidae > Gastrophryne > Gastrophryne carolinensis. The sequence continues at coordinate 437,405,294 of CM051234.1, read as the reverse complement.
CTTCAGGTGTGCTGGATCCCTGTCCAGTGTTACCAATAGAAGTTGCAGAAGGGCTCAAGGGGAACTGAGCATAAGGGACCTCTTCCGAGCAAGTTAACAACGGGCCCAACAGTTGCATCCCTGCCTGGTATTAAGAGACCGGGACAGCAATGAGGGACTGAGCCCATGAGACCAGATTGCCCACCTAATTGCTGAGAAGGGGAGAATCTGGTTTGAACCTAATCCAGAATCATTCCTATTAATGGAGTTACCACTTTAAGGGAACAGCAAGGACTCGAGGGTGATTGAACACCCATCCAAATGACTCCCAATGGACCCACCAGCCGGGTATCCAACTATCCTGACGCAGAGACAGGGAAGTGAGGAAGGGCGTCCGGGTAGACATCGCGCGGACGCCCCTTGGTCTCATCAGAGACATCACCATCGTCAGCACCTGAGTGAACACTCTGGGAGTTGAAGAGAGGCCAGATAACAAGGCCACAATTAACAGTGTTGGACTTCCAACACGAACCTGAAGAGCCTCAGAGACCTGAGGGCACAGGGATGTAAACATAAGCATTGTAGACTTCCCCAGACAGCAAGAAGCCCACTGGGCGCAAGGTGCTGATGGCCTGTAATTAGAGAATTGCTGTGAATCCAGAATGGGCCAACCCGACCCATCCTTTGGGAGACTGTGGAAAGGTGGTATAGCGGCCCTTGCCTCTGCCTATCGTGGGCAATCTGCAAGAGACCCTCAGACCTTGCAGGCCTAGCATGGCCTGTGCCAGCAACTGAACAGCGGCTGGGACCAGGAGTACCTGGGACCTGATAAAAAGCTGGGGAAGGCCGTGCAGCAAACGCTATCCTGTATCTGGAGGACACAACCTCCTGAATCCACCAGAATGAGGCGAGATGCCTCCTGATAAGAGCAAGGTGCTGCAGCCATCCCCTCACCCAGACGGGCGAGGGCGCCCCATCATGCTTGAAGGGGTTTGGTGGAAAATTTGGGCTTAGCCCCGCCGGAGGGGCCAGAGCGTTGTCTGCTGCTCGTGGGGCAGGAGTCTGCACGAAAAATCCGGAAGGACACCCCTGGTTCTTGTTTAACACTAATGTAGGGGGGAGGAGGGGTGCCCCTGCCCCGAGGGGGCCGAGACGGCCGCCTGCGAAGGGGTGATTTGCCCTTTTTACCGAACAGGTCTAGACGGGCCCCAAATAGGCGTTGCCCTCTAAAGGGAAGCCCAGTAAGAGTCTTTTTAGTAGCATCATCAGCACCCCACTGCCGCAGCCAGACCAAGCGACGAATAGCCACCACAAGGGTGGAAGTTCTTGCACACATTCTAATCGCGTCATCCAGCGCTAATAGAATAAATTTCACAAATACATCACAATTGGAGAGTGCATTAAACACCTCCCAGGGGAGATCCTCGGGGTGATGATCAAGCAATTTTTTGATGAGGGTTATAGCGGCCACTGCAGTAATGGCTGCGGCACAGACCGGGCGCAGCGCCGTCCCAGCACAAGAAAAGGCATGGGAGGCCAGCAGCTCAATGCGCCGGTCCTCAGCATCCCGAAGGGTACTATAAGCAGGGGTTGTAATAAACGGGGGGTTAGGGACCCCTATGATCGGCGCATCCACCACGGGGGGTGATGACCAACAATTAACCACCTCAGAGGGAAAAGGGTATTTCCTATCCCAGTCCCCTGGAACCCCGGGAAGTTTACTGGGGCATTCCCATTCCTTGAGCACAAGGGCATGGAAATGAGCCTGCTCTAGAAATTCCAAACGTGCATTCGCAGTATGGAAACGCTCCCCTCTAGGCTTGGGGACCTGACCGGGGGGAGAGATAGACCGTGCCTTAAAGACCTTAATCAACATGTCGTCAGTGTCACACTGGCCCCAGTATTCAGGGCCAGAATCGTCATGACTCCTCGGCCTCTCATCAGATGAGCCTGAGTCAGAGAACAACTCCCCTTCATCAGAAGGGGTATAGTCACACGGAGTAGCAAACCCCTCAGTTCTCATAGAACATACAGAAACATGAGGCGACAGGTGCCGCTTTCTACCAGGGCCCATTCGCTCTGACAACCTAGCAATAATCTGTTCAGCCGTAGGTAGTCTGGAAGGCCCAGCAGGCTGCAATTCCCCACTTGTAGGCGACTCAGCAGGAGAGAGATTTAAGCCTGGGGAGATAGGTGAATTGAAGCAAGGTGTAGCCACTGGCCGACCAGATTGCAGGGCCTGGGCTTGCTCGGCACAGGGTACGCAGACCCGTGCCCTGTCAGCATCGGCATGGGGTTGTCCAAACGCTATACACCGCCGGTCTTGTCCCAGAGGGACCCCGGTCACATAATTCTGAGATGCCTCCATATGGTGATTAATCAAGGCACAATATGCCAGTAGGGATTTACACTATAAGTAATCCTGGATGCCCCAAAGACCCGCTAGGGAAGTGGGAGAATATTACAAGGCCCGCTATAATTTTACACCGGGCCGGGAGAAGCCAATGGTGTTCACCAGTCTGAAAGACATAATGGGAATAAAGGGTGTCAGAACCATGCGCAGTAATCAAGGATCATGAAAATCGCCCTCAAGGGCACTTACAGACCAAGGGAGGAGGAAGACCGCTACCACGCGTGCGTGCGACCAGCATCAAAATGGCGCCAAGCAAACCTCGAAGGGCGAGCCAGCGCGGGCTGTGACGCGGAGCGCGCCAACCAGGTCCCCGCCCCCCCGAAGAGCGTGAAGCTCTGAGGTAGTTACAAGGTTCTAATGAGGAGCGAAGTGTATGGCACACTTAGAAAAAATGATTGCCAATGAAGACGCCGCAGCGTCCCTGTTAGAGGGAAGCGCGAGATGCGGCTGCCAGCGTGCTCGAAGCCGCTGCGGTAAGACGTCTCATTGACGCGCATACCACAGCGGCTCCGAGCGCGCTGATTGGACGAGCGGCCACGCTTGCGCCATAGGAGCGGGGTGAGGTGAGTTTTATCCGGAAATCTGGGGGGTTTCACATAGCGGGGCACCCCCGATCGGGGTGCCCTGGGGAAGTGGACCAAAACCCAGGATACTCAAAATCCTGGGTGTTGGTCCACTTTAAGGCTGGCTGTCCACCTGTACACACTCAGATTTACAGATATTTTACAGACCTCACATATCTAAAAAGGTCTTCCCTGAAACCAGACACCCCATTATACCAAATAACCAATTGTGGTAGCTAAAAGGTTGGAGGGAAGATTGCCTACCAGCCTAGTGGAACATAGCCAGATAGGGAGAGATCAATTGAGATTAGGAGGCACCAGCAGCCTGATATGACCAAGCATGGCAACAGAGAACATTACTGTAACATGAAGTCTTTTCTGCTCTGCACAATCTCGGCCAGGTGGATGGGCCACCTAAACTCAGTAAGACCAAGCTTGTGTGGTGGCAAAATGCAGGGCCTACAATGGGCATACCAGATTCTCCCGTGGGTCCCACCAACCAGATATGAGAGCCAGGAATTTAGTGTGGAGACAATTGGCAGCAATATTGAACTACTCAGGGGCAGTGGAGAAGGCAATGAAGACTGGAAGAGCAGTGTAGAGAGTAGCGTAGACTGGAGGGGAACTGGTGGCAGCAGATCAGCCATTGCCGACAAGGCAATTGTATGATTTGTTGTGGATGGCAGCACACAACTGAATACTCCTAGTCACAGAAGATAGCAATATTCCTGCAAATGCAAAACTACAGGAGATTTAATGGGTGCTACTCTGATTATTGTCTTAGAAATGGCATCCCCAAACTTACCTTGAGAGCCACATTCAGCACCGATGGACCTTGAGCCACAATGGCAACGACGCTTCATAAAAAGAAGATCCACTATTTTCAAAGGTTTAGGTGGACCAAAACCTGGGTCCCCCCCTTCTGCTTTGTGAAGCCCCTGGGATCCCCAATTTCTTATCTTGCTAGCCGCTCTAAATGTGCATGTACGAGCCTCCGGCAGCCTCCAAACACAACACGCTTACAAGGCTGTGGCAATGGTGTAAGCACTCAAGTTCACTCATTACTGCCACAGCATCCAAGGGTTTTACAAAGCATGGCATGCCAAACTGGGATGCTCTTGTGGAGGAGGGGAGGTGGAAAGAGACTCTAGGAAGGAGAATGCAGGGTTTGGTCTATCTTAGGAGGCAGAATCAGGAAGGCAGAGAAGTGTTCTTGCTCATCTGCTGGCATACTTCACACCTGCCCAATTCCTTGACCCCAGGCAGTCTGCGAGCCACATGTTACTCCCGAGCTACTGGTTGGGGAACAGTGCCTTAGGATATATAGTAAATTTCATAAAAACCAAGGCAACAGGGAATCTAGTCAGTTGGGGGAAGACCTAAGGCAGCAGGAGAGCATCTCTTGCGAATAGGGACAAGCCGTGCTCATTTATTTACAGGAAATATAAATCTAAAGCATCAACAGAAAGACACTCCCAGAGGAGCAGCACATGTTTGAGTTACTATGCAAACAGGTTGCTACAAACACAGCACAGGGCCTTTGCTGGCCTTCCCAAAAGCAGAGAGGTTGGTGCTTTGCCTCATTGCCTCTGCACATTCAATGTCGTCTCTCAACTAGAGAACACATATCCATCACCGGCATCGTTGTACATGACACTTCCAAGTCCTGGTCAGGGCTTATAAGCTGCCCCTATTTGTGCGGTCCTACTACAAGGCTCCAGAAGCACAGGTTCCTCTTCCATGTTCCCCTAAACGGCACTCAGTTGCCCTTACCTGCAGAGTCAATGTACCTATAGCAGACTGAACTCTATGCCAGGAAGGGTCTTGATCCACAGAGGCACTAAACTAAGCTAATCCCCACCAGAATAGATATTCCCTTTCTCCTAGCAGTGCAAAAAAAGGAAATCGCTATAGCAGCCCCACTTCCTCTAATAGGAGACATGCTTTCCTGCGGTTTGCAGCCATAACCTTTCCCCATTACAGAGAGCACCAGGTCTGGTTTTGACTTTCTAAGGACCTTTAACTGTTGTGGGCATTTGTTAAAGAAAGCCAAAATAATTGACTGGATTTAACTTAAACTGGACCTTCATCATGATTTATTGAAAAGCCCAAACCCTTTATAAAAAAAAAAATAAATAAAAAAAATAAAAAAAAAAAAAAAAGATTCCCCAGCATCATAAATTATTATATTTTACGTTTTTAGTCACTTCTTATTCTTTCCCCCATTTGGCTGCAACTCTGTTCAGGACTTTAGGATACGGGCGCCGCCATCTTGACTCAGAAACGTACTGAGGAGAGGAGAGTGGGATAAAGTACAGGGGGGGGGGGCGGGTTATAGCTGTGCTTTGCTCAAACAGAGCAGAGCTGGGGTCAGAAAAAGGTCAGCAATCCCAGAATGCAGAGCAGCACAGTCAGAAGGCATCTCCTGTTTGCAGGCTGCCTGATGTTCCATGAGCCGCCATCTTGGATGTTTAAAGGCTCATAACATGCAGTAAATGCAGGTGGGATGATTTTTAATGTGAGCAATCTGTATGTACCGGGTGGGGGAAACATATAAGATAGACTCTTATTCAGAGTGAAGGACCACTTTAATGCGAAACTTAAATTTTCATATTAAGTCACTTCCTGGCTTTTCTCAGGTACATTCTTTGAAAACTCTTAAGAGCAGACATAAAATTAAAATGGCCCACTGGACTCTTTTATACACTACACCCCAGGCACCCTGATTATTCTTAGTATACAGTACGTCCTGCTCCAGATAAGAATCATTACACTTGGGACATCCAATAGCAGTGTCCATAAAGTAGGCTGGGATCCCCAAATGTAACAGCAGACAGGTCATACCACTGCTGCCTGCAGAACCTTGAGGCCAAAAGCAGCATCAGCTGAGGCCCTAACATCAACCTTGTAAACCCACCAAACCTGAGGAGTCCCACCACTCCCCGATCTATCCTCTCCAAGGCATGGCACCACTCAAATATATGTACGAGTATAATGCTTCTTTATTAATGGGCAAACAACTATATACACAATTACAATCTTTTAAAATATAATTAAAACACATATATATACACCAGTGAAGGAAAAACAGGGGGGGGGGGGGGGGAGAAGGCAAACCACACGCCACCCCCTGAAGATGGTAATAGCTTTTGGGCCGTAATTAAAGATAATGATAAAATATAATGGCTGTTTAAAAGCCCTGACAGTCTCAATATGAAGCTACGTGCGAACAATGAACTAAACTACTATTCTCTACTGTGCAAAAATTACAAAAAGCTGTGCAATGTGCTAATTAAAGTGCTATGTGCTAATACAGAAATACAGACACTCATGTCTTATAAATACAACAATATATAGTACCAATACATCTGATAAGAGGACAGCCAGGGAACAGAAAAACATGTCAGAATGGGCCAATCAACATGCACACCCCCCACCACCACCGCCGCGTTGCGTGACGACACGCGTCACTTCACCAGGGCACACTCTTGGAGTGACGCGTGTCGTCACGCAACGCGTCGGCAGTAGTGGGGGGTGTGCATGCTGATTGGCCCATTCTGACGTGTAAGCTTCAGACAAACCTTCCTCCTTTAAAATGGAGGTTTCAGCAGCCACGCCGTCAAAGCAAGCGTTTGTAAATTGGGGTTAACGTAGTTGACCTTGAGTGATCAGATCCGGAAACAGAGGCAACCTGTACTGATCTACCGCCATCCTTACGACGTCTGCGAACCAAACCTGTCTTGGTCACCTTGGGGCCACCAGAATTGCTGGTGCCCCCTCTAGAGCCAGCTTGCGCACCACTTTGCCTACCATGGAGAGGGGGGGAAACGGGTACAGATCCCTCCAGGCAAGGGACATGGCATCCACTGCCAGAGCCAGAGGATCCTGAGACAGAGACACAAAGGATGGGAGCTTGTGATTGTGCCGTGAGGCTAAAAGATCCACCTCCGGAGTCCCCCACTTGTGACACAGGGACCGAAATACCCTGCTCAGGGAGTCCACCTCCGTGTTCTCCACCCCCGGAATGTACACTGCCGAAATGCAAGGAACATGGCTCTCTGCCCACGCCAGAATCAGAAAGACTTCCCTGAGGGCACTCCTGCTGCGAGTCCCTCCTTGGCGACTGATGTAAGCTACCGCAGTTCGATTGTCTGGTCGAACCTGAACCTGTAAACCCTGTAGGTGCCGTGTCAGATCGATAGCTCTGAGCTCCAAGACATTGATGTGGTTGTGAGCCTCCTGAGGACCCCACAACCCCTGGAACGGATGATCCTTCCAGAAACCTCCCCAGCCCGATAGGCTGGCATCCGTGGTAACCGTCTCCCAACAAGGGGCCAGAAAGGATCTGCCCCTCAGCAGATTGCCTGGTTCCAGCCACCACTGAAGGGACCGCCGAACCCTGGGAGACATCAGAAAGGACTGATCCAAGGACTGTGGACATCCGTCCCAGCTCAGCAACAGATGGAGTTGAAGCGATCTCATGTGGAACTAAGCAAAGGGGACTGCCTCGAAAGAAGCCACCATCAATCCTACCAGTTTCATCCCTAGCCGGATAGAGGGGCGAGAATTGGTCAAGAGAATACGTATCAGATCCTGAACCCTCTGTACCTTTGGCTGAGGTAGGAACACTCTGGCTTGAATGGTATCCAGATTCATGCCCAGAAAAAAGATCTCCCTTGATGGGGAGAGAGACGATTTGGGGTGGTTGACCACCCATCCGAACCTTTCCAGTGTCGTCACCACTGTCCTGATGTCCAGCTCCACCTGACAGAGGGAAGAAGCTGTAATGAGCAGGTCTTTCAGATACGGCACGATGCGAATGCCCTGGGCTCTGAGCAGGGCCATTACACCCGCCAGAACCTTGGTGAACACCCTCGGTGCCGAGGTCAGCCCGAAAGGGAGAGCCACGTACTGAAAATGCTGATCTCCCACCACAAACCTGAGAAATCTCTGGTGCGGTGGGAAGATTGGTACATGCAGGTAAGCATCCTTGATGTCTATGGCCGTCATGAAATCCCCTTGGTGAAGGGAATTGATGGCTGAGCGCAGAGTCTCCATGCGGAACTTCTTGGTTCTGATGAACCTGTTGAGAAGCTTCAAATCCAGAATGGGTCTTATGGAACCATCCTTTTTGGGAACCGTGAAAAGGTTGGAATAATAGCCCCGGTCTCTCTCTGAGGGAGGCACCGGGCATATGACTTCCATGTCCAGAAGATTCCTTATTTTTGGAGGAATTTTTGGAGGATTTTCCAGGAAAATTATAGATATATTTTTGGCAGCAGGGTTTAGGCTTAAAATGAAATGTCTTGTTTGTAATTTTTCTACAGTTTTTTTAAATATTTTTGCATAAAAAAGAAAAAAAAATGAAAAATTATTTTTTAGAAAATTGTCTCCTTTAAAAAAAACATTTACTTTATTAGAGAAAACCATACTGCATGTGAAAGCCCCATTTCTTCCGATTACAACGGTACCACATATGTATCGGTAGCCCCCCCATTCTTGCCCAGGAGACCCCCCCAAACTGAAAATAGCCCTTTATAACATTTACAAATAAAATACTACTACTATCCACACTATAAACATAAGGAGTTAATAAAAAAAAAAAAAAAAAAAAAAGACATAGGGTCCCCCCTCCCAGGGGCGGGGACCCCATTTTTCGGGAATTAAGGGTTAAAAACCCTTAAAAAAACAAAAAAAAAATTACCAGTCCGGGAACAGCTATGGGGGCTTGTAGGCACAGAGTGGGGGGGCCAGCTTTTGTCGCCCCCCACCCTGCAGCCTACAAGCCCACATAGCCTATGTGGGCCCGGGCTCTTCTGCCCCCCCCCCCCCCTGGGCTTTGGGGAGGCAGGTAATTGGGGGTGCCGGGGGTTAATGGCAAGTCACCTGCTACTTGCCCCAGCCTTGTGAACTGGTATACCAGTTCACAAAGGGTTAAATGTAAAAAAAACAAAAAAAAAAAAAACAGAATATACAGAATATATATATATATATATATATATATATATATATATATATATATATATATATATATTTTTTTTTATTTTTTTTTTTTTATACTTACCTCCCATCCATCCCTGTGTCCCACGCTGATCAATCTGGCTTCTGCTCTCCTGCTCCTGAACACCTATTAAGGTGTTGTCTACCCTCACCCGGACCTGCAGCCGAGGCTGGGAGGCTAGTATAGGGTTTCAAATTATAGGTCAGGGCAGAAATAGGCAAAATGGCCGGGTGTAAGCCCGACTTACCTGCAAGGAAGAGAAGCAGACATCTTCTGACTTGCTCGCCGTCCTGCAGAGAAGGAACTGGGGAATGAGTGGGAGGTCCCAGGTATTTATGGACCGGGAGGGGCTTCTTTTTTGCTTTCATCTCTGCAGAAGTTCGCCCTCTACAGGTAACAACCCATATGTCATGAATAGTGGAAGCGGGGTGTGTGACATACTTGGAATAAGAGCATCAGTTTTTCTGAAAGGTGCAGTAGCCACCAGATAGTATTTCAGACACCTAACCACATCCAAGGAATGCAAGACCCTCTCCTTAGCATTACTAGGATTAGGGCACAAGGAAGGAAGAACAATGTCCTGATTCAGATGAAAGGCAGACACGACCTTAGGCAGAAAATCTGGTTGAAGCGAAACACCACCTTGTCCTGGTGTCTCTCATAGTAGGGGGGCTGGATGGAAAGCGCCGCCAACTCAGAAACATGACTAACAGAGGTGATAGCCACCAAAAAGACAACCTTGAGAGTAAGAATGGCCAGGGCAGCCTCCGGCACAGGTTCAAAGGGAGCACGCTGCAAGGCAGACAAGACCAAGTTCAAATCTCAAACAGGCAACATAGGCTTAAGTGGGGGACGCACATGAGTAACCCCCTGGAAAAAAGTCCTGATCAGAGAATGCTGGGCAAAGGACCTCTGCTGCATAAACTCCAGGATCCTGGGAATAGAGAACACACGACAGGGAAGAGACCTAGACTCACAGCAGTCAATGTAGGCACGCCAAACCCTATAGTAAATGGAAGAAGAAGACTTCTTCCTAGCCTTTATCATGGTATCAACAACAGAGGCAAACAGCCCCTTCTCCATCAAGATGGAGGTTCCAGCAGCCAAGCCGTCAAAGCCAGAGTTTGTAAATTGGGAGGCGTAAGTGACCCTGAGTGAGCAGTTCTGGCACCCTGGGCAGAGCGTACTGATCTACTGCCAGCTGCACCACATCTGTAAAGCACACTCTTCTTGGCCACCTGGGGGCCACCAGGATTGCTGGCACCCCCTCCTGAGCTATCTTGCGCAGAACCCTGCCCAACTGGGGGAATGGAGGGAAAACATACAGGAGCTGAAAGTCCTGCCATGACATTGCTAGGGCATCCGTGGCCAAGGCCAGAGGTTCCTGGGACAGGGAGACAAAGGCCGGGAGCTTGTGATTGTGACGGGACGCAAACAGATCCACATCTGGTTGGCCCCAACGGTGACACAGAGATTGAAACACCCTGTCGCAGAGGGACCATTCTCCCAGGCGAGAGGTCCCCCTGCTCAGAGAGTCTGCCTGCAGATTCTCAACCCCCGGAATGTACACAGCTGATATGCAGGGAACATTGTCCTCTGCCCAGGCCAGGATCAGAGACGCTTCCTTGAGGGCCCCCTTGCTCCAGGTCCCTCCCTGATGATTGATGTAGGCAACTGTCGTCTGGTTGTCCGAGCGTACCTGAACAGGCCGGCCCCGAAGGTGTTGGGTCAAGTGAGCCAAAACCAACCTGATCGCCCTCAGTTCCAGAATGTTGATAGGTGTGTGGGCCTCCTGAGGGCCCCACCGCCCTTGGAACTGCAGGGACTTCCAGAAGCCCCCCCACCAGTCAGACTGGCATCCGTGGTGACAGTCTCCCAGCAGGGGGCCAGAAAGCATCTGCCCACCAACAGGTTCCTGGAGTCTAGCCACCACGAGAGGGACCGCCTGACTAGGAGGGATAGCACAAGGACCTGGTCCAGGGACGCAGGATCCTTGTCCCATACTGACAAGAGGTGGAGTTGCAGAGGCCTCGTGTGGAACTGGGCATAAGGGACCGCCTCGAAGCACGACACCATCAGGCCCACCAGCTGCATTCCCTGCCTGATGGAAGGATGAGGGCAAGATCAGCAGGAAGTTCAGCAGGAACTGAACCTGCGCTAGCAGACTGTCCACCTTCTGCTGAGGAAGAAAAATCCTTGCCTGAACTGTATCCAGATTCATTCCCAGGAAGGGTGTCACCATTTTTAAAAAGGGCTCCAGGTCTTCTCCGGGCAATTACAGACCTGTTAGCTTAACATCCATTGTGGGGAAATTGCTTGAGGGACTATTAAGGGACAACATACACGAATATGTAACTATCCATAATATTATAAGTGACAACCAACACGGTTTTACTAAGGACAGAAGCTGCCAAACTAACCTGATTGGCTTCTATGAGGAGGTGAGTAGAAGCCTGGACAGAGGGGCCGCTGTGGATATAATTTTTCTGGATTTTGCAAAAGCATTTGACACGGTCCCCCATAGACGCTTATTGGGGAAATTGAGATCTTCAGGATTAGAAAACGCAGTTTGTAACTGGATTGAAAACTGGCTGAAAGTGGACCAACACCCAGGATTTTGACTATCCTGGGTATTGGTCCACTTCCTTGGGGCACCCCGATCGGGGGTGCCCCGCTGCCCAAACCCCCCCCCCCCCAAACACCCCGAAAACTCACCTCTCCACAATCCCACGTGACTGCGCTGTCCAATGCCCGCCGACGGACAAGTGACGTCCGTCGGCGGACAAGGGATCGTGCCCGCCGGCCGCCTCTCGCGCCTCACTGTTGACGTGTGCGCGCCCGCGCCGGCCATTCAGAGACGGCTGGTGCAGGCGCGCGCACGTCTGGAGGAGCGCGAGGGAGGTGGCGGCGGCGGAAGCAGCGTCTGGAGAGGTAAGGTTTTTCGGGGTGTTTGGGGGGGTTACACCCCGCGGGACATCCCGATCTCGGATGTCCCGCGGTGTGTGAGATGATCGGCCCGGGAGTCTTATAGATTCCCGGGGCGATCGCCCCTGGGTGTTGGCCCACTTGAAGGATCGTGTGCAGAGAGTTGTGGTTAATGATACCTACTCTGAATGGTTACCAGTTGTAAGCGGTGTACCCCAGGGTTCAGTGCTGGGCCCTCTATTATTCAACTTGTTTATAAACGACATAGAAGATGGAATTAAAAGCACTGTCTCTATTTTTTCAGATGACACAAAGATATGTAGCACAGTGCAGTCTATTGAAGATGTTCACAAGCTTCAGGCTGACTTGGACACATTGAGTGTCTGGGCATCCACTTGGCAAATGAAGTTCAATGTGGAAAAATGTAAAGTCATGCACTTGGGGTCAAATAACCCGAAGGCCACATATGTCCTCGGGGGAGTAAAACTGGGAGAGTCACTTGTTGAGAAGGATCTGGGGGTACTAGTAGATCACAGACTAAATAGCATGCAATGCCAAGCAGCTGCTTCCAAGGCCACCAAGATACTATTGTGCATTAAAAGAGGCATGGAATCACGGGATAGAGATGTAATTTTGCCTCTTTACAAGGCACTGGTGCGCCCTCACCTGGAATATGCCGTCCAGTTCTGGGCGCCCATTCATAGAAAGGACGCTCTGACTCTGGAAAGGGTGCAAAGGAGAGCCACCAAACTAATAAAGGGAATGAAAGATCTTAGTTATGAGGAAAGATTACAATAATTAAATCTGTTTAGTCTTGAGAGGAGGCGATTGAGGGGGGACATGATTAACTTGTATAAATATATAAATGGACCATACAAAAAATATGGGGGAACACTATTTCACGTAAAATCCTCTCTAAGGACAAGGGGGCACTGCCTTCGATTGGAAAAAAAAGAAATTTAGTCTCCGGAGGCGACAATCGTTTTTTACCATAAGAACTATAAATCTATGGAATAGCCTCCAACAGAAGCTTGTTACAGCATCAACCGCTGACAGCTTCAAAAAAGGATTAGATGCTTATTTTGAAGAAAATAACATTAACAGTTACTATTAGTGGTTATCAATAAAAAAAAAAAAAAAAATTAAGACAAAAAATAAAATAAATAGCTTGCCCTATGAAATAAAAAATAACTTCCCCGACCCCAACACCCTTGGTGGAACTTGATGGACATATGTCTTTTTTCAACCGTATTAACTATGTAACTATGTAAGGAGGGAGACAGGGAAGATTTGGGATGGTTGATCACCCAGCCAAATGACTCCAGAGTGGACACTACCAGCTGAGAATCCAGCTCTGCCTGTTGGAGGGACTGAGAAGTGATGAGATTGTCGTCCAAATAGGGCAGCACGCGAATGACCTGAGCAGAGACATCACTCCTGCCAGCACCTTGGTGAACACTCTGGGAGCTGAAGTGAGACCGAAGGGCAATGCCACAAATTGGTAGTGCTGGACCTCCAGAGCGAACCTGAGGAACCTTCGATGACCTTGAAAAACAGGAATATGAAGGTAAGCATCCTTGATGTCCACAGAGGTCATGAAGTCCCCTGGACGCAGGGAACTGATGGCAGAGCGCAAAGTTTCCATGCGAAAGCACCTGCACCTGACAAATTTGTTGAGGATCTTCAAGTCCAGGATGGGCCTGACTGACCCATCTCTTTTGGGCACGTGAAAAGGTTGGAATAGAAACCCTTGCCCCTTTCTCATAAGGGGACCTGACAGATGACCCCCAGCTCCAGAAGGCTTTGCACCGGCAGAACTAGAGCCTGAGCTGACATAGGGTCCTGAGAGATCCGGGATCTTATGAATCTTGCGGGCGGCCAGGCAGCAAACTCTATCTTGTAACCGGAGGACACTACCTCCTGAATCCAGCGGTCTGAGACATGATGCCTCCAGACGTGAGCAAAAAGCTGAAGCCGTCCCCCCACCCGGATGGGTGAGGGCGCCCCTTCATGCCTGAGGGGGGCTGGGGGGGGAAGGCTTAGGCTTGGAGCCCCAGGGCATCCACGTCCTCTGCCCCCACCCCAGAAATCTCCTCGGGCTCCGGTAAGGGAGACCCCCCCTACCGTGGAGCCAGACAGGGGAGGGAAGAAAAACAGCCCTGTCCCCGAAAGGGCCGAGACTGCCGCCTGCGCTGGGGTAACCTGCCTCCCTTAGCAAACAGGTCCAGGCGGTCCCCAAACAGCAGTAGTCCTTTGAAGGGAAACCCAGCGAGACTTTCTTGGCAGCGTTGTCAGCAGCCCACTGGCGCAGCCAAACCGAGCGGCGTATAGCCACCACAAGGACAGAGGTTTGCCACACATCCTGAAGGTATCATCCAAGGCAGAGAGGACATAAGTCACAAAAACCTGACAACGAGTACATTAAACTCCTCACTGGACACATCAGGAGCACCATCTAGGACACTTCTAAGCAGGGTCCTAATAGCCACAGCCGTAATGGCAGAGGCACAGACCGGGCACAGCGCCGTCCCCACACAGGCAAAGGCATGGGATGCCAGCTGATCAATACGCCGGTCCTCACCATCCTGCAGCGTAGTAGAGTCAGGGGAATGCATGCATGACAGAGGTGTCAGATAACCCTAGGACCGGGGAATCCACCTCTGGAGGGGATGACCAATGCTTCACCTCAGCAGGAAAGGGATACCTCTTATCCCAACTCTTAGGGACTCCAAGAAGCCTGCTAGGACGCTCACATTCCTTGAGCACGAGATTATTAAAATGGGCTTGCTCAGGAAACTCTAAATGTGGCTTAGCAGTATGAAACAACCCCCCCTGCTGCCTGGGGGCCGCAACCGGGGGAGAGATAGACCGTACCTCAAAAATCTAAGCCAACAGCCTATCCGTATCATCTGGGGCCCAGGGGTCAGAGCCAGAATCATCATGACCCCTGGGCCTCTCATCAGATGACTCCAAGTCAGAGAATAGCTCCCCTTCTTCCAAAGGGGTATAACCAGACAGTTCCAAGAACTCATCAGCCTCCATAGGGAAAAGAGTGACATCAAGCATTAAGTGCCGCTTTTTAGCAGAGGCCTTACGAGCCAAGGTATTAGCAAGCAACTTCTCAACATTAGCCAGTCTGGAAGACACATCAGGTTGAGAATCCCCACTGGTATGCAACTCAATGGGAGTCAAATTTAAGCTTGGGGGAATAGGTGACGCCATACGAGGCGCAGGCCCAGCTACTGGTAAACCAGGCTGCAGCGCAAGCACCTGCTGGTCACAAGGTATACAGACCCGCACATTGTCAGCACTAGTAGGGGACACCCCACAAGCTACACACAGCTGGGCTTGTCCCAAAGGAACCCCGAGCACATTATCCTGAGACGCCTCCATATGGTGATTATAGCGGCACAATAGGCCAATAGGGATTAACACTAAAAAAGCAACCCGGGATGCCCCAATAGCCCGCTAGGGAAGTGGGAGTAATTTAGCCTACATAGTATATGGTCACTGGGCCCCAATTGGGATGCCTTTCATAAAACTTGACCTTTATCTTTGCTACAAATCCTTGTTATCGTTGTTAATTATTTATTCATAAGTTTGTATACATAGAGAGACTCTAGGGCACCATCTGGGATGCCCTAATATATTCAGGGATATCCAGGTACTCTTGGGGATGCCCTATATATTCAGGGATATCCAGGTACTCTTGGGGATTCCCTTTATCACTGTTATATATCTGTTATTGTTCCTTTTACTGTTTCATTTATTGGTGGGATACTTGGGCTTTAGTTGAGATTCCCTTGATCATGGAGAAACATTTTACAGATTATAAATTGTCATATTTGTATACTTATTGCATATTTAATAATTATTATTATATATAGCTTATTCCAACCAGTATCCTATTTTTTGGTTATGGATTTCATCAAGTTTATATTCATATCCTGATATTTATTATTCTTATTAATCTGATGTAATTTATAGTTTTTTGTTTGGGATAATATTTGAATTACCTACTCATATGTATATATCAATTCATAGGAGTTTGCTTAATTATGATCATATGTATATTTATTATGGATATTACATGTATATTCATTTCGTATTATAGTATTTAAATTTCCCTTTTTTTGGGCAGTGTGCCATTACCATTTATGGACTGTCGTTTACATTTGTCCCTGGCATAGCTATTGGCCCTTTCCATATCGTTATATTATCTTTACCAATCATTATTGACTTGATTCTCCTCCTCTTGTCCTCAAGCATGTTTTCCTTTCTTTCCCCTGGATGCAGCGCTGGGTGTCCGCGCCGAGTTTGCTGCCCCCTAGCATTTATTGCTGTCGAGTTGTGAGAGTTTTGACAGGGCTGGCATCCCCGCGTCTCCTTGCCGACGCTTCCGCCTCATGCGGGCGCCGCGGCCAATCGGCACGGGTCTTACATCCTGCTCCGATTGGTCCGCGGTTCTCGCCCCTCATTGGCGGTTCCGTTGGCGATGCCGGCGGTGACGTCACCTCTTCCTCGCAGGCCAGCGAACCCGGAAGTCGGCTGCGGCGCTGCTTCAATGGGGTAAGTTCCTTAATTGATGAGATGTTATACTGTGTTTGACTAAGGACCAGATGATGTCCGAAACACGTTAGAGCTTACAATCTAGGATTGCCATCAGGGTCAGGTATGTGTTTTTAACCCTTTCGCTGCCAGCCTACCTGCAGCATTTGCCACTCCCTGTTGCCAGACGATGTTTCACCATTTTGCGCTACACATATTCAACTGTCATTTTTGAAGGGATTTCCAGGGATTTCCCAGGAAAATTATATATTGTTTTTTTCAACAGAGTCTGGGCTTTAACATGAAATGTCTTGTTTGTATTTTTTAGGTGTATTCTCAATTTTTTTGGGTGAAATGTGTGAAAAAAAATACAAAAAAAACATTTTTTTACAATTTGTAGAGTTTTTTTGTAATAAAAAATGTAAGTTTGTCAATAAAATCTTATTGCGTGAGAAACCCCAATTTCTCCCGGTTACAGCGATACCACATATGTATAGGTAGACACCCTTTCCTGCCCAGAAGCCTTTTATAGCTGCTGGATGACAAATGGTTAATTAAAAAAAAAATGACATAGGGTCCCCCTTCCCGGGGAGGGGGACCCCATTTTTTTTGGGATTTTTAAGGGTTAAAAACCCTTAAAAATCCAAAAAAAAAAATGACGTGGGGTCCCCCTTACCCAAAGTAACCAGCCCGGGACCAGCTATGGGGGCTTGTAGGCACAGAGTGGGGGGGCCAGCTTTGGTGGCCCCCCCACCCTGCAGCCTACGAGCCCACATAGCCTATGTGGGCCCGGGCTCTTCTGCCCCCCCCTGGCCTTTGGGGAGGCAGGTAATGGGGGTGCGGGGGTTAATGGCAAGCCACCCGCTAGGGCAGGTGACTTGCCACCCCCCCAGCCTTGTGAACTGGTATAAGGGGTCTCATGGACCCCTTACCAGCTCACAAAGGGTTAATGTGAAAAAAAAACACCACACAATAATAAAAAGTATTTTATTAGAAAAAAAAAAAATTTTTTTTACTGTACTTACCTTCGATTGCAAGCTCTTGTCCCTCGCCGCTCAGCTGACAGATGCCAGTGATCGGCATCCAGAGAAGGAGAAGGCAGGAGATCAGAGGATCTCCTGCCACCTCCTTCCAGGGCACCGATCACCGGCATCTGAGAAGCTGAGAAGGCTGAAGCCTGAGATCGGGGCCGGGATGACTTCATAAGCCCCGCCCCCAAGGGGGCGGGGCTTAGAGGCATGATGGCGGCCGCCATCGTGAAGAAGAGAGGAGAGAGCCTCCCAGGCTCTCTCCTGAAGATCGGTAAGTCCTGGGGGGGGATCGGAGGCCCCCCAGGTGAAGAGGAGGGACAGCGGGAGCCAGCGCACACACAGGTAAGTGAATGTCATTTTTATTTTTTTTTTTTTTTACAGTTAGAAGCTGCTGCTGCAGAAGCGGGGGGGGGGGGCGGCCTATTCCGGGGGCTCTCCTGGAGCCATCCGACCCCCCACGGGGGATCGGATGGCACCAAATTAAAGAGGAGACCCGGCCGGATCCAACAAGGGGTCAGGTGAGTATTTGTTGTTTTTACTTTTTAAACTACAAGCGAGGAAAGTCAAGCACGTAACACCTACGGGCTTGGCACTTAAGGCCCAGCCAAGCCAGCACGTAGGTGTTACGTGCTTGGCAACAAAAGGGTTAAGGCTGTTTGCATTGGATATATTTTTTAAAGGACTTCAATAAATCTTCATTTTAAGGAGTGCTGATCTTCAATTTGTTTTTCTGGCTGTACAGGGGCTTGGGATGCCCCGGGTCATGCACCCTGCCATAGCTTTATAAATCAGTGTGCATTTATTTGCTCTCATCATTGGAGTAATTTACACACTAGGCCTAACAAGTTTAATAACTAAATAGAGGGAGTAGGGCCGGGAGAAACCAATAGAGTTCGACCCGTCTGAAAGACATAAGCGAAGAGAACCCCATAAGTGACATGTATAATGACATAGGGTAAATAAAGCCACCCGCGAGGGCACTCACGGACCACGGTAGGTAGATGGCAGCCACGCAGCAGGCGAATCCAGAGAAAAATGGCGCCAGGCATATCTCGAGGGGCGGGCTGCGGAGACAGTGACGCGCCATCCGCGTGCCCCGCCCCCCGAAGAGCGCGAAGCAGCACACGTGACAAGCAGCCAATAACAGCGCACCAGCCACTTAACATAGGGCCCACCAATAGACAAAGGCAAGGGGCAATAGAGCGGGAGGGGCATCCCATAGAGGCTCACCATATGCCTATACCGCCTACCCTTTGGTGGGGGCCTGCGGTGGAGCAGCGCTCCTAAGCACCTGACAGCGGTGCTGCCTACCATCACCCCGACCAGCGCAGCCAAGGCTGGGAGGCACATTAATATGGAACGGGTGGGAATAGTCCTACAGGGCCGCAGGCTAATAGCCCCGCTCACCTGCGAGAAGAGAGAGCCATCTTCTGGTCCTTCGCAGTCCAGACTGCAGAGAAATTCGGGGGATTTGTGGGAGGTCCCGGGTATTTGAGGGGCCGGGAGGAGCCAATTTCGCGGTCTCTGCAGTCCAGCGCCATCTGGCGGAGTAATACCCAAGTGTAAGGATTCTTATCTGGAGCAGGACGTACTGTATACTAAGAATATAGCAATAATAAAACTATTTCTGCACAACGGGGAAACAGCAAATAAATATAGAGATGGTCATTTATTTGCATACAATAGACAGGAACCTACTCCACACATCATTAGATACAGAGGAAGCTGATGCAAATGCACACAAGATAAACAAGCAGACACACAGTCAAACACAATGGCTGCCTTCCAGCATCTAAAGTATACTTGTACAGACAACAGCTGGTATCAGACAGATGCCCGCTGTATATAAACCATGATGAATAGTTATCGGATCCATGGCAACTGCTACATTCTCATTTTAAGGAATACACATCAGGATAGAACGTGCAATCCTGTTGTACAAGTAGCCAATCTTCATACAGGCTTACCAACACCTTGGAGAATACCAGTCTGACCAAACCAACTCTAGTAAGAACAGATATGCCCATCCAAAGAGGGTTTATAACCTTCCAGCCAGGGCTGGTCTTTCCACTGAGCCTCAACTTTCAGGATTGCACTAGTTATGGGAGCAAGACCTGGTTATGAGTAGCAGTCACCATTTTAAACTTTAAAGTGGTATTTGCCTGGACACAGGCACATTTTAATTTACCTGGATCTGAAGAAGCTACTCAAATTCCCGAGCCCAGGAATGTTACCTTTATTATGCATATACATCAGATTCATCTATTGCTACTTATAGGCAAACGGTGGTGCACAAAATGCAGAGCCCCAAAGCTTCCATGAGACTAGTGATGGCACAATTTAGATTGCCTACATTTGTTCTACACCAGGCAAGACCAGGTCCATAGCCACAAGGGACAATGTACAAAAACAGTGGGACAGAATCCTTAAACTGGCAAACAGTTCCAGCAGATCACTACAGGCCTAGGTCAAGATGTCAGCACTGCATAGCGTTGCTTGTTCCAATGGTCCAAAATCGCCTTCAAAGGGGATTGCTGTCTAGTGATCCATTATGTTCTGCAAGTGAAACCAGACATCACATTCTAAGTCTAGGGGGCACAGCAAGCATCAGGAAGGGTTTCCACAACATTGCGCTACAGGTGTTCCACCAAACTCGCACTAGTGCTTTTAAAGGCCATCATGGTAAACAACGAGAGATGCTGGAATGGAGCGATATCCTCTTCAGCCAGAAATCCTGCTTTTGCCTTATATAATAGTCAGCAGTTTGTCTGAAGACCACATGGGCAATACTAGGAAGATGCCCTCACAAGACATCACACCAATCCTACTCCTGGAATTATGGGTTGTGTAGCATAATGTATGGTAGC
This sequence comes from Gastrophryne carolinensis, assembly GCA_027917425.1. NCBI lineage: Eukaryota > Metazoa > Chordata > Amphibia > Anura > Microhylidae > Gastrophryne > Gastrophryne carolinensis. The sequence continues at coordinate 437,384,967 of CM051234.1, read as the reverse complement.
CCTCTAGTCTTCTTCATGTCAGATACTCTTAAGAGCTTGACGTTAAAATGATTTGGTCATGGAACGAGTAATACTGCCATTTCTCCAAAATGCTCCAGTTCACAAGATGCTCATGCTACTGTGAGTAAGACAACACCAGACCGCACTTTACAAACGATCCACAAAACACAGTCTCATCTAAAAACCCTGCATTTAAAAAAGGACACCAATCTACCCCCCATGCAATTCACTTTTAAGTAGATATAAAAAATTACTTGACCAAAGCAGATATCAAAAGGATACCTAAAAGGGCGTGTCAACCAAAGCCTCCCCACACCTTAGTAGATTGCAAGAAGACATTGTTTTGAAAGTTTAAGAAAGGCATGTGACGGCAATGGGAGACGTTCGATACAACATCTGAAAAATCCACACCATATGATCAGAAGAACAATACTGCAGCAGCAAACTTTTTTTTTTTTTATTTGACTGGACTTTAGGCTCACCAGCACCCATCTCATAAGTATTTACCGGATGTTTCGCTCCATATGGAGCACCCAGGGTTTAGAGTGGGAAAAGAAATAAAAAAAAAATGTCCTGAACCAAAAGGTGTGCTTAAATCCTCCCTCCCAATCGCCCCATTACAGACAGTGTGTGGCACCCCCACCATTACAGACAGTGTGCAGAACCCCCCCAATCACTACATTACAGACAGTGAGCAGCACCCCCATTACAGACAGTGGCGTTGCTCATTGTATTCCCCCAACTTTTTAGGGGGACGTATGCGTCTTATGGAGCGAAAATACAGTATTTCATCTATATTTTACCATTTATTTGTTGCCATTGGGTTTACAGTATTTTTCCTGTAATTGTTCCTTTTTTATTGCACTGTTATCCTTATCAGTATGATTATTGGTCAAAACTTGCACCTGCACACCGCACAGTCCAGCATGCGTCTTCTTTTAGGAGGGAGCAGCTGCCTACACCAAGATGTAAGTCTGCCCCTCTGGATGCCACGCTATCCTTTACAGTGTGGGGAGGGGGCAGCTAAGGCACTTGCAAAAAATGAAGTAGACATGCAGAGGAACAAACTTTTGTCCCGGTGTCTGTTCCTTCATGAATTAGGACCTCAATCGTTAATTTGAAAAAAAAAAAAAAAAAAAAAAAAAAACAGCTGGACAGATAAGGTGGACAATAGGTATATATATACTGTATTTTTCACCCTATAAGACGCACTTATTTTTCCCTAAAAGTGGGGGGAAAATGTCAGTATGCCTTATCGGGCAAATGTAAAAAAAAAAAAAAAAAAAGTAAACTCACGGAGGGATGGAGGCATTGTGGGCCTATGGGGAATGGGAGGGGGTGCTACACTGCACATGCACATTGTATTGGGGATGCCCGCACACTGCCTGTATTTGGGGGGGGTGATGCCCGCACACTGCCTGTATTTGGGGGGGGATGCCCGCACACTGCCTGTATTTGGGGGAGGGGATGCCTGCACACTGCCTGTATTTGGGGGAGGGGATGCCCGCACACTGCCTGTATTGGGGGGGATGCCCGCACACTGCCTGTATTGGGGGGGGATGCCCGCACACTGCCTGTATTGGGGGGGGATGCCGCAGCACTGCCTGTATTGGGAGGGATGCCGCAGCACTGCCTGTATTGGGAGGGATGCCGCAGCACTGCCTGTATTGGGGATTCTGCTTACTGTCTGTAATGTGAGGTCTGTAATGGTGTGATCGGGGGGAATTCTGCACACTGTCTAAATGGGGTGATTGGTAGAGGGTTTTTTTAGCACGGTAGTTTAATAACTTCTTTGATAGCATGCCAAGGCAGGCAAGTACAGGTTTTTCACACATGGTGCCATTCTTAATACTGAATAATTTGAGATGAATTATTCTTTTTTTATCATTTGCATATCATTAACATGTCGATCAATACTGTGATATCCATAATTCCACAACGTTTCCTTCTTGGTGTTCCAATTTCAATGTTGAGAAGAGTAATATTTTGACCTATTTTAGGCAGACCACCACCTTTCAGTCAACACTTGTGATGACCTTTCTGATTGTTCTAATTAGGCTAAATAATCACCAATTCAGGACACAGAAAGCAAAAATCATAATATATATAATTATTTTTTTTTAAAGTTATATTTTCTCTACAATGAATAGTGGGTTTCAGAATGCTCTGTGGAGTAGAGAAAAAAAATTATCCATAACCTGTACAGAAATGTTAAGAAAGCGTCCCCTTAGCGTTAAGAGGATTAGCCAACTTGTCCGATTAGTGAAGGGCCAGATTATTCATCGTTGTTATTGGGTCATTCAGAACAGAATTATGTACTAGATGTTTTTCCTTGTCATTTAATTGCAGCTACTGCCAACTCCCCAACTCTGTTCAGGGGCTATTACTGATAGTCAGGATTTCTTTTCCACGTGCAGCAGAAGGACATGGGGGGGGGGGTCTTCTGCCCTGTGAACAGATAAAATGCATTGTTCAGAATGCGGGTATTTATCCCATACTTCCTTTTCTGAATGTGCCATTATGACCTCAGGAAGGAAAGTAAACTCAGCCACAGGAAGTTAGAAAAGTGACTTCTCAATTCTCTACAGCAAATCAGTAAAACAAATGTGAACATCCCAGTGTCTCATTACACACATTCCCTACACACGAGAGGTGTGACATCAACAATGTCTTCTTAACCTAGAAACAAGTATTAGATCAAACCAGTTACGTGACTCATGTGGTTGGTTCGATGACAAGACTCCAGCATCCCTCCCAGTTCTTGCAGCTCGCACGTTTATTGAAATCTACAACAATGGCTTGATCGGTTACACCTAGCAACCCCTGCGCAGCCCATAAGCAAGCAGCAGTACTACAAAGACTCTGGCCTACAGAGGTTTGGGTACTTACAATAAGTTTGAATTACCACCTTTATAATGTGGCCATTGTGCAGGGCTAGGTTTATTATTCTGGTTGCAGATTAGATCCAGGATGGGGGAACTTCAAGGGTCTCAACAGATTTGTCAGGTTCAAACACTTCCGCATGGAGACCTTACGGTCGGTGGTGAGCTCTCTTCAGCCAGGCAATTTCATGACCACTGTGGACATCAAGGATGCCTATCTGCACGTTCCTGTCTTCCTGGGACACCAGAGGTTCCTGAGGTTCGCTCTGGGGGATCAACACTACCAGTTTGTGGCCTTGCCGTTCAGCATCACCTCGGCCTCCCGGGTGTTCGTCAAGGTGCTGGCGGGTGTCATGGCCCTTCTGAGGAGCCAGGGCATTCACGTTCTTCCTTACTTGGACGACCTTTTGATTGCTGCTCCATCTTTGCATCAGGCAGAGAGGGATACTCGGTTGGTAATGTCCACCCTTGAGTCCTTCTGTTGGGTGATCAATTATCCCAAGTCTTCTCTCTCTCCTTCATCGGTAAGATCCTTCCTGGGAATGACACTGGATACTTCTCAGGTCAAGGTGGTTCTTCCTCAGCAGAAAGTGGAAGGCCTTCAGATGCAGGCGTGGGCCTTGTTGGCTTGCCCTCATCCCTCCATCCGTCTGGGGATGCAGTTGGTGGGTCTCATGGTGTCTTGCTTCGAGGATGTGCCCTTCGCTTAGTTCCACATGAGACCCCTTCAGTTGAATCTTTTGACCGTCTGGGATCGGAGTCAGGAGTCCTTGGAGCAGGGATTCACTCTATCCCCTCTGGCCAGACAGTCCCTCTTGTGGTGGCTGGACTCGAGGAATCTTCTAGTGGGCAGGTCCTTTTTGCCTCCATGCTGGGAGATTGTCACCACAGACGCAATCTGACCGGTTGGGGAGGGGTTTGGCAATCGCTGAAGTTCCATGGCCAGTGGGGCCCTCAAGAGGCCCACGTGCCTATCAATCTCTTGGAGTTGAGTGCGATCAGGTTGGTTCTCTTCCAGTTGACTCCCCACCTTCAGTGTTGTGTGGTCAAGGTCCGCTCGCACAATCAGACGGTGGTCGCCTACATCAATCATCAGGGAGGGACTCGGAGCAAACGAGCCCTCAAGGAAGTGTCCCTGATATTGTCTTGAACCAGGAAGCAGATGCCCTGAGCAGAGCGACGTCTCGCCTAGGGGAATGGTCTCTCGACAACAAGATCTTTCATGCCCTGTGTCGCCGCTGGGGTCAGCCAGACGTGGACCTGTTTGCGTGCCGTCACAATCACAAGCTTCCAAGATTCGCATCTCTGTCAAGAGATCCTCTGGCCTTCGCCACGGACACGCTGGCATTTCCTTGGAAGGAGTTGACTCCTTTATGTCTTTCCTCCCTTCCCTCTGTTGGGTCGTATGCTGCGCAAGATAGTCCAGGAGGGGGTACCAACCATCCTAGTGGCCCCCCGCTGGCCGAGGAGGGTATGGTTTGCAGACGTCGTCCAGATGGCGGTTGATCATTACGTCCTGCCAGACGTTCCAGAGCTCCTCACTCAGGGACAGCTGCGCCACCCCAATTTACAAACGCTGGCTTTGACGGCTTGGCTGCTGAAACCTCCATCCTGATGAATAAGGGTTTGCCGGCTTCGGTCGTCAGTACTATGATTCAGGCTCGGAAAAAATCCTCTTCTATGATTTATTACAGGATCTGGCACACTTGCATTGCCTGGTGTGGATCTAAGGCCTTCCCTTGCCGCACCTTCTCCCTTTCCAGGATTCTGGAGTTTCTTCAATATGGTCTAGAGTCGGGTCTACAACTGAGTACCCTCAAGGGACAAGTTTCTGCCTTGGCCATTTTTTTTCCAAGGATCTTTCACTAATCATAGGCTAATCATAGGCTTGTCAAAACCTTTTTCCAGGGAGTCACTCATGTACGTTCACCATGTAAGCCTCTGCTACCGGTGTGGGATTTGAACTTGGTGCTTTCTGCTCTTCAGGGTCCCCCCTTTCGAGCCCCTGTGCGATGCTGCTCTTTCTATTCTGACTATTAAGGTGGCCTTTTTGGTTGCTATCACTTCGGTGCATCTCTGAGCTGGCGGCGCTTTCCATGAAACCTCCTTATTTTGAGCGGCATCAGGATAAGGTGGTGTTCTGTCTTAGGCCGGAATTCTTGCCCAAGGTCGTTTCTGCCTTTCATCTCAATGAGGACATTGTCTTACCTTCCTATTGTCCTGCCCCTGCTAATTTCAAGGAACGGAACCTTCATTCTCTGGATGTGGTCAGGGCACTCAAGTATGAGTCATTTCGGAAGTCTGATTCTCTTTTTGTCCTTCCTTCTGGACCTAGTGGATTTGGCTGGAGGCAAGCCCTTCCTATCAGTAAGTGGATTAGACAGGCGGTGGTGCAAGCATACTCTGCTAAGGGGAAGGAACCCCCTTTCCGTGTTACAGCTCACTCCACTAGGGCTATTGATGCCTCTTGGGCCTTCCAGCACCAGGCTTCAGTTGAACAGGTTTGTAAGGCCGCTACTTGGTCTTCGGTTTATACTTTTTCCAAGTTTTACAAAGTTGATGTAAAGGCCTCAGCTGACGCCGTTTTTGGCTGCAAGGTGCTTCAGGCGGTAGTGGCTTGAACTGCCTGCCATTGCTCTCTGGGGATCCCACCCTTCTTTTTTGGACACTGCTGTTGGATGTCCCACATGTAAAGAATTGAAATGAAGCAAGCCGTGCTGTACACCTAGAAAAATAAAATTCTGTGATTACTCACCTGTAGAATTGTTTTTACGCTATACAGCAAGGCTTGCTTCATCCCACCCTTGTTATCGTTGTTCTTTTGCCTTGTTATGATGATTTTTGTTGAGAGAGTTTTCTTTTAGTGGGCTGTGTTTTACTAACATGGTCCTTGCCTCCAGGCTTCTTGCATTACTGCTTTCAAACACTGGGGTCTTCTGTGTAATTCTGGCCCTTTTATGGGCCGGGAGGGGCCACAAGTCTTCCTGCAGTCGATTGCGCCACCTGTGGCGGATTACCCAAATGTAAAGAATTGAAATGAAGCAAGCCGTGCTGTACACGTAAAAATACAATTCTGTGAGTACTCACCTGTAGAATTGATTTTGTAGTATACAGCACGTCCTGTTCCAATAATTCCTTACACTTAGGTTATTCCGCCACAAGGTGGCGCAGTGGACTGCAGAAAGAGTTGTGGCCACTCCCAGCCCCATAAACAGCCAGGAACCTCCCACCAATTTCCAGTGTTGACAAGCAGTTATACAAGAAGCCGGGAGAATCAAAAAATGCATAAGAACCCAAAATGAACTTTTGAACAATCACCATACAGAGGTAACCAAGAAAAACAACAAGGGAGGGATGGAACAGGACGTGCTGTATACTAAATCAATTCTACAGGTGAGTACTCACAGAATTGTATTTTTCCAAGTATAAAGCACGTCCTGTTCCAATAATTCCTTACATTTGGGACATCCATCCAAAAGCAGTGTCCGTAAGGTAGGGTGGGATCCCCAAAGAGCAACGGCGGGCAGTTTAAACCACTGCCGCCTGAAGAACCTTGCGGCCAAAAGCAGCATCAGCTGAGGCCCCAACATCAACCTTGTAAAACTTGGAAAAAGTATGAACAGAAGACCAAGTAGCGGCCTTACAAACTTGTTCAACAGAAGCCTGGTGCTGAAAAGCCCAGGAGGCACCAATAGCACGAGTGGAATGAGCAGTAAGGCAGAAAGGAAGTTCCTTCCCCTTAGCAGAATAGGCTTGCACCACCGCCTGACGGATCCACTTGCTGATAGTGGATTTTGCCGGAGGCAAACCCTTCCTAGGTCCAGAAGGGAGAACAAAAAGAGCATCAGTCTTCCTGAATAATTCAGTAGCTACCAAATAAAACTTCAGAACCCTGACCACATCCAAGGAGTGCAGAGTCCGCTCCTTGGAATTAGCAGGATTAGGACACAATGAAGGCAAAACAATGTCTTGATTAAGATGAAATGCCGACACCTTAGGCAGGAAATCTGGCTTATACCGAAACCCCACCTTGTCCTGGTGTCTCTCAAAGTAAGGAGGTTTGATGGAAAGAGCCGCCAACTCAGAAACACGCCTAATAGAAGTGATAGCCACCAAAAAGGATACCTTAAGAGTCAAAATGGACAAAGCGGCCTCACGGAGAGGCTCAAAAGGAGGACCCTGCAAGGCAGATAAAACCAAATTCAAATCCCAGAAGAAAAGGTCGCATGTGAAACTGAGCATAGGGTACCGCCTCGAAGCAAGACACCATCAGGCCCACCAGTTGCATCCCCTGCCGGATGGAGGGATGAGGACAAGAAAGAAAAAACTGGGCCTGAGCCCACCTTCTGTTGAGGGAGAAAAACCTTGACCTGAGAAGGAACCAGAGTCATGCCCAGAAAGGACCTCACCAGTGACGGAGACAGAAAAGACTTGGGATGGTCGATCACCCAGCCGAAGGACTCTAGTGTGGACACCACCATCTGGGTATCCAGTTCTGCCTGATGGAAGGACTAAGACGTGATCAGAATGTCGTCCAAATAAGGAAGGATGCGAATGCCCTGAGATCTCAACAGAGCCATCACGCCCGCCAGCACTTTGGTGAATACCCTGGGAGCCGAGGTGATACCGAAAGGTAAGACCACAAATTGGTAGTGCTGATCCTCCAAAGCGAACCTCAGAAATCTCTGATGATCTGGGAAGATAGGTACATAAAAGGTAAGCGTCCTTGATGTATGCGGATGTCATGAAGTCACCCGGGCGCAGAGTATTGACTGCTGAGCGTAGGGTCTCCATGCGAAAGTGCTTGAATCTGAAACTTGTTGAGGCGCTTTAAATCCAGGATGGGCCTGAGGAACCCATCCTTTTTGGGAACCGTAAATAGATTGGAGTAGAAGCCTCTGCCCCTTTCCCTAAAAGACACTGGGCAGATGACCCAACTCCAGAAGGTTTCAGAACGCAAGCCCTGAGCTGACAGGCGGTTTTGAGCCATCCAGGATCTGATAAATCTTGTATCCAGAAGACACCACCTCCTGAATCCATCTGTCTGCAACACGTAGCATCCAGACATGGGCAAAGTGCCGAAGCAGTCCCCCCACCCGGATGGGTGAGGGCGCCTCCTCATGCCTGAAGGGGCTTGGGGGAGGATTTGGGCTTGAGACCCCATGAGAGCCCAGGACGGCCTCATCCTCTACCACTGCCCCAATAGTCATCGCGTGCCCCAGCAAAGGAAACTCCTCGACCAGCCCTGGAAGCGCGGAAGGAGGGGAGAGAAGCACCGGTCCCCCGAAAGGGCCGTAACGGCCTCCTACGTTGAGGCAGCCTACCGCCCATAGCAAACAAGCGTTCACCAAAGAGCCGTAGCCCCTTAAAAGGAAAACCAGTGAGGGCCTTATTAGCAGCATTATCAGCCACCCACTGATTTAGCCAGAGAGAGCGTCGTATAGCCACCACTACTACGCATTCTAATGGCATCATCCATGGCAGAAAGAATATATGCAACAAATTCATAGCAAAGTAGATGGGATCTATAATCCTCTCCTCCCACGTCATCAGAGGCCCCATCTAAGAGACACTTAAGCAGCCCTTTAATAGCAATAGCCGTTATAGCAGAGGCACAAACCAGACGCAGCGCATCCCCCACACAGGCAAAGGCGCGACAGGACAGCTGGTCCCGACTGCAGAGAAACACTGGAAATTGGTGGGAGGTTCCTGGCTATTTATGGGGCCGGGAGTGGCCACAAGTCTTTCTGCAGTCCACTGCGCCACCTTGTGGCGGAATAACCCAAGCGTAAAGAATTATTGGACCAGGACGTGCTGTAAACTTGGAAAAACAATTCTACAGGTTAGTAATCACAGAATTGTATTTTTACAGCATTTTCATCAACCACAGGCATTAAGGCAATCAAATTACAAGGTACTAACCCCATAGCATCACAGTGATTTTGTTTAAAGCAGACCCACAACCTGGTTAAAGTGAAGGGACAGCCAGTTAAAAAATAAATAATTTGCCGAGCTGACCCTAGTCCACGCTCCTGTGTAGCCCTCAGCTGACCCTAGTCCACGCTCCTGTGTAGCCCTCAGCTGACCCTAGTCCACGCTCCTGTGTAGCCCCCAGCTGACCCTAGTCCACGCTCCTGTGTAGCCCTCAGCTGACCCTAGTCCACGCGCCTGTGTAGCCCTCAGCTGACCCTAGTCCACGCTCCCGTGTAGCCCTCAGCTGACCCTAGTCCACGCTCCTGTGTAGCCCTCAGCTGACCCTAGTCCACGCTCCCGTGTAGCCCTCAGCTGACCCTAGTCCACGCTCCCGTGTAGCCCTCAGCTGACCCTAGTCCACGCTCCTGTGTAGCCCTCAGCTGACCCTAGTCCACGCTCCTGTGTAGCCCTCAGCTGACCCTAGTCCACGCTCCTGTGTAGCCCTCAGCTGACCCTAGTCCACGCTCCTGTGTAGCCCTCAGCTGACCCTAGTCCACGCTCCTGTGTAGCCCTCAGCTGACCCTAGGTAGCCCTCATGTTCCAACCTGCAAACTCTATTTGCAGCTGTCAGTCACATGGGGTACGAGACCTTATAGAAAAACACCACCACAACACAAGGGAGCCGAGTGCGTTGCCAGTCGCATCTCCCGCTCACCACCTTCTAGTCATGGCGTGCACGTGCCACCCATTCAGAAAGGCTGGGCACAGGTACATCTAGAAGTGAGCGGGGATGCAGCGACATGGCAGAGATGTGGTGAAACTGGCAATGGCAGGGGGGGGGTCACAGCGAGGCATCCCAATTCGTGATGCCCCAATATGTGGAACCCAAAAGGCTCTGCAGTCTTTTAGACTCTAGGGACTCAGATGTTCCTCTTTAAACCTGACACCCTTCCATCCCTCCCCAGAGAAATTCAGATTGCTTCACATAAAAGTAAATTTACCTTTTTTTTAACTCCTGCTGTAGTCAATTTTAAACACATGGAGCCGATTACCACCTGCAAAGAGGAATTTTATGTTAGCTGAACCCAGGCAGCAGCATGGCTGGGAAATGAAGCTCCGAAATGGCAGATACCAGGAGAAAAACTGAGGTGGCCTTTCAGTTTTGAGTTGGTGTAGGACCAATTGTAAGTGCTCACAATTATTCAGTACCATGCATGCAGATGGAGCAAGGGAGATTTATTTTCCGAATGTGAAAGCTTGTTGGTCTAGTTTAAGTATAAATTCAAACTTTTAGGCTACTTAGATGCCCAGGTGCCGAATGAAGCAGGAGCTCCAGCAGGTATTTCCAACCTGTAGGTCTGCTTTAAAGAGAAATAAAAACCTAAAAAAGTGACCCAAAGGCTGTTCTGCCCCCCACACACATATTTCGAATATGGGACACTCATCGGCCTGCAGTCACCAAGAACAGCCTAAAATGAGGCATTAGTTCCTAAAGCTTCAGCAGCCAAATTTGGTCTTCATGTGAAAGGCTACAGCCAATGAGTTTAGCCTAGCCAGCATGCAGGGCTTGCACTCATATGGGTTGAAGACGTAAAAGGTAAGCTTTTTTTTTTTCATTTTTTCAGAAGGACAAATTTGGGACGCATAAATTGCGACAGCTTAACAAATCGCTAGGACAACACAACATTGTAAGACGTGTGACCAATGTTGACACTATCAAAAATTAACTTTGTGACTTGTTAAGCTCTCACAATTTAAGCAACCCTTTCGAGGCCCTCAGAAATGGTCCGCTTATGTAGAGGGGAGTATATTAATTTTGTACCCACACTAAAATCCCCTTCCTACAATATTCACTTAAAATATTATATTATTATATATTATAACCTCCCAGTTTGGCATAAGCAGTGCAGGAAAGAAGAATGATTAACCATGACAGAATAGGATGAAATGTGTGCCCAAAAGAAAGGCTATTCCACTTCATGGAGCCCTACATTTTTATCCCGTATTCAAGTAGCATGTATGTGCACAGTACCATCCACAACAAAGAGACTGGACAGGAAAAACATGTCAAATGCCCCTGAGGTCCAGAGCCAAGAAACAGACCACAACAGGGATAGATATCACAATTGTAGACTTGTAATCTTTATGTAGACCGATTACGCAGTCCTAATCATACCAAATAACAGCCATAACAGAAAAAAAAAAGGATCTAAATAGCCTCTTGACACCAGCCACAAAAAAGGCTCTAAATGGTCTAACAACACCCATCACCTATAAAGGTTGCCCTTAGAATGTGCAATCCCCATTGGTAGCTGCAACACGACAGAGGAAGAATGGGAAGCTGGTTTTGGATTTTACAGGGCAAAACTTGTCCCACTTCGGCATAGGTCTGCTTTGAAGGCTTATAAGCAGTTTGATTGAAATAAAAAGGTTAAAGCTATAAAGAATATTTCTCTAGGTGAGCAGTTTTAAAAGAAAATCCTGGTTATATAGGATTAGGAGCAATAAATAACTTCTAGTTTACCATGTGAATTTTAGTCCCTAATTTGAAGTTCCTTCTCAGTCAGGGGTACGATCTGCCCGAGAGTGATAATAAGCGGTGCCCTTTGCACTTTTCTTGTCTCCACGTAACCTATTACATATTCAGAAATTGTCCAACTATGCAGAAAAAGTCACAGAACAAGGCTCAGCATTGAGGCACATTATGGCCTTTGTCTGAGGAAGCTCTGTACTGTAAGAATTCACTGCTGAGCAGACAAGGAGTCCAGATTTCACTCTGCCCTTTAAACTCAGAAAATGTGATTAAGGGTTATTTAATTGGTTCCACTCGTATTTTCTAGAATTTTATTCTGGCCATATCCTTATTTTCTACAAAGCACCAAATTGATGGGGCACAAAAGCAACCCTAAAACGTTAATTCAGAAGTGTCTTTTTAAGATGCACTATTTATGTGCCGGCAAGAAAATCTTTTTTTCTTTTAATAAATCAATGCCAACAGCCAGGAGACCAAGGGCAAGGTTTAGACCACAGCTCCAATCTTAGAAGAAGGTGGCCTGAATATACACAGTTGCTAAGGCCCAGGAACACAGAATGTTGAGCAGCAGTGAGCTACTGTCTGCTGAGTGAACAATCCTATGCTTGGTAGCAGTCACCAACGAAACATTTTTGGTAAAACAGTTTGTTTTAGGACAGGCTACTGACTGTCTTTGGTTTATAGTTGGTTTGCTCAACCCCTGGCCACTGGAGCCATGTGATGTGGCCCGTGACTCCAAATCTAATATGATTATTAAGTAAATGAAAACATGTGAATATTTCTAAAAGGTGAAATGTGGCAAAATCTAGAGTTGTGTATATTGTTTTTATTCACTGAATAGTTTGTACAGATTGCAGACTATTCCAGTTTTTAGAATCTAAACACTATGAACTACCGACTACCCAGTATTGGCAGAAGGAAAAATCTAAGAAGAAAAAGAGGTTTTCTCCCTGTTTGAAAGCATCTAACTTTGTGAACAAGTTTTTCCCGAGAAGGTAGAATAAAGAATGAATGAGACATTATATGGAACAGTGGGTTCCGATCAGCTTTAAACTGGAATAAAAGTCCAAATAGACATTTGGCCTGGACAAGATCGTTGCTAAGGGGCATCTTAAATCATCATACCCCACAATCTATTATGGTTTGAACAGTGGGTATCCGGATATTTATATAAAATCTTCATTATGCTATTCAAAATAAAACAGAAAAAAAAATCTAATTTGAGACCATATTGATTGTGGCAGGCAATCAGTTACTAAATCACATAAGTGGTTAAGCACCCCAGCAATCTTTTATGACCCGAGTGGGTGCAGTGCTGCTATTTGACTGTATTGGGCTACAAACTAAAATAGTTTGATACTCCATTACTGCCTCCTAGCAATATATAGCAAGTGGCTTCAGAGAGTGGGTCTCTGCAAGACTGAACAAGACAAAAGGTGACAGAAACCACAGTGGCATCACAGCCAGCACAAAACAATGGCAGAGTATTTTGTCTAAAAACTGATAGGAGTGAAACATTTATTAGGAGGACCCCTTGCTTTGGGCAAGGGTGATCCATGAGGGTGTAAAAAGACATTAGAGCCACAGCCCTGTTGGAAAGTTAACAGGAACTCGCATGCATATTTACTTAGCTGTTCCTGGTGATGTAAATGGAAAAACTTTACAGAATCATGCTTCCTGAACATGCTATAGAGCAAGGGTTCCCGATAGGTGGTACTCTTTCAGGTGATACTTGACAAAGTTTCAGACTGACCTGTACCCCAACCTGATCTGCCACTATCCTACATCCAATTAAAAACTGCCTATTTTTGTGATTCATTCACTTTAAATGGCTGATTAAAAGGTGGCACTTTAAATAAAAAAATTAGGAGCTCCTGATCTACATTACTCAGAGATATGATAGACTATGCAATAATACTTTACTCCGTTGTATTCTAGATGACTCCGTGATACTCGATATTACTATTATTGAATGATCTAGCATATCACTGAGTATCAGTTAACAACACTCTAGATTACTCTGTGATACTCTGGAAGAAGTGTTCCTAACTGATAGTACTCAAGATGCTATCAGGTGGTATTCTGCCAGGTTGCAGACTCATCTTTATCCCAACCTGATCTGCCAGATTATCAAGCCCTGATTTGCTTTACAATAAGAAAACATCCCCAAAAGCTAATGAGAACTATGTATATGCATTTTTGAGCATCCTAAAAAAAAAAAAAAATAAAACATTTATGGCCTTTTTTAACACTGTTTTAGATGTTGACAACCCATACCTACCACCCAGGTGGTACTACTACTATTTAGTAAATGGAAAGTGGTACTGGATGAGAAACTAGGAACCCAGGAATGTACAACCGTTTGATGATGAAGCTTCATCCAGATGTAGCATTAATGGTATAAGGCTAAATTAGGTAATAAAGTTAAAGCCAACCATGACATGCCCTGGCTGCACACTAGAGTAAAACACAGTACAATTTTGTTCCAATCTTATCACTAATGCAACGGCCTAAACTGTTGATAACAGTTTCTAGCTGGCAACAGGGATTTAACAAGATTACCTTAAAGCAGCCTACACTCAAAGATTCCAGTGCACAAGCTCTACACAGGCTTTAATAGTGTTACATTGCAGATGTAGGGTGTAATCCTGAATGACGCTGCTCCTACATTATCTCATAGCTTGAAGGTCTGTTGGGACAGCAGAGCTTTATTTCACAACTGGTCAGAATTGCATTTATTTTGACTTGTAAAATTTTAATTTATGTAATTCAACTCCTGATTTTTTGGTTTGCCTTGACTTCTGCTCTGGGTCCCACAGTTCAGGGGTCCTCTGCCACTGCTTTAGCCAGGTAGCACGCTCATCCACTCAACTTGGCCAGGCATGCCGCAGTTTGGAGATGATGTGGCGCAGAGCCATAGATAAGCTGGAAGGTAAGAAGTGGTGCTTGCTGGTTATTGTTCTCCAATTCTGCCAGCACTGCCGGTGGGCAGTAAATAGAGAGGGCACCTGGAACACCCTCCAAGGCCACCACTTTTCTGCAGTCAATTTGATAAGAGCCCGCTTTAATAAATAAAAGAGGTCCATTAGCTTTCACCGAGCTTGGCCTACCAGCAGCAGATCGGATTTTTCCCTGGTGACAGACATCACCACGGCGCCATCTGCATGCCCAAAACGTTGCAACGTTTGTGTCCATTGGCTCACTGGAAGAAGTATGCCATGTGTGTGCTCTGACGAGAGTGAGCTTGTGAATAAAGCAGAGAAGACTGAGATGCACTCCTGCATTTAGATCCTTGCTGTGGTCAGTAAGGGAGAGGTAAAGAGACCCGGTTCCCTCCTGCTGACTTTTGCGGGAGGGGGCAATTTGAAGATGCAGAATTTAGTCCATGCACCCAGGATTATGAGATAGCTACACCTCCCAGGAACAAGATGGCAGTGCAGGTCACTTTTTTTAAGACAGACAGCTGCCAACAAAGGGTGAAAGTGCCGCAACACCCGCACATGCTAGCAGTGGCCCTTGCTACTGTCCCTGATCAGAATGTCCCACAGCAACATTTCCAGCGCTTCTTAGAATACTAATCTACAATGCATCATCTGGATAAAGTTTCCCTGAGATTTTATAGTGAGACAAACCTGATGTACAGGATAACACAATTTCAGGTAATGAGTCAATGTTAGAGGCCAAACATATGCACTATGAACAAATCAGTTGGAGTCTGTAGGTCTAAATGACAGTTCCCCATTTCTATGTGGAAAGAGGAAGGAAGGTAGATATTGTATGTAGAGGTTATAATAAGCAATGTGTAAATCAGATCCCCGAGTGGCCGAACACTGAAGCCTTTACTCACCTCCAATTGTCAGCTTCTCTGTCCCCTTGTCAATCTGATGACAGATGCCGAGATTGCTGGGGGGGGGGGGGGGAGCAGGTGTTTTTTTAACTTTTCCTTTTACTGTAGCGTTGGTCAGAATCTATACTAGAAAGAATGAATCGATACTAGTATCTACTAATGAAATTTTGCGATCGATTATTTATGACACCCCTACTACGCACCAATGTATATTGGTAATGGGGTCTATTAATAAAGATGTTGTGTGTTCAGTACACATGGTAAGCTCTCACACATCACACAGAGGTAGCCAGAAACTCAAACATTTTACAAATAAGGTGGGCGGTGGTGGGGCTGACCAAAAGAAAAATCGATTAAAAGCATACAATAAAAGGCTGCGGTTTCAGGGGGCCAGGTTTGGCAAAGGTATACTTGACATATTTTCCACACACTTCTTGTACAAAACAACTAGTATTCACAGGCAATACATATTCTTAGTTTATTTTTATTGGAACCCGAGTTTGCCTTGTGGAGCAGTTGCTAATATACAAGTACAAACAGAGTGAAGTGGCGGAGTGTGGAATCCCGCAACAATGTGAAAATATGTAAATGTCACCCTGAGGTAAAAAAGGGAATGGTCCGGCTTCCTATCTTAGCTACGAGCGACATACCACTGCAGATAAACAATGTGCGTATTACAGTATATGTATTACAGGGAGTCCGGCCATGTGCCTCATAACACTTTACATTGTGTTGTCAGCCAAAGAATGCCTCAGGATTTATTTTGTAGGTCAGAATCAATAGGGACAGAGGGAAATCAAATACAAGCACCATTTTCTATTGTAACTAGGACATGGTAACAGTAGCTTAACAAAAGGAGTCCGTCAATACGTCAGGATATTCAGAGTTAATCGCTCGTATAGACAAAACCAGCTATAGCGTTCAATGGGCAAAGATTTCGCCTGGAGAAATTCCAAACCTCTTATGTCAAGCAATCTACTGAAAGTAATGCTTGCTGAGCCTGTCTGGTATCCGTGCTCTGTAGCCAGCCTCAATGCACATCCCTGCTGCCAGTCACGAAGCAGCAAGCTCTCCCATTGTTTGGTCACTGGGAGCTCATCAGTGGTGAATTCTTCTAGGTATGACGGTGGAGGAGTGTGAAGGCAGGTTCAAAGAGGAAACAACCCCACTGCAGCCCACAATACAACAAAAGGAAGGAGCAAGTGTATTTTCACCAAACTAAAGCAGACCAACCCTCATTTTACACAAAATAGCTGTTGGCTGCAGCACAAGTACATACAACCCACGCAAGGCCGTTTTTGGTTTACCCGATCCTTGCTCCTCAGTAGGAATTGATCAAGGTTGTCCATAGGTGGTCTTCTATGGCAGTCAGTCACAGCTCATCTACAAACAACACCAATTTAGTAAGAAATATTGTTTTCAGTTCAGAGAGAGAAGTGGTTATATCCCTGCCAAGTTTATATTGCTGCGACTCAAGCTACTTGCTACCAGGAAATCACATCCAGTGTAAATGTAGGTATCAAACAGGCTTTGCAGCTTCATAGTGGTAGCAGTAAAGCAGGATAAGGCGACAATGCATATATAGATTTTACAGGTCAGGTTAAATTTTAGGTGCAATTTGTGGCCGAAAGGATTGCAGCACTGCAGATATAGATAAGGTTGCCACCTAGACGGTATACTGGCCTGGCGGTACCGATATTTTTTTTTTTTTTAAATTGTAAATGTGGATATACTTTTCCCCATCCTCAATTACCAGTAAAAAAAAAAAAAAAAAAAAAAAAAAAAAAAAAACACCAGGCCAGTGGCCTGTAAAGTTTTAAAAAAAAAATTATGGCCAGGTGGCAACCCTAGATATAGACCCACGCAGGTCTCTTGAGAGTCTGGTGCTTGCTTTCTTTCAAAAGCTGCAGAAAGGCCTGCAAGCTTTATGACTTGAGTCTCATAGGATGCCAGGGCTGTATAATACAGACAGTAGTCAGATAAGTCAGTGGCTCACAACGGTATTTCTATGCCAAGGATTTCAAGTCGTATTTCATCGAGTGCCACTTTCCTTTTTGGAATCATCTCAGTCGTACATGGGAGCCGTCACCTAAAAATGCGTTACAAACGCTCAAAACAGCCATTTAAACTGCATAAAATGTTCATAAATAATTTACATCAACTTTTGGAGCAGTTTACTCACTGAGCAAATCAGGGTTGGGTGAAGTACAGCTGCTGCAGATCAGGTTGGGGATACAGGCCAGGATAGTACCCTGCTGAGTACCACCCGATAGGCCTTGGAGTACCATGTTGGAAATCTTTGCTTTGTGCAAAAAACTAACTGCCATTATAGCATTTACTTGTGGGCCAATGAACAATTACAATTGTAGTTTATCTTCCTCTCGCAGCACAGAGCTAAACCAATTTGGAGATCCCACTGCTCCCCCTGACTGCCAGCAGCCTATCAAGTTCACCCAGCATGCTTGTACATCTGAGAGACTGCCAGCCTGGCAAACCCAAATAGGAGGCAAGTAACACCCAACATAGACCCCCCCTCCTCCTTCAAGTTTGGGAAAAATTAGCTTTGGATCTCTTTAGAGTCTAAAAAGTCTCCCCCCCACAAAACTAAACACATTGCACTCTACCTGTCCCAAAAACCAATCTAAAGCTGCGTTCACGCCAAGGTGATTGCAGGGCAATCATGATTTTCTAGCGTTTTTTGCACTTGTAAAGTATTTGCGATTGAAAAACCATTTTGAATTCTGAAAACCGATTGCCCTGGAAATAATAATTTCCTGTAGTGTAAACTACTTCAAAACTTGGGAGTATTTGTACAATTTGGTTTTCTCCAGTGGCCATTTGAAGTAGAGAGGCTCTCCAATACTCAATTGGTTATTGGGGTTGGAGAGCCTATCCACTGCTCAAACGGCCATTTGGGATGGAGAGGCTCTAGACTCGAGAAGCAGGCAATGTATGCAGAGGCCCACTTTATATAGACACACGTCCACAGGACTCCCATTGGCATATGACATTTTTGAAAAAAAAAAAAATGTACAGTGTCATTTCCTGTTCAAAAATTGCAAGGGATACGATTGGCTCCTGGATGTATCCAAAAACAGAGCAAACGTAAAAGCACTGTGTGTCGGTGACTGAAAAGCTTTTAAAAAGTGATTCCATGGAGTTGAAAGTGGGAGAGATGGCGCTTTATACAGTCAAAAACACTGCAGGCAAGGCTGATTCTAAGCACTGGAAAAGCTCAATCACCTATGTGAAAGACCCCACTTGACTGCGCGTTATGTGATTGCAGGGTGCTTGCTTAGAAAGCGCAATCACCTTGGTGTAAATGGGCCCTGACAGAGCCTGAGCTGTTAGTGACCTCACCCTGCTCAAAAAGCACCAGTCCATTTCCAGCCAACCTAAACAAAAGGCACTGGTCCATTTCAATGAATTAACCTAACTACTACTGCCAAACTACTTTTTCCAGGTGTAGCCGAAACACATGCACGGCAACCAATAACAGTCATATAATTTGCCATATGGCAGGAGGAGGGGGTTGCTTGCATCCGTGCATCCAAAAATTTAACCCTGAATAAGAGCCTATCTTATATGTTTCCCACATCGTGTACATACAGATTGCTCACATTAAAAGTCATCCTACCTGCATCTACTGCATGTTATGAGCCTTTAAACCGCCAACATGGCGGTTCATGGAGCATCAGGCAGCCTGCAAACAGGAAGTGTCTTCTGACCATGTTGCTCTGCATTCTGGGAATGCTGTCTTTTCCCTGACCCCCACTCTGCTCTGTCTGAGCAAAGCACGGCTATAACCCACCCTCCATGTACTTTATCCCCCTCGCCTCAGTATGTGATGCTTCTGAAGCAAGATGGCGGCGCCCGTATCCTGGAGTCCTGAACAGAGTTGCAGGCCAGTGGGGGAAAGAATAATAAGTGACTAAAAACATAAAATATATTAATTTTAGATGATGGTAATAGTTAAATGGTTTGGGCTTTTCATTAAATCATGCTGAAGGTTTGGTTTAAGACAAGCTTGGCTCTTTTACTGCAAGGAAGACAGGTTCTGAATGTACCATGTATGGGGGGAGACCTGATGAACTCTAACAGCCGTTTAACCTGAGCTATGCTGGAATTATGATTATTTCTTCAGGGTGAGCAGGTCTGCTAAAAAATTGAACAGAATGTTCAAAAACCTGTTGTAGCAAGATTGTATTCCTACCAAGAGGAGAAAACTATTTCCCTCACTATCTAGAAGTACAGATTTGTTTTTGACAATTTCACAACAGAACTGCTTTAATGTCAGAGGCAGACCAGTAGCAATTTATTGTGCTTTTTTGATACTGTACCAGAGACCACATATTTAGTTCAATAATTCCATTGTTTCACAGAAAACTATACTCTGCAACTGCAGAGCATGTGAAAACCGCTCAGTTAGGAGACCCGTTTAATCCACCAAATTGGCCTTTGTACACTGGAACGGATGCACTTTAGAACAAAACAGCCCTTTCAGCAGCTCATACTTCCATAAAAAAGGCATACACACTGATCTCTTGTTCTCATGATTTATCTTCCAGGCTGCAAAACCTCCATTGTCACACTGGGAAGCAGAGACCAAGCGAAACATGGCTCTCCTGGCAGAGCATTTCCCATTACACATAACACAGATTGAAAGAGATTTTAAAAAGCTACTTATTTATTTTTTACATTTTTTGACTTGCCGAACACAATATCAATAGCTTACCTTTCATGGAGTGGATTCAGCATTGTCCTTCCTTCTCTGTTGGTCTACTTAGTTAGGAAAATCACTTCCTCATTCAGCTTTCAGTCCCCACCCCGCTGACCTGGTCCATCAATCAGCCTTCAGTGGACCAAGAATGGAAACACCCCCCACCCCCTGCCCAGACGTCCTGATTGGCTGCCTCTCTGCAGCTCTGAAATCCCGCCCTCCTCTCACGCTCATCACAGTGTGCTTACATCTCATTTATTTTTTTTTTATAAATCTCAAATGCTCTAATACTTTTACAAATAACTTAGGAACTACAGGGTCG
This sequence comes from Gastrophryne carolinensis, assembly GCA_027917425.1. Lineage (NCBI taxonomy): Eukaryota > Metazoa > Chordata > Amphibia > Anura > Microhylidae > Gastrophryne > Gastrophryne carolinensis. The sequence continues at coordinate 437,364,750 of CM051234.1, read as the reverse complement.
TTTTGAAAACAGATTGAAGTTTGAGAGAGCGCAATGCGTATCCCGAGACAATGGGTCATCAAACTTGCCTTTAGCATAACTTTAATGTGACACAAAACCCTTGACGGCCTGCCCTGGAATCTAAAAGACTCTAGAAAATAATGCCTTGCCCACCACAGTGTGCTTTTAAAGCCCAATTCCAGTCAAAACCAGAAGTGAAGTTAGATTTTATGAAAGCAAACAATAAATGTTGCAGAGGCCAATAAAGATAAGGCCGCATGGTCCCTGAATCTGGCACCGACAGGTTCCTCTTGGTCTATTTACAGCTTCCATCATTGATGAGCTGTCAGCAGCGGAGCGGGGTACATGCAGGTGGTAAAGTAAGTAAAGATTTATTTTTATGAGGCTTTGCGGACACTTTACTCCATGGATGCACAACCTGCGTCCCACACTGCTGTCTGTTGCGGCCCCAGCACCTCTAGTGAGTTGCAGAGCTGAGCCTGCTTTATATGCTCAACTCTTCCTACCTCACTTCTGTCCAACACTTCTTCCCATTTCACCTCTTTCCACCATACCTCTGCTCACCTAACATCACCCTACCCCTGGTCACCTCTCTCCACCTCACCTCTGTCTGGCACACCTCTTTTTTGTTGCCTGCTTTACCCACCTCTCTCTTCCTTACCTCACTGCCCACTCCTTGCCACCTCAGCTCACCTCTGTCTTACCTTTACTCACCACACCACTTGCAATTCTTTAAAGAGGAACATCGGACTTAAAGTGGACCAACACCCAGGATTTTGACTATCCTGGGTTTTGGTCCACTTCGGCGGGGCACCCCGATCGGGGGTGCCCCGCTGTGTGAAACCCCCCAGAAACCCCAAAAAACTCACCTCTCAACGCTCCCACGTGAGCGCCGCAGCCAATCCCCGCCAACGTCCAGGCGGGGATCAGGAACGTCCAGGCCGCTTCCGCCGCCGCCGCCTCCCGCGCGTCACTCTCGGCGCGCGCGCGCCCCCGCCGGCCATTCACAGAGGGCCGGCGCGGGCGCGCGCACGTCTGGAGGGGTGCGCGGGAGGCGGCGGCGGCGGAAGCAGCGGCGGATCAGGTAAGGTGTTTTTGGGGTTTCTGGGGGGTTTCACCCCGCGGGACATCCCGATCTCGGATGTCCCGCGGGGTGGGGGGTGATCGGCCCGGGAATCTTATAGATTTCCGGGCCGATCACCCCTGGGTGTTGGTCCACTTTAAAAACAACATGGGCGTTCTTCCCCCCCACCCCCAATCGGGCCCTGCTTACCTATTGGATGTTGCTGCCATCTCATGAAGCGACATCTGGCTGCTTCAAGGCCCGATCCTCTTCCCCCCCACCCCAGGCTTAGCCATCGCCAAAGGTCAGTGCTGCTCTGTAAAGTCTGGTGGCTTTTCGGTTGGCCCCCATTGTATCCCATTCATGGGCACTGTGCAGGCGCGAGATCATGCGCCGCGCACAGTGCCTGATGGGATACAAGATGAAGTTGCCTGTTGGGGGGGGGGGGGGGGGGTCACCCGCAATCTGACGGGACCCAGATGATAGATCCCCCAGCGAGGAGAGTACAAACTGCCCAGAGACCAATAGGGAAGGGGGGGGGGGGGGAGCAGTAGTCCAATGAGGTTTGGCCTCCCCACAATGTTTCTCTTTAAAGTGGACCAACACCGAGAGGTGATCGGCCCGGAAATCTATAAGATTCCCGGGCCGATCACCTCCCACCCCGCGGGACATCCGAGATCGGGATGTCCCGCGGGGTGAAACCCCCCCAAACACCCCAAATCACCTACCTTATCTTCGGCGGCGGCCGGCCGCCGCCGCCTCCCTCGCGCCCCTGTAGGCGTGCGCGCGCCCGCGCCGGCCGTCTGCGAATGGCCGGCGGGGGCGCGCGCGCGCCGAAAGTGACGCGAGGGAGGCGGCGGCGGCGGCAGCCGCTTGGACGTTCCTGATTCCCGCCTGGACGTTGGCGGGGATTGGACCGTCCAGTCACGTGGGAGCGGGGACAGGTAAGATTTTGGGGCTTTCTGGGGGGTTTCACACAGCGGGGCACCCCCGATCGGGGTGCCCCGCCGAAGTGGACCAAAACCCAGGATAGTCAAAATCCTGGGTGTTGGTCCACTTTAAGCTTGCCTGCATAAACTGTTTTTTATAGCTCACATTTTATTGCCGTCCCCTAAAGTGGAACAATGTGGCCCTTAGACCAAAAAAGGTTTAAACTGTCCCCTATTTAGCCCCACTTTTTTTTACAACACTATAATAAAAATAGCTTGTGATGGAGAGATACTTTTCATGCCATAGGCTTTTTTTTTTTTTTTTTTTTTTATAGCAGACCTATACAAGAAATCTACCTACCTGGCAACTCTGCACCTAGGTTGGTCAATGTCCCTTGGAATCCCGATTTGACATGCCCAATCGTGTGAAACTCCCTGGGATCACCGATATAGTAATGTCACCGATGATCCCAAAGCACATGCACAGGCTCTCCATTACATTAAACCAGACCTTCATCATGATTTAATGAAAAGCCCGAATCCTTATAAAACAATTCCCCTAACAATTCCTCTAAAATTAATATAATTCAAGTTTTTAGTCACTTATTATTCTTTCCCCCACCAGGCTGCATCCTCTTTTCAGGACTCTAGGATACAGGTGCCGCCATCTTGCCTCGGAAGCATCACACTTACTGAGGAGAGCGGGATAAAGTACAGGGGGCAGGTTATAGCTGTGCTTTGCACAGACAGAGCAGAGCTAGGGTCAGGGAAAGGACAGCAATCCCAGAATGCAGAGCAGCACAGTCAGAAGGCACTTCCTGTTTGCAGGCTGCCTGTTGCTCCATGAGCCGCCGATTTTTAAAGGCTCATAACATGCAGTAGATGCAGGTAGGATGATTTTTAATGTGGGTAATCTGTATGTGCATGGTGTGGGAAACATATAAGGTAGGCTCTTATTCAGAGTGAAGGTCCAGTTTAAGTACTGCCGCAGCCAGACCAGCATCAGACCAACAGTCCTTGTTTTGTGCCTTTTTGTGTTGGAAAACGAAAATAAGTCTACACTTACCTGACCACCTGCTGCGTTGACACACATCATCTGCTTTCAGCCTGATCCAGCAGATTGCAATCTGACAAACAATGCCATAATATGGGCCATTCACAACAACACATTATCAAAGCTCAACTATGAGCACTAGTTTTAAAGACCGTAGATTACATAGTAAAAACACCAACTTGTCCCAGCATTCCCCAAAGCTTCCATCCAACTGAATTATAGCAGAAACACAAACTGAATACACAATTGCAAGGTGATTTTCTTTAGTAGGGGTTGACAAGGGGTCATAGATTGCAAATAAAAATGATCACTTGAGCAAGTATAAAAAGGAAACAGCTGAACAAATCGCAGAAAACAGTAGGTTACTATAATTCTGGACACGTATTCCACGCCAGCAAAGCGCCATGCACCTCACTGTAACCGAGCTGAGTTTGTATGACGTGTTGTGACGCCATTCCTTCTTCAGATGCAGCTAAAAGCCTCCGGCCTGGGGAGATTGCTGCCAGCTTAAACTACAACAGGAAGCCACTGGCCTCACACTTGACCGTAACAACAAGCCCTGTACACTTATTAGACACAACCTGGACACAACAATGATACAATAATGGGACTCATAGTACAATTATTTGATGCCCGAATCAAATAGCATTGCCGCTGGGGACAAATTCACTTAAAAAAAAAAAAGCAAAAGCAGAACACTTAACTAGATCTAATCAAGGCTTTGAACATAACTGTTCATAATGCAGACCCACACTTGTCTACACAAGCCTCCAGTAGCACCTAACATCCCCCAGCACCACATTGCTGAGTTATACATGCCTGATCCCACAGGGAAACAGGAACTGGCTGCACACCCTCCAAATCCACCTTGTAATAGCGAGTGTGACTTTGGAGGCAGGATGCTTGCAAAGTGGGGAAGCATGTAGAAGACTTGGCGGACAGGTGCACGCTGCAGGATCCGATCTCAGGAAATGGACGAGTTTCAAACTATTTAATTCCAAGCCAACTGCTGCAGAAAATTAAAGTGGACCAACACCCAGGGGGGGATCGGCCCGGAAATCTATAAGATTCCTGGACCGATCAGATCCCTCCCCGCGGGGCATCCGAAATCGGGATGTCCCGCGGGACGAAACCCCCCCAGGAGGCCCACAAACCTTACCTCAGCCCCGTTCCATCAGCGCATGCGTGAGCCGCGACCGCGTCTCGCGCTTCCCTCTAGCAGGGCGCGCACCCGCGCCGGCCGTTTGTGAATGGCCGGTGCAGGCGCGCTCCCTGTTAGAGGGAAGCGCGAGACGCGGCCTCCAGCGCTCAGAGCCAGCTGAGCTGGTATTTGCGTCCAGGCGGCCTTGGACGCGCATACCACAGCGGCTCTGAGCACTGTGATTGGCTGGCGCGGTCACGTGGGAGCGGGGAGAGGTGAGTTTTTTGGGGCTTTCAGACAGCGGGGCACCCCCGATCGGGGTGCCCCACCGAAGTGGACCAAAACCCAGGATAGTCAAAATCCTGGGTGTTGGTCCACTTTAAAGTGGAGTAATATATATTTTTTGCTTTATAGAGGCGCAGCAGCTCTTTAATGCACCTCGAATCAGGCTTCCCCGCTGTGTGGAACCCCCAGATTGCCCAATCCACTCACCTTTTTTACAAGCCTGCGCTGCAGCTGCATCTCCAGCACACCGCTACGTATTAAGGTCTAACAGACTAAATAGACCTTTGGTCTCCCCAAGAATGTTCCCAAAAGGTTTCTTACCATGTGGTGCGAGCAGGAAAGCCACGCAGGAACATTGGGGTGAGTATAGCCCCTCCAGCTCGCTTGTTCTGCTTACCTCTCCCGGGATTCCGCAGCGTGTATGCGGGCTCTCCTCCAATCAGCATTCTATGCTGTTAATATTAACCCTCACCATCCAGGATAAGGTGAACGGAAACCAGGATCATTTAAAGGAGCACTATCAAGAATAAAATGGCCCAATTAAAACACTCCGTATAAATATGATGGATGGTGGGAGGAGGCGTCACTTATACACCCGACATCAAGATATATCCAGCTAGGCTCGTTTCTTTCTTTAAATGGAAGGAAGAGGAAATCAGGGGGTGACAGGTTCCTTTAACCCGTTGCCCAGGTGGTCCCTTTAAACAGGACATTCAGCGTGATTTAATGAAAAGCCCAAACCCTTAAAAAAATCCCCAGCATCAAAAATTAATATATTTTAAGTTTTTAGTCGCTTACTTATAATTCTTTTCCCCACTGGGCTGCAACTCTGTTCAGGACTCTAGGATATGGGCGCCACCATCTTAACTCAGAAGCATCACATACTGAGGAGAGGAGAGTGGGATAAAATACAGGGGGGTGGGGTTATAGCTGTGCTTTGCACAGACAGAGCAGAGCTGGGGTCAGCGAAAGGACAGCAATCCCAGAATGCACGGTGGCAGTCAGAGGACACTTCCTGTTTTCAGGCTGCCTGACGCTCCATGAGCCGCCATCTTAGATGTTTAAAGGCTCATAAAATGCAGTGGATGCAGGTAGGATGATTTTTAATGTGAACAATCTATGTGGGGAAAACATATAAGCTAGGCTCTTATTCAGGGTGAAGGTCCGCTTTAAGCAGACAAGCAACATTAATTTGGAGATTGATAAAGATCCATTTAAATTAAACTAATGCAGTCAACAGCAAAAAGTATATTACACTACACACAACTCTTCCCAACTATATTGAAAGCAGAAATAACGTATAAAGTTGGAGGGGTGTTTGGCCCCCACATCCATCATATGGAAGCTATAGCATTACAAGGGCTGGAGGGGAATAGCCCCCGGATCTCCCTATAAGAAGTCTGCCCCTGGCTGACACACACCTTGCAATCCCCTGATAGTAATGACACGCTCTGATTGGTGACCCGGGCACACACGTCACATGCCGGAGCTGGACATATAGAGGGGAGGTATATAAGCAGGCAGTGACAGGAGGGGCTGCACACCTCCTTGCAGAGCGGGGGGTGCCCGGCTACTCACCGGAGCCCGTCGCCATCGCTCTTGAGCAGGAAGCCGTACTTGTCTGTCCTCCTCTCGGCAGTGAAGCCGTTGATTTCGGAGTCGGAGCCCATAGACTCGAGTTCGGGGTCACTCAGGGTCTCCCGGGTGCCACGCAGGCTGGCGGAGGGAGACACGCTGCCCTCCATGGGGCTCCGCGCCATCCCGGCTGCCCTCCACCTCCTCAGCAGCTCGGCACCATCACCTCTGCCCCGGCGCTCAGCTCTCTCCCTACGGCCACAGCAGCCACCTCCTAGGGCCCCACTTAGGCTCCGCCCTACCCTCGCTTCCAACCAATCAGTGCTATACGTGCTAAGCGGTTAGCCAATAGAAGCGAGCGGGTGGTTTTAGCCAACCAGTTACATCGGAGAACGCTCCGTCAGTCAAGGCGCTATCCCGCAACACACAACATTAATCATTTTTCAGCCCATCTTTCCCGGCGGCCAATCGCTGAACAGCGTAGTTCGTTCAACCAATCGCTGCCTGGAATCACCAAAGTGGAGTTGTCAATCCGCGTGACGTCGGCGCCTAGGCACAAGGGCTTTGCTGGAGACCGGTAAACAGCTTGGTCTGTCATTCACTGGGCAGACACGCCCATCAGCGTGGCCCCGCCCACCTCCTGGTTCCTGTCACGCTGGCTGCGGAGGATCCCACATCTGGCCTCTGCCTCAGCCAGGCTCGGACTGGGCTAAAGGGCTACAGGGGAGCCCCGTTGGGGTCCTTGTCCTAAGCACAATGGGGACTCAATCTGCCTATTGACAAACAAGGTTCATGTACGTGTCTCACACTTTGAGTGGGCAGCAGATGCACATGCATGCAGCTGTTTACTGTCCCTCATTGAATAGAGCTTTGCTAGGAAACCTCTTTATGCAGGACCAGGGGTGAACTGACCATAAGGATACCGGAGAGAATTCCCGGTGGGCCGCACTGCTTAATGGTCAGTTGGGCTGCAGCATCTTAAACCCCCAATTCATTCTTGCATTACCCTACAACCAAGAAAGCCCTCATCATTGGAGGGCACTGGGATTCGGGCATAGTGGGGATGCTATGATTTTTGGTCCCAGGCTGCCATTGTGCAGGGCTCACTGATATAGTGAGGGGCTAGGTTAGGTTAGTGTTTCTAGTGAACTAGGAGCCTCCCTGGCACAGGGCTGACACTACAGGTTTAGGTCCACCCTGAAGTTATTGGGCGTAGACAGCTGCAGCAGCGCTAGGTATCACAATATGGAGCAGGCGGTGCACACTGGATCCAGCTTTATAAGACAGACAATAGGTAACAGGCGTGTGTATTGTGTGTCGCAGTGAGCTAGTTAAGGTGGACCTACAACTTGGTAGGCGCCAAGGGGAGCCTCTCCCTACCTCATCAGATTGGTGCCAGCCTCTGGATGACACTGACCAGTTGGATGAAGGTGAGTATAGCCTTTCTGCAGGGGAAGGGAAGGACATATGTTAAAGGGCAAGTGGAACAAGACCTGGGATTTTGACTTTCCCAGGATTTGTTTATTGCCACTGGGGTGTGGGGGTTCACGCAGCGGGCCATCCCGTTTAGGGATTGCCCAGGGAAAGGCCAGTGGCTGGTCCTGGATTCTTTCAGATTCCAGGACTATCCCTCTTGGGATTTGTTCCACTTGAAAGTAAATCCAGGGCCAGCCTTAGGATAAAGGGGCCCTGTGCAAGACTACAGAATGGCGCCCCCTCCCCCCCAATACACTCCTACTGACAGCCACCAAAATTTATGGGAAGCCTCCGCATAACCTAGAATTAAAGCGGGCCAAAACCCATGAACTTGTGAAATACATTTGGCCAGAGTCCCTGCTGATATTCCCTTCTTAGGGTGTAGAACTAGAAATGGATATTTTCACTTTTCTAATTGTCCTGGAACACTGTTTTTTTATTTATTTATTTATTTTTGCTGTCCATCTCTGTAAGATGACAGGCAATCAGTCATTGTATAGGCTTGGCAATGACATCATTACCACACACAACAATGGCAATGAATGGAGGAGGCAGAGCTTTACAGCTAAAACAGGCCATCATCTGGGATTAGAGTGAATGCAGGAGCACTAAAAATGAGCAGAAGGTGCTCTTCGTGGGGGGAGCTATTCAGGGGATGCTAGTTAAAATAGCGGGTTTTGGTCGAGCTTGATGTTAGAGAGAGGCGCTCACAGAAGTGTTCCCTAGCCATTGGCTGTCGGTTAACTGCACCATGTGACCACCAATGTAGGGTGGTGAACTGGCAGATGGTGGGGAGGCAATTCAGAAGAGGGGGAGCCCCTCCGGTATCAGGCATGATGCTAGGGGCAAGCGGACCGGAATTCATTTTTCACTGTCGGCCCGCTTTAAAGTGGACTAAAATCTATATTTGACAGCCATTAATAGACTCCAGAGCCAGCTGATTCCTGATCCCTGGGGCATACCAACAATTCCATGGCGCATGCATGAGCCACATCCATGGCTTTCCCGGCTGATGCTGCCCCCTGATCTCTATGCCGACTCAGTGGAAAAAAAGACTATGCCCTGCATTAATATATAAAGCATAGAGTTCTAATTGGATTAAAGCCTGCACATGTGACAAGGGATTACTTGCAATGTGGGTATGCTGATGATTCCATGGGATTTCTCACACTGGGATGCCCTGAGGTTAGGAAATCAGACAATTTGGTCACTTTAAAGTGGCTCAAAACCCACTCTGATCAGCTTGAGGCATCCAAAATTGGGATGCTCCGCTATGTGAAACCCCCCAAGTCGCCCCGTTCACCTTTCTTCCCAGTCCAGCGGTGCATTTGTGAATGGTCAGCGCAGGCAAGCTTCCTGTTAGAGGGAAGCAGGGGACTTCGGCCGCCAGCGCACTTGGAGCCACCGGCTTTTGACACCATCCTAGATGGCATGATGTCAGCGGCTCCGAGCGCACTGATTGGACGAGCAGCCACGCATGCGCTGGAGGGCCAGGATGAGGCGAGTTTCTTCAGGCGATCTGGGAGGTTTCACACAGTGGGGCACCTGGGTCAAAATCCTGGGTTTTGGTCCACTTTAAAGGGAAGAACAAAGGTGGGCATAGCACCCCTTCCCTTTGCCTCAACCAACTGTGTACCCCCAGCAGCGCCAATTGACGCCCCCCCTAACCTTACCATGACTCCCTGTGTGATCACACCTTGCACACCCCAAAGGCCGGCCCCTGACCAAAACTACATCCTGCCAGATAAGTTTGTTAAAGCAGCACAAAACCCATTTTGGCTGCCTGCGTACCTAGGAGGATGTGTCTTGCTCGTCAGTGGCCCAGTTAGAAAAAAATTGATCAAATGTGGGAATTTAATCACTTGTCAGAGATAAATCAGCCAGAACTGGAATCCAGCTGCATGTTGCATGAACCTATATGTGATGGGGCGCCATATTAGAGGTAGTTCTGGGTGGATTAGGTGGCACAGCCTCTGCTTAATAGAATGTCGTCAGGCAGAGATGTGGATCAGGAGACAGGGATCAGCAGGGAGGGCTGGCTAGGTGTGTGTATAATATAAGGAGGCTATTTATAGAGCAGCTTCATCACACCCATTTGATTACATTGCAACTGCTCCATATCAGGTAGATGAGACTCACTGAATCACTGCACATCATTAAGTTATTATAAGGACGGGTTATTTGTGCAACTACCCTGGATCTTCAAGTATCACTATGGAACTAGTTGTGTTGCACTCTTGTTATCTCTTTGGTAGTATTAAAGTCCCTGTCCAGTCAAACACTAACATCCTCCTATCTTATGCCTCTCTTTTGGCAACAGTATAAAACAAGCCATCTCAAAATCTCTAATTATATGTAAATACCTGATGTATTCTAAGCAAAGCCTCTTTGCTTTGATTTTTGAGTTGTGGCTAAGCTGTAATAAAGCAGCTTTATGGGTCATGTGCACTCTCTGCTGTGGTCAGAGACAGCTGTTGGAGCACTTTGGCTTGCTGTGCTCACTCATGCCGAGAGCACCAGGGGACAGAGTGGCTGTTAGACCACTTTTTTATGTGTGGTCCTGGAGAAATGGGAGGGGAAAACTTTGGAACACTACTACACCTTTTACCTGGCACTGCAGGAAATGGAGGAGAGGTGCATGGGACAGGCATCAGGTAAGCTGCTTGCTACTTTATTATTACAGTTGGGTTTATAGTCCCTTTAATCTTCTTAAAGCGGACCCAAGTGTGGGTCCGGCTGCATTCAGATGGGCTTGGAGGGGAATCCCGAATGCTGAAGTCCCTCGTACAGCACCTTATCCTCGGCCGTTAATGCAGCACCGCAATTGGCCGCTGCCGGTCATGTGGGTCGGACTCGTGCTCTTGGTTCCATCATTCCCCGGGCTGCATTTCCGGCCAAGGATTGAGAATAAGGTAAGAATAGCGGGAGTTCTGTGGGGCAATGTGCGAGGGGATATTTTTTTTTTTTTGTAAAAGTACTAAGTGTAAATATATTAAATAGGTGATTTTTTTCATAAATATATATATATATTCTAAGCATACAGCACGTCCTGCTCCATCTATAATACTTACACATGGGTTATCCTCCGCCAGATGGCGCTGTGCACTGCAGACATGCAAAAACAGGCTCCTCCCAGCCCTTCATATACCCAGGGACCTCCCACAAATCCCCAGATTTCTCTGCAGTGCTGAACTGTGGAGACATACCCCTCGATTCAAAGAGCAAAAGTTAATTGATTTCGTATCGAGAATCGTAAGTTTGGGTGGGTGTTAGTCATTTTTTCCTGTTTTTTTGGCCATTTCCGACTCGCACGAGCCTACGTACGAATGCGTATATGCTCTTACGATCAGCGGAAGTTCGTTCCTAAATTTTAGGATCAAAACGTAAAACTTAGGATCAAATCCTAAAACTTACGATCAAAACGTAAAACTTAGGTTAATTGGATGTGTTTAGGTGTGATTCAGAGAAACCTCTAAACGCGTTTTAAAAGAAAGCCACAGCCGACACCTTTTAGCAGTCGTATTGCTGTTCTTGAACAGGTTTTTTGGCTATGTGGAGGAGTCTGCGCGTCTTGAGCTCCAATGAACTGCATGTATCAGCATGGCCGAGGCCATAAATTGTATGGCAATGCATACCTGATTCATGTATGCCTTATAAAAGCATTTTAATGTGGACCTGAATTAGTCCTTGGCATGTAAACCTTTATTTTGCAATATATTTGCGTTAATTAAAGAAACTTATGTCCTTTGTTATTTATTTTAAAATTGAGGTACTAGAAAAATATTTTGAGATTGCATTTATTGGTGTAGTTGTTTACCTTTGCTTTGTTTAATTATTTAAGCACATCTTTGGTCAGATGCATCACACTTACTGAGGAGAGGAGAGCGGGATAAAGTGCAGGATGTGGGTTACTGCTGTATTTTGCACAGACACAGCAGAGCTGGGGGCATGGAAAGGTCAGAAATCAAAGAATGCAGAGCAACACAGTCACAAGGCCCTTTCAGTTTGCAGGCTGCCCGATAATACCTGAGCCGCCATCTTGGCTGTTTCTAGGCTCATAACATGCAGAAGTTGCTGGGTGTTTTTTAATATTTGTGAGCAATCTGTATGTAGAGGGTGTGGGTAACCACACTAAAAATTTAAAGTTGTACCATTTGAAGCATAAATATTAAAATTAAATCCACAAGTAAAAAATGCAAGTTAACTAAAAATTAAACAAAGTAAGATTTACTTATGCAAATGCATTCATTAATGGTTGGTTACTACAAAATGAATGAAATAAAGAAAAATAAAAGACCAAATATTTAGAATGCACTTTAATGAGGTAAGTTTGTAGTGCGGAGCCGCAAGATCAGAAGGATTTACGTCCAGACAAAAAAGGAAAAAGGGCAAAACCAATGTTGCAACCTGAGAAATGAAACGGAAAAATCAGGATGGAAACTGACATAGGTCTGATTCCCGAACTGCCATACGAACGGACGTATATTTTAGGATAGAAACGTATTTGCTTATTGAATCACTCGCAAGTTCATACGAACGCACGAGCGGACGTGAAAAATAGGATGATCGTGACCCAAATCCAAGCTGTTACATGTTTCTTTGAATCAACCCAATGAAGTATCACACTCTCGCAGGCGAGCCGGGCTTTACAGCCCGAGGCCCTGCAGGACTATTTCCACCCGTCCTCTTCAGAAGAATATGCCTCCCAGCCTGGGCTGCGCGGGTCGGGTGAAGGTAGGCAGCACCTTGTGCGCTGATCGGAGCCACGCTCCACCGCAATCCCCCACCATAGGGTAGGCGGTTAGGCCGATGGTGAGCCTCTAGTGGATGTCCCTCCCGCATTCTTGCCCGTGCTCCTCACAGATTTAGTCCATGGACGATGGTCCGCTTCCTCCCGTAACTCGGGGGAAAAGAAAGGGGGGGGGTATGTGTGGCAGTCCTAGTGTGAAGTAACACGTTAAGGTCTTTGGTTTTTATTTTTATTGGGTGTCAGTGTCGCGCTCCTTGCTATACAGCTGCAAGCCGTTTGTCTTTCATTAACAACTGCCTAGACGGCAGCATCATTTCCAGCGTGTCAGCATCTTTATGCATGCGCCTTCTATCCAACTGTCCTACTTATTTCTGTTGGTTAGAGCTTCTCCCTCTTTGGGGGAGGCGGAGACTCGGCATGACGCGCTCCGCTTCACAGCCTGGTCTGGCCCGCCCCTCGAGGTTTGCTTGGCGCCATTTTGACAATCTTCGCGCGTGGTGCGGTCCGCCTCCTCCCTTGGTCATGTAAGTGCCCTCTGGGGCGGCATGGTTCTATGTGTATTCGGCTGCGCATGGCACTGACACCACCCCTCTTGTCCCATTATGTCTTTCAGACGCCAGGACTCCCGGCCTAACATATATTACAGCGGGTCCACATAACAATTTCTCCCACTTCCTAGCGGGTCTTGGGGCATCCAGGGTTGCCTATTGTGTAAATCCCTGTGGGCATACTGCTCTGATAATCACCATATGGAGGCATCTCAGAATTATGTAACCGGGGTCCCTCTGGGACATGACCAGCTGTGTGCAGTGTGTGGTCAGCCCCAGGCTGAGGCTGACAGAGCACGGGTCTGCGGACCGTGTGCTGAACAGGCAGGTCTGCCAATGGCTGCACCTCCCTTCAATACACCCGTCTCCCCGGACCTAAATATCACTCCTGATGAGTCCCACTCGAGCGGGGATGACCTGCAAACCGCGCCACGCGTGCTGCCTACGGTGGAGCAGGTGCTGTCTGGATTGGCGGAGTGTATGGGCCCTGGTAAGAAGCGGTCCCTGACGCCTCCTGGCTCTCCGGTTGCTAACGATACCGATGACTCTGCTGATATGCAGGACCTTGATCCTTCTGAGGAAGGTGAGCTATTCTCAGATTCGGGCTCCTCGAACGAGATGCCCGGGTGCTGTGATGATTCTGGGCCCGGTTCTTGGGGCCTGTGTGACACAGATGAAATTCTTATTAAGATCTTTGAGGTTTTGTCAATCTCCCCCCCGGGGAGACCTCCCAAGCCTAAGAAGGAGAGTTTCCATACAGCGCCACCGCGCTTGGAGTTCCTAGAACAGGATCATTTCCAGAATCTTATATCCCAAGAGTGGGAATCGCCTTGTAAACTTAAAGGGGTCCCAGGGGTCTGGGATTGGAAGTACCCTTTCCCTCCTGATGTGGTTAATTTTTGCTCAGCACCTCTTGTGGTGGATGCACCGGTTATAGGGGTTACTAACCCCCCTTTCATGACGGCTCCTTTTTACCGTACCCTTCGGGTGTGCAGGGACGGCTCTGCGCCAGGACTCTTGTCAGAAAAGTACTTGATCACCGTCCTGAGGACAGCCACTTGGGGGGTGTTGGGGGGGACTGTGATGCGTTTGTGAAGTTTATCCTCTCAGTACTGGATGACACCATTAAGATGTGTGTTAGAACCTCTGCCCTTGTAGTAGCTATTCGCCGCCTGGTCTGGCTGCAACAGTGGGGTGCTGACGATGCTACGAAAAAGGCTCTCACTTGCCTTCCCTTCAGAGGACGGTGATTATTTGGGGCCCATTTGGACCTTTTTGGTAAAAAGGGTAAAGCACCCTTGCGCAGAAGGCCGCTCCGGCCTCCCCGGGGCAGGGTCACCCCTCCACCTCCCTACGTTAGTGTCAAACGCGAACCAGAGGTGTGCTTCCAACTGTTCGGTGTGGATTTCCACCATGGGGTGGGCAGGCAACACCCTGGGCCCTCTGGCAGGACTAAGTCGAAATCTGCCAAGACCTCCCAAGCATGAAGGGATGCCCTCGCCCTTCTGGGCGAGGGTAGTGCTGCAGCAGCTGTCTCCCATCTAGGAATGTACCTTCTCCTTCTGGTGGTTCCAGGAGGTAGTTCCCCTGGACACAGGATAGCTTTGCTGGGCGGTCCCTCTCAGTGGTTGTCAGGGTGCTTCTAGCCCCTGGTTTTCCCTCAGGTATTGGTGTAGGCCGTACTGGGCCTACAGAGTTTGGGCTTACTTACAGGTTGCCCTTAACAGTATGGGGCTATGGCCTCTATATTAACCTTCCTCCTTCCCTCAACAGTATGAGGCAGTCTGGGCCACGCTGGCCTATGGTAGGCCTGGCAATTCTACTCTCACAGGTAGTCCCTATATGACATCTCTGTCTTGGGACACAGGCGCCCTGTGCAAGGGGGCTTCCGGCCTCCTGTGGAGTTCTAGATCTTCTTAGTTCCCCTTGTGTCTGCTGGACACCAAGACCGTTACTAGGCGGTGTTGCAGGACCAACCCTGCGGATTGAGGCATTGTTTGTGGCCTCTCTTTCGCTCCCAGGCTACTTGCCATGGCGCAAATGGGGGTGATGTCTCGGACATGCCTGGGGGGGCGTCTGCATTAGGATCTACCGGGTCGTCTTTCCTTACTCCCCAATCTCTACGTCAGGCCGAGTGGATTGATCGGCCAGCGGTGTCCCCTGGGAGTTACTGGATGGGTGCTCAGTCACCTCAATCCCTCATGGTCCCTTATCCGCTATCTCCATTCCTTGGATTCGGTTCAGGCTTGAGCCTTCTTCCTTGGCAACAAGTGGACTCCTGGTTACGGGGGCTCTGTCCCCCTTTGCTGACATCTTACTTTCACCAGGCAGGATGGCAGCTGGTGGGCCCGTTGGTGGCGTATCAGATGATGTCCCTTATATACCGAGCCCTTGGGATCTTCGGCACAGTCGGTTATTGATCCTACATGGGGTTCCAGCACCCCTGGGGCTTGGTCTGTGCTCATTCTCCCTTGGTAAGGTGGTTCCTCTTGAGCTGATCATATTCAAGGGCCCTGTCAGGGGGCACCCCCTTCTTTGCTTGCATCTTCCTGTGAATGGTCACCTTGGGTACCAAGTCTCGCAGGTTGGCGGGGGGGGGGGGGAATTTCTTCCAAAACCCCCCGTGGTTCCTAGGTAGGGTCCCCTAGAGGGTCCATCTTACCTACTGGTTTTGTTGACACGTGAGCCTTCCGTTGACTCTATACGGCTGGACTTCTCCTCTTTTAGGACCTGTCTATTTGGGGACTCTTGGCCTGTTGGAAGACAATGGCCTGTTTTATTATTGGTCTGGAGCTTGAAGCAGGATGATCCCTCTGGAGGGTTCCTGATCCTGATTTGGGCGGGGGTCTACGCCCCCTGCTTCTCGCTCCAATGGATGCCTTTCAGTTGCAGGTTATGCTATCCTGGTGCATCTCCCAAGTAGTTCTATGGTCCCTGTTGGGATCAATTTTCATTTTGTTTGCCCTGCGGATTTTTCCCTTGGGACTTCTGCTGGATGCTGTCTGAGCTGCTTTGTAGTCCAAATCGCTTCTCTGGGGGCTCCTGCCTCAGTCAGACGTGTGCCTGAGAAGCTGGATCTGATTACTTAGCCTTGGCTCGATATATATAGATATATATATATATATATATATATATATATATACACACACACACCATGCCGTGGTGGTATTCCTTCTTACACCAGACCTCCTGTCCAAGTGGTGTTTTATGATCATTGTTTTAGTCCGTTTAGTCTAACTACGGACCTTATTCTTAATAATGCTAATATGATGGGTCTACATTCCCTCAACAGGTGTTGCAATTTTTCCCCTGAGGGTTTCTTGTCCCTTAGGGGGACTGATGCTCTTGGAGTCTGCGGGCGCCTCCTTATGTATGCGCCTGATATCGCCTGCTTCCAGGGCCACTGCGTCCTTTGGATTAATCTTTCTTGGCTGCCTCCTGGTCCTGAGTAAAGCCTTTGGCTTCTTGCTAGTGAAGGGGTCAGTATTCCCGCCTTCGGTCGGGTGACCAGTTCTCATTCCCCTTAGGGAGAGTTACAAATTTTCCACAAGGCTTCTGTTGCCTGTTGGGTCGTTACACTGGCCTATTCCTTTAAGGGGGAAGAATCTCCCCTTTTTCATTTTATTCTATTATATTGGTGCTTGGGTACCATTGGCCCTTCAGCACCAGGTTTTTTCTGTTGAATAAGTTACTAGATTGTTGCTCGTCTCTGTTCATACCTTTCAATGGTCTTGTTATGAGATTGACATTAGAGCCTCTGCTCATGTCATGCCTGTTGCAAGGTTTGGCAGGTGACAGCGCCTTTACTGTCCGCTGTGCCTTGTTTTTGGGGATCCCACCCTACTTTATGGACACTGCTATTGGATGTCCCATGTGTAAGTATTATAGATGGAGCAGGACGTGCTGTATGCTGCAGGGAGGTCAGGGATGAGGCAGTGAATGCAGCATGGGGAGTTTCACACAGCGGGGCACCCCTAATCGGATCAATAGTCAAAATCCTGGGTAGACATCCAAGATGGCAGCCCATGGAGTCTCAGGCTGCCTGCAAACAGGAAGTGTCTTCTGACTGTGCTGCTCTGCATTCTGGGATTGCTGTCCTTTTTCTGGCCCCAGTGCTGCTCTGTCTGTGCAGTGCAAAGCTTTACCCTGCACTTGTCCCCTTCTCCTCCTTCAGCAGAGGATACTTCTGAGGCAAGATGGCGGTGGCCGTATCCTGGAGTCCTAAACAGGGTGGGTTGGAGCAGGACGTGCTGTATGCGTATAATACCAATTCTACAGGTGAGTATTTCACAGAATTGTATTATTCTAAGTATACAGCACGTCCTGCTCCATCTATAATACTTACACATGGGACATCCAATAGCAGTGTCCGTAAGGTAGGGTGAGATCCCCAACAAAAAAGGCAACAGCAAGCAGTTTATATCACTGCCGCCTGCAAAACCTTGCGGCCAAACACAGCATCAGCTGAGGCCCTAACATCAACCTTGTAAAACTTAGTAAAGGTATGAACAGAAGACCAAGTAGCGGCCTTGCAAACTTGTTCAACAGAGGCCTGGTGCTGGAAAGCCCAAGAAGCCCCAACAGCCCGAGGAGAATGGGCAGTAAGACGGAAGGGGGGAGTATTCCCCTTAGTAGAATAGGCCTGAACCACAGCCTGACGAATCCATTTACTGATGGTAGACTTGGCAGGAGCCAAACCCTTCCTAGGCCCGTGAGGCACAACGAAGAGAGCATCAGTCTTCCTGAAAGCCTTAGTGATAACTAGGTAATACTTGACGCACCTAACCACATCCAGGGAATGCAAAACCCTTTCCTTGGGGTTACTAGGGTTAGGGCACAAAGAAGGAAGTACAATATCTTGATTCAAATGAAATGCAGACACCACTTTAGGCAGAAAGTCTGGCTTGAAGCGGAACACCACCTTATCTTGGTGTCTCTCATAGTAGGGAGGCTGAATAGATAAGGCAGTCAACTCAGACACACACCTAACAGAAGTGATAGCTACCAGAAATACGACCTTGAGCGTGAGAACAGCGAGAGCAGCCTCCTGAATAGGCTCAAAGGGAGCACCCTGCAGAGCTGATAAAACCAAGTTTAAATCCCAAACAGGTACTATAGGTTTGCGAGGGGGACCCACATGAGTGACCCCCTGAAAGAAGGTCTTGATCAGGGGATGCTGGGCAAAGGTCTTCTGAAAGAAGATAGACAGGGCCGAAACCTGACCCTTCAGAGTACTAAGCTTGAGACCTAAGTCTAGACCATGTTGTAGAAACTCCAGCATCCTAGAGACTAAGAATTCCCGGCAGGGAAAAGACCTGGTCTCACACCAGTCAATGTAAGAACGCCATACTCTATAATAGATAGCAGAAGAAGTCTTTTTCCTGGCTTGCACCATAGTAGCCACTACAGACTTAAACCCTTCTCCATCAAAATGGAGGTTTCAACAGCCAAGCCGTCAAAGCCAGAGTTAGTAAATTGGGATGGCGTAGAGACCCCCGAGTTAGAAGATCTGGCAACCTTGGCAGATCGTACTGATCTACTGCCATTTGAACCACGTCCACGAACCACACTCTTCTTGGCCTCCTTGGGGCCAGCAGAATCGCGGGTACCCCTTCTAGAGCAATCTTACGCAGAACTCTGCCCAGAAGGGGAACTGGTGGAAACACATACAGGAGCCGAAACTCCCTCCAAGACATGGACAGGGCAGCCGTGGCCAGAGCCAGAGGATCCTGAGACAGGGATACAAAGCTCGGGAGCTTGTGATTGTGACGGGACACAAACAGATCCACATCTGGCACCCCCCCCAACGGTGACACAGGGACCACTCCCCCTGACAGGACGACCCCCTGCTCAGAGCATCTGCCAGCAGGTTCTCCGCCCCCGGAATGTAGACAGCCGAGATGCATTGGACATTGGCCTCCGCCCATGTTAGAATCCGAGATACTTCCTGGAGAGCCCCCTTGCTCCGGGTCCCTCCCTGATGGTTGATGTAGGCAACCACCGTTCTGTTGTCTGAGCGTACCTGAACCACCAGACCCCTCAGGTGATGGGTCAATTGTTCCAGCACCAATCTGACCGCCCTGAGTTCCAAGATATTGATGGGTAGATGGGCCTCCTGAGGGCCCCACCTCCCCTGGAAGTGCAGGGACTTCTAGAACCCCCCCCCCAACCCAACTGACTGGCATCCATTGTGACCGTCTCCCAAGAGGGTGCCAGGAAGGATCTGCCCCTTGTCAAATTCCTGTGGTCCAGCCACCACGCAAGGGATTGTCTGACCGAGGGGGGAAGCACCCAGGTCTTGTCCAA
Source organism: Gastrophryne carolinensis (assembly GCA_027917425.1). Taxonomy (NCBI): domain Eukaryota; kingdom Metazoa; phylum Chordata; class Amphibia; order Anura; family Microhylidae; genus Gastrophryne; species Gastrophryne carolinensis. The sequence continues at coordinate 437,345,623 of CM051234.1, read as the reverse complement.
GGACGCTGGGTTCTTGTTCCAAACTGACAGAAGGTGCAGCTGCAGAGTTCTCAGATGGAACTGGGCAAAGGGCACCGCCTCAAAGCTTGCTACCATCAAGCCCACCAACTGCATTCCCTGCCGGATGGAGGGACGAGGGCTCGAAAGCGGGGATCTCGCCTGCATTGTCAGAGCTTCCACCTTCTGCTGAGGAAAGAATATCCTTGACTGAACTGTATCCAGAATCATCCCCAGGGACGGGGCCACCGAGGAGGGGGACAGAGAGGACTTGGGATAATTGATCACCCAGCCGAAGGACTCCAGGGTGGACACTACCAACAGAGTGTCCAGCTCTGCCTGCCGCAGAGACAGAGAGGTGATGAGTATATCGTCCAGGTAGGGCAACACACGTATGCCCCTTAGCCTTAACAGGGACATCACCCCTGCCAGCACCTTGGTGAATACCCTGGGAGCCGACGTGAGGCCGAATGGCAAGGCCACGAATTGGTAATGCTGATCCAGCAGCGCAAATCTGAGAAACCTTTGGTGTCCTGGAAATACCGGAACGTGAAGGTAAGCATCCTTGATGTCCACGGACATCATAAAGTCCCCCGGGCGCAGCGAAGCGATGGCGGAGCGCAAGGTTTCCATGCGAAAATGTTTGTTTCTGACAAATTTGTTGAGGATTTTTAAGTCCAGAATGGGCCTGACTGACCCGTCCTTGGGCACTGTGAAAAGGTTGGAATAGAACCCCATGCCCCTGTCTTTTAAAGGGACCTTGCAAATGACCTCTAGATCCAGAAGGTCCTGCACGGCCAGCAACAAGACCTGAGCTGAGGCAGGATCCTGTGGGATCCGGGACACAACAAACCTGTTAGAATTTGCTGTACGGCCCCCTATCTTGTAACCGGAGGACACTACCTCCTGAATCCACCGGTCTGAGACGTGGCGTCTCCAAACCTGCTCGAAGTGCTGTAGACGTTCCCCCACCCTGACGGGCGAGGGCGCCCCTTCATGCCTGGGGGGTCTTGGGAGGGGCTTTGGGCTTGGGCCCCCAAGAGGAACCGGGACGGCGTCCTCTGTTCTTGTTCCAGGAATCTGCGCGAGAACCAGCGAAGGACACTCCTCTGCCCTGCTTAGCCCCACGGTAGGGGGTCAATTGGGAGCTTGGGCCACGAAAGGGCCGAATCTGACGCTTGCGCTGGGGCAACTTGCCACCCTTGGCGAAAATGTCTAACCTTTCTCCAAACAGGCGCAGTCCCTTAAATGGAAGCCCCGTAAGGGCCTTCTTGGCGGCGTTAGCAGCCCATTGGCGCAACCAGACCGCACGGCGTATGGCTACCACCAGAGCAGAAGATCTAGCGCTCAGCTTAATAGCATCATCCGATGCCGATAGGATAAAGTTAACAAAAGTTTCACAGGTGGTCAGAGCATTGGCAGCATCAGAGGGCAACTCATCCGCACCTTCTAGAGCATTCCTAACCACAGTCCTGAGCGCCACCGCCGTAATGGCTAAGGCGCAAACCGGGAGGAGCGACGCACCCCCAAATGCAAAGGCATGGCATGCCAGTTGATCAACACGCCGGTCCTCAGAATCCCGCAGCGTAGTAGTGTCAGGGGACTGCATAATAGAGGTGTTGGACAGACTTAAAATTGGGGCATCGACCTTGGGTGGCGATGTCCAGCACTTGACCAGGTCAGCAGGGAATGGGTATTTCTTAGCCACACTTTTAGGAACCCCATGAAGTTTGCTGGGGTGTTCCCATTCTCTCAGCACAAGGCTATTAAAATGGGTTTGTTCAGGAAATTCCAACCGCACCCTAGCGGTGTGAAACAGATCACCCCTTTGCCGGGGAGCCGCAGCAGGGGGAGAGAGGGACAATACATCAAAGATCTGGGCCAACATCAATGTCATCCGAGGACCAATGTTCGGAACCAGACTCCTCCTGTCCCCTGGACTCGTCGTCGTATGACCCTGAGTCAGAGAAAAGCTCCCCTTCTTCTGAGGGGGGATGAGCATAAGAAAGCAGTAAATCATTAGACTCTATAGGAAATATAGTCGATTCAGGATTCAAATGCCGCCTCTTGGCAGTGGCCTTACGCGCTAAGGAGCCAGCTAACAAGTTTTCAACACTAGCCAGTCTAGTGGCCAAATCAGTATGAGAATCCCCACTGGTATTGGGGGTTAGGCTCAGACTTGGGGGAGTAGGTGAAGTGATACGAGGAGCAGGCCCAGCCTCAGAAGAGGCGGGAAGACCGGCAAGCGCCTGCTGTGCACAAGGAACGCAGACCCATGCATTGTCACCGCTGCTAGGCAAGACCCCACAAGCTACACACAGACGGGCTTGTCCCGAAGGAACCCCGTTCACAATGTCCTGAGATGCCTCCATATGGTGATTAATAGGTACAATAAGCCAGTAGGGATTGACGCTAGAAAGCAACCCTGGATGCCCCAATGACCCGCGGGGAAGTAGGAGTAGTATTTGAAAGGCAGGACCGGGCGCTACACCGGGCCGGGAGAAGCCACCGAAGTACACGGTCTGAAAGACACAAGGGGAACAAGGATGTCAGAGCCGAGCGAGAAGGAGCAACGGCTGAAGAAAGGGTCGCCCATGAGGGCACTTACAGAACAGCGAGGGGAGGACAGTCTTCACCACGCGCGTGAGAAGGAAATGGCTCCAAGCGAACCTCGAAGGGCGGGCCAGAGCTGAAGGCGACGCGGAACGCGCCAAACCAGACCACGCCCCCCCCCCCCCCCCCCCCCCCGAGAGCGCGAAGCTTGAAGTGAATAGTCCAATCAGAAACAGCAGTTAGCAACGTCTGAAACCAGACCGAGTGAATTACCTCAGAACGAAAATGACAGGATGGAATAGAAAAGTAAACGCCGTAGCGTCCGCGAACAGAGCCGCCGTACACGCCGAGTGAAATACAGTAAAGGCGTTGTAGCCGATAATACAACCAAAGTAAAGTGCGGCTCTGACACCCGATAAACCGTTAAGGGCAATAAGCACACTAGTGTAATAGGGCAAGGCTAGGCCATCCTACACACAACCCCCCCCCCCTTTTTCCCCCCAATAAAAGGGAGGAACTAGGGAGGAAGGTGACCCAATACATGGGGTTCACCGCTATACAGGGCGTGGGGCACTGATGCGGGAGGGGCATATTCTGAAGGCTCACCATTAGCCTTGACCGCCTACCCTATGGTGGGGGATTGCGGTGGAGCTTAGCTCCATAAGCGCACACACAGTGCTGCCTACCTTCACCCGACCAACGCAGCCTAGGCTGGGAGGCATATTCTTCACAAGGAGGACGGGTGGAAATAGTCCCGCGGGGCCTCGGGCTGTAAAGCCCCGCTCGCCTGCAAGAGCGTGATAATTCATGTCTTCGCAGTTAGCACTGCAGAGAAATCTGGGGATTTGTGGGAGGTCCCTCGGTATATGTAGGGCGTGGAGGAGCCTGTTTATGCATGTCTGCAGTGAACAGCGCCCTCAGGCGGAGGATTACCCATGTGTAAGTATTATAGATGGAGCAGGACGTGCTGTATGCTTAGAATACAAACCCTGCAATAGTGAAAAACCCAGGGTTTGTTCCTCTTTAAGCTGACCCAGCTCGATCAGCCTGGGAATCTGTAAGACTCCCGGGCTGATCGATTCCAAAAATCGGGATGCCCTGCTGTGTGAAACCCCCAGGTCACCCCGTTTACTTACCTTGCTGCCCGGTCCAACGCCGCTATCCCTCTAACAGGGTGCGTGCCCTCGCCAGGGCTCTCTGAGCCGCTGGCCTTAGACGCTGTCTTAGATGGCGTGACGTTGGCTCCAAGCATGCTGATTGGACGAGCAGACCACGCATGTGCCGTAGGACCGGCAAGAGGTGAGTTTCTTCGGGCGATCAGTGGGGGGGGGGGTTTCACACCGTCTAAAACCCAAATCAAAATCCTGGGTTTTGGTCCACTTTCCATTTTTCCAATTCCAGTCACAATATAACCCCCTGGCCTCCCACCCTACCCTGGAGCTAAGGCAGGACGGGGAGGGTTACAAAGAAAAAAAAAAAAAAAAAACGTATCAATTCCAGGGGCCAGCTCCAGTCCTCCCAAGCCCATATGGAAGCCGCAAGGCAGCATAACGCAGGCCCCCGTGCTCCCACCACCCATTCACTTGGGATGCGGCTCTGTGTCTTAGTTTCAAGATGGCGGCACACAGGTTACGGAGTGTCGCAGCCCCCTGGATAAGGTTTTTTTTTTTTTTCTTTGCACCAGGGTAGGATGGCAGGACGGGGAGGGAGGGTTATATTGTGACTGGAATAAAATTTTAGGCCTTTCGCTGCCCGCCTAACTAGAGCTTTTGTCACCCTCTGTTGCCAGACCATATTTCCAGGAAAAGTTCGGCTTTTAACACGTCTTTTCTAGACTGGACCCACCTTCTGCTGCCGGGGGCCGCCTTTCATACACAGTGAGTGAGACATCCTTGTGGCATTTTATTCACTACTCTAATTTGCACTTTCAGAAGTGCTTGATAATCAGGCCCTTTATCTTCCCTATCTACATCACACCTCCTCTGTTGTGCAGGCGCAATTTAGGTCGCTGGAGATGTAAGGAAAGCAAAAAAAAAAAAAAAAAAATTAAAATGCTAGGGCCCCGTTTTCCTTTATTTGTATATTATGTACGATTACTTAAGAAACCAATCAAGGTTCTCTTCACTATCAATTTCTACTCCTGGGGTTAGGGTATATCCTCCCATTGAAACAGCAGCTAATATGATTCAGCTTTGCATATGCTCCAGCCCAAGTCTCAACTCTCCTAGCAACAGGGTATAGTCTTATAAGGACACTGTGTGACAGTTTCCTTATTGACCATTTTGCAGCATCTCTCATAGGTTTCATACATATTGTTACTATGCATTGATACATAGCACTTCATATTTGTGAGAATCATTTATTTGGATTTTGGGGAAACTTAGCTCAGGCTACGCAGTTATACCAAGACTAAGCAGTTGGACACACTCAGCCTGGCAGCTGAAAACACAGGTCCTATGAGATATTGGGGTTTACACCAACTTATTACTCTTCTGAAGCAAGTGGGTGTGGCCCTTGGATCTGTGATGTATAATCAGCATACTAATGAGTATAATGGGCGGGATCTGTAAGATCTCCCCCTGTAGCTAGGCGAGTTCAGAGCCTAGACCAGCCCTCCAACACATGGCCTCACCACCACATGCATGCACCCCCAAAGTGCATGGGTGCACACTCCTTGCCCAGTGTGCGCTTGGCAGTGCACACATAGTAGGTGGCTTGTTGGGTGGGTAGGTACTCGGGGGGGACTGGGCAGCTGACAGCAACCCCCAGCAGTGGAGCCTCCCTTCACCACGCCTGATAAGACACGGTCTCCGACGGGCCACTGCTTTGCTCCCGGCATCACCTGGGAGCAGTAAGGAAGGGGGGCAATGCTACTTTGCTCCTGGCATCGGCTTGCTACTGACAGTGGCAGCATCCGGTGCTGCTGTCTGTTGTCTCTGCTCCCCCCCTTCCTCAGCGCACATCACAGAGATAGGGACATCAGAGAGCGGGGACTGCAGGCAGCAGCGCCGGATGCTGCCATTATGACATGAAAACCATATAATCCATAAAGCCTTGATAATTAAAGTGGTTCTAGAACCCAATAGCACACAGCAAGCTCTCAGGGGCACTGCATCATCTGGCCTGCTCCTCTGCTTGCACCAAAATTAGGCAAGAATAATCAGTGCCTCCACAATACTACAGCACATGTGACCGACTTATATAATCTATGGCTTAGCAGCCCAAAATTTAACAACTGTGTCTTAGTGACATTTTAAATGTCAAAATCACCACCCTACTGCCAAATCCCACAGCTCCCTTCCCAAACCAGCAAGGTAATCAGATTATCTATGCACCCTTGGCACTGCTGGGCCTTGAAGTCCAAGGAAAAGTCCACAGAAGTAGACTTTTCCTTTAAAGCAGACCAAAAGTAAAAAAATGCAATTATATGAATAGGAGTCGGGGAGAGGAGCGGGACTAAGGCAAGGGGGTGGCTACACACTGGGAACTTGAGAGCTCTGATAGCTCAACGTGTGCGGGGAGGCAGGTGGGGGGGGCGGGGGGTAGATGAATAAGGTCATGTTTCCCCTTCTGCCCCGGCCAGCTACAACACTGCTGAGAGGCAGCAGCCTCTCTCTATTGTTTTGACTGAAAAAGCCCTTTCAGTTGAACCCATTTTTTTTAAACATATAAACAAACTGTACAATGACCAGTATTGTCTTTATTGTACAAATGTAGATCAGCTACAGTCCAATGACAAGTGCCTTATGTCAAATTAACGTAATCAATAAAAATACACACAGGTCTTGAAATGTCACTTTACCTGTGGCCACAACATACCTGCTGCTGCCTCTGAGCCTCTTGCAACACTGGTCGGAGCCATTAGGTAGTTTCTGTGGCATGGATTTCAGAGGTTCAGCTTGAGGCCTAGCACCTCACTGCGGTGGGGGCCTTGCACACAACTACAGAAACATGAGCATCTGGATGTTCAGCAGGAGCGGGATTTATCCCTTTTCAATGTTGACATTTTAAAGTGGACCTGCCCATTAAGCAGGATTGCAAAGCACACAGGCTAAATCTATTTACTACATACATGGAGGCAGTGAGCATTACATCAGCACAGGCAGAGCTAAATAGCTCAGGTTAAAGTCAAATATGCATCCAGACAATTTCAATATTTTATTTTTTGCGACCTCCTCTCTCCTTTAGTGCCAGGTGGATTGTAGCTCCATTCAGCATATTGTAGTAAGCAAGAGAGTTTGAGTCCTTAATGAAAATTCCCTGCAGGGAGGAAAAGAAAAAAAAAAACATTAATGCTTGTACAATGGCAGTTATATTCTGCATGAGGAAAGGTGTATTGTTTATTTTTATAGCACCATCATCTTCTGTAGCGCTTTACAAGGTATTCCATCCATCTCTGCCTCCATGTGTGCTGTAACAATACCACCACCTTTTATCTGCATGCAATAATGTGTTGACCATTCAAACACCATGTGCATGGCAGCTGTTGGAGCACCTAGACACATTTTCTCAGAACTATATAATCCATAAAGCCCTGATCATTAAAGTGGATCTACTACCTAATGGCACACAGCAAGCCCTCAGGCCAGAATTATCCACAATACTACAGCACATATGACTGACAGTGACCACTGGAGCACTGCAGCAGTGCCAAGGAACCTCAAATGTTGCACATATATAATCTATGGCTTAGCAGCCCACAATTTAATAAGTGTGCCTTAGTAACATTTTGAAAGTCAAAATCCCACCCTAATGAAGTACAGCTCCAGCTACGGGAGAAGCAGTAAGGTAATCAGATTATCTATGCACCCTTGGCACTGCTGGGCCTTGGAGTCCAAGGAAAAGTCCACAGAAGTAGACTTTTCCTTTAAAGTGGACCAAAAGTTATTTGAGAGGGCTTAAAGAGGAACATCAGACTTTTACAGATGTTCCTCTGTAAACAACCCTCCCCCACCCAAACTGCCTTTAGGATGTTATCTAAAATGCTGACATCTGGGAGCATTCCTGGCCCCTTTCCACCTCCTCTCTCCCCCTTAGCCGTCGCTGAGTGAAGTCTGAGGCCTTAGCCGTACTCACCCTTCGCCGCCTGTCCAGCACTGCTCATCAAATCTTGCGAGATCTGCTCCGAGTGTCACTGCAGCCTAGGCAATGACTGCACATGCACGAGAACTGAGGGGCAGTGCAGTGCATGACAGGTAGGCAAAATGGTGCTGTCCACCAGAATGGCAAGTTTTAAACTGTTAATTGTTTTCATTCAGAGGGGGAGCGGGGCAGAGCAAGCCAGGTATTGGAGTATTATTAACCCCAATACCTCTAAAAGTTCCTCTTAAACTCCATGCAGATGTTCTGGAAGAAGATTTGTTGCAGAACTGGGGAGTGGTAATGGGAGCAGCCATGTTGTCACACACATAAGCATGAGGGGAGAGCTGTGCCAGCAGCAGTCCACACCAGAGATAAATGCCTCAGAAACATGGGCAGCTTGTGTTATGTTATATAAACAAACACACACACACTGAATAACCAACAGCCAGAGGGATTGTGTGTGAGCGGAAGCTGCAACAATGTATCCTTATCACTGTTCACTGCTGAATCTGGATTTACTGCACACCATTCAGTCAGGGTAAACATACCTATCTGCTAAAATGTTACAATTCTTTCAGCTGTGCAGCAGAGCAATGAGTCATAACAGCTGATGTCTTTCTACTAGAAATAAAAATGAAGATTGCACTGAAATGTGAGGCAATTTTGACTGTGGGACTGGGCTCATGTATGTAGCAAGATGGCTACTCCCATGCAGCAATGAATCTGCCTGCTATTCCATAACATATGCATGGAGTTAAGCCCTCCCAAATAGTTTATGGCAGAGTGGGGCTTTAGAGGTGCAATTTACTGAACTTGCTTTTTTTTTTTTTTTACTTTTGGTCTGCTTTATATACATCAGTGGTATATCTGTATGCAAAGTGTGGTGCAAAAGCTCTGACTGCCCATTAGGAGGAAGCGTAAGCCAGGGCTAAGACCCAAGCTTGTAGTACACAGAGAAGGGCTTGAGGAAAACCTTGTCCTTTGAAAAAGAATAGGCAGTATGGGCACCAAATCCACACTAAAAAGAAATATAAAATTGAATGTAAAATGTAGCTGTAGACATGTTTTGGCTAATGCCAATACAGGCATCATATGAGTTTGTGTGGGGGGGGACTCTTCCAGCAGCTGTAAAAATACAGGTTCCCTGCGTATGAACCCGGGACACAAGGCGAGCATGTGTGTTTCATTTTTGCCCATACAGTCCAATTTGTTTAACAACTGGGGTTAAAGAGGAAGTAAGGAGTCTCTATAGACTTCGTTACCCTATGCTTTTCTAACACTGGGGTCTGATCGTTTGTAACAATCACAGCCTACATGGAAAGTCGGAAAACATATTGGTGACAGCTGTCTAGGGGAAACTGGCTGCTGCTCCCCTGTGCTAATCTGCATACACAATAAGCTTTGCGATGTAGTGTATTTCTTATTACGGTTTAGCAAGCCAGAACGGGACACACCCAAGGGAACAACTGAGTTAAAAGCCATGAGCTACATCATAAAAAAAATCAAGGATATAATATAACAAAATACATAGACAAGTGTGTGCGCCGATATTGTGCTTTATAACAAGCTATCATTTTTGTGACAGACAATATGTAAAAGGACTTCACTAAAGTACATTTACACACTAACCTCATACTGCAGTTTCTGCTTTCCAGCAGGCATGCCAGTCGCCTCATGAATCTTAACTTTGATCACCGAGACCTATCAAACAAAGATGGCAAATAGGTAAAATGCAGAGAACAGTGTAAAAAGGTTCAGTTCTATGTATATCAGGGAATGTTGTAAAATGACCTGATCAGAGATAGGCAAGGTGAATGCCAGCATCTGTCCATTCAGCTTCCATTCAGTCTTATCCTGCATGTTGGGCACTTGTACTTTAACTGTGACAGGACCCTGACAGAAGACAACAGGCTGGTCAGATTCCGGGACAAAGAGAGAGTTTCCATAGCCACACAATCACACAATCATGTGTCTAAACCAACCTTGTTTTTGCGCAAGAACTCTTCTTCTGGAATCAATGTGTCCTCGCTCTTCATTTTCTTGGCAGATGGCTCATCATCTAGTGGTGGTGGTGGGTGAACTGGGGGTAATGGGGCTGGTGCAGGAACAGGTGCCACAGGAGGAGCAGGGACGAATGCTAAAAAAAGAAACATTTGCAACAAACAAAATCAAATCTTTGGATGATCAAAGCAAAAATGTCCTTAAAGTGGACCAAAACCCAGGATTTTGACTATCCTGGGAATTGGTCCTTTCCCCCGGGGCACCCCCGCTGAGTGAAACCGCCCAGATCACCTGAAGAAACTCGCCTCTTCCCTGTCCTATGGAGCATGCATGGCTGCCCATCCAATCGCTCATCAGTGCGCTGGCGGCCGCATCCCACGCTTCCCTCTAACAGGGAGCGCCGGCCATTCACAAATAAAATGCGCCCTTCTAGAGGGGATAGCGGGGATGCGGCCCGTGCATGCGCTGTTGGAGCGGAAAACAATGGTGAGTGAACAGGGCAACCTGGGGGGTTTCACACAGCGGGGCACCCCGATTTTGGATGCCCCGGGGGGGGGGGAGGGAATAGATGGGCCTGGGAATGTTATAGATTCCAGGGCCGATCGAGCTGGGTTTTGAGTCACTTTAAAGTGGACCAATCACCAGGATTTCGACTATGCTGGTAATTGGTCCTTGCCTGGGGGGCATGCTGATGTAGGATTCCCGTGTGAAACCCCCCAGATCACACACTCACCTGTCCCTGTTCCCTTGGCACATGCGCTAGTCCAATCAGTGCTTTACCCTGTGTGCATACTAATGCTCGGCATAAAGCCGCTGATTTGCACTTCGCATGGGCATAGGCGCAGCCGCATCCCAAGGCTAGGTACAAAATAAGGACAGTGTGTAACATCCTTTATTTCCCTTCAATAGAAAATTACTTTACTTATCAGAATGTATAACTAGCTAAGAACAAATGGGGATTCAGAGGTGGACCTCCGAGGGCAGAGTTTGTAAATACTCAGACATTAGTGTCAATATTAGCCCCCCAACGCCAAAAAGGGGAGGGGGGGGTGTAGGTAGATAAGGAAGGAAAACTACTTACCAGCAGGAACAATCATGTGTGGTGCCCTCTGTGCCATCATAGGTGGTGGGTTTGAAGGCATTGGTACCACATTTATTCTAGGTGCATGTAGAATAGGAGGCATTGGAGCAGCTAGAACAGAGCCAGGAGGAAGACGCACCATGGATGGCATGGGGGGCCTCTGCATCATAGGCATTGCTGATACCATAGTCGTACGGATTGGTGGTGGCATCTAATAAAAAGTTTAAATTACACAAATTAACATGGTGAAAGTTTACAGGTTCCCGACATTTTCTGCTTTTTTCTGCTCTCAATTTTCCTTTTTTTTACATTTTTGGTCTGTTGTGGCAGGTTGCGAGTTTACACACACATTAATACAAACTCCAGAAATACTACTGAAAAACGTCTCTGCCACAATGTTTAAAGCCCAACTCTTCATTTCTGAATAAAATAGGAGGTATAACTGATATAATGGTTTCTGCCTGTGGCAATAATTTACCCACGTTTTATTGCGAGAGGTTTTTTTTTTATAATGATTTTCCATCCTTCGTGCAATTCAGCACCATTTTTTGTGTGTGCAATTTAAACGTTTGCACAGCCTAAAAAAAGTTCGAAATTACACAAAGAGGGTAGAAAAAAAAATTACATTCACAAAAAGTGAGAAAAAGGCCTTTTATCTGAAGACCGCTGAGAATCACCTTTTCTCTTAGAGCCACCTCACTGATTAGACAGAGGAGCACACAAAGATACATACTAACCAACAAACCTGTCTAGGGTAAGGCGGGTAGGTGTGCGGGCAGAATATAGGCTTTAAATGCAGCATTATATTGAATACAAAACATTACACATGTCACTGGTTAATTATGCCCAGTTACAGAAACTTACAGTTAGTGGCCGGGACACAGGGGTGACTTGCTGGTGAATTGAAACTGGAGGTAGTGGTCTTGGAACAGAAGTAACTGGAGGAGCAGGAGTAGGGAGGGATGGTGCAGAAGATGGAGGGGGTGGCTGCGTAATTTCATTAGGCTTGCTGGGTCCAATTTTGTCTTTGCCATCTTCTTCAGGCACTAGGCCCTTAGCCTTATGAATAGCCTCAATTTGCTCCTGCAAAGTAATATTGGCTTGTGCAGCTTGCTGGGTACGTGCCATACTGCCAGAGTGTCCATCCCAAGTAACCTGAACGCAAAAAAAAATGGTGAAGATGTACATTGTTTCAGGCACAGGTCAGCTTTTCTAAACCAAGTTCTTATTCACGGTGAACTTTTGGAATTAGAGCATTTTATCAGAAGATGCAGAATTATCTTGCATCGATTTTGACTACACCATTAATGCTTTCTGCAGGGAAATGTCCCACAATTTCCCTTGAATGCCAACACTATGGGGCTTATTCAAGAAGGGAAAGCGGCAGGTAGCGCCTGGTAGCGGCAGACAGCTTCTGGTAAACGCTGGGCGCTGTACGCAATACCACATTTAAGTGAATCTGGTGAGCGCCTCTAGCGTCACGGCTCAGCAGTGCCATGTAGTACCTGTCGCTCTGTAGCGCTCTCCCATACATTTCAATGGGGCTTCATTAGTTGTGTATAAATAGTGTGTTTGGCAATTGTGTGACCTCTCCTGGCTGCAAACACTTTTATACATTTTTTGGACTCTTTATATTTTTATGCAGAATTGCATATACAGGTCTGGCACTGGTGTGTATGTGTGCACAAACAGATTTTGATCACACAGCGTCTGGCGCTCTATACTACAGCACCCAGCTTTAGAGCGCCGATGCTCTGTGTCTCTAGTGTTTTGTTAAATATGGTGCGGACGCACGGAGCTGGCGCTACCTCTCGCTCGCTTCAGCGCTATACTGTTACAGCGCCCAACACACATCACATTCATCAATGCCGGCCAGGTTACTAGAGCAACCGAGACACTCTGTTACAGCACCGATACACGCTTACAGCGTCTACTAGCGGTCGCTCTAGGAGCCCCTATACAGACACTCATTTGGAAAAACCTGGAGTTTGTAGTGAATCAACCTCCAAGTAAGCACAATGTCTGGACACAGCCTCACTGGATCACACTTTAGCCCTGCGTTCAGTTATGCAGATGCCGTTTCTACCTTTACACCAATATCCATTTGCTGCAGAAAACAGTCCCCATACCTTTTCCTCTGGTTTTTGAATTTCTTCCTCCCCAATCTTTTTACCAATAGCAGTTTCTTCAACACCAAAAATATCCGTACGGCGCTCAGCCAGTTGTTTCAAGCTACTTTCAATGTCCAAACCTGATCAAAAGATTTTATAGGTGGGATTATAGCAAGCTACAGATAAAATGCAAACATTTACATTCCTAGTGCCAGGCCTAAACCCAGCTTCTACACAGCAAGAAAGAGCTTTAGACCAGAGCGGTCATGTGAATTCTAGGTCCTTCTACAACATTACAAATGCAGCTTGAATTTTTAGCATCAAATATCAGGATCTATAAAATTATATTCCGCTTACCTGGCGCATATACTTCATCATCGCCTTGCTTCTCGCGAATGGAGCGATCTCTTTGCTCCAACCAGCGTGGATCCAAAAGTCCAATACGCATGTGCTCCTGCATTTTGCTGGCAGGAATCTTCTCCCCAGTGATTGGAGAAACCAGGTATTCATCTGGTGCAGGAGCTGGTGGTTGTGGCTTGGAGGCTTAGAGAAGAGAAAAAGTGGGTAAGGGCCAAAGCTCTTTAAAACATACTGGGCTCAACAATGAACAGCAGCTATACCAACCTTTGGGATCATAGTCTTTACGTACAATGACTTGATCAGGTGTAGGAGGTAGGGGTGGTGGCATTGGACTCTCTGGTGGAAGAGGAGCCTTTTGTGCACATTCTTCATCATCAGAACCCTGAAGAGTAAAAATATTTAAAAATGTGGAAGAATAGCAAGCAAACACTATTGTGTATTAAACCCTACATCAGTCATATTACCTCATCCATGTCCTGCACTTGAGTATCCTGGTCCTTTTGAGATGTAGATTCTCCAGCTTTGCTGTCCTTTACTTCCTCTTCGTCATCAGACTCCACTTCCATTTCTACTTCCTCACTTTCACCAAATTTCTCGTATCGTTCCTGTATTAAAATGCGAGCACCTAGTTCCTCAGGAGTTGTCGGAGGCGGAAAGTTGCCTAAAACACAAACCTGGTTACAACCTTAGGGCACAAAAACTACACCATGTGTTAAAGCAGATTAACAGCGCCAAAAGTGAACTGATAATACATATCAAAACCATTCATATCAATAATAAACAGGGAACACTGCCTGAGCTTACACTTGCACCTACCATTCTAAAGTGAAGCACTCACATTTTCTAGAACAATCTAAAGTTGTAGACTGGGAATAGAGGGATCGCTGCCTCATCTCCCTGAAAAGTTTTACTGCATTGGCAACAAGTGGTTGACTGGCATGCCCAACAATACAAAACATAATCCATTTTTGCTTATGTAGTATTAAAAATTCCACCTCAACTTCCACAAGGTTAATGTAGAAATTGGGCAACTTATAGTGGACCAAAACCCACAGAGATCAGCCCAGGAAACTAAGATTCCCGGGCTGATTGATCCCCTCTTCCGGGGCATTTACAATCTGGATGCCCTGCTGTGTGAAATCCCCCAGTTTGCCCATAAACTCACCTTCTTTCGCGGTCCAACAGCGCATGCGTGAGCAGCGGCTGCATCCCGCTATCCTATCAGGACGCTTGCCTGCGCCAGCCATTTGTGAATAGCCGACGCGGGCATGCTCCCTGTTAGAGGTGCATTTGTTCAGGGTGACCTGGGGGGTTTCACACAGCGGGGCAGGCCAAATCAGGGTGCAAGGACCAAAGTCCAGAACTTTGGTCCACTTTAACCTTCCACCAGCTTACAGCCACATGCACCACCAGCAACTGTGAGTTCATCTTAAGCAGCACCAAGGCAGGGACATGTTAGGTTCCATCTGCAGACATTCCACCTTCACAGCAACCTTCGAGCATCCCATTTTGAGACATTAGTATGTTGGGTTGGAAGGTGCAGTAGCCTGGGGGCTGCAACAGAACTTTAGATTGGAAGGCAACTTTTCAACTACAAGCCCGACCAAACTTCAAAATTTGTTCACGAAATTCACAATTTGAGCTATTAAAATCTTTTTGAATATTTTAAACACAACTGATGGTAATTACCCAACATTAAACCCATTAACAGTAAAAACCAAAAAGGCTTAAGATAAAAATTCGCAATAAGCATAAAATGACCCAGACCACATAAAGGTATCCTTATCTGGAATGTGTGGTGCCTGTGAAATACACTTGGCCAAAGCCCCACAACACTCCCTTAGTGTGTATAACTAGAAATAATCGGTACCTAACTGGTAGAGTTCACAAGCTATAAAAATCATTTGGATAACCCCTGTATATTCTATTTCCTTAGCGGTTCTGAAGACCTGGCCGTATAGGTCTGTTTTTAAATCCGCCTATCAAACCTAGGTAGGAGTGGTTTTCTGTTGGCACCACAGAATCTTTCGTTATAAAAAAAAAAAAAAAAAAAAACACACACAATTGACAGTGTCATCTTAACCAGGGTCAGATTTGCAGTGTCATTGAGTCCAAAGTGTTAAACAAGCCAAATTGGACAGAATACTTTTATATACATTAAAGTTCAAACATATTTATTGCTTTAAAAAAAATGACAAAATAAAGCCTTCATCACTTACCTTGCTCATTAGGCTGGAAGTCAACAGTTTCCACAACTACAAAATCATGCCAGTCTATCTGTGCATAGGCCACGCGCTCTCGTTCTTTCTCCTCTTCCTCTTTTTTTCTCTCCCTTTCCTGAAACTTTGCCCACTCCACACGGTAGCGAACCTAACACGACAACCATTCTAATTTTAGTTGTGGGTCCATAAAATAATTTCTCTCCATAGTTTACACATTTTCTATTAACAGGCAAACATTTTAGAGTCTGTACAATAGGCAAACTACCCTATGAATGCTAGCGGTCAGCAATATAATGTAAAAACATATTTCACTTACTGGAACCAAGCATTTAACTGCCTTTAAAACCTAGAGATCTAGCATTACAATTAGCTGTGCCACAACAGGAAAGCAATAGGCCACGTGTATATGGAAGAGATCCAAATGCTCAGCCAAAACAGACTCCCCCCCCCCCCCACCCCCCCTTAGACTGGACTTCCATTCTACCTGGCAAAATACATACATTAGGTTACCAAGTGGGTGTCATTCTAAAGTAAATAAATGCTCATCTTCAATTGAATGCAGCTAAAATTACCTGATCTAAAACCTCTGTGGGGTTCTCAGCTTCTTTCTTCAGCTTGGCGAGTAATCCCTTTGGAGGAATCAGGATCTGGAAGAGATGAAGAGTTTGCTTACAAAGTGCTATCCAGTGTCAGACAGGGCTCACACGGTCATCTTTATTAATAACTTTGTAATAAAGCCAGTCGTCTCTTGGCTGCTCTGTAAACGACTGACTGGTCAAACTGCTCCCCAAGCTTACACAGAAAACATTCTCACGCCTCCAGCTATTAGCAACGTGTTTCCTGTATAAAAACTCTATAGATTTTTAGCACTTTTTAGTAGATTCATATGTCCAGTCATTGCAACCAAAGAAACCAGATATATGTCAGGGGCAAGAGCTGAAGTGGAGACGGTATGTTATATTTGGTATAACATATCTGGTAGCTATCCATCAGACTCTTACACGAGTAGCATTGTACAGAGCACTCAGTACTGACTGTGTAGTTTTGAGATCCCCGATTTCACTGGCCCCGTGTGAATGCAAAAAAGTGTTCATAGACAGACAGGCCTCCATCATGTTAGCCACCAAAATGCAACATGTCAGCAATGGACTAGTTTGGCGATTAGCCAATATGGTTGCAATCCGTATTTGCACTCCTGAAAGACCTCAAGTAAATAATTACATAAATAGGGCTTGAATAGGGTTAAAACAAAATTTTAAATCCTAGTTCATTTTTAAAGTGGACCAACACCCAGGATTTTCTCCATCCTGGGTTTTGGACCATACCCCGCTGTGTGAAACCCCATTCCTTTGCCGAGCTAACTCACCTCTCCTCAAGCCTATGGCGTGGCTATAGCAGCTGAATGGAATCCAAGCCATACTTGCGGTACATGGCATCCCTCGCTAACTTGTGCGCAGCTACCCACGGCCATTCAGTTACGGAGGGCGGGGCCCTGCACAGCCAAAAAGGGTCAAAAGGGATGCCAAACCGCATGCACCGTGGGATGCTGAATTGGCTTTAAAAACAAACCTGAATGATCACCATTGGTCACATGATTTAGCAGAAAATGGCAACCAGACAGCCTAGATTGTGGTCTTTGCTTGCTCCCATTACAGGGATGGATTCTGACCATCTAGCTTTTCTAATATATAAAAGCAGAATGCAAGATAATCAGTCACAAGAAACTATTACTAATACAGTCCATCTACTCTGTCTGCTACATAGCACTTGTACATTAGGTAGCTGCAACCACCAGCAATATAAACCGTAACCCTCACAGGCCTGGGCACCATCAAGCAAAAACCAAATTCATTCACCTTGCTACAATGGTTACCAGCAAAACCAATGCCCTGCATAGTGCATGGTCAATGCACTCCATCACCTCAAAGCAGCTTCCACTCGCCTGATCACAAGCTAATATACAGCAAAATGTAATAAAAAATGGTCAACTGTAATAAAGTGCAACATTTCATCATTTAAATTAAAAAGCAGCCATTTTAGAGAATATGGAGCCAAAGATAATGTATAGCATGGGGCTGTGGTAGCATTGCCCTGGCTTCAAATTGTCCTGCAGTGGACGCTATTAAAGTGAGATAATGACCACCAGCTAAAATTTAAAGTATCTGCAGTAAACTGTGCATGCCACCCTTGGCCCAAAAGTCATCCTAGGTAAAGGGCAGTTTTTCAGGTGATATCAGCATGATATATGTGCACAGCCTATAGCCCAACTTATATACCCACCAGGTCAATTCACAACAAGCGACTATCTTGGTGGGAGGCCACCGGCAAAAGTAGGGAGTGGTCATGAGACTGGTGACCTGAAACAAATGTATATAAAGCAAAAAAGGTATTTCCCTGAATAGTATGTACCTTGGTATATTGCTCCACAAGCTTTGTGAAATAATTGAAGAGGCTGTGTTGTGGCCGCAAGAAATCAAACTGGTAATTTCTCTGTTCTTTCTGCATCAGTTGTGTCAGAAATTGGCGCCCATTACGAGCCACAAACTGAGCTGTCAGTTTTACTACATCTAGGTCAAAAGCAGAGATAGAGGGTGGATCAGCAATGTATTCAAACTCTGGAGGTGGTTCCTTTGGAACTATGGTCTCCTGGACAACCTGTGCTTGAACCTGTCAGAGAGAGGGGAAAAAAACAAACATACATACTATATTAATTTATGTGGGTACTCGGTAATAAAGGACATTTCTGCTTCCATAGTTCAAAAAAAGGCTCCACCCTTCCTGGTGACAAAATTTATCCCCCACCTTAAAGGCGTGTTATTGCAAAAATGGCCCAATGCTAAAAATCCATATACATTTGCTGGGTGGAGGGAGGAGGGGTGACTTATACACCCAGCATTAAGAAATATCCAGCCAGGCTTGTTTTTCTCTTTTAATAGAAGAAAAAGGACATCCAGGGGTGACAGGTTCTGTCACCCCCGATAGACTAAACCTGTCACCCCTGGATTTTATTCTTACCGCGGTTTAAGGATACCAGATTTTTTATCATAGCAAAAAGTCCTTCAAGTGTACCTACACTATTTGGTACTTGTAATTTTGCACAAGCACTTATATAATATAATACTCATATTGACTCTTTTCAACACTGTGATATCTATTATAGTATTGTGATATTTGTGTGCACAAGGAGATGTAATATTGCGTATTTATTTATTTGGGGTATTTGCAACAAGATGGATTAGTTTCTCTATGTTCAAGACATGTAATTTTTCCCTTATGAAAAAGAGATAGGACAGGTGAGAAGTTGGAGTATATGTTTTTAACTTGTCTATAAATGTCTTAACCCAGTGGAGTCACAACAATAAAGCGTTTATTTTCAGTATATTCTATGCTGTGCCCATTGTTGAGGTCTTGTTGTGCCTAATTAAATTGTGGATTTAGTGGCGTGGCACAGACCCAGGAGCACGCGTAATTTGTACTCAGGCTGTTTCCGCTGTATTGTTGGTACACAATTTCGCGATAGTGCTCCTTTAAAGAGGGCCTCAAACTATTCAAGGTCCCCACCAGTATACTGTGAAATGTCAGTCATGCCAATGCCGGCAACAGCACCTCCACAAAGACATTGAATGACTCACCTGTCACTCATATTTGCAGCTAGCAGGTGAGTGTTTTTTTTTGTTTTTTTGTTTTTTTTTTTATTAGTGCCAGTATCAAGCTCATCTCCAAACACCCACCCCTCCACATTTAATGGTTCTTTAAAGAAACCCCCTCCTCCCTAAGGTGCAGAAGCAGAGCATACAGGATGAAGTTATCCACTTTATAGTTGGGTGCTGCTCTCAGGATAAGCTGTATAACAAAGTCAACTGACGTAATGTCCAACCACACTTTCTTACAAAAATCTAAGGGGACCAATGCCCTCAATCATTACTGTACAAGGGATCAGAATATGAGCAGATGCCTGGCGTCTGGCTTTTATTCATACATTAAGTAAATTAATCAGATTCAGCCACATACCTTCTGAGGAAGCTGTTGTACAGACTGCTGTTGCTGCATAACCTTTGGTATGGCAGCAGATGGCTCCTGAGCCTTTCCTTCCTTGAACTCATTGACTTTGTGACGATAATAGGCATGATAAGGGTCATTCGGATTCAAGAAATTGAATTTTGGATTGTTAATTTCATTTTGTCGAATTCTGGCTTCAAATTCTGGACCATTTCTGTAGCAAGAACATACAAACATTAAAGCGTATCTTTAAACAGCTGCAAGCTAAACACAGAACACAAGTGTACTAAAATAAAAAAAGTTACAAACTGCTTGACATTTATATCTGGGGTAATTAAAATCTAAAGGGACACTACCATGAAAAATAAAATATAATTTTGCATACACAAATGCGTAAGGTCAGCAGCCGGCCCTGGAATCTAAGGATTTTGTTTTGCTCTGCCTTCAATTTGACACAACCATCTTTAAACACAGCTCCATACAGAACTCAACAAAAACAGATTCTGAAAAAGTATAATAGCCATTGGCAATGTGCAAGAACTTACCTTGCCACAAAGCTAGCAGTCTTGTCTACAATGTTCCGGACTTCTGGTGGGGGATAGATAATGCCCACAACAGGCTTAGAGGGGACGACCACTTCTTTCTTTTCCTCCTCCATTTGCTCCATTTGTTCCTTTGAGGATAAAGAAACATTCAACAAACAATTACACATTATGTCAGATTATTATCAGCTAACAAAAGGCCTGCAAGTCACCCACGTGTTAATCAGCCTCCCTCATCCATCCTGACCCCTGAGCCAATTCCCCTGCATCACAGTATGAAGCCTCTATACTTTATTCTGACCCAATTAACCAATCTCACAATACAGCCTACAGATCACCTTGGAGGCATATACCCCAACCTGCTGCAGTTCAGCAATATTTTTCTGTTGGATAGAGCAGCAAACTGATGGAGGCATTTAATGGAAAAGTGCACTTTCATAGACTTCTCCACAGACCTAAGATCAGGACTGTGCCAGGCAGCTTGAGAGCAACCACTTACCTTACTACTCGCAGGCCTGGGTCTCTGATGCCGGAAGCGGTCCTTCCAGGTTCTGGCTGGCCAGTGGGCATGGCCTGTGTACGGCTGACTCCTACTAAAAACAATGGGCACCCCCATACACTGAGGCACACTGTGTTTTCACATTAAAATGATTGTCCAGACTAAAGAACAAAAATGGCATACTTGCCTTTTGTCCCCAGCAATTCTCTGGACCTTAATTGATTGTCGGATCGAGTCCTACGCTGCACTAAAGTGGTATTTTTGTTTAATGCGACACTACACTCAGAAAGGTGGCTTATGTAGTCACCTATTAGGGATGTGAATTGGCAAGAATCTGCGTATGACGATACGATATACCCCGATTCTGCTTCAAAGATGATATATTGTGATTTTTTTTTAATTAAAAAAACACATAGCCCCACCCCCTTCCCAGGGGATGGGACCCCATTTTTTGTGAA
Source organism: Gastrophryne carolinensis (assembly GCA_027917425.1). NCBI lineage: Eukaryota > Metazoa > Chordata > Amphibia > Anura > Microhylidae > Gastrophryne > Gastrophryne carolinensis. Next base: position 437,324,718 of record CM051234.1, on the reverse strand, counting down.
TTTTAAGGGTTAGAAACCCTTAAAAATCCCCCCCGAAAAATGACATGAGGGCCCCCCCTTACCCAGCAAAACCAGCCTGTACCAGCTATGGGTGCCTGTAGAAAAGGGCGCAGGGGCCAGGGTTAATGGCAAGTCACCCGCTAGCTGCAGGTGACTTGGCAGACCCAGAGCCTTGTGAACTGGTATAGAGGTCACATAAATCCCTTACCAGTTCACAAAGGGTTAACAGTGTAAAAAAAAACAAACACACACAACGCACATAGAGAAAATGTCTATTAAAAAAAAAAAATTCTTTACTCACCTCTGATTGTCAGCTCCTGTGTCTCTCGCCGATCCGATGACAGATGTGGTGATCACCAGCCAGAGGAGAGGGGAGGCAGGAGATCTCCTGCCTCTCGCCTCCTCTGCCCAGCGATCACCGGCATCTGAGAGCTGAGCCGCCGCGAGCCTGGATGACGTCATCCGCCCCGCAAAACAGCCTGTGTTTTCTTCAATAACGCCTTTGCACAACATTCATAAAAACAGTGACAGGGTGCAGTATGATGTTCGAATAGTGTATGCTCCCTGGCTGTAAAACAGAAGCCCCTGATGCTTTCCAGCGATGATTCATTCAGTTAAAACAGCCCCAGCATAAAATAAAAAGGGGAGATGTGGCAGGAGCTGCTCAATGTGTTTGAGGTAAAGCAGAAAGAAGTGTCTATCACACAGCAGGTCACCAAGGTATGGCATTTCTTCACATCGAATGGCGGCAACAGAGGCTGCGGTGTGGGACCTTGGACTGCTGGCCAGTGACTAACATTACTAGCCACTGATCCCCAGCTCCCTAGTGGTTCACGTATCACCGCACTACATGAGCCCGGAAGCGGCTGGCAAAAGCTGCAGCACCAGGAATGCAAGTCCCCTGGCCTTTATTTTTTTTAGGACTGCTTTAAGTATTCATTTTGTGCCATAGTGTCCTCAATGTACTGAGCGTACAACTTCCGTTTTCAATTCTGTTATAAAACTGCTCTAATTCAGCTTTTTGATGTAATCCCAATTTTGTGGTCCAGTAGCCAAAGGGTTACTGGCAGAATTCTAACCTGGGGAGATCATTACTAATACTTGAATTTAGCCAAAGTTGCTGATGAGCTCACCCATTACAGTGGAAGGATTCTGGGACTTTTTAGTTTTTACTCAAGGCCAGGAAAGCTGCTCCCATCGAAGGATCACTGAGCCACAGGAATATAAGGAACTCAGAAGCAGCACACTGATAAGTAAATCACAGGTCTCGGGGAGCAACCCTAACAAAAATGTTTAAAATGCTACTGCAGGCATTTACAAATGCACCAGGCTACATTTGGCACTGTCCTAAACTGTTCTGCACTTTTAAATTGAAAAAGAAATGGCTGAGATATTGAAGTTTACAGGCTCACCTCATGATTTCTCTTCTGAAAAAAAAGTGAGCATGGCCCTTGGCTCTGTAATGCTGCATAATAATACCATTTTGTGATTACTAACCTGTAAAATGGGTATTATAAGTATGTCACACACCCCACTTCAAACATTAATTCATTAACATGGGTACTCACCGCTAGGTGGCGCTGCTTTGCAGAGAAGTCCAGAAAAAGCAAGCCCCTCCCGGTCTATACATACCTGGTATCTCCTAACAATTCCCCAGTATTCAAACAGCAATAAAGACAAGATACCAGGAGACCAAAACACAAAAGTAACCCTCAACTGCGAATAAACACAACTTCACCCTATAAAGAATCCAGGATACCAAAGAGGGCGGGTGAAGCGGGGTGTGTGACATACTTATAATAACCATTTTACAGGTGAGTAATCACAAAATGGTATTATTCTAAGTATGTCACACACCCCACTTCAGACATTAATTCATTAACATGGGACATCCAACAGCAGTGTCCAAAATGGGTAGGGTATCCAACCAGGCAATAATGCAGACACACTCAAACCACTGCAGCCTGCAGAACCTTGCGGCCAAAAACAGCATCCGCTGAGGCCCGCACATCAACCTTATAAAACTTTGAAAAGGTGTGAACCGAAGACCAGGTAGCAGCCTTACAAACCTGCTCCTCTGAAGCCTGGTGCTGAAAAGCCCAGGACGCACCAACAGCACGAGTAGAATGAGCAGTAACACGAAAAGGGGGAGCCTTCCCCTTGGCAGAATAAGCTCCAACAATTGCCTGACGAATCCATTTACTAATAGAAGACTTGGCCGGAGCCAAACCCTTCCTAGGCCCACAGGGCACCACGAAGAAGGCATCCGTCCTACGAAAAGGAGCCGTAGTACGCAGATAGAACTTGACACAACGTACCACATCCAAGCAGTGCAACGCACTCTCCTTGTCATTCTTAGGCTTAGGACACAAAGAAGGAAGAACAATGTCCTGATTAAGATGGAAAGCTGAAACCACTTTAGGAAGAAAGTCCGGCTTGAATCTGAAAACCACCTTGTCCTGATGTTTCTCAAAATAAGGAGCCTGAATCGACAGGGCCGCCAGCTCTGAAACATGCCGAACAGAAGTAATGGCCACAAGAAAGGCAACCTTCTGAGTCAGAGTAGACAAGGCAATATCCCGCAAAGGCTCAAAGGGAGGAGCCTGAAAGGCAGAAAGAACTAAATTCAAATCCCAAACAGGGAGCAATGGCTTCCTAGGAGGCCGCAAATGCGAAACCCCCTGGAAAAAAGTCTTGACCAAAGAATGGCTCGCAAAAGACCTCTGAAAAAAGATAGATAAGGCAGAAACCTGCCCCTTCAAAGTACTCAGCTGAAGACCAGAGTCCAGCCCTGACTGAAGAAAATCCAAAATCCTGGAAACGGAAAAGACCCGGCAGGGCAAAGATCTAGATTCACACCAATCAATATACGATCTCCAAGCCCTATAGTAGATGGAAGAAGAGGATCTCTTCCTAGCACTAATAAGAGTCCGAATGACCGAATCCAAAAGACCTTCCTCCTTCAAGATGGAGGTTTCAGCAGCCAAGCCGTCAAAGCCAGCGTTGGTAAACTGGGGTAACACAACTGACCCTGAGTGAGAAGATCTGTCCGAAGAGGCAGATCGAGCTGATCCACTGCCAGACGAACGATGTCCGCGAACCACACCCGCCTTGGCCACCTTGGAGCCACGAGAATGGCGGGAACTCCTTCCTGAACCAGCTTTCGCAGAACCCTGCCCAGCATGGGAATCGGAGGAAACAGATAAAGCAACCCCAGATCCCTCCAGCTCAGGGCGTCCGCCGCCAGAGCCAGAGGGTCCCGGGACAGTGACACAAATGTCGGAAGCTTGTGATTGTGACGAGAGGCAAACAGATCCACCTCCGGCGTCCCCCACCGAAGACACAGTGACCGAAACACCTGGGGATGGAGAGACCATTCCCCCCGGCGGGACGAACACCGGCTCAGAAAGTCTGCCTCCGTGTTCTCCACTCCTGGAATGTAAACTGCCGAGATGCAAGGGACATGAGTCTCTGCCCAAACAAGAATCAGAGACACCTCTCTGTGGGCACCCAGACTGCGAGTCCCTCCCTGGTGATTGATGTAAGCAACCGCCGTCCGATTGTCCGACCGAACCTGCACCGGCAGGCCCTGCAAATGATGTGTCAATTGAGATAGAACCAACCTGATGGCTTGCAACTCCAGAACATTGATGGGCAAGTGAGCTTCCAGAGGGTCCCACTGCCCCTGAAACTGAAGATCCTTCCAGAAACCTCCCCATCCTGACAAACTGGCATCCGTGGTGACAGTCTCCCAAAGCGGGGTCAGAAACGACCTGCCCTTCAGAAGATTGTCCGAGACCATCCACCACAGAAGAGACTGCCGAACCCGAGGGGACATCCGGAAGGACCGATCCAACGACAGCGGTCGCCGGTCCCAAGACGCCAAAAGATGAAGCTGAAGCGTCCGCGTGTGAAACTGCGCGAAGGGAACTGCCTCGAACGAGGCCACCATCAACCCCACCAGTCTCATTCCTAGCCGAATAGACGGGCGAGGATTGGAAAGAAGAAGCCGAGCCAATTCCTGAATCAAAAGAACCTTTGCCTGAGGGAGAAAAACTCTGTGCTGGCAAGAGTCCAACGACATTCCCAGAAAAGTCACCACCCTGGCCGGGACCAGAGAGGACTTGAGGTAATTGATCACCCAGCCGAACCTTTCCAACATAGACACCACCAAACGGGTGTCCCCTTCCGCTTGACTGAAGGAAGGCGCCATGATGAGAAGATCGTCCAGGTAAGGTACAATGCGAATCCCCTGAGCTCTGAGCAGGGCCATCACTCCCGCCAACACCTTGGTGAACACTCTCGGCGCAGATGTGAGGCCGAACGGAAGAGCTACAATCTGAAAATGCTGATCCTCCACCACAAAGCGAAGGAACCTCTGATGAGCCGGAAAGATCGGAATGTGAAGGTAAGCATCCTTGATGTCTATGGACGTCATAAAGTCCCCCTGCCGAAGCGCACCTATCGCAGATCGCAGGGTTTCCATGCGGAACTTCCGGGGACGAATAAACCTGTTGAGAAGCTTCAAATCCAAGATCGGACGGAACGAACCGTCCTTTTTGGGTACAGTGAAGAGATTGGAATAAAACCCGCGCCCCACCTCCGAAGGAGGGACCGGGCAGATGACTGCCAATTCCAGAAGATTCCTTACCGCCGCCAGGAGCCCCTGTGCGGCCAAAGGATCCGAGGGCACCCGAGACCTGAAAAACCTTAGAGGAGGGCGGGACTCGAACTCCAGCTTGTAACCGGCCGACACCACCTCCCGGATCCACCTGTCCGAGACCTCCTGGTCCCATACCCGGGAGAAGAGTCGCAACCGTCCCCCCACCCGTACGGGTGAGGGCGCCCCCTCATTGCTGAGCGGGCTTGGCCGCAGGCTTGGGCTTGGCGCCCCAGACGTGAACGGGACGGCCACGGCCTCTACCTTTAGGCCAACTGGCGCCCCTGGAGGCCGAGAAGCCCGCACCCCTGCCGGCTCTGGCTCCCCGAAAGGACGGATTAAAGGAGACCGCCCCCCGAAAGGAACGGCGAAATTTCTTGCGCTGAGGCAACTTGCCTCCCTTGGCAACAGAATCCAGCTTTTCACCAAAAAGCCTCAAACCCAGAAAGGGGAGAGCCGTAAGCGATCTTTTAGAATTAAAATCAGCCGTCCACTGTCTCAGCCAAACTGAACGACGAATAGCCACCAACAGAGCAGTAGCCCTGCCACACATCAACATAGCATCCTCCTGGGCGGCCAGAACGACAAGAAGGATTCACAACGCTTAAGAACTAGAAACTCATCACCAGTAGGATCAAGATCCACACATAAGTCCCTGACCATGGACCTAACCGCCAACGACAGAAAGGCAGAAGCACAAGCAGGCCTCAAAACCGAACCCGCACAGACAAACCCATGACGGGCCAACTGATCAATCCGGCGATCCTCGCCGTCCTTGAGAAATGTAGTGTCAGGGAGATGAACAGCTGCCGTATTAGACAGCCCCAAAACAGGAGCATCCACCTCGGGGGAGACAGACCAACGCTTCAACAGATCCGATGGAAAAGGATACTTCTTGTCCCAACTAGGCGGAACCCCGACAAGCCGCGTAGGCTGCTCCCACTGCTTAAGGACGATGTCCTCAAAATGCTGCTGACTGGGAAACTCCAAGCGCTGCTTGGACCCCCCAAAAAGCTGACCCTTAGGCCGAGGAGTAACTTCCGGCGGATCCAAATCCAAAACCTCAAACATTTGGGCCAGGATAGTGGGCGTATCAAGGGGGGGCCCCTCTAATTCCAGGTCCCCCTCAGCGCCCGACAAGTGCTGAACCTCGGCATCCTCTGACTCCTCAACAAGCTCACCCTCTTCAAGGGGACGAACCGACCAGTCCAGTACCTCAACTTCCTCATCTGAGTCCCGCGGAGGCGGAGACAGATGTTTCCGCTTGGCTGGAGCCTTCTGAGCGACCATAGCGGAAAACATTTTCTCTAGGCTGGCCAAACGGGCGCATACCTCAGATTGCGAATCACCCCCAACGACCGCGTCACGTGGTGTCCGGAACAGGCGAGGAGGGGAGGGAGAAGGCGCGGTAGAAGAAGTCCCAGGCACCGAGGTGTCGGACTGGCGCTCAATGTTCCGCTGCGCACATGGAATACAAATGATAACATCATCCCCTGGGAGCGGAGTCCCACATCCCCCACACAGCCTGGACTGCCCCGAAGGACTAGTTCCGGTATCTCTGGTAGCCTCCATATGGTGAATTTATGGTATTCGCAGACCCCAGGGATTTACGCAGTAAGCGACCCGGGATGCCCCACTGGGATTTTAAGAAAATATCTATAAATATACAATTATATATAGATATATATGTATGATGAAATGTGTAAACAGGCCTGTCAGGGAATAGCAAAAAGGGACCCAAAACCCAATAGCCAGGTATATACGACCGGGAGAGCCCAGAGTGAAGGAATCCCGGGATCTGGAAAACAAAGAAAAGACAACAGTAAATACATGCACACAGACACACAATAGGTGGCTCAAACAAACACAGGGCCGGCTATATAAATATATATACATAAAATAATACATGCATTGAGAGCCAGCATGCCCCAAGGCCCGCCACCACCCCCAAGAGAGGGGGGGGGGGGGGGGACGGAGGCACAGACCAAATGGACCCAAGGCCAGTGTAATCCCAAGGGAACAAGAACGCTGCCCCCCCTTATCAGCAGACTGGACGCTCACTAAAAAGAGCGTCCAGACAACATTAAGGGCCGAGAGAACAAGCAGGCACCCACCTGAGCTCCGCACAGACACGCCGGAACGAGCCGAAGACGGGGAAGAAAGGCGGGCCCGCCAGGAGCGCGGGACCTCTGTAGCCCCGCCCCCCCACGTACCTCGTCAGACACGACGCGGCCCGCGCAGGGCGCAGCCCGCGACATCAGGCCGCAAGCGCCACACCACCATGGCGCCCGCATCAGCCCACAGGAGGACCGGCGGCAACGCATGCCGCCCGGTCCCTCCCGCCAGCGGGACATCCACCGCAGCCGCGCCAAGGCCCCAGCCGCGGGCGCCGCGATGACGCCCGCACAAGCCGTCGAGTGGGCCGGCGGAGCACGCCGCTCGGCCCGCCCGCCCTAGCGAAAGCATCCCAGGCGGACCGGCGCGACGCGCCGCCAGGCCACCCGACAACACCAGCCACAGGAACTACTGTACCACCAAGCACCCTATAAAGGCAGACCGGACGGGCCGGAGCCAGGCCACCCGTCCCTGCCTCACAACACACACACACAAGCACATGTATACATGAAGGAAGGAAAATGACAGGAAGGGAACCTAAGGGGAAAATCAGGCCCGGGGCATCCCACATCCGGATCACCAAAAAACCGGATCGGCGCTATGCCCCATAATATGGGGACGAGCGGAGGAGCAAGCTCCTAAGCACCTAAGGTGCTATCTACCCTTGCCCAGCCTACAGCCTAAGCTGGGAGGCTACCAATAACCAGGGACTAATAAACAAGAAGCCGGGCAGAAATAGACCATGGGGGGGGCCGGGGTGATACCCCGGCTACCTGCAAGCAGGAGACTTCTTTCTTCTGTCTTGTTGCCACGTTGCAGAGAAGAACACTGGGGAATTGTTAGGAGATACCAGGTATGTATAGACCGGGAGGGGCTTGCTTTTCTGGACTTCTCTGCAAAGCAGCGCCACCTAGCGGTGAGTACCCATGTTAATGAATTAATGTTTGAAGTGGGGTGTGTGACATACTTAGAATAATCAGCAATGTGATGAATCTGGAGGAGGTGGGGCAGAGGGAGGGACCAGCAATCCTGTCCCGCTCAGCTGAGCCAGTTGGGGGACGGGATAGAAAAAGCAATGTCATTGGCTGAACCTGTAAACCTCGATATCTAGGCCATTTCTGATTCTATTTAAAAACAGAAAATAGTTTAGGACAACACAATAGTGTAACAATTACCTTTGTCTGCAGTAGCACTTTAAGGACAGAACGTGAGCATGCACAGAGGGGATGCCAAGGAAGTCACAGGAAGTGAGGCTACAAATGGAGGGGTGCACACCTGGCGGCATCCAGGTTACCTCCAATGACATTGTTGGGCCTTAACAATGAATCTTTCATTATAATGATGTGTTTTCAAATGTAAAATGTTTTTAAAGAAGAATACTAAATAAATGTGTATCAATTTTAAGTAAGATAATGTTTTGAAGTTACTATATGGCGAGGTCAATGCTTTTTGAGCCCCGTTTACCAAATCACCGAGTTGGGGAGATGGTCTACTAGGCCCCAACAGGTAACCTACCAATCTACCTCCAATGACAGCCAAACAAGGCCTGCACATGTGCCATGGGATAACTAGATGAAGGAGAGTATACAGGCAACCGAGAGGTTTCCCACAGTGTGGCATCCCAAATAGGGAATTGGCCATCAGACTACTTTATAATTCAGGCCAGTCAAACAGTGTTTTGGCCCTCTTTAAAAGGATGAAGCCATGCAGACCTAAATCTTCCAGGCAAAGCTGAGATAGGTGGAGTCCAGGCCCATAGGGGTGTGCTGATTTCTCATGTAGCTGTTATGGAGGGAGCTCTGCTAGAAAGGTGAGTATCTCTCTAATGCTGGGCTCACTGATGGTATGAGGGGGTAGGTGAGGTGGAGTCCAGACCCATAGGTGTGTGCTGATTTCTCATGTAGCTGTTATGGAGGGAGCTCTGCTAGAAAGGTGAGTATCTCTCTATTGCAGGGCTCACTGATGGTATGAGGGGGTAGGTGAGGTGGAGTCCAGAACCATAGGGGTGTGTTGCTTTCTCATGTAGCTGTTATGGAGGGAGCTCTGCTAGAAAGGTGAGTATCTCTCTAATACAGGGCTCACTGATGGTATGAGGGGGTAGGTGAGGTGGAGTCCAGACCCATAGGGGTGTGTTGCTTTGTCTTGTAGCTCTTATGGAGGGAGCTCTGCTAGAAAGGTGAGTATCTCTCTATTGCTGGGCTCACTGATGGTATGAGGGGGTAGGTGAGGTGGAGTCCAGACCCATAGGTGTGTGCTGATTTCTCATGTAGCTGTTATGGAGGGAGCTCTGCTAGAAAGGTGAGTATCTCTCTATTGCAGGGCTCACTGATGGTATGAGGGGGTAGGTGAGGTGGAGTCCAGAACCATAGGGGTGTGTTGCTTTCTCATGTAGCTCTTATGGAGGGAGCTCTGCTAGAAAGGTGAGTATCTCTCTAATACAGGGCTCACTGATGGTATGAGGGGGTAGGTGAGGTGGAGTCCAGACCCATAGGGGTGTGTTGCTTTGTCTTGTAGCTCTTATGGAGGGAGCTCTGCTAGAAAGGTGAGTATCTCTCTATTGCTGGGCTCACTGATGGTATGAGGGGGTAGGTGAGGTGGAGTCCAGGCCCATAGGTGTGTGCAGATTTCTCATGTAGCTCTTATGGAGGGAGCTCTTCTAGAAAGGTGAGTATCTCTCTATTGCTGGGCTCACTGATGGTATGAGGGGGTAGGTGAGGTGGAGTCCAGAACCATAGGGGTGTGTTGCTTTCTCATGTAGCTCTTATGGAGGGAGCTCTGCTAGAAAGGTGAGCATCTCTCTATTGCTGGGCTCACTGATGGTATGAGGGGGTAGGTGAGGTGGAGTCCAGGCCTATAGGTGTGTGCAGATTTCTCATGTAGCTGTTATGGGGGGAGCTCTGCTAGAAAGGTGAGTATCTCTCTAATGTAGGGCTCACTGATGGTATGAGGGGGTAGGTGAGGTGGAGTCCAGGCCCATAGGGGTGTGCTGATTTCTCATGTAGCTGTTATGGAGGGAGCTCTGCTAGAAAGGTGAGTATCTCTCTATTGCTGGGCTCACTGATGGTATGAGGGGGTAGGTGAGGTGGAGTCCAGAACCATAGGGGTGTGTTGCTATCTCATGTAGCTGTTATGGAGGGAGCTCTGCTAGAAAGGTGAGTATCTCTCTAATGCAGGGCTCACTGATGGTATGAGGGGGTAGGTGAGGTGGAGTCCAGGCCCATAGGTGTGTGCAGATTTCTCATGTAGCTGTTATGGAGGGAGCTCTGCTAGAAAGGTGAGTATCTCTCTAATGTAGGGCTCACTGAGGGTATGAGGGGGTAGGTGAGGTGGAGTCCAGGCCCATAGGTGTGTGCAGATTTCTCATGTAGCTGTTATGGAGGGAGCTCTGCTAGAAAGGTGAGTATCTCTCTATTGCTGGGTTCACTGAGGGTATGATGGGGTAGGTGAGGTGGAGTCCAGGCCCATAGGGGTGTGCAGATTTCTCATGTAGCTCTTATGGAGGGAGCTCTTCTAGAAAGGTGAGTATCTCTCTATTGCTGGGCTCACTGATGGTATGAGGGGGTAGGTGAGGTGGAGTCCAGGCCCATAGGTGTGTGCAGATTTCTCATGTAGCTGTTATGGAGGGAGCTCTGCTAGAAAGGTGAGTATCTCTCTAATGTAGGGCTCACTGAGGGTATGAGGGGGTAGGTGAGGTGGAGTCCAGGCCCATAGGTGTGTGCAGATTTCTCATGTAGCTGTTATGGAGGGAGCTCTGCTAGAAAGGTGAGTATCTCTCTAATGTAGGGCTCACTGAGGGTATGAGGGGGTAGGTGAGGTGGAGTCCAGGCCCATAGGGGTGTGCTGCTTTCTCATGTAGCTGTTATGGGGGGAGCTCTGCTAGAAAGGTGAGCATCTCTCTATTGCTGGGCTCACTGATGGTATGAGGGGGTAGGTGAGGTGGAGTCCAGGCCCATAGGGGTGTGCAGATTTCTTATGTAGCTGTTATGGAGGGAGCTCTGCTACCGTAGAAAGGTGAGTATCTCTCTAATGTAGGGCTCACTGATGGTATGAGGGGGTAGGTGAGGTGGAGTCCAGGCCCATAGGTGTGTGCTGATTTCTCATGTAGCCGTTATGGAGGGAGCTCTGCTAGAAAGGTGAGTATCTCTCTAATGCAGGGCTCACTGATGGTATGAGGGGGTAGGTGAGGTGGAGTCCAGGCCCATAGGTGTGTGCTGATTTCTCATGTAGCTGTTATGGGGGGAGCTCTGCTAGAAAGGTGAGTATCTCTCTATTGCTGGGCTCACTGATGGTATGAGGGGGTAGGTGAGGTGGAGTCCAGGCCCATAGGTGTGTGCTGATTTCTCATGTAGCTGTTATGGAGGGAGCTCTGCTAGAAAGGTGAGTATCTCTCTATTGCAGGGCTCACTGATGGTATGAGGGGGTAGGTGAGGTGGAGTCCAGGCCCATAGGGGTGTGTTGCTATCTCATGTAGCTCTTATGGAGGGAGCTCTGCTAGAAAGGCGAGTATCTCTCTAATGCAGGGCTCACTGAGGGTATGAGGGGGTAGGTGAGGTGGAGTCCAGGCCCATAGGTGTGTGCTGATTTCTTATGTAGCTGTTATGGGGGGAGCTCTGCTAGAAAGGTGAGTATCTCTCTATTGCAGGGCTCACTGAGGGTATGAGGGGGTGGGCGAGGTTAGTTTAGGGCTTTGTGAACTATGACCCTCCCTCTCTGGGTTAGGTCCGTTTGAATTGTGTGAGTTCAGTAATGGGTTTGGCAGCACTAAATGCAGGACCAGAGTAACAATTAGCAGGGCTGCTGAGTGTGAGCAAAGGGCACCATCTGCAATAGCAACGCTGTGACTGGAAACTTCCAGGAACCCCCTTCATCCTCTGTAACACCTACCTGGCCTCCATCAGGAGCCTGGGGCGTCATCATCTGGATGGGTCCCGCCGGCATGATGGCAGCCTCCACCACGACACAGACACGGAACTCAAGCGTTCAGCACCAAAATGGCGGCAGCCAATTAGGCGGAAGTGCGGGGAGGTAACTGCACTTTTCGCAGGGGGGATGTAAGAAAATCAGCTTACACTCCTCGCTGTGGTAGCGCCCTTTTCCTTCAGTAAAAGTAAAACTAAAACACTCTTTTTTCTTGCTTATAGAGAGGGACAACAAAAAGTAAAACATTAGAAAGAAAAGTATAAGCGAACAACAGTCTGTACCCCTACATATGAGTGGTACATTCCAAGAGTCTAACCTTCGCGTTCTTTGGTGACGTCAGACGCACTGTGCGTTGTAGTCATGACTGCGAGAGAGGTTTACAGGGGCGGGGCGATGTGCGGCTGACTACAACTGACGCGGTAAGTCTTTAGGATGCTTATGGAAATATATATATATATATATATATATATATATATATATATATATATAGTTACGTAACAAGTCAAAATAGATATTTCTTCTTGCTTCCTGGGATTTCATGGCTTATTTAGCGTCACTCCTTACTTGGCCACTGAAACAGCAGGTCCATTTAAAGCGGTCCTTCAATCTGAATAAGAGTCTATCTTATATGTTTCCCACACCGTGTACATAAAGATTACTCACATTATCCTACATCATCCTACCTGCATCTACTGCATGTTATGAAACATCCAAGATGGCGGCTCATGGAACATCAGGCAGCCTGCAAACAGGAAGTGCCTTCTGACTGTGCTGCTCTGAATTCTCGGATTGCTGACCTTCTCCTGACCCCAGCTCTGCTCTGTCTGAGCAAAGCACAGATATAACCCGCCCCCCTGTACTTTATCCCGCTCTCCTCTCCTCAGTAAGTGTGATGCTTCCGAGTCAAGATGGCGGCGCCCGTATCCTAAAGTCCTGAACAGAGTTGCAGCCCAGTGGGGGAAAGAATAATAAGTGACTAAAAACTAATATATTAATTTTAGATGCTGGGGAATAGTTTTATAAGAGTTTGGGCTTTTCAATAAATCTAGTGCCGCCTGATTCTCTTTCCCCGGGGCATCCCTATTTTGGATGCTCCACTGTGTGAAACCCCCTGAAAACCTACCTGCTCCCCAATCTAACAGTGCATGCACAGGCTATAGCCAGACGCTCGCCCACGCCAGGCATTTGTAAATGGCCAGTGCAGGAACGCCTCCTGCTAAAGGCTAGCGGCGATGAGGTTATCTTGCGCTTATCTCCATTAGCTGTTCTTAACTGAATTGAGCCGATCATGCTCCCTGACTGCTGCCAGCACATGCACCATTGGATCAGCAGTCAGATAAGTCTTCCTGGGGATCGGGGGGGGGGGGGGGGATTCAATGCAGGGCATCCCAAATCAAGATGCTCAGGGGGCAAGGACCAAAACCCAGGATAGTTAAAATCTTGGGTTTTTGTAAAAAAAAATGTATCAGTGCCGGTGCATTAAAACATACAAGTGGAACTGCTGAACTCCAGGTGCGGCCTGTTTTATGTCCCTGGGACATGCTGAAATGCCCCAATTTCAAGTTTATGCTCACCTCTCCCCATGGCTGCATAGCAAGCTTAGCTGATGCGTTTCTATCAGCCAGAGGGAGGGACGAGATTGCCAGTTGCCGCCATCTATTTTGACTGGCTGGAAGTCTGCAAATGTGCTGTGGGAGTATGATGAGAGATAAGAATACCATTGATCCCTACAAGAGGGACCAAAACCCAGATCAGTGAAAACCTAGTTTTTAGGAGTCGAGTCTTAGACAAGCCTAGACAAGTTTAAAGTGGACCAACACCCAGGATTTTGACTATCCTGGGTATTGGTCCACTTCCGCGGGCACCCCGCTGTGTGAAACCCACCAGAAAGCCCCGAAAACTCGCCTGACCCCGCTCCCACGTGGCTCACTCGTCCAATCGTCGCCGACGGACAAGGAGAGGCAGCGACGAACAAGCTGAGCGCGGGCCGCCGCCGCCTCCCGCGCGTCCCTCTTACAGGGAGTGCCCCGATCCGGGTGCCCCGCAGTCAGGGAGCTGATCTATAAGATTCCCAGGCCGATGAGGGGAGGGTGTTGGTCCACTTTAAGTGAGAGGTTCCAAGCACGCTGATTGGATGAGAGGCCGCACATGCGCCGTAGGACCGGGGAAAGGTGAGTTAGACTGAGCGACCTAGGGGGTTTCACACAGCATCCTGGATTGGGGTCCCTGGGGGCAAGGACCAAAACCCAGGATATTCAAAATCCTGGGTTTTGTTCCACTTTAACATTATGTTGTATTGTTTTCCCAGGGTTGCATTGCATCTCTGAAACATGGAAGTCATGCTGGGAGATCGTATGTGTATGGAAAGCTTGAGGAAGGACATCACTGATCTTCAGGGTACTGTGATAGATGTCTTCTCAAGAGTTGGTGCTGTTCGGATCCCCTCTTGGAAGTTTCCTGATAAAATGTCCTGTGATCTGGACCTGGTGCAGTTGCTGGATCGGTATGATTATGTGGAGGATGACCCGGAGTTCACACAAGTTTCACATATGGTGTTACTGGAACTTGTGATTGACCGGTATGTTTACTCCATTATGTGCTCTCCGAAGAGCTTCAGGCAAAGATTTCTATTTTCCCTTAATTTTTTTCACTGTCTGTGACCTTGTTGGGGTGTAATTACAATATAGGCCATATATGGACCTATTTACCACTAAATATTGCTCTGAGCAGCCTGTATGATTTTTTTTATCCAAACCAGAATTTTATTTGATATAATATGTACAAAATATCTAAACGCATTTAAAAGATATAAAAACACCAGAGCACATGTACAATTTAAAATGCACCTATCAACAGGATTTTCAATGGTGATAGGTCAATTTTCGTATGAAACCCTCACCTTCCCGCCATTTCTATGCCACATGCGCGGGCCCTCATAAAATCAGCACTTTGAGCTGTGCATACTAATGTACGGCATAAAAAGAAAAGGTAAGTGATTGTGGGGCTGCATGGGGGCTTCACACGTTTGCCAGCCCGGAAGTCCACTTTAACAACAAATATACCAAAAAGTAACCAATACTATCTACCTCGATCCGGACCAGATATCCTTAATCTATATAAACAGCTGCTGATACAAACCATACATATAAAGCGTCAATAATATAATATATATACCGGTGTGTGTGTGTGTGTGTGTGTGTGTGTGTGTGTGTGTGTATATATAATATATATATATATATATATATATATATATATATGTGTGTTATTGAGCGTGTGTGTGTATGTGTATATATGTATATGCATGAAACAATTCATTTGTGAGAAAGTACGAAGGAAAAGTCAAATTTAATTTAACAGCACGCACATTTTTTGAGATTTTGAAGTATAATTTAGTACAAAAAATACTGTATATCTTTATGATATTGGATAATCTAAAGGTTAGGGGAGACAGTAAAAAGAACATGCACTCCAACACATCTCTGGGTAAATACACACAGCTCCAATGCCAAGATCATATTGGTCATATTCCAAGGTAATGGTGCATGCCCCCCCGTCCAGTCATGCATATTGCAGAGGACTATGATTCTGCAGCTCACCTCCAAATGGTTTCCCTCATTCTTCCTGTCAGCACAAAGCTGCTCCTGTAAGTAGAAACAAGGCAATAGTCATAGGGTTTGACTGGTGGTCTATAGCGCCACCCTGTTTGTCAGCTCCGCAAGAATGAGCACACTAGTATTATGCAGCCTGACAGCCAACACAGCCTTTCTCCTCTCTCTTCTCCTTGTGCTTTTCACCTCCTGCCGTGGTCATAATTAGCATATGAATAGCCGTGCCTAATTATAGATTTCACTCACCTTCACACCAAATTAGCATTTGAATCTTCTGTGGTTGCCTGGGTGTTTGTGGTTGTGATTAGGTGGCACAACCAGAGCTTTGGAACAAGACAATAGAGCCTGCACCCCCTCTCTTCTCTATTGATCATCAGACTGTGTACACTGGGGATTAGAAATGACTGGTGTGTAAAAACTGATTCTATCCAATGTATAAGAACACTGGCAACAGATTATTATGCATTATTATTATGTTGATAATTATGCAGCATCACAGCTCCGAGGGCCACTCCTTGTGCCGCTCCGCCAGACTTCACTCCTGTTCAACAGAGAGTATGTACAATATATATTTTTCAAATCCTACAAGACCTACTGAATTTATTTTAACCCACACTGCTTAAATGTATCTTATCTTTTCTCTCCAGAATGCTTCTCCTGCTACAGAGTTTTGACATTTACACAGACCTAATAAGAAATGAAGGACATTACAACCCAGCTCATGGTCCTGGGCCTTCTATGTCTATTGGGCTGACTGTACGGAAATATTGGAGCAACATGGTGAAACTGGGGACACTATTTACAAAAAGTGGACTATGTGAAAAGGTAACCATTAAAAACAATGTAGCTATACTTTAATTGATCTGCCTATAAAAGAATGTTGTAGAGCTTTGAAATGTTCTCCCACATGTTGTTAGTTTAAAGTGGACCAACACCCAGGATTTTGACTATCCTGGGTTTTGGTCCACTTCGGCGGGGCACCCCGATCGGGGGTGCCCCGCTGTGTGAAACCCCCCAGAAACCCCAAAAACTCACCTCTCCCCGCTCCCACGTGACCGCTGCAGCCAATTCCCGCCAACGTCCAGGCGGGGACAGGAACGTCCAAGCCGCCGCCGCCGCCGCCTCCCGCACGTCACTCTCGGCGCGCGCGCGCCCCCACCGGCCATTCACAGAGGGCCGGCGCGGGCGCGCGCACGTCTGGAGGGGCGCGCGGGAGGCGGCGGCGGCGGAAGCGGCGGCGGATCAGGTAAGGTCTTTTTGGGGTTTCTGGGGGTTTCACCCCGCGGGACATCCCGATCTCGGATGTCCCGCGGGGTGGGAGGTGATCGGCCCGGGAATCTTATAGATTTCCGGGCCGATCACCCCTGGGTGTTGGTCCACTTTAATATAAAATGTATAGCGTACTGTATTTACTGTGTTTTGATCCAATCGCCTATAGGCAGACTTTAAGTCTGCATCCTTCTGTAGTAATTTCTATCTCTTTGTCTCAGACACCATGGGGATAAAAAAACTGAATTACAACAATTAGAACAAATGCATACGTGTTGTGTATTAGGTGTAATATAATTAAAAGGTTAATGAACCCACCCTAGCTCACTTTTGATCGTCCAGCACTGAAAGGCACATTAGCTGTCATGTAGTACGCCGCCGTCAGCATTGGAGTCTGCACCTTTATGACTGAAAGCAAGGCATGCACATAAGAACCACCCACCGCTCATAGCAAATAGTAACGTTTAATGAGACAGCACCCACCAGGAACCTCAGGGGGTAGTGGCGGGTTGCTGGGGTGCTTGGTGCCTAGGGCATAAAATGTCCATGTCTGGGGCCCTGACCATAAGGGGACCTTCCAGTTCTGAGGACAAAGGCAATATCCATATTTGCCTTTTATGTATTACCCCCACAGTGAGCCCCGCACTTCCCAACCCTTATTATTTTCCGTCTTGTGGTTTCTTTTGAGTGTGTTTCTTTTAAATGAACTGCAAGAACATCCTAAAAAATCTTGAAAATATCATGCTAGGGCTTATTTTCAGGGTAGGTCTTATTTTCAGGAAACAGGGTGGGGTTTCAATGCTTTATTTCTATAACTATTGCTGTTTCTATTACCTAAAGGGATAGTTTAGCCTAAGTGTAAAATCAAAACATTATTAATTTTTAATCTTTTTTTAGGGGTACTGATTACTGATAGCTGCAAGATGAGTGGAGAGTGTAGCCAGGCAGTGGGAAAAGCAAGCAGGATGCTCGGCTGCATAGCTCGAGGCATCACCAGTAGGAAGAGGGAGGTTGTGATGCCGCTGTATAGAGCCCTGGTGAGGCCACAGCTAGAATACTGTGTGCAGTTCTGGAGACCTTACCTGCAAAAAGACATTATTCAAATAGAACGTGTCCAAAGGCGGGCAACGAAAATGGTGGAAGGACTTAAACTTAAAACTTACCAGGAGAGACTTAAAGAACTTAATTTGTACAGTCTGGAGGAAAGAAGGGAGAGGGGGGACATGAGTGAGACCTTTAAATATGTGAAAGGATTGAATAAGGTTCAGGAGGGAAGTGTTTTTAAGAAGAAACTAAATGATAGAACAAGGTGGCACAACCTGAAGCTAGTCGGGGGGAAGATCAGGAGCAATGTTAGAAAATATTATTTTACAGAAAGAGTAGTAGATGCTTGGAACAAACTTCCAGCAGAGGTAGTTGAAAAATCAACAGTCACTGAATTTAAACATGCCTGGGATAAGCACACATCTATCCTAAGATAAAGAGTACATACAGTATACACATAAGGGCAGACTAGATGGACCGTATGGTCTCCTTCTGCCGTCAACCTTCTATGTTTTTTTTTTTTTTTTTTTAACCTACCATGCAGAGGATTTAACCTGTTGTGCAGCTGAATTACGTGGTTCTAGCTAAGATCTAGTCCTGTTTTTGTAGCCAAACCTCCAGCCTTTATTGTTTATTTACTGTGAGGCACACAATATCCCCTGTGTCTGCAAGAACTAGCTTTTAGTTTATTTTCTTTTACTTTATTGCAAGGTACAATGGCCACAAAGAAAAAGATTCCTGATGCAGACTTTTTAGCAGAAACTGAAAAAACAGATGGTAAGAAATACATGACCCCACTTTTTCAGAGACTGAAATCTAACATTCAGGATTTGACTCACACAGGCTAGAGGGAAAATGTCAGGCATAGCTTTACAACTATTATGAGAAAGTAGACATCTGTAGTGGTAAGACTACTATGCTTTGTTTATTCTAAGTATGTCACACACCCCGCTTCAAGATAATCATTACATGTGGGTAGTATGGTCTGAAGAGGGCGATCTGCAGAGATGATTGGAGGAAAGAAAGCTCCCCCAGTCCATAAATACCTGGGACCTCCCACTCATTACCCAGTTTTCCATCTCTGCAGACGGCGAGCAAGTCAGAAGATGATGTCTCCTCCTTGATTTCAGGTAGCCGGGTTTATTCCCGGCCTGCTTTTCTCTCTATTTCCACCCGGTTATGTTTTTTATAAGTCCCAATACACATGCCTCCCAGTCTAGGCTGTATCCCGGGTGAGGGTAGAATGGCACTTTTAGTGCTCTGGAGCCATGCTCCACCGCGAGACCCTGTACCAGAGGGTAGGCGGTTATCCGGGCTGGTGACCCCGGTTTGGGATGCCCTGTCCCTTGGCCCCCCTTTCCTGATGCCCTTCTCCTGTGGTGGTGGGGATAAAATGTCGGGGGCCACCTTTTTTACCTCAGAGTTAGGATTTATTTATTGAGCATTGTTTCACTTTAACAGCGGCGCTTGCTGCTACTGGCGCCAGAGCTGAGGAGAACTTTTCTCCTCAGAAGTTGTAGTTGGGGGGTGGGGCCGGCTGTTGGCGCTGGCTTGTCCCCCTGGCTTTACTGTTTTTTGTTGCGGTGACTACCGCAATGGCCGCGGCGCGGTTATTTGCGCTGGCGGTTCCCTTAATCTTGTGAGGGGAGATCTCCCCTCACGCGCTGGCCACAGTGGGCGGGGCCGGGCGATTGCCCGTCGCCGCGGCCCGCACCCATTACATCCCTGGGGTCTTTGTGATTACCGGCGCCGCGGCTGCTGTTCTTGCCATGGCGCCGGTATATTTGTGCGCTATAGTGTTTTTCTGAGGTAATTTACCTCACACATTTTGCCATTAGGGGCGGGGCCGGGCTGTTGAGCGGGACGCCACGGCCTGCCCCTGTTAGGCAGACCCACTGCGGAGCCCGCTTTCCGCTCTGTAAGGGGCGGAGCTACGCATATCGCGCGCTCCGCGCTGGCCACACCCACAGGATCCTCTCTGCCTCTGTGAGCTGCGTGTGTGGTGAATGCCATTTACCTCACGCAGGAAGGCACAGTGAGTGGCCCTATGGGCCCCCTATATTTCTATATATATATATATATATATATATATATATATATATATATATATATTATATTTACTTTTATATGTAACCCTTTATATCCGGCAGTCTTTCAGGTAGAACGCCTTAGGTTTTAAGGGGTCTTCTTCCGGTCCTTGGGTCCCTGGTTTAAATTCCATGTTAAAATCCTCCCACTTGGGACAATTATAAGGGCATCCCGGGTTGCTTACTAGCGTAATTCCCTCGGTCATTGCGACTACATATAAGTTCACCGTATGGAGGCATCCCCAGATACCGGACTCCCCTCAGGGCAATCCCGGAAGTGCATGGGCTGTGGGGTATCCCTAACAGGGGATGACGTATTTCTATGTATACCATGTGCACAGCAGACTATTACACGGCAGTCAGAACCCCAGGCGTCTGGGTCAGCACCGCCGGCGTCATCCCCTTCCCACCCCGTCTTGGCCCGTGTCCCGTGTGACGTTGTCACGGGTGGGCAGTCGCAATCTGATGTGTGTGCTAGATTGACTAATATTGAAAAATGTATTTCTTCTGCGGTTGCCAAGAAGGCTCCAGCTAAGAGAAAGCATTTGTCACCGGTCCCACCGACATTTGAATATGACGATGAGGATCGCCTGGATTGGTCAGATTACTCCCCTCTGGAGGAAGGGGAGCTATTTGACGAATCGGATTATTCGGACGACCAGCTATTTGTTGGCGCGGACTCTGAGAAGGGGTCAGGGAGTTCTTTGGATACTCCTAACGTCCTTGCTCAGATGTTTGAGGTTCTGGCTATTTCTCCTCCAGAGGTTGCTCCTCATCAACAAGGGGAGTTTTATGAGGAATCCAAGCCGCGCTTGGAATTCCCTAATCAAAGGCATTTTGATAAGATTATTTCTAAGGAATGGGAGAGGCCGGCTCGGCTCCCAGGCATTCCTCAGAGTTGGGATAAAAGATATCCTTTCCCTTCGGACACGGTTAAGCGCTGGACGTCCCCCCCCCTGAGGTGGACGCACCAATTCTGGGGTTATCCAATTCAGCCGTTTTTTAATAACCCCGATTGCTCTTCTCTTAAAGATGGAGGGGATAAACGAATTGGCCAGATGGCTTGTCATGGTTTCGCCAGTATTGGGGCAGCCATACGGCCCTTTTTGCGCTTCGTCTCTGCTGGTGGTGGCTACCAGGTCGGTGGTCAGAGACTTGTTGTCATCTTCCGGTTTGCACCCGGACAGTGGCGAATTTCTGGGACTTAAACGTTGTGAGTTATTCTTGTCTTTCATGTTAGCCGCCTTGGAGAGCTTCTGCTCTGATGGTGACTATAAGGCGTTCAGTTTGGTTGCGCCAGTGGGCGGCCGACTGTGGGCCAAAAAAGTCGCTGACGTCTCTCCCATTCGTGGGGCTACGGCTTTTTGGAGAAAAATTGGATTCAGTAGCTAAGGGGGGTAAGTTACCTCAACGCAAGAAGCAACGACGTCCCTTTCGCGGGGCGGCTTCTTTCAATCATTCCTTTCGCGGATCCAGAGCAGGAAGAGGTTTCGCCTTCCCTTCCACTAGAGGAGATTCCTGGAATAGGGGCAGAGGACGTGCCCGCTCAGGATACAACTGGGGTTCAAAACCCAAAACCTGCGAACAAGCCTGCTCAGCAATGAGGGGGCGCCCTCACCCGTGCGGGTGGGGGGACGGCTGCGACACTTCTCTCTGATCTGGATTCGGGAGGTTTCGGACAAACGGATCCGGGAAGTCGTGTCTTCCGGCTACAAGTTTGAGTTCGAGTCCCGTCCTCCTCCGCTTTTCTTCAGGTCTAGGGTGCCCCCGGACGCACCTGGCGCACAGGGGCTTCGGGAGGCGTTTTTCAAGTCTTCTGGAGATAGAGGTCATCTCGCCAGTGCCCCTATCAGATCAGGGTCGGGGATTTTACTCAAATCTGTTCACGGTCCCCAAAAAGGATGGCTCTATCCGGCCCATCCTGGATCTGAAGATCCTCAACAGGTTTATCAGGCTGCGAAAATTTCGCATGGAATCGCTTCGTTCAGCTATCCGCGCTCTCCGTCAGGGGGACTTCATGACGTCCATAGACGATTTTTTCCCGCGCACCAGAGATTCCTCAGGTTTGTGGTGGAAGATCGGCACTTTCAGTTTGTAGCTCTTCCTTTTGGTCTCACCACAGCTCCAAGGGTTTTTCACCAAGGTGCTCGCTGGGGTGATGGCTCTTCTTAGAGCGCAGGGAATTCGCATAGTGCCATATCTGGACGATCTCCTCATCATGGCATCATCATTCAGCCAAGCGGAATTGGACACCAGGACGGTAATATCCACTCTGGAGAGGTTCTGCTGGGTGATCAACTACCCCAAGTCCTCCTTTTACCCGTCCAGGATAGTATCCTTTCTGGGAATGTCTCTGGATACAGATCAGGCCAGAGTGTTCCTTCTTCAATCCAAGGTTCTTTTGATTCAGGAATTGATTCGGTCGCTCATGTCCATTCCTCGTCCGACCATTCGACTAGGAATGAGACTGGTGGGGTTGATGGTGGCCTCCTTCGAGGCAGTCCCCTTTGCCCAGTTTCACACGAGGACGCTACAACTCCATCTATTGTCTGTCTGGGACAGATCTCCTCTGTCGCTGGATCAATTCTTTCTGATGTCTCCCCGGGTTCGCCGACCACTCAGGTGGTGGCTGAACTCAACCAATCTGTTGAAGGGCAGGTCTTTTCAGACTCCTCGTTGGGAGGTGGTCACCACGGATGCCAGCCTCTCAGGATGGGGGGGCTTCTGGAATGATCTGCAATTTCAGGGGTTGTGGGGACCCCTGGAAGCCCACGAGCCTATCAACATTCTGGAATTGAGAGCCATCAGAATGGTTCTTTTTCGTTTTGACTCATCTCCTGCAGGCCTTGCCGGTCCAGGTTCGGTCGGACAATCGGACGGCGGTTGCCTACATCAATCACCAGGGAGGGACTCGCAGCAGGAGTGCCCTCAGGGAAGTGTCGTTGATTCTGGACTGGGCGGAGAGCCACGTCCCGTGCATCTCGGCAGTTCACATTCCGGGAGTAGAGAACTCGGAGGCGGACTCTC
Organism: Gastrophryne carolinensis; assembly: GCA_027917425.1. Taxonomy (NCBI): domain Eukaryota; kingdom Metazoa; phylum Chordata; class Amphibia; order Anura; family Microhylidae; genus Gastrophryne; species Gastrophryne carolinensis. The sequence goes on along the minus strand of CM051234.1, from coordinate 437,301,988 downwards.
TGAGTAGGTGGTCAGCCCGCAAGGGGGAGTGGCCTCTCGGTCTCAAGGTGTTTCGTTCGATTTGTCTCAGGTGGGGTTCACCGGTGGTGGACCTCTTTGCCTCCCGTCACAATCACAAACTTCCGGCATCTGTGTCTCTGGCGAAGGATCCGCTAGCCTTCGCGACGGACGCTGTGTCCCTGAACTGGAGGGATCTTGGGCTTCTGTATCTGTTCCCTCCGTTTCCCATGGTAGCCAGAGTAGTGCGCAAGCTGGCTCTGGAAGGAGCGTCAGCAATTCTGGTGGCTCCAAGGTGGCCAAGACAGGTTTGGTTCGCAGACGTGGTAAGGTTAGCAGAAGATCAGTTCGTTCTGCCCCTGCTGCCGGATCTGCACACACAGGGTCATCTACGTTGCCCCAATTTACCAACACTGGCTTTGACGGCGTGGCTGCGGAAACCTCCATCTTGAAGGAGGAAGGTCTTTCTGATGCGGTTATTCAGACTCTTATTAGCGCTTGGAAGAGGTTTTCTTCTTCCGTTTACTATAGGACTTGGAGGTCTTATATTGATTGGTGTGAGACTAGGGCTTTCCCTTGCAGGGAATTCTCTATTTCTAGAATCCTGGAGTTCCTGCAACATGGTTTGGATCTAGGGCTCCAACTTAATACTCTGAAGGGGCAGGTGTCTGCCCTGGCGGTGTTTTTCCAAAGATCTTTTGCGCTTCATCCGCTGGTTAAGACCTTTTTCCAGGGGGTTACGCACGTGCGGCCCCCTAGGAAGGCTCTGATTCCGGTTTGGGATTTGAATTTGGTTCTTTCTGCTCTTCAGGGTCCTCCCTTTGAGCCCTTGCATGATATTGCCTTGTCTTCCCTTACGCAGAAGGTAGCCTTTTTGGTAGCTATCACTTCCGTTAGACGTGTTTCTGAGTTGGCGGCTCTGTCTATTCAAGCCCCATATTTTGAAAGACATCAGGACAAAGTGGTTTTTCGTTTTAAGACGGACTTCCTTCCTAAGGTGGTTTCGTCCTTTCATTTGAATCAGGATATTGTTCTGCCCTCTCTGTGTCCCAATCCCAGCAATGACAAGGAGAGGGCCCTGCATTCTTTGGATGTGGTTCGGGTTGTGAAGTATTTGGTGGTAACGTCTGCCTTACGCAAGACTGATGCATTTTTCGTGGTGCCATTTGGGCCCAAGAAGGGTCTAGCACCCACAAAGTCTACCATTAGCAGGTGGATTCGTCAGGCCATTGTCGGGGCCTATTCTGCTAAGGGGAGAGATCCTCCCTTTCGTGTTACAGCTTATTCTACTCGTGCGGTTGGGGCTTCCTGGGCTTTTCAGCACCAGGCCTCTGTTGAGCAAGTTTGCAAGGCCGCTACCTGGTCTTCTGTTCACACTTTTACAAGGGTGATGTTTGGGCCTCAGCGGATGCTGTTTTTGGCCGCAAAGTTCTGCAGGCTGCAGTAGTTTAAGTTGTGCTTTATGCCTTGTTTTGGATCCCCACCCTTTATGGACACTGCTTTTGGATGTCCCACATGTAATGATTATCTTGAAGCGGGGTGTGTGACATACTTAGAATAATACCATTTTGTGAATACTCACCTTGTAAAATGGGTATTATAAGTATGTCACACACCCCGCTTCAACCCGCCCTTTTGTATTCTGGATCCATCGTTTTGTGAACCTTGCGTTGTTATGACTAATATTTGGCTCTTCCTGGTCCCTTAACTTACTGCTTTCTTTATACTGGGTAATGAGTGGGAGGTCCCAGGTATTTATGGACTGGGAGGGGCTTTCTTTCCTCCAATCATCTCTGCAGATCGCCCTCTTCAGACCATACTACCCACATGTAATGATTATCTTGAAGCGGGGTGTGTGACATACTTATAATACCCATTTTACAAGGTGAGTATTCACAAAATGGTATTTTAATGTAGCCTGGACAGGTTCTGTGAACTTCTTTACTGTTTATGTTCAGATGGTTTCTACCCAAGATAATGCTCTTGTGAGTAAAGGGATCGAAGGGGTGAAGGAACCAGCGTATTTGTCTTCATCAAGGCCACAGACAGCCTCCTCCCATCCTCAAAGCTGTGCCTTAAGCTCTAGACTACAAGAATCAAAGCTTGGAATGACAAAGAATACTTGCACTGTAGGCTCACAGACATTGGAGTCTGCCCTTGTACCTTGTGATGCTTGTGCCATTGCCCAGAGTAGCCTGAAAGAAGTCAGTGATGCTATTGTGAGCGTATGCAGAAGCCAGAACTTGCCCTCCTCACTCACAAAAGTACAAGATGTTCTGCCCACTGGAGGAATCCTGTCTCCAAATGAAATGCGCTACTGGGCCAGCGAAGAGAGCAAAGACCTGGCTCGTATCAGCAAACACCTATCAGAGCTTACGCAACTAATACAACCCTTGAGAAACCAACTACAAGATGCAAAGACCGAAAATGAAAAGCTTCAACAAAATATAGATGGCCTTAATAATCAGCTTCAGGCAAAGCAAGAGGAAATACTGAGATGTAGAAAAGACAGTGAAAGGAAGCTACACGAAAAGGGACAGCAGAGCCAAGAACTGATGGACAAACTGGAGAGGGACAAGGAAGAACTCAGGAAGGGTAATTGCTAATAAACAGATCAAGCACCTTTTTGGGAATGTGGGATACTAACTTACTACATTTTCATTGCTATAGGTTCAGCTGTGCTAGAAGAGAGGGTTTCCATTTTAAAGGAGGAACTTAAAATGCAGCACTGCACCATTCGAGACCTAGGTAGGGGCCAATGACACGCGTATAAATAACTCCGTCTGCTTTCTCTGGTTTACCTTCCATCTCTCTGGAGTAAAATGATTCCATGGCCTCGATTCAATTCAATTAATGAGAAAACAGTCTGAGAATTTCACTGTTGCTGAATCACCAGCTAGGAAAACAATGAAAGTCAATGGCACTTTTTTAATCCCAAGAAAATTAGAGAACTGTTTACTCCTTTCTACATTGTAGATTCACTAAAAATGACATTCTCAGGCTTTTTTCTCATGAATTAAATTTTTTACTACTGTGAGAATGTTTTTCAACTCTTATTGAATCAAGGCCCATCTCTCTGCATTTACCTTCCATCTCTCTGGAGTAAAAAGATTCAATCTTTCTGCATTTTCCTGGGTCAAAATAAGGGACTAGTGGTCCTAAAAACACCCCTGTAATAAGGTACAGCTAAACATTCTTTCCATGATAATAAAATTAGAATGCCTCTCTATTTACTTTCGCAATAATTTGAATCGAAAGATAAAAAAATAAAACAAGGTCTGTCTGTCTATAAAACTGGGCTGTAAATTGATTCCCAGGCCCTGAATAATTTTGTACAAATATTGGTGATGGAGCAACTCCCACCCCCTTTACTTTGTCTAGTTTCCTCTGCACACCATGTAATTTGTACTATGACATGTCATTGATTCAGTTCCCTCCCAATTTTATTCCTATTCCTCTGTTTCTATCTCTTAATCTCAGTTTATAGTAAGCAACCAGTATCACTAAAATGTATGCATTGCTATACATCTTTCATACACTTCTCTGCTGCTTTAAAGCAGACACAAATCCTTGTAACACAGCTCTAGAATCTAAAAGCAATAAAGCTGGTATAGAAACTATGTATTATTCAGTTGGCTTTGCATCCTTACTTGGCCCACTATTTAGTGGTGCCCAGTTTGTTTTGGTTGTTGACCCCTCCTGAAGCTGTGGGCACGCAGCGGAGCGAGCGGGGCAGCACCCCTGCCACCTGGACCTTCGTATAGATCATTAATGGGCGGTATTTACTCTTTATTCTGAGATTATGGATCGTTTTTGCTATTGATTCCTTTTGTCATTTTTCCATCCCCTCCATAAGCTTTCCCCCTCCCCCTCCTCAGGTTTGTCCCTTATTTTTTTGTTTATAAAATCTTTGGTGTGTTATTTTCACAAGACAGCTATAGTATTATGTATACCGGTATATATTGTTAGTAGCACTTTATTAATTATAAATTATTTTTCATATTTTTGCACAGGGCACTTTATAGTTCACATATGTATTATAACCATTATTGGAACCTATAAATTTGATATATCCGTTCACACTATTAACTTTTCTATGTGTGGGAGGATATTTATTTTTCTAATTAGTAGATTGCACACATTTGTAGGGATTTGTTTATTAGCAAAATATATTTTTATAGGGATCCATTTTGAAAAGTATCTTTTTCTTGATTGGTATTTATTTGCCCGCTGAAAGTGGACCAACACCCAGGATTTTGACTATCCTGGGTCTTGGTCCACTTTAGTGGGGCACCCCCTATCGGGGTGCCCCGCTGTGTGAAACCCCCCCGATCACCCGTGCGTCACTCTTGACACGCGCGCGCCCGCGCCGGCCATTCACAGACGGCCGGCACGGGCGCGCGCACGTCTAGACGGGCGCGAGGGAGGCGGCGGCGGTCGACGACAAGGTATGGGGATTTGGAGTGTTTGGGGGGGTTTCACCCCACGGGACATCCCGATCTCGGATGTCCCGCGGGGAGGGAGGTGATCGGCCGATCACGGGAGGGTGATGGTCCACTTTTAACCCCCAGCACCCCCATTACCTGCCTCCCCAAAGCCCGGGGGGGCAGAAGAGCCCGTGGCCTGCAGGGCCAGGGGCCACAAAAGCTGGCCCCTGCGCCCTGTTTCTACAAGCCCTGCATAGCTGGTTCCGGGCTAGTTACTTTGGGTAAGGGGGGCCCCATGTCATTTTTTGGGGGGATTTTTAAGGGTTTTTAACCAAGTGAGCAGAAGCCAGTGATTGGGAAGGGACACAGTGCAAGATGGATAGGAGGTAAGTATTAAAAAATATATATATATATATATATATTTTTCTGTGTGTGGTGTGTTTTTTTTTACACTTAACCCCTTGTGAACTGGTAAGGGGTCCATGAGATCCCTATACCAGTTCACAGGGCTGGGGGCTGGCAAGTCACCTGCGGCTAGTGGGTGACTTGCCATTAACCCCGGCACCCCCATTACCTGCCTCCCCAAAGCCCAAGGGGGGGGGGACAGAAGAGCCCGTGGCCATGGGCTAGCCCACAAAAGCTGGCCCCTGCGCCCTGTTCCTACTAGCCCTGCATAGCTGGTCCCGGGCTGGTTACATCGGGTAAGGGGGACCCCATGTCATTTTTGAACCCTTAAAAATCCCCCCAAAAATGCCCAGGCCCCCCCCCCCCCGGGAGGGGGGACTCTATGTCATCTTTTTTCTCGATTTAACCCTTTGTAGTGTGGATGGTAGTTGTATTTTATTTGTAAATGTTATAAAGTACTTGTTTCAGTTTGGGGGGGTCTCCTGGGCAGGAACGGGGGGCTACCGATAAATATGTGGTACCGTTCTAATTGGTAGAAATGGGGCTTTCACTTGCAATACGGTTTTCTTTAATAAAATACATTTTTCTAGAAAAAATTTGTATTTATTTTTTTTTTACTTAATAATAATATTGTAAAAAACAGAATAAAATTTACAAACAAAACATTTCATGTTAAACCCTAAACTTATATATAATTTTCCTGAAAATTCCAGCAAAAATGGCGCAAAATGGGGAAAATGACCTGTCAACAGAGGGTGACAAAATCTCAAGTAGGCTGGCAATTAAAAGGGTTAAAAGTAGCTATGCATGTTGGGTATTGTTCTGTTCGGGGGACCTTGCGCTTTCAGACTTAGCTTGTTTTTTCTGGTTTGCATATTGATATTTTAGGAAAAGGTGTTTTTTATTCAGCTTTTTTATACATTTTTTAGGGAAACCCTGCACAACCAAAGAATTCTTTGAGGGATTAATCCCAGAAAGATGAGCCCACTACAACAAGATGGGTACGCTTAGAAAGCTTAACATGTGTACTTTCAGGGAATATATGGTTTATGGGGGATATTCCAAATGTAAAGGGTTGTTTTGGTTGAAAAATCGCAAGGTGCGCACTTTGTCTGCAGAGCTGAAAATTTCAAGTAAAATTGCAGTTACGCACATGCTTTACTTTGGGGTGTTTGGCAACTCTTCCCTTGACAGTAGCTATGTATGTTGGGTATCGTTCTGTTCGGGGGACCTTGCTTTTTCAGATTAAACTTGTTTTTTCTTGTTTGTATATAGTTTTTTTTTAGGAAAATGTGGCTTTGATTCTGCTTTTATATCCTTTTTCAGGGAAACTCTTTGCAACCAAAGATTACATTGAGGGATTACTTCCAGAAAACTGTGGCCACATCAACAAGCCTGGTACACCTAGAAAGCTTGAGGTGTGTACTTCCAGAGAATATATAGTTTGTTGGGGGTATTTCAAATGTAAAGGGTTGTTTTTCTGGAAAAACTGCAAGGTGCGCATATCGCAGTTGTATTTTATCTGAAAATCCCCTAAAGAGCTGTTTCAGTTTGGGGGAGTCTCCTGGGCAGGAAAGGGTGTCTACCTATACATATGTGGTACCGCTGTAACCGGGAGAAATTGGGATTTCACACGCAATAGGATTTTTTTGACAAACTTACATTTTTTATTACAAAAAAACACTACAAATTGTAAAAAAATAGATTTTTAAAAAATTTTTTCACATATTTCACCCAAAAATATTGAGAATACACCTAAAAAATGACAAACAAGACATTGAAAATACCTTTAAAAATCACATTTGAACATGGAGAGTGCAAAATAGTGAAACATGGTCTTGCAACAGAGGGTGACAAAAGCTGCAGGTAGGCTGACAGCAAAAGGGTTAATGTGGAACACTGCTCACTGCCTGAAATGTGGGGTCTGTAATGGTGTGATTGGGGGAATTCTGCACAATGCACTATAATGGGAGGGGGTATTTTAGCAGACCATTTGGTTCAGAATATTTTTTTTCTAATTTTTCTCTTCCAATTCTTGGGTGCATCTTATAGGGCAAAAATGTTGCTTGAAGTTCTTGAAGATGACTTTGTGGGTGTCACTTACTTTACCTGCATTAAATGTGGTTAATGATGTATTGGATAAGCTTACTATCCAGTAGTGGGAATTTGGACATATTGGAATATGGCTTATTCGTTTATAAACCACAAAGCAATAGGTATCATGGGTATTGGGCAGAATAATGTTTTTTTTTTATTGCAGTTTTTTTGTGTGTTAATATTAAAAAGCTCACAGATATGCAGGCTTTAATTCAAAACCAATGTGCTCCAAATGTGAGTTGAACTTGCTTCACTTAATATTTAGCATAACCCCCAATTGTCACCTGATCAGGGCATAGATAATCAACTAATGCCAATGGGCTTGATTCTTTTTCCTTTTATTAAAAGAAACCAACTTGGCTAGAATTTTGTCTCATGCAGGGACTATAATTAACCTCTCCTCTTGCCATTTAGCATATTTATATAGATATTTATTATTGGACCATTTTTCGCCATAGTGCCATTTAAATCAAATACACAAATTGGGTATTTGTTCTATATATGTTCTAGAACTGGCAAGACAACGACTGTTAAGCGATGTGCAAAGTATGGTACACAAGGAGGAGGTCTCTGTAATGGAGAAGAAAGTGAATGTTTTGAAAGACAACCTAGAAGATGCACTGCAGAAACTGCGCAAAGCAGAGGAGGCAGTATCTAAACAGAAGGCACACGGGCAGAGCCTTCAGACCCAAAAAGAGGTACATTTTCCAAATCATGAAAACATGACACTCTGTCGAAAAAAAAAAAAATAATAATCCTTCAAGTACTGACACAGTTCACACTTCTTGTACCTTATTGCATTTTAAGGTAGAAAAAAGGCACAATGTATAAGGGCCCATCATTGCTGCCTCTTCCCCATATTTGTGCTCACTTGCCATCTTTTAGAAAAAGTAAGACATATTTATCTTGCTGTTTCACTCTTTAGTTGTCTGGCTGCATAAAATTGCATTAAAAGACAAAAAACATTTACTGTATGAGTCTTTAATGTTCGTACCAGGACCCGTCACATCTAGTTACACCACTGGCTGTGTAAATACTCAGAGGAAAGCTCCTTTTTTTTCCTTTAAATTTTGAGTAGAGGGTTTTTTTGCCTCTTTAGTCCCCCTATATTAACCATAACATGAGTCTCTCTATATGGTGGCCCTGCCGCTAAGCAATGAGGGAGCCTGCTAGTACTATTTTATGTAAGCAGTGGCACTACCTGCAATCTGTTGCTACTGGCAGCGTACGCCAAGAAGAGAGAAGTGGGCCCTGTACACACAGAACACTGCTGCTATGGCTGCTGCTGAGGCGAGGGAGCTCACTCATGCTTACACTGCCCAGCAGTGTCTGCAATCTGTTGCTATTGGCAACATACACCAAGTCTTCACTTGGTGTACGTTGCCAATAGCAACAGACGGCAGCTAGTGAAAACTGCCTTTATAAAACACACATTTGCTAACAGTAGAAAAAAAATACTAGCTACAGCTAATCATCTTTAAAATGGACCAAAACCCAGGATTTTGACTATCCTGGGCTTTGGTCCTTGCCCCTGGGGCATCCCTGTGCCCCGCTGTGTGAAACCCCCCAAGTTGCCTGAACAAACATGCATGCGCGGCCGCTCGTTCAATCAGCACACTGGCGGCCGCATCACCAGCTACCCTCTTACATGGAGCATGGCCGTGCCGGCCATTCACAACTGCCTGGCGCGGGCACGCGCCCTGCTAGAGGGATAGCGGGGATGCGACCGCAGCTCGCGCATGAGGCGTTGGACCAGAAAATAAGGTGAGTATATGGCCGACCTGGGGGGTTTTACACAGCGGGGCATCCCGATTCTGGCTGCTCTGGGGGGAGGGAATCGATCTTTTGTTTTGGTCCACTTTAAGACATCATTTTGCCACACAAAATTATACACTTTCAAAAAATTCAATCAAAAGTGGACTTTCCTATTAAGTAAAGTATAGATGGAAGCACATGAGGTTGGGGTACAGGTCATTACCATCCGAAAGGCTCTTGAGGACCACCGGTGGAACTTGTACCACTTGTTGGGAACTCGTGACCTAGAATGTAAAAGTGTGTATCTTCAATCCATTGAGTTTAACAGTCAATAATATTACTTTAATGTAAGATTATTTGCTTACATAGATGTAAATGGCGCAAGACAGAAAATTGTGCACCAATGAAGCATTTTGTTAATAGAAAAAAAAATTACAACAACAGATTTTGGGATACTGAATGAATATTACCAAAGAGATTATACTGTAAATGGCTTCTGTATTGCAATCCAGTCCTTACAGGCAAAGCAGAGATCCTTGTTACAACAGTTAGACTGGCTATCCAAAGAGTGTGAGGACCTACGAGTCAACCTAGAGGATGCAGAAGAGGAAAATGCAAAGCTTGAGATGCAAATAGAGGGAATGAAGAAAGAGGAGGAAACCCTGAAGGGTCAGCTGAGGGACCAACAGGTAGGGTTAACAAATTATGGTTGTCCAGTTTCTATGGCTGGCTTATCCATAGAATAATGTTCTGTTTTAACACCTTTTTTTTTAGGAGATGGTCATGGTGCTTCAGAAAGAAAGAGAGACGCTTGAGAAGTCTGTGTCAGAAGTGACCAGACAGCTTACCGAACTTCAAGGGTGTCTGCAGGAGCAGAAGGAAAGGGAGAGGTTATTGGTATCATATCCAGACTTAAACCCTGTTCCTGAATTTGAGTGTAAGTACTATAAAGAGGAATACACTAGCACTGTGTTTGTAGCTGGATGCCAGCCTCTTTCTATGCACCACATAAAAGGATTTGTGCCAACAGGAGGAAGCTCAAAACAATATAAGAATAGGCAACAGACCATGCAAGCCTTCTCCAACTGATCATATCTACAGGACATTCTTACATTACCTTTTATAAGGGAATGACCTTTTTATCAAGAGAAATATGGCTTCTGTCTGGAGGTGGAGGTTGTCATTGTTTTTTTTTTAATTCCTGGGCTTGTCAAGTCCATTGTTATGCCTACTTTAGTCAGAAGAATACATCTAAACATATGACCAAATAACACTGAGTGGTCTTTTTGAGCCATTCAAGTGATCAGGTTAAAAATCGTTAGCTTACCTTTCATTCAGCGTCTCCTTAGTGAGGAAATCACATCCTCATTTAGCTTTCAGTCCCCTCCCTGCTGATCTGGTCCAAGAACAGAAACACACCCCCACTGCCTGGTCAGATATCCTGATTGGCTGTTTCTCTCTGCAGCTCTGAAACCCCGCCTTCCTCATCACAGTGTGCTTACATCGCATTGCTGATGCCACACCCAATGTTTCTCTACAGTTTTTCTCTGCATCTTCACTGCTCTAATACCTTTTAAAGATAACTACAGGGTCTTGAAAACAGATTGAAGTTTAGGACCGTGCGACATGTAGCCCGAGACAATGGGACAACAATCTTAAGTATAACTTTAATGGACAGCTTATGAATAGACATATTTTAGTATTTAGATTGGGCTTAAAGGCTATGCCAACAGCTAAAAGTTTGCTTTTAGTTTTTGAATACTGTAGAGAAAGGTTAGAATATTCACTTCCTGTCTGCAGTGTGGTCACAAAAAGGTATATCCGGGACCAGAGTGATGTCACTGGTGAAAGGACCCCATGATGTCACTACCACTTGACGTCCATGGATTTTGTATAGCATATACCTATAGCATGTGTAGACTTCTGTTTTTTGGGTTCCAAATGGCAAAGATATCTGTAAGAAAAAATCAAGTCAAATTGCTGTTTTCTTTTCCTGAAAGTTTTCTTAAAGTTACTCTATTCCTTTCCAGCACTATTTAAAGTGGACCAACACCCAGGATTTTGACTATCCTGGGTCTTGGTCCACTTCGGTGGGGCACCCCCGATCGGGGTGCCCCGCTGTGTGAAACCCCCCCTAACCCCCCGAAAAACTCACCTCTCCCCGCTCCCAGCGCCGACGTACAAGAACGTCTAAGCGGCAGCCGCCGCCGCCGCCTCCCTCGCGTCACTTTCGGCGCGCGCGCGCCCCCGCCGGCCATTCGCAGACGGCCGGCGCGGGCACGCGCACGCCTACAGGAGCGCGAGGGAGGCGGCGGCGGCCGGCCGCCGCCGAAGATAAGCTAAGGAGTTTGGGGTGTTTGGGGGGGTTTCACCCCGCGGGACATCCCGATCTCGGATGTCCCGCGGGGTGGGGGGTGATCGGCCCGGGAATCTTATAGATTCCCGGGCCGATCACCCGTGGGTGTTGGTCCACTTTAAGAAGGAAAATATAGATTAAATCCGGGTTACATTTGTAGATATCATTGACACACATACAGCTGTGGGAACCCTCAAATTAACACTGATACATTTAACTGAACACATAATTACACTAATTGAAAGTTTTGATGATTTCAAGATAACATTCTATGACATTGTTTTTTTTAAAGCGGACTAAATCCTGTGAATTTGCCCCCCCCCCAGGTTTTGGTCCACTTCCTAGGGGCATCCCATTTTGGGATGGTCTGCACATTCACTGCACCAGGCAGTCTTGAATGGCTGCAAGGGGTTGCTACGGACATGCTCTGTGTGCTGCAGCAATATTGACTGTGCCTAAAGTTGTCCTTAAAGTCGAACAAAACTGTGGCGGCCCGCTGTGTGAAACCCTGTCACCCACAAAACTCACTTTTGCCCTGGTTCCCACAGCGATATAAAATACCATTTTGTGAATACTCACCTTGTAAAATGGGTATTATAAGTATGTCACACACCCCGCTTCAAGATATTCATAACGTGTGGGTATATACTGACCTGAAGAGGCGATCTGCAGAGATGATTGGAGGAAAAAAAACTCCTCCCAGTCCATAAATACCTGGGACCTCCCACTCAATACCCAGTATAAAGAAAGCAGTAAGGTAAGGGACCAGGAAGAGCCAAATATAAGTCATAACAACGCAAAGTTCACAAAATGAAGGATCCAGAATACAAAAGGGCGGGTTGAAGCGGGGTGTGTGACATACTTATAATACCCATTTTACAAGGTGAGTATTCACAAAATGGTATTATTCTAAGTATGTCACACACCCCGCTTCAAGATATTCATAACGTGTGGGACATCCAATAGCAGTGTCCATAAAGGGTGGGGATCCAAAACAAGGCATAAAGCACAACTTAAACTACTGCAGCATGAAGAACTTTGCGGCCAAAAACAGCATCCGCTGAGGCCCGAACATCAACCTTGTAAAACTTTGAAAAAGTGTGAACAGAAAACCAGGTAGCAGCCTTGCAAACTTGCTCAACCGAGGCTTGGTGCTGAAAAGCCCAGGAAGCCCCAACCGCACGAGTAGAATGAGCTGTAACACGAAAAGGAGGATCTCTCCCCTTAGCAGAATAGGCCCCGACAATGGCCTGACGAATCCACCTGCTGATGGTAGACTTTGTAGGTGCCAGACCCTTCTTGGGCCCAAATGGCACCACGAAAAATGCATCAGTCTTGCGAAAGGCAGAAGTTACCACCAAATAGTACTTCACAACACGAACCACGTCCAAAGAATGTAGGGCCCTCTCCTTGTCGTTGCTGGGATTAGGACACAGAGAGGGCAGAACAATATCCTGATTTAAATGAAAGGACGAAACCACCTTAGGAAGGAAGTCCGTCTTAAAACGGAAAACCACTTTGTCCTGATGTCTTTCAAAATACAGAGCATGAATCGATAGAGCCGCCAACTCAGAAACACGTCTAATAGAAGTGATAGCTACCAAAAAGGCTACCTTCTGTGTAAGGGAAGACAAAGGAATATCATGCAAAGGCTCAAAGGGGGGACCCTGGAGAGCAGAAAGAACCAAATTCAAATCCCAAACTGGAATCATAGGCTTCCTAGGAGGCCGCACGTGTGTAACCCCCTGGAAAAAAGTCTTAACCAAAGGATGAAGCGCAAAAGACTTTTGGATAAACACCGCCAGGGCAGACACCTGTCCCTTCAGAGTACTGAGCTGGAGCCCCAGGTCCAGACCATGTTGCAAAAATTCCAAAATTCTAGAAATAGAGAATTCCCTACAAGGGAACAACCTAGATTCACACCAGTCAATATAAGACCTCCAAGTCCTATAATACACAGACGATGAGGACCGTTTCCTAGCACTAATAAGAGTTAGAATCACAGCATCTGAAAGACCTTCCTCCTTCAAGATGGAGGTTTCAGCAACCACGCCGTCAAAGCCAGCGTTGGTAAATTGGGGTAACGAAGAAGACCCTGTGTAAGTAGATCTGGCAGCAGGGGCAGAACGAACTGATCTTCTGCCAACTTTACCACGTCTGCGAACCAGACCTGTCTTGGCCACCTTGGAGCCACCAGGATTGCTGGTGCTCTCTCCAGAACAAGCTTGCGCACTACTCTGGCCACCATGGGAAACGGAGGGAACAGGTACAGAAACCCCAGATCCCTCCAGTTCAGAGAAATGGCATCCGTTGCGAGAACCAGAGGGTCCTTCGCCAGAGACACAAATGCCGGAAGTTTGTGATTCTGACGGGAGGCAAATAGGTCCACCGCCGGTGACCCCCATCTGCGACAAATTGAGTGAAAAACCTTGGGATTGAGAGACCATTCCCCCTTGCGGACTGACATTCTGCTCAGAGAGTCCGCCTCCATGTTCTCCACTCCCGGGATGTAAACTGCCGAGATGCACGGGACATGGCTCTCCGCCCAGTCCAGAATCAGGGACACTTCCTTGAGAGCATTCATGCTGCGGGTCCCTCCCTGGTGATTGATGTAGGCCACCGCCGTCCGATTGTCCGACCTGACCTGGACCGGCAAGCCTCGCAGTTGATGAGTCAAATGACAAAGAACCAACCTGATGGCCCTTAATTCCAGAATATTGATATGCTCGTGAGCTTCCAGGGGACCCCACAAACCCTGAACTTGTAGATCCTTCCAAAACCCCCCCCATCCTGAGAGGCTGGCATCCGAAGTAACTATCTCCCACTGAGGAGTAAGATAGGATCTGCCCCTCAGCAGGTTGGTTGAGTTCATCCACCACCGAAGCGAGCGGCGAACTCGGGGGGACATTTGAAAGAATTGATCCAGCGTCTGAGGAGACCTGTTCCAGACCAACAACAGATGGAACTGTAGTGTCCTTGTGTGAAACTGAGCAAAGGGGACTGCCTCGAAGGAGGCCACCATCAACCCCACTAGTCTCATCCCTAGACGGATGGACAGACGAGGAACAGACATGAGTGACCGAGCCAACTCCTGAATCAGAAGAACCTTGGACTGAGGAAGAAACACTCTGGCTTGATCTGTATCCAGAGACATTCCCAGAAAGGATACCGTCCTGGACGGGTGGAGTGAGGACTTGGGGTAGTTGATCACCCAGCCGAACCTCTCCAGAGTGGATATCACCGTCCTGGTGTCCAATTCTGCCTGGCTGAATGACGGTGCCATGATGAGAAGGTCGTCCAGATACGACACTATGCGAATCCCCTGCGCTCTGAGGAGAGCCATCACCACAGCAAGCACCTTGGTGAAAACTCTTGGAGCTGTGGTGAGACCGAAGGGAAGAGCCACAAACTGAAAGTGTCGATCCTCCACCACGAACCTCAGAAACCTCTGGTGCGCGGGAAAAATGGGAACATGAAGGTAAGCATCCTGGATGTCTATGGACGTCATGAAGTCCCCTTGACGAAGAGATTGAATAGCCGAACGCAACGTTTCCATGCGAAATTTTCGCAGCCTGACAAACCTGTTGAGAATCTTTAGGTCCAGAATGGGCCGGACGGAGCCATGCTTCTTGGGGACCGTGAACAGATTTGAATAAAAACCCCGACCCCTTTCTAAAGGGGGTACTGGGCAAATGACTGCCATTTCCAGAAGACTTGATACCGCCACCCGGAGCTGCTGCGCAGCCGGTGAATCCGCGGACACTCGAGTCCTGAAGAAACGCGGGGGGGGCGGGACTCGAACTCCAGCTTTCATGAGAGCATTCATGCTGCGGGTCCCTCCCTGGTGATTGATGTAGGCCACCGCCGTCCGATTGTCCGACCTGACCTGGACCGGCAAGCCTCGCAGTTGATGAGTCAAATGACAAAGAACCAACCTGATGGCCCTTAATTCCAGAATATTGATATGCTCGTGAGCTTCCAGGGGACCCCACAAACCCTGAACTTGTAGATCCTTCCAAAACCCCCCCCATCCTGAGAGGCTGGCATCCGAAGTAACTATCTCCCACTGAGGAGTAAGATAGGATCTGCCCCTCAGCAGGTTGGTTGAGTTCATCCACCACCGAAGCGAGCGGCGAACTCGGGGGGACATTTGAAAGAATTGATCCAGCGTCTGAGGAGACCTGTTCCAGACCAACAACAGATGGAACTGTAGTGTCCTTGTGTGAAACTGAGCAAAGGGGACTGCCTCGAAGGAGGCCACCATCAACCCCACTAGTCTCATCCCTAGACGGATGGACAGACGAGGAACAGACATGAGTGACCGAGCCAACTCCTGAATCAGAAGAACCTTGGACTGAGGAAGAAACACTCTGGCTTGATCTGTATCCAGAGACATTCCCAGAAAGGATACCGTCCTGGACGGGTGGAGTGAGGACTTGGGGTAGTTGATCACCCAGCCGAACCTCTCCAGAGTGGATATCACCGTCCTGGTGTCCAATTCTGCCTGGCTGAATGACGGTGCCATGATGAGAAGGTCGTCCAGATACGACACTATGCGAATCCCCTGCGCTCTGAGGAGAGCCATCACCACAGCAAGCACCTTGGTGAAAACTCTTGGAGCTGTGGTGAGACCGAAGGGAAGAGCCACAAACTGAAAGTGTCGATCCTCCACCACGAACCTCAGAAACCTCTGGTGCGCGGGAAAAATGGGAACATGAAGGTAAGCATCCTGGATGTCTATGGACGTCATGAAGTCCCCTTGACGAAGAGATTGAATAGCCGAACGCAACGTTTCCATGCGAAATTTTCGCAGCCTGACAAACCTGTTGAGAATCTTTAGGTCCAGAATGGGCCGGACGGAGCCATGCTTCTTGGGGACCGTGAACAGATTTGAATAAAAACCCCGACCCCTTTCTAAAGGGGGTACTGGGCAAATGACTGCCATTTCCAGAAGACTTGATACCGCCACCCGGAGCTGCTGCGCAGCCGGTGAATCCGCGGACACTCGAGTCCTGAAGAAACGCGGGGGGGGCGGGACTCGAACTCCAGCTTGTAGCCGGAAGCCACCACTTCCCGGATCCATTTGTCCGAAACCTCCTGATTCCAGACCTGGGAGAAGTGTCGCAGACGTCCCCCCACCCGCACGGGTGAGGACGCCCCCTCATTGTTGAACGGGCTTGGCCGCGGGTTTGGGTTTTGAACCCCAACTGTATCCTGAACGGGCACGTCCTCTGCCCTTATTCCAGGAATCTCCTCTGGTAGAAGGGAAAGCAAAACCTCTTCCCGCTCTAGATCCCCTAAATGAAGGGGTGAAGGAAGCCGCTCCTCGAAAGGGGCGTCGTTGCTTCTTGCGTTGAGGTAGCCTTCCGCCCTTGGCCACAGTGTCCAATTTGTCTCCAAAGAGTCGTAACCCAACAAAGGGAAGAGCCGTCAGTGACTTCTTTGACCCAAAATCAGCCGCCCACTGGCGTAACCAAATTGAACGCCTAATAGTAACCATTAGAGCAGAGGCTCTACTACTCATCATCAAAGAATCATCCAAAGCGGCTACTATGAAGGACAAAAATACCTCACATTGTTTTAGATCACGAAATTCATCACTGTCCGGATTCAAACCGGAGGAGGATAACAAATTCCTGACCACCTTTCTGGTAGCCACCGCCAACAGCGATGAGGCACATACAGGCCGTATGGCTGCCCCAATACTAGCAAAACCATGACAAGCCATCTGGTCAACGCGTCTATCCTCACCATCTTTCAGAGAGGAACAATCAGGGCTGTTCAACACGGCTGAGTTGGATAACCCCAAAATTGGGGCGTCCACTTCGGGGGGGGACGCCCAGCGTTTAACCGTATCCACTGGGAAAGGGTATCTTTTATCCCAACTTTGAGGAATGCCCGCTAGCCGGGCAGGCCGATCCCATTCCTTAGAAATAATATTATCAAAATGCTTTTGATTAGGAAATTCCAAGCACGGCCTGGATTCGTCATAAAACTCACCTTGCTGTTGAGGAACCTCCACCGAAGGTGAAATAGCCAGAACCTCAAACATCTGAGTCAGAACATTAGGAGTGTCCAAGGAAATCCCTGACCTCCGATCGGAATCAGCGCCAACAATTTGTTGATCATCAGAAATATCTGAATCCTCGCATAACTCCCCGTCTTCAAGAGGGGAAAAATCTGACCAGTCCAGGCCATCCGCATCATCATCATATACAAAATGATTAACCGGCGATAAATGCTTCCTCTTAGTCGTTGCTTTCTTGGCAACCGCAGAAAAAATAAACTTTTCAATACTGGCCAATCTGGCACATACATCAGATTGCGACTGCCCCCCCGTAGTAACATCATACGGGGCACGGGTCAAAAGGGGAGGGGGAGAGGATGAGGCCGGCGGCACTGACCCAGAAGCCTGGGGTCCGGACTGCCGTGTAATAGTCTGCTGTGCACAAGAAATACATAAGAAAAAATCATCCCCTGTTAGGGATACCCCACAGCCCATGCACTTGCGGGATTGTCCCGAAGGAAGCCCGGAATCCAGTGATGCCTCCATAAGGTGAACTTGAGTGAGTCACTATGAGTGAGGGAATTACGCTATTAAGCAACCCGGGATGCCCTTAAGGTGTCCAAGTGGGAGGATTTGTAAAGATAAAATTAAAAAATACCCAGGTACCCTAGGACCGGGAGAAGCCTAAAAACCCCCTAAAGTTTCAGCCTAAAAAACACAGAAAAACAGTATGAGTCTTTAAATCCCTATATATATATATATATATATATATATTATGTAGACATAAATATATGTAATAAAATGTGCAAATAAGAAAAAGCCCGCAGGGCCACTCACGTAACCTTTATGTGTCAAGAGCGCTGCGTTCTCTGCCTGAGGTAACTCAGAGCAGGGCGGGAGACTGAGAAAGGGGGCATGGTCAGCGCGGACCGCACGCTGCAAGCTCCGCCCCCCCCCGACGCAAAGACAGGCACGACGAACAAGTTCCTCAGGAGTGCCTGTGACTAGAGGGGGCGGGCCGCGGTGACGCGCCGCAAGTCCGGTCCCGCCCCCACAGCAAACCGTGAGGGGAAGCTCCCCTTCATTGTAAACGCGCGCCGGTGCCGGCGGGACCCGCGGCACCGGGCGCCTAAGGAGTAAAACAGCCGGTGGCGGCCCGCAATGTATGCGGAGCCGCTCACCGCTCGAGCCACGCTACAGTTCTGACAGAACATAAAGGGCGCGGGCCGCGGCCTCACACAGAAGGCCCGGCCCCGCCCCCACACAGAAGAGCGTGAGGGGAGAAACCTCCCCTCAGCTCTTCTGAGGTAAAAAACGAAAACCAGCACCTCGGCAGCAATGGCGGCCGCAGTGACTGACAGAAATAAATGTGACAGGAAAGTAACAAAGAAAAGACTCACAGACAACATTAAACAATGTAACACAAGTAGGATTACTTCTATACGCCCCACGTCATGTAAAACACTGAAAGCATATGATAGTGCCCCCCAAACAAGATAATAATGTGGGAATATGGCCAATTAGGGGAAAAAGTATTAACTGGACAGGGCATCCCAAACCGGGGTCACCAACCCGGTATAACCGCCTACCCTTTTTAATAGGGTCTCGCGGCGGAGCATAGCTCCTGAGCACCAATGTGGTGCTAACATACCCTCGCCGCTCGGACAGCAGTCAAGACTGGGAGGCATTCAATATATATATATATATATATAATTCATATGGGAATAAATAGTCCGAACGGAAATAAAAAATATATAGGCCGGGAGTAGACCCGGCTACCTTAAAGTCCCCCTGTGCAAGGAGGAGATATCATCTGCTGCTTGCTCGCCGTCTGCAGAGATGAAGACTGGGTATTGAGTGGGAGGTCCCAGGTATTTATGGACTGGGAGGAGTTTTTTTTCCTCCAATCATCTCTGCAGATCGCCTCTTCAGGTCAGTATATACCCACACGTTATGAATATCTTGAAGCGGGGTGTGTGACATACTTAGAATACAACGTTTTTCGAATTCCCAGCATCTCTGGGCTGGGGTGCACTCCCAGAAATTGGAGCTGTAGCCACTCCTGTTCCCTGTTGCCGGGCTCTGTGACTAAACAGATCTGTATGCCAGGCTTTAATATGCCTGGCATACGGCGCTGACTGGACAGGAACCCTCACATGCATTTTGTTTTTACAGGCGATTTGGGGAGTTTCAAACAGTGGGGGATCCCAAAAAGGGATGCCCCCAGGGCAAGATTCTACTTTAATATAACCATCATTTGCAATTTTGTTCCAGGGAGTGTCCTGGTTCACAGGGAAAATAAAAGCTACTCCTCCCCCCTATATTAGAGAGATACTTGTCTTTACCTAGCAGAGCTCCACTTGTCCATTACCTGGTTGCCAGTCAGTGTTCCTCATTGCAAGGAGCTAACCTGAAACCTGACTCAAGTGCTTCTCCTCCACCCTCTGTAATGCGATGTAGATGCCATAGCAGGTCTCCAAATGTTTTCCCTTCTTTCCATTCCATACCTCTACGTACACACTCCAAGGTCGCTGCCCCTGTTTCCGTGCCTGCAGCCCATTGTGCTGTCAGCTCCAACCATGCTCATGCCCATGACCCATCAAGCAGCATCCTGCTGCCTGTCACAAGCCACTCCCCAGGAATGAAAGTGAAGCCAGTGGCTTTATATAATATGGTATTTCAATTAACTCTGATATTTTAAAATCCTTATACATGGCTGATTTTACATTGCATTTATGGGGGGATTAGGGAGGGAGGAAGACATTGTGTGCTTGGACAGGAACTTTAAAGGAAAAGTCCTCTCCTGTCATCATTGTAGGCTCTGGTGATATTACTGAAGACATGGAAAGACAGCTCCAAGCAAATAGCATTCGTATCACCATTTTAGAGGAAGAGAACGCAAAACTGAGAGCCAGTCTGCAAAAACTGGAAGAGAAGAGCAAACAAAGGCCGCTGCAGGTGAGTGCTACAGTCACATGTAATGTAAAAGGTAGACCACTTTGAACAGTTGAATGTTAGGAGATTAGCATCGGCTTGGCAAATACACATCCAAAAATGAAATCCTAATAATAATGCTTATAGCTACATGTGAATAGTGTTAGTCCCCTTTCCCTAGCCAGCCTTTCTGCTTCTGTACATTTTATGGTAATCTGGAAGTCCAAAAAGTTTCTCAATTACCTTCAAACTTGCTGGCCGATGCTTAAAGCGGACCAACAGTCAAAAATGAATTAAATCAGACCAACACAACAAACAGCGCTCATGTGCATCCCTTTCCAGGGCAATTTAGATTGCTGCACATAAAAAATACCTTACCTTTTTCTAACGCCTGCTGGGGTAAATATCAAAAACAAGATGGCCGCTCTGGGCTTCCTGTTACAGTGCATTTCAGTTATATCAGGAATAGAGGGAGAGGAAGCTCCAAAATGGCCACTACCTTTCTTTTCCAACTGTGCCAGGCTGTTGGTCCAGTTTAAAGAGGAGGCGGCCTCCCTTTTTGTGGGGAATCCCAACTTATGAAGCCCCAGGGTGTGAAACTCCCAGGATCACCTGTAAACTCACCTTGCCGGCGATTACAAGCACGGGCTGCAGCTGCATATTCACTCGCTGCTAGCTGAGGCACGTACCCTGCCGGGCATTCCTAAATGGCTGGCGCAGAGGAGCAGAGGCTGGCCTGCAACATGCCCTACATTCTGCTTTTCTTGCTACTTTGAGCTAAGAGTGGCATAGTAAAAACTGAGTATGAGCCAGTGACTGACTGTCCGGCAGCCCACACATACACCATGGACTCACCAGAAAGTTGAATTTATGGGTGATTTCACACAGCTGGGCATCCCTGATAAGTCATGGGCTGGATAGCCTGAGTGCCATTCAAGCCATTAATACAATGGAGGGCATGGTCCTGTTCTCTGCCCCCTCAGCCAATAGTAGTAGCCCGTATTAGCAGGGGATGGCCTGAGCTGCAAATGAGGAGGTCTATTTTTTCATTCATGGCACCGACTTGAGAGGAGGGACAGCGTTGGAGGAACATTTGGCAAAGTAAGCTGCTGTTTATTATTTTTAAGCGTTTGCTTTTACAATCACTTTAACTTTAGTTAGTGCCCGAATCGAAGACTGAACTTTCTAAAAATAATATTTTAGTTGCTCACATTATTGCTCATATATAATGTTCATATCGGGAGGGGAAGAGTTTGAGTCTCTTTAAAATGGATCACAAGGATGCCCCCAGATTGCCTTCATGACTGACCTGCATGGGCTTTTTGTCTAATCAACGCTCTATGCGGAGTGTACCTATGTGACATTAGAGTGCCTTAAAGTTGGCTAGGGCGCTTAGAGTAGAAAGGGTAAAATCCTATGTCCCGAGGTTTATTAACCATGAAGGCCGTAGTGAGCACACGATGGAGAAAATAGCGGAAACCTTCCGCAAATTCTATGAATCTCTCTACAACATTCAGGGTGTTGTACTTAAAGGACTCTGGGCTTCCGAGGTTGCCTGCTGAGGTGGCGGTGGCACTGGAAGACCCTATCTCTTTGTTGGAGTTACAGAGGGCTGTAGCGGGATCAGCTGGTGGAAAGGCCCCGGGTCCGGACGGCTTCACCTCCCTATACTATAAGAAGATGTTCCCTCTTCTAGCGGCTAACTTGCTAAGGGTCTTCAATTCGATCAAAGATGGCGAGCCTTTCCCTCCTGACTCTTAGAGCATACATTACAGTTCTTCCCAAAGAAGGAAAGGACCCTGTGCAGTGTTCCAGTTATAGACCTATTTCACTCTAAAACACTGATGTCAAGCTTTTTGCAAAGATCTTAGCGTCTAGAATTGCCCCTCATTTGCATCATGTGATCGCCCTAGACCAGGTGGGGTTTATGCCTCATAGGGAAGTTAGGGACAACACTATCAAAGTCTTGAACCTAGTGCACCTGGCCCAGAGAGTGAACAAGCCCGCCCTCTTGCTCGCCACCAATGCTGAGAAGGGGTGCGATAGAGTCAACTAGCGATTTATGAATGCCACCCTGAATCACATTGGTCTTGGACCAAACCTGATAAATTGGATTACAAGTCTCTACAGAGGCCCCTCGGCGTTGGTGCGTGTCAATGGAGTTCTATCTGACCCCTTTAAGATCAACAATGGGACTAGACAGGGCTGTCCACTCTCACCCCTGATTTTTATCCTGACCCTTGAACCTCTGCTGTGCTCTATCCGCAAGGACCCCGACATCAAGGGGGTGGAGGGACCCAAATCCCAATATAAGGTGGCAGCATACGCGGATGATTTAATCTTCTGTCTGTCCGCTCCAGAGGTCTCTTTACCTAATTTGATGTGGGAACTTAATAGGTTCTGGGACTTGTCGGGATACAGGATCAATTTTTCTAAATCCGAAATTTTGAACATCAACATCCCTGAACAGCGTTTTGCCAGAGTTGGAAATGCTTTCCCTTGCAAATGGGCTAAAGACGGGGTTACTCACTTGGGTACGAAGATTGGGAATGATCTGTCCAGGATCTTCAGCATGAATTTCCCCCCCCCCTCCTGAAGAAATTCTCTGATGACACCGCCAGATGGTCTCTGGGAAGGATTTCCTGGTTTGGGCGATCAAATGCCGTCAAGATGAACCTCCTCCCCCGACTCCTATACTTACTTCAAGCCCTTCCGGTTGCGATCCCGCAGGCCTTCCTTTGGAAAGTCAGAACTCTTTTTTCCAACTTCATATGGAGGGGGGGAAAACCAAGGCTGAGCAGATCCATCCTGACCAGACCAAAGGAGGGGAGGGAGGATTGGGATTCCCGGATCCGGTGTTGTACCATGCTGCCACTCATTTGGGTAGAGTGGTGGACTTGTGCGTACACTCAAAACATAAACAGTGAGTTGGGCTGGAGCAGGGTCTGCTGGAGGCACCGCTGACCAACCTACCTTGGCTAGAGAGGAAAGAAATCCTGAGGGCGCTAAGACACCCCATGGTTGGGGCTACTTTATGCACTTATTGGAGGTATAATGAACTAGCTGGGATCTCCCCAGCCCCCTCACCAATGTTCCCAGTGTTGGGTAACCCACAGTTCCCCCCCCCCCCCGGTTGCGGCGGCCCCAAGGTGAGGGAGTGGTGTAGGGCGGGCCTCTGCAGAGTCAGGCACTTTTGGGCTAATTCAGGTTGGGCTAAGACAGATGACCTAGCACAGGAAAGAGCCATTCAGAAATGGTCTGCTTGGGAATGCACACAACTAGCACACTTTCTGCAGTGCTTACAGGGGTTCTCAGGGGGCATGCATCCTTTGACCCAGTTTGAGGAGCTCTGTTCCAGTTCTGACAACGAGAGCCATATGCTGTCCTCCCTTTATAAATTGTTGATTGCCGCGAAGGAAGGGGAAGAGCTCCACTTTGTTAAACATTGGGAGGAAAGTTTGGGGGTCTCGTTTGCACCGGAGCAGCGGAGGAGACTCCTCGCGGCGCCGCACAGGACCTCCATTTGCACACGGACCCAAGAATGCAATTACAAAATCCTTACCGGCTGGTATAGGGTCCCAGCGGTCCTACACAGGTGGTTTCCGGGTGAGTCGGAGGTTTGCTGGAGGTGCGGTGCTGCGAGGGGTGATCTTCTCCACATCCTGCCCTAAGCTACGGCCCTTCTGGGATTCAGTGAGGAGAGTGATAGGGGATGTTACGGGGGAGACAATACCTGCAGATCCTGGAATCTGTCTGCTGCACCTAGGGAAGTCCCCCTTGAAAGATTACAAAAGATCCCTCGTGTCACCTTCTAAATGCTGCAAAATCTTGCATTCTTCTGATGTGGAAGAAGACCTCCCCTCCCTCTTTGGCTAGTTGGGTCATGAATGTCAATGAAACCATGCAGTTGGAAGATTTAGTTTTGAATCAAGAGGGAGGGTTCCTGAAGTACACAATGACATGGTACAACTGGATGGTCTTCACAGACTCAGAGGAATGTAAAACACTGTTAATGCAACGCGAGTAACCGCACTAACCCCCCCCCTTCCTCCCTTTACACCCCCTCATGAGACTGCTGTGCTATTGGAGATGATGCGGCACGTCACAGGAACTATGGTACGTCTCCCTTCATTGCAGTGAGCGGGGCTCTGACATCGGGATATCCGTGAAGTTTAAAAGCACCGGACTAGCAGCAATAGCCTGGAATGAAAGGTGAGTATAGCTTTTTTTTAGATTGTGACTAAAGTATGACTTTACGTTTGTTAATACAATAGATTTCCAATACAATAGATTTCCAAAATGATAACATGAGCCAGCTCAAGACAGCTCTACTGTGACCGCTGTATCTAAGAGAAGAGTGGGTAGCTCCTTGTCTCATTGATGTTTAGGGAGTTTATACACTTAAAGCACTTGTTGCTATAACTAGACTGGGTTTTGCAGTAATAAACTACTGCAGATGAGGTGCAGAAGTTTTCCAAGGAAGTAGAGATATTATCCACAAATTACCAAATAGCCCGTTAGGTCATCCCTGATCTACAACGTTGGGACAGTTTTCTATTTTTGAAGCTGCAAGGACTCTTGATCAGTGTGCAGCTGATACATGTGTTTTCGGCAGATACAGCCGCTGCTAAGCACTGGGTCCTGTGGGGTTTAAATCAAACCATGTTGAATGGATAATATGGCTGTAGCAAATATATGTTGCTATAGATAAATGTTGCTGTAATGTTTTATTTCCTATTTATCTTTAGATAGTCCCTCAAGTCCAACTATGGACCCTCTCATCTGGCACAGAGCGAATTTCTTTGGATCCCCAGCCAGCTCACAGTAGTAGCAGCTTGTCAAAGTGAGTGGTTTGTTTCTTGTCCTGAAATAGGGGGAGAAAATGTGTTTTCATTTATGATAGGTGCAATGTATCATTAAGCTTGCGTAACCTCCCCTTCCTTAGGTAAAATATCACAATGATAAAAAGTACAGTTTAACTACAATTACATTGTAGTGCATTTCACTGAGGTAGTTAGTAAGTTGCTGTACTATTATCAGCCATGTTAGTTTAATTATTCCAGAGAGAGTAATACAAGTTATTGCCTAACTCAATAGACTTAAAAGGCAAGCATTAAAAAACTTTAGGTTTCTTCTTAAATCCTAAAGCTTGCTTTTTCAGTATGATGCCTTTGCTCCCGCTAATAAGTAGAGTGTTAACACCCCCATGAGCCCCCCATGTGCCAACATGGCAACAAGTGTATTCTGCAGCTTTGCCATTGTTAGATCATGGATGGGGGTAGATATGTTATTGTTATATGTTATTGTTATTGAAGCTTTGGTATTGTAGGATTGTAGGATCAGGTGTGGCAGGGGTTGGTATGGCGCCAAACTGCCATGTTGCTGAGGCTATAACTTTGAGGCAGAGCATTGGGCTTTCTTGGCTGGGGGTTACAGTGAGGCAGAGTACAGGGGGGTTGGGAGGCCGACATTAGAAAAGGCATTAGTAGCGCAGCTGGCCCCAAAACTGTGCCTCTCACCGGAATACCTTCTCCTGCCCCTAAATCTATGGGGTATATATTCATATGGATTCCAGTAGGTATACAAAGGCGCACACTGGGAAATTGGTAGGAATTGTTTTGATAAATAGTCTGAAGTCGTTACAAGAGAGAAGTAACCTTAGGGGCAGTGTAGTCTGTGTTACACATGGACTTATCTCAATAAATGTCACATAAAACCGCAATATTTTATGTAGTTTTGTTTTATACTCTGACTGTTTTGGTACAGTACTTGTGATGCCTGACCTGTTCTTGTCACAGGCCTACCTCTCCAAAAGTAAGTTCAACACTTACCAAGGATTCAGAGAGCTCCTCAAGTATCGGACAGCCAAGAAGAATAAGCTCACGTCAAGCAGTAAATCTTGTGACCTTTCCACCTGAGAATTCTCCTATAGCTGCTTTTGCACATGTCAAGCAAGTCAAGAGTAGGAACCGAACCCCCATAACTGATCACAAGTAGTCACTTATTGTTGACTTCAAAGAGAAAAAAAGAACTTTCCATATCATTCTGACTGAATGGTTAGAGTTGGAATAATCTGGACATTGAATACAAAGCATCTGGGGTATATGGACAAATCCAATCTGAAATAGCGAAAATGATAATAGGGCTTGGCCCTATCCACTGGTAACTGCACTTTTTTTGTCGTCTAGCTAGCACTTTTATGATCAATATCTTTTACCTTCTCCAAATTATGGGTAGTATGCTCTGACTACTAAAGGGTTGAACTGTTCCACAACCTTGTATATAACCAATTTTACAGCAGCTGTATTTAGTTATAACTAGTAGTGCTATAGATAAGCCAAAGAACCGATTCAGGGGATTAAAGGGATTATCCAGAAGTGTAAAATTAAATCATTGTTTGCTTACCAAGAAAATAATGTATAGTGTGTAGACTAAATCCCTTTTGGACACTTATGGACCAACTGGCAGTTGCTGCTGTAGTTTGAACCATCTGAAACAGAATATCCCAGCCAGTGGTACTAGTGGTACCCAAGCCACCAGGGGTAAAAAGGGGGGGGGGGCGCATGAATCACTTAAGACAAGCTACTGCTGAAATAGGATGAGCCAGGTGGCCAAGTCAACAACCTGCAGGCATGGATCATCTTGTGATAACTGCATTTCTGGCAAAAGAGCTTGTGCTTTTGGTTCTTTGGAGCTGACCTCCACCTACCCAGGACGTTGTGTTGGTTGTATGGTACTTGAGACAGGGGCAGGGGAGGCAGCTGCTACCTGGCCCTTGGGGGATGAGGGCCCCATGCAAGCTGTCTCCCCACACCATGAATCATCTGTGGTAAGTGCCAGACTGGCGCTACCCCAACATGCAGTGTTGCCGCTGTCTGGTTGGAGCGCCAGGGGCCAGAGCTGTAGATTCTGCAGGATGGAACTAAGATGCAAGCGCATTGTTTACCCCCCCCCCCAGCACTCTGTGCATGGAGCACTTGGGGAAACTAGGTGCTGACATTTTTGTTTCCCCCTGTGGAACCTACAGCTTTGCCCCTGGTGCTCCCTTCAGACAGCGCACCAACATTGCAAACTGTAGAAGGACCTCTGGTGGAACCAGACCTCACTGGGCCCCATTGTCAATGACCCAGGGCCCATACGGCACTAAAACTTCTAGAATCAGACAACAGACCTGATTTATGATGCCCATGTGCGTTTGAACCCCAAGATAATTTTAAATCTGCCAAGCCACATTCACAGGCTCTCCTTTAATGAGCATTGATTGCTGTGCATATTAATTCATGGCAAACAATGCTGAATGAATTGTCGGTGCCTCACCTTGACTGCTGCCTCAAGCTAGAATTTTCCTGAGCCTGGGCGGACCCTTTAAATAAAACTTTCCTTTATGCTCCTTATGGAGAAACAAATTGTGTAAAATAAAAGGTCAGTGCTTATTGGCCTTGTGAGCACATGTAATGAGCTACAGAACCCCAATGGGCAGCTATTATGTAGCTTACAACACTATACCCATTAAAGCGACAGGTGTACATAATGAAGAACTCTAGGTGTAAGAACATTGCTAATATAAAATCCTAAACTAGACCAACAACCATGTTATACCTAATGGATGCTGGTCTGGTATGCACTTCATGCGGTGAAGCATTTTATTTGTGATCCCCACACACCTTAACCCCCTGCAAGCACTGTTGCCCCTACTTTTTGGCCATCGGTGGTCATATGGTCTGGACTGATTTTCGTCCAGAGCACATGACTGACGGTGGCTAATCAGTTACCTTCTGTTACCTGCGAATCATGATTGCCACAGAAAGAGGAACAGAAGAGGATGTTAAAGGCAGAATTAGCAAAACATGTGGAGCTTTCATTCAGCTGAGGCCTTTATGGAAATTGAGACCAATACACAAAAGCACTAAATTAAGAATGTGAAATCAGTTTACAGTAACCTGTAAATTACAAACCTTCACAGGTGCCTTAGACACATCCTCAGCTATAGGCTCTTAGAGACAGTGGAAACACAGTTCCATAACAAGGTAAACATTAGACTGGAACCCCCAAGCCCAACAGAGAAGAGGCTGATCAAGAAAATTGTGGAGAACAGCTGAAGGGGAACTGAAGGAGACGGGTGAAACATGGGGCCAGGTCAAAATGGAAGCAACGGACAAGATCCAGTGGAGACTCCAGTTTGGCACTAAAGGTACCTACTTCTTACTACTACATCGGCAATCATGATGCCCACGTGTGCACAGACCAAAACCCATGGTTGTTGGTCCACTTTAATAAAAATGGTCAAAGTTCTGAGATCTGAAATCTCATAATCAACACTTTTCCTGATGACCTATATGGCCCTGTACCCTCTATCTAATAAATCCAGTCCATACCAGTCCATTTAAGCTTTTGGAGGATTTGGGTAAATTGGGGCATATAGAGAGGAAGACCCCAATCTCATGGGCTTAACTATGTGTTTGCATGGAGAACATTTTTTAGTGCCATTCGAAGTGGAGGAACTACATAGAGCAAGCTATACTACTGAACAGATTGCCATGTACCGTGCCTCGCCAGATGATGAAACAAGGCAGGATCCTGAAAAGAAAACACCTGGGGTACACAGATGTACTTTTTCAGAATAGGATAAAGCTCCCCGTGCTTAGATCCCGAAGATCGATGTAGCCTTATCTCAAGTGTTTCTATACATAGATCTGTCCTTTGAGGATTCAGGCAACATGAAACATCCAATAGACAGAAAGGTGGATTTTACAGTGCAGTGCCTGGGAGGCAGCAGCCATAGGATTTAGACAAACTATCACTACCACCTGAAACGTTTGGTTCCAGGAGGCAGTTTGTCACAAATTGGTGAACCTCTGACCATCTTTGCTTATGTGAGACTCTGCCTCTCTAACAAGTCTAACACGTTATGTGACTTAATTGAGCATTCAGTTTTTCATTAGTTCCACGTTATAGCCTTTTGTTAACCCTGTCTCAACATTTTTTAGATGTGTTGCTGCCATTATTTTTTTTTTAATTAAATGGAAATATGTTCTGTGGTCTATTGTGAATAATATATGACTATATAAGATTTTCAAATACTTGCATTTTTTGTTTTCTTGGCATTTTACTGTATAGTTTGATGACAGCTTGCAGGATGCAACTCTGGCTTTCTCACAGCTTCAGAAAGCATAGGCAACGGCTAAAGCTGTCTCAAAATACTTGTACCACACTATGACAAATAATTTCCATCGTGGTGTAAAATTTTAGAAGATACAATAGCATTTATTTATTCAAAAACAGCAAGATGTCCTATTCTGAAACAACTTTAGCTGGCATCTTGCATGAAATTACTGAAGCAGCAAGTCAGTATATCTGATCTGTAACTGTAGTGCTTATTCCCCAAAAGTCTCCCAAGATAATTCAAACTAAACCAAATTTAAAGATATGTTTATTACTCACAGCTAGACCTTTGAAATATGCAGTATCTTGGTAGGTAAAAGAAAAAAATCTTTACCTACTCTCAAAAACAGAGGCTTATGGGAACAGAGAAGTGAGCCGTTGCAACACAGACTGGTAACAGAACATCGATAGGGACAAACCTCTAAGGTATGGTGACTTCATAGTAAAAAGATAACAGAAAACCATGGTTTGACAAAGGTGAGGAATCCACACTGTGCTAATATGCATGGAATGCCTGCATGTGATCTTTACAGCTGCTCATCTAAAACATGCAGAGCTCTAAAAGCTTTTTGCACACATAGGGTGGCTTTTTTTTCTGTTTCAATCTTTTTATTTATTGTCGTTTTTGTATAAAAGATAAACAGTATGACATATTGTTCTTTTACAAATAAAGAGTTACAGAATACAGGTTGTCATTCTTTATACATTTTCTCATGAAGACATGTCATTTTCAGTACGTTGCTAAGGCACATTTAGGGTATTGTGGGCTTCTAGAGGGCGGGGTGGGATGACCTGCACTGGATATATTCAAAAACAAATCTACAGGTGAGTTTCACAGAATTGTATTTTTCACTATATCCAGTCCAGGTCGTCCCACAATAATTACATGTGGGACATCCAAAAGCAGTGTCCATAAGGGCGGGATCCCCAGTGCGGAACAGCAAGTAGTTCATTTCACTACCGCCTGAAGCACCTTTCGGCCAAAGACAGCTTCAGCAGAGGCCCTAACATCAACCTTGTAAAATTTGGTAAAGGTATGAACTGAAGACCAAGTGGCCTCCTTACAAGCTTGTTCAACTGATGCCTGGTGCTGAAAAGCCCAAGAGGCACCAATAGCTCTGGTAGAATGAGCTGTAATCCGAAAAGGGGGAACCTTCCCCCTGGCAGAATATGCTTGCACCACCGCCTGTCTGATCAACTTACTAAGAGTGGACTTAGCTGGGGGCAAGCCCTTCCTAGAACCCTCTGTTAG
Organism: Gastrophryne carolinensis; assembly: GCA_027917425.1. Lineage (NCBI taxonomy): Eukaryota > Metazoa > Chordata > Amphibia > Anura > Microhylidae > Gastrophryne > Gastrophryne carolinensis. Next base: position 437,271,596 of record CM051234.1, on the reverse strand, counting down.
GACAAAGAGCAAATCCGACTTCTGAAGGATTCCGTCGCAGACAGGTAATACTTAACGGCCCTGACCACATCCAGAGCATGGAGGGTCCGTTCCTTGGAATTAGCCAGAGCAGGACACAAGGAAGGTAAGACAACTTCCTCATTAAGGTAAAAGGTTTAAAACGAAAAAGCACCTTATCCTTATGAAGCTCAAAATAAGGTGGCTTCATACAAAGCGCGGCCAGCTCCAACACGCGATGTACAGAAGTTATTGCTACCAAAAAGACCACCTTGAGGGTCAGAATAGACAAAGCAGCATCGCACAAGGGCTTGAAAGGAGGCCCCTGGAGAGCAGAAAGCACCAAATTCAAGTCCACACCGGTAACACAGGCTTACGCGGTGGACGTACTTGGGTAACACCCTGGAAAAAGGTCTTACTCAATCTATGATTGGCAAAAGATCTCTGGAAAAAACTAGCCAAGGCCAAGACCTGGCCCTTGAGGGTGCTCAGCTATAGACCCAAGTCTAAACCGTGTTGTAAAAACTCCAAAATCCTAGAGACAGAGAAGTTGTGACAAGGGAAACTCTTGGATTCACACCAAGCAATGTAGGCATGCCAAACTCGGTAATAAATCATGGAGGAAGACTTCTTCTGTGCCTGAATCATGGTATGCACCACCGTGTCAGACAGACCCTTTTCCCTCAGGATTGAGGACTCAACAGCCGAGCCGTCAAAGCCTGAGGGAGAAGCCCTGGGTCGTCGGGCATGATGTAGCGATCGACTGACATCTGAACTATGTCCGCAAACCAACTCCTTCTCGGCCAGCGTGGAGCCACCAGGATGGTCGGGACCCCCTCCTGGGCTATCTTGCGCAGCACTCGGCTCAGGAGTGGGAACGGAGGAAACGCATAAAGGAGCCTGAACTCCGTCCAAGGAATTGCTAGAGCGTCTGTGGCAAAGGCCAGCGGATCTCTTGACAGGGAAACGAACCTTGGGAGCTTGTGATTGTGTCTGGACGCAAACAGGTCAACATCCGGCAGACCCCAGCGGGGACATAGAGCGTGAAAGATCTTGTTGCTGAGAGACCATTCCCCCAGACGAGAGGCCACCCTGCTCAGGGAATCTGCCTCCTGGTTTTCTACCCTGGGGATGTAAACCGCCGAGATGCAGGGAACATTCTCCTCTGCCCAAGTCAGAATCTGGGTCACCTCCTTGAGGGCTCGGTTGCTCTGAGTTCCGCCCTGGTGATTGATGTAGGCGACAGCCGTCTGATTGTCCGAGCGAACTTGTACCGCACGTCCTCTTAGCTGAAGAGTCAATCGAAAAACCAACCGGATCACTCTCAGCTCCATGAGATTTATTGGCAAGTGGTTCTCCTGCGGAACCCACTGACCCTGGAACTTCTGCGTCTGCCAGATTCCTCCCCGGCCGGTCAGACTGGCATCCGTGGTAACTATCTCCCACCGGGGAGTCGTAAAAGACTTGCCCACCGACAGGTTCCTGGGGTCCAGCCACCACAAGACCGTTTGGCCAGGGGGGACAGAGAAAATTTCTGTTCCAGCAACTTCGGCATCCGGTCCCAGATGGTCAGCAGGTTCAATTGAAGAGGTCTCATGTGGAATTGGGCGAAGGGCACTGCTTTGAAACAGGATACCATCAGACCCACCAGCTGCATCCCCAGACAGATCGAGAGTCGTTGACAAGACAGCAAGGCTTGCACCTGCGTCTGAAGCCCCACCACCTTCTGCTGTGGTAGGAACACCTTGACCTGAGAGGTATCTAGCGTCATGCCTAGGAAGGAATTCACCATTGAGGGAATGATCGAAGACTTGGGGTAGTTGATTACCCAACTGAACTCCTCGAGAGTGGATAACACTGTCCGCGTGTCGCTCTCGGCCTGCTGAAGAGACTGAGCCGCAATCAGTAAATCGTCCAGGTAAGGCAGCACCCGAATGTCCTGAATGTTCAGGATAGCCATGATGCCCGCCAGCACCTTGGTGAAAACCAGGGGGGCTGAGGATATCCCGAGCCACAAATTGATAATGCTGGTCCTCCAGAGCAAATCTTAGGAACCTCTTGTGTCCCTGGAATATCGGGACGTGCAAATAGGCATCCCTGATGTCCACTGTAGTCATGAAATCGCTGGGCCGAAGCGAACTCACCGCTGACCGTAAAGTTTCCATGCGGAAATGCCGGACTATTACAAACCTGTTGAGACCCTTCAGGTCCAAGATAGGTCTTAACGTTCCATCCTTCTTGGGAACCATGAACAGATTGGAGTAAAACCCCTGACCCTGCTCCCGAAGAGGCACAGGGCAAATCACACCTAGCCGCAGGAGGGGCTGTACGGCCGTTCTCAGGCCCTGTGCCATCACAGGATTCTGGGACATATGAGACTGAAGAAATCTTCGGGCGGCCTGACTGCCAGCTCTATTTTGTAACCGGAGGACACCACCTCCAGAATCCACCGATCCGAGACGTGCTGTCTCCAGACGTGAGCAAATAGCAGAACCCGCGCCCCCATCCGGATGGGTGAGGGCGCCTCCTCATGCCTGAGGAGCCTCGGTGGGGGGCCTGGACCTGGATCCCCAAGAGGGATTGGGTCTGCCGCGGGACCTACCTCGTCCCCAGGAATCTCTGCGGCCCCCTGAAAAGGAAGCTTCCTCCACGAAAGGAGCCATAGGCAGAGGAACCCCGAAAGGGCCGCGCAGGCTTCCGTCGCTGAGGGAGTCTCCCGTCCTTAACCAGGAGGTCCAGACGCTCCCCGAACAACCTGTGCCCCGCGAAGGGGATACTAGTGAGCGACTTCTTGGCCGCGGCATCAGCCGACCATTGCCGCAGCCAGAGGGAGCGATGGAGCACAACAAGCCGGGCCGAAGCCCTGGCACCGAGCTGGACACCATCGTCCATGGCAGAAACAACGAAGGCAATAAAATCCACACAAGCTTTGAGGTCTTTATACTCCTACGCTCGCTTGCGAGACTTAGCAATATCTAGAAGACGTCTCACCTTCTTTCTGATGGCTAACGAGACAATAGCCGCAGCACACACAGGGCAGAACTAAGCACCAGCAAAGGTGAAGGCATGACAAGCCAGCTGATCCATACGCCTGTCAGCTGGATCGCGCAAGGAAGCAGTATCGGGTGACGGCATAACCGTAGTGTTGGATAACCCCGATACGGGGGAATCCACATCGGGGGGACGGTACCAGAGGTGGACCAGCACCTCCGGGAAGGGATGCTGCCTGTCCAGGGCCTTAGGCACCGAAGGTAGCTTGTTAGGCCTTTCCCACACTTTGAAAATCAAATTGGAAAAATGGGCCTGCTCAGGGAAAACAAGTCTGTCTCTCAGGCCGAAATAAATCCCCCTGCTTCCTCTTAGCCGCTTTAGGAGGGACAATATGCAACGTCTCAAACACAGAAGTCAGCAACTTCTCCGTATCGTTAGGGAGCCACAAATCCTCGCCCGAGGAAGAGCCAGGCTCGCTGTCATAGCCGGCCGAAAGATCCCCTGTGGAAAGGGAATCCTTAAACAATTCGCCTTCCTCCATGGAGCCCAGACCTCCAAAAAGATAACTGTCTCTCAAGTCCAAATGCCAAATCAACTTGGGACCCCTTGCTGGCTTCCCCCTCGCTGAGGGCTGAATGCAATAGTGGGGTGCTGGCGAGGCCACAGGCAGTAAAGGGCTGGGGGCAGATACGCCCACCCTATCATGCTCCAAAAATATGATCCTGGCGCAAGTGGCACAAACCGTGCTGAGTCCGCCCAGGGGGCTGGTACTGCACATGGGGCAGAGCTTCACCCGTCCAGATGGGGCCCCTAGCTCACTATCCCCAGAAGCCTCCATTATCGCGATTAGAGTGAATGGTAGGTAGGTTACAAGGCACTAACGGCCCAAACCTAATGAGATCCCCAATTTAGTCCCTCTTTGTGATCCCTCTTAATGGGAGAGGACACGGAGAGAGAGGCATGGGGGGGTCAGAGACCGGGAGGAACCACAACCTTTAGCTATCAAGGAGCCCACCTAGAAGACACAAGCAGAAAAGGGGCATGAGAATCCCACAACACATGCAGCAAGGATAAGAGTAAACAGTTACAAAGAGGAACTCACAGCACCACCCGCGACGGCGCGCTGGGCACAGCAGGCAGCATCAGGCTGCTAAAGATGGCGCAGGTCAGCCAGCCTCATGCGATCCTCGAGGGGCGGCCCGCGCAGCCGTGACGCAAACAGCGGCATCGCGTGGCCCCGCCCCCCCACCGAGGGAGCAAAAACGAGCGCCCTCCTCCAGAGAAGATGGCGCTGAGGAGGGTGAAGAAGCCAGCGAAGAAGGACGGCCCACAGAGGGGCCCCCACAGGCACCATTCGCAGCGCGCCCCGTGCACAAAACACCACAGAGGCCGCGGCCTCAGGAGAGAACCTTCACCGAGCAGCGCCGCTCCCGCCCCCCCCCCTCACAGTGCGGCAAAGATGGAGGGGGAAGAGGAGAAGGAGCCGAGGGAACGAGACAGGTAAGTATGCCAGCAAGAGAAAAAACACAGCACAAACCAGCAGGTTTAAGCCAGAACACAGTTTGCACAAACACGCCTTATATAATAAAGCTTGTGGGAACGGGAAGGGCATGACCCGTGGGCATAGAGTGGTTCCCCCCCCCCCCCCCCCCCCATAATCTCACCATCGCCTATGGCCGGCTACCCTTTAAGCAGGGTCTGCGGCCCAGAGACTAGCTCTGTCAACGCCTGACCCTACCTTCACCGTCCCGTCGGCCAAGGCTGGGAGGCAGAAATGGGTCCACGGGAACAGTGGGAATAGGGGTGCAGCGGCCGACTGACTAGGAGGCCCCGCTCAGCTGCAGTATCCAGGAGAGAGTATCCCGACGATCCTAGAAGCAGCACTGCAAGATGAACTCTGGGGATTTTAGTGAGACACCTCATTTTATAGGGGGCCGGGAGCAGCTACAGCTTTGGATCTTGCAGTAGACTGCGCCACCAGGTGGCGGACTACCCACATGTAATTATTGTGGGACGACCTGGACTGGATATAGTGAAAAGTAGACTTATTTGTATCTTGACCTGAGTGTAGTCTATTTTTCTTACAATTAAAAGGAAAACAACTCTGCTTATATTACTGGCCCCTCCCTCAGGTCCTCTCCTCATATAATTTTCCCCATGTGGGAGGGGTTTGACTCAGACTGTATGGGTATATAAACAGTTACTTTTAGAGAGTGGGATAACCCAGCTGTCCCTCACTAAGTTGATACAAGCCACCTACTACCACCTTAACAATTACTTACAACTATAAGATAACATTTTTTCATCAATTTGTACTAGAAAAAAATATATCATGCATACAAAATTCATTTTAAATCTTAGAGCCATTCAATTTCCAAAAATAGTGTTGTAAAACATAGCTGGCGTCTTATTTAGTGGATGTTTCATTAACTGTGTTGGAAATTGTATGGCTCTAAGATTTTAAATGAATTTTGTATGTATGAAACATTTTTTTTTCTAGTGAAAACTCATGAAAAATATTATCCCATAGTTGTAATTACCTTTTCTTACACATTGTATGGCAGCTTATAAACTATGAGCAGTTTCCAGGTAATGGAGGCCAGGTAGGTAATGGTCTCCCCCATCTAACTGGAGTTCCAAGAGTAGGTCACTGAGTCAATTATCCTTGCCAGATATTTTTGAAAAACTTCCTAAGCTGAGTTCCTCTTTGTTGGAGTCTCCCAAGTGGCAATAAGATCTGACACTGTATTATCAATATGTTCCATCCCCAGCCCAGTGCCCCAAAACAGCCTATGTTTCTTTTTTTTTTTTTTTTTTACTAAAGCCTTTGCCCAGTATTGACAAAACACTAACAGGAAGTAGTATTATGGTGAATGTCACAACATATGCTAATTAGTTAAGTTAGGTTGAAGTGCTCCCCATCACTGAGCTGTGTGTGCTATAACTGAGCGCATCGTTGCTGGGGGCGGGGCTCCTTGGCCAGGGAGCAATATGGTCCACTGTATCCAGTTTGTGTTGTTATGAAGTTGTTGTTATGGGCAAAGGCTTTAGTAAAAAAAAGAAATACAGATCGTTTTGGGACACTGGGCTGGTGATGAAAGGTGACGACATAAACTTCCCTCTGAGTATAGGATCATTTTAACAAGTTCTGTAGCTTTTTGACCCATGACGCTCTACAGAAATGTCTGTATCCTCGTCTTCAGCTGCGAACTGGGGCACAAATTTGGCCCGGGATTTTACCCCTGGCCAGCTCATAACCAGCCTGCGACATTCCCACCGAGGCCTTCAAATGTATTTCCCTGACTGTTGACAAGTAAGCACAAGGCTAAGGCTTATTGGCAGTAGTGGATATGGCTACTCTTCATCCAATGGTAACAAATCTTTAGTATTGTAGAGGCAGATAACTTTGGCGGGGGGTATGGTATGGGTATAGGCTAGGGGGAGACTAGGAAGACCAAGAAGGGGTGGGGGTTTTAAAAGTAGCAGCCCAACCAGCTCAAAAGCAGTGTGGCCTACTGGGAGTTGTCTTGGGTCTTTTATGGCCAGTCTGCCCCTGCTCTTCTATCACTTTACATAAATTTATGCTTGCAGATTGCACTAAAACATTCCACCTCACCATGGCTGTGGCATGCTAAAATAACCAATAACATGGTTCTCCAGGGCTTCTACTTCTGCTTTTTACATACTGTCTCAACTTCCATTTCCGTTATTTCTGTTCATTCTGCTGCTGCAGCTGCTGTATTTGTCTTTTTGCTTGTCTATGTCAGATTTTTGTTTGCTATTTCTGCTCACTTTCAGCATGTAACTTAAACTGGCCCAACATCCTGGCACAGTTGGAAAAGAAAGGTAGCGGCCATTTTGGAGCTTCCTCTCCCAGCATCTCAGCCATGCTGCTGCCTGGATTCAACTGATATAACTAACAATGCACAGTAACAGGAAACCCAGCAGCCCTTCCTGTTTGCAGGTGGCCTGCAAATGCCATTTTGTTTCTAAAATTTACCTCAGAAAGAGTTTGAAAAAGGCAAATGAATTTTTATGTGCAGCAATCTAAATTGCCATGGGGAGAGATGCATATGAGCACTGTTTGTTGTGTTGGTCTGGTTTAAGTAATTTTTGACTGTTGGTCTGCTTTAAAAGCTGAAGAAGGGAGGGCGTGGCGAGAGAGCTCCGACGAACCCTTATCGTACAGCTGACTTACTGACATTTGAGCACCCTGGACCCTTCACAAATGGGGTCCCAGAGAAAGAGGAAGGAAGTCTTGCCCTGCGCCCCAGGAGCGGGGAGGAGCAGGGTGCAAGATGGCGCCGGCCGATGGCAGGAGACGGGAGCCAGGGGTGAGAGAGGCGGGAGAGTGCGGGGAGGGACTCCTCGGCCCCGGCAGTGTGAGCGGGGAGCCGAGTCTTGCAGCCGAGGAGAGATCGCTGCGCAGCATGACACAGCCCGGGGAGCAGCATGAAGCCGGAGGTGAGGGGAGAGGCGGGGGGAGAGAGAGATCGGCGGTCACACGTGGGGACCGTGGCAGTGAGGAGGAGAGCTGCGGAGGGCAGCATATAGCTGAGTCGGCGCGGGCAGAGGGGGGGGCACACGAGAACATAGCAGCTGGGTGCAGGGGCCCTCCCCAGAAGAAAGTCTCAAGTATTGCTGGGACAGTTGGTCCATCTGGAGATGTCAGTGAGCAGCCTGGCATGCTGGAGTCTGGAGGCATCACCGGTGGGGGCGATCACTCCCCTATCTCAAGCCCCGACTTTCGCTCAGAAGGCAGCACCTCTAGTAAAGAGGACACAAATGATGGGATGGATCTAGACCTGCAGAAGACATCTGGGGACTCTGGAAACAGCGGCATGTCAAGCCCATGCCATGACTCCAGCCAGAGAGGGGTCGTGGTGTCTCCCCTGCTGGCCTGAGCGTTACCCCCACCCACTGGGTCATTGACTGCCTGGATGGCGGAGGGATTCACTTCTTCTGCCGTGACCCCCCAACATGACACATTCCCACACAGGAGTGGTGACCTGGGAGATGTGGCTTAGAGAGAGATACTACAGTCACTTGCCACTAAAGAGGACTTACGGTCTCTCCCCTCTAAAGCGGATCTGGAATCTATGGCGCTCCGCATAGAAAAAGCTGTCAGAAAAGATATAGAAGATCTGCAACAACAGGCCGCCACGCTGGACTCAAGAGTGATCACCGTTGAAAGAAACCAGGGGTCAGTGGCCCAAGAATTGGCTGAAGTGGCTAACATGCAGAGAGAACTTCGACGACAACAGCGGGAGATCCAACTACATCTGGATGACCTGGAGAATAGGGGGAGACGGAATAACCTGAAACTGCGGGAGATCCCAGAAGAGAGGTAACCAGTTAAAATTGTTGGCGCAGGCCATTTTCAACTCCCTCTGTAACAAGCCACCGGATGCAGTGGTTAGAATCGAACGCATTCACATGTCATGAGTCACATGAGTCATGAGCAGACCGGCGGGGGGCCAGGGGGCCCCGAGGGATGTTTTGTGCAGACTGTTATCCTTTGAAGATAAAGAAGAAATAATCAAGGAAGCTTGGGAAAGGGGCCCGGTCCCCTGGAACGGTAACAGGATCACGATACTACCCGACTTCTCCAGGCAGGCTCTTCTCATGCGGAGGCTATTGCGTCCACTCCTGGATAAAATCAAGAATCTGGGGGCCTCCTATAAGTGGGGCCACCCCTTTCACCTCATCGTGCGGAAGGGGGACTCTTCTTTCTTTCTGCGATCACATGAGGAGTTACCAGCACTGTTTGAATTCCTGTCGACGGATCCAATTCAAGTCCCGGATTGGCTGGCGGAGGCGCTGCCTGCCATGCCCCCACCATTGCCACAACGGGAGAGATTCCGACGCCGGGAGGGAGGGGTGAGAGGGAGGGGTGGGGGGGAGGGTTTAGAGGTTTGATGAAAAGTTACTGACATTGTTTGATTTTTTTTTTCTCTGTTGAAGGTCAAGATCCGGGTTCTGGACTAACGGACGGAGACGCCGCCAGGCTTGCCACTGCCTTTACCGCAGCGGGGGAGATGGTTCCTGTGCCCGGGGGGTGGGTCTGCAGTGGTGACAAATCGGGTAACTGCGGGGGGAGATCTGGAAATGATTGATCTGGGTCTGGACATCCGGTCTGTTGTTCTGGCTTGGGGTCCTGGGGGTGCCTCCTCTTGCCCCTGCTGTCCTTCCCTTGCAGGGATGTTACGCCTTCTTTACCGATTGACCTGGAGTTGTGGCTTGGGGGGGGGGGGGGCTCCGTAGGGCCTCTACCTATCCTGTCCCTGAGGAGAAGTTTTCATATGTTGACCTTCTGGGGGCGGGGGTGATGGGAGGAGGGGTGGCGGAGTTACGGGATGCCAAGCAGAACCGGTTTTGACATATGTTCAGTATTTTGGGGTGTGGTAAGTGTTGTTGGGGGGTGGAGGAGCGGGACCCTTTGTGGACGGGATAATGGTATGGCTCTATTTTCCTATGCCTTCATTCTGGCGCGTCCTCTCCTCCTCCCGTTGGCCTCTCCTCCCTGGGGGGGCTCCCGCCTCCTCCTCTGTGCCGGGAGATCCTGCCTGGGGGTGTTGGGGTCGGAGGTTTGCTTGTATTTTACTTCTACATGACCCTGCCATGGGTGCATTCTCTTCTGCCATGCCTGGCATCTCTGCTTGGGGGTGCTGGGCCCGGAAGTTTACCTATATTTTACGTTATTGCATCAATATTTAATATCTACTAGTTTTTCTCTTAACTACAGGGATATAGACGGAAATGAGAACCGAGAGCGGAAAGCAGGGCGCCAGAATTACATTCTGCTTTTTTTAATGCAAAAGGTCTAAATAACCCCTCTAAAAGGTCTCAAATCTTGTATTCCATGCACAAAAAGAGAAGTCAGATAGTATTCTTTCAGGAGACGCATTTTAAGGTAGGCAATATCCCAAAATGCAAGGATCAGAACTTTTTAACCTGGTTTCATGCCCCTAATCCGGAGGCTAAATCGAAGGGAGTCTCAATAGCGGTCCATAGGAATGCTCCATTTGTGCTTCAATCAGAGACCCAAAGGGCAGATTCATATTTGTTAAGGCTCGAATTGGGGGGAGGACATGGACTTTGGCTAACGTGTATCTCCCTAATGTAGACCAGGTCCAGACATCCAAACTTTGGAGGACTTCATGGAGGGGGTGATGATATTGGGAGGGGATTTCAACCTGGCGATGGAGCTTCTGATAGATACCTCGACAGGGAGATCCGCGATGTCCTACACCAAGCTGAAAGCTTTCAAAAAACTGTTATATAACCGGCAATTAATAGAGGGTGGGAGGGTGTGCAACCCTAAGGTTAGAGACTTTAACTTCTTCTCTAATGTACATACCTTCTATAGCAGAATAGATTATTTCTTCATTAGCCACCATGCCTTGCAGTGGTCCCCTAAGGCGACCATAGACACCAGGATTTGGTCGGACCATGCTCCTCTATTCCTGTCATTGGAGCTCCCCGAGTTGGCTGACCGCCCATGGGCATGGAGACTTAATGAAAGTCTCCTACAGAATGAGGTTTGCACTACAGCCATATCTGAGGGGATATCTGACTTCCTGAAAAACCATGAGCTAGACATGACCAGGCTCCCTATGCAGTGGGAGGCCCTAAAATGCACTCTCAGAGGAATTCTTATACAGCATGCGGCAAGGCTGAAAAGGGAGAGAGGGTTCCAGTTAAAAGAGCTGGTCAATAAAATAGCGGGTTGGAGACTTCACACAAGAAGAGCCCGAGCCCACAGATAATGCTGGAGCTGACGGCTATGAGGAACGAGCTATTAAGCCTATTGAACAAAATGGCCAGCAGGCAGAGGGAGTTAACCAATAGGTTCTACTATGAACACAGTAATAAACGTGGTCCCCCCTGGCAAGGCTGCTTCACCCTAGGCAAAAACAGACATACATACCATCTATAAGAGATGAGATAGGCAAATTGGTGCATAACCTTAAAGAAATAACAGAAGTATTTCAACAGTACTATTCAAAGTTGTACAGCATCAGGGGAAAGGGGACAGTGCCGAGGGGGGAGAAGGCACTGGAAAGGGAGATAGAGGCATACGTACGGGAAACAGGATTGCCGACCATGGATACGCCTGAAAGGGAGGCACTGGATGAACCGTTTGAGTTGTTGGAGGCGTTGACTTCTACCCCTTCTGGAAAGAGTTCAGGTCCAGATGGTTTCACAGCAAAATTCTATAAGCAATTTAAGGGATTACTTGTCCCATTTATGACTAAAACCTTCAATACAATTTCAGAGGATTGTAGCTTCCACACCCAAATGCTGGAGGCACATATTACAGTCCTGCCCAAGCCTGGCAAAGAGCAGACAATATGCAGCAATTATAGACCAATTTTGTTAATAAACGTTGATTTAAAACTTTTCACCAAAATGATCGCTAATAGGTTAAAGCGGTTGTTACCGGCCTGGATTCACACGGACCAGGTGGGGTTTGTTGCAGGTAAAGAGGCTCGTGACAACACTATCAAAACTATTCTCCTGAACTCATATGCCAGAGCAAATAAAATTCCGACTTGTCTGTTGTCGGTGGATGCCGAAAAGGCGTTTGATTGGGTCAGCTGGAGGTTCCTGGAACATACTCTCAGGCAGGTTGGGATGGGGCAGGGGATGAGGAGTAGGATACGAGCGATTTATACCAACCCAGCCGCAAAGGTAAGGACGAATGGATTGCTTTCCTCTGGTTTTCAGATCCTGAATGGGACAAGGCAGGGATGTCCCCTGTCACCTCTGTTGTTTGTGCTTGCGATGGAACACCTGGCTGTGGCACTTCGTGCGAACCCTCATATAAGGGGTATCAGGGTAGGGGGGAAAGACCATAAGATGGCATTATACGCGGACAACTTACTTTTATATGTGACCTCACCTCATATTTCACTGCCCTCGATCTTACGGGAATTTCAAAGATTTAGCGATGTCAGCAACTTTAAGGTTAATATTTCCAAATCGGAAATGTTGAATGTTAGTCTGGGGGATCAGCAGATGGTGAGGAAACTGAAAGAAAATTTCCCTTTTAGGTGGTGCGATGAGGCCATCAAATACTTGGGGGGTTCTCATCGCAGCAGACCCCACCTCCCTATTTAGACTGAATTACGACCCATTACTACAGAGAATGAAAATGGATTTAGGAAATTACGCTACTAAGGGTATTTCATGGCTAGGCAGAATCCACGTGCTGAAAATGGATGTTTTGCCTAGACTATTATACGTTTTTCAAGCTGTCCCGTTGTACGGTGGCAAACAGTTTTCTGGCAAATTAGAACTGAGCTTCTAAGGTTTAAATGGGGAGGAGGACAACCAAGGCTCAGCTTTCGTAAACTCACGAGACCTAGGGACAAGGGGGGAGTCGGGCTGCCAGACGTGGAAAAATACCACAGGGCAGCAATCATAATGAGGATAGTGGACTGGCATCACAGCAGAAATTCCAAGCAGTGGGTAACCATTGAGCAAGATATGATGGCATGGGATCTTTGCACCCTTCCTTGGATAGATCCTAAATTAATCCCGAACAAAGATAAGATGCCATTCCTGACCGCTCAGCTCCTTCAGGCGTGGGAAGACAGCCTTAAAAATACCAACATCTCGTCCAGGCCAAGCCCTATGACTCCGCTATTTAACAACCTAGCATTTGTACCGGGGGTGGGGGTACTAAGATTCTTTATATAAGAGGCCTCCTCAAAAACCAGGCTGAGACACATCCTGGTTCAAGGCGGAATCCCTACAATACAGGAAGTGAGAGCGTTGGGGAGAGGGGGGGGGTGGTGGTGTCCTGGTTGGAGGTGAGTCAATTACGGAATTACCTGGGATCACTAGATAGCCTAGCAGTGGTAGAGAGGGACTGTTCCAAGTTTGAGGACATGTTGGAAGCGGGCGAGTGTCCAACAAGAGTCATTTAGGGGCTGTACGGCATTATGATGGAAGAAGCAGGACTCGGAAAACCAGACTTTGTAGGAGAATGGGAGAGGGAAATTGGGCGGAAATTTGAAGAGGAGGACTAGGGGAAAGCTTGTTTCCTTACCCACAAAATGGCATTGCCCTGCAGGGCCCAAGAAAAGAACTTCAAGCTCATATCGAGATGGAACCAGAGCCCAGTACGGATCCACTTGAGGTCTGCTGGAGGTGTAATTCAGCCCGGGGACTCTTCTCCATGTGTGGTGGGAGTGTCCCAGGATAAACAAATTGTGGGCAGGGAACCTTTCTCTGTATGATGGGGCCTTCGGCACTTCCACGCCCAACACCCCTGAGATCACCCTACTGTCCATGCTCCCGGGTAGTAGGCAAGCGTGTAGGAAGGGAATTTTGCGACATTTCTTAACGGCTGGAAGAGGGGTGATCCGTAGACACTGGAAGAGGGCAGAGACACCCTCACTGCTGGAATTGTTGGAGGAACTGAACAGCATCATGAGGACGGAGGAGCTAGTTGCAGACCGTAGGAGGGAAGGGGAGGCTTTTGGATGTGCATGGGCAGCATGTATGGTGTTTAAGAGTTCAGATCAAGGCCTGAAACAGATAATGGGAAGTAACAGATAGGGGGGCCTTTGCTCTCCTCCTCTCTCTCGGGTAGGAGGAGTCAGCTTAAGCCGAAGGTGAGTACCAAGTAGAGGGGTAGGTGAGGCTGCGTTGCCTTCAGGGAAGAAGGGGGGTGGGTTTGGGTGGGTACGTTTTTGTGTTTTTTTTTTCTCTTTCGCACCTTCTCCTTTCCTTCCTTTTGTCTTTTCTTTCCCTGCCCTGTTTCTCTCCTTTGTGTTGGATGTCTTGTCTGATGTTCCCCAACCTGGTGTGTTTGTGGTGCGGGCAGACGGTGAGAAGTGGACCAATAGGGAAGATAAAAAGATGGTCAGATGGAGGGATAACTGGTATTAAGAGGATATAACAGACGGGCAGCCAGGTTTTAACCAGGGGCCGAGGTAGACTGCTATGTGATATATGACAAATTAGTAGCACCAAGTCTGCTTTGGTGTTCTAAATGTGTATTTTGTTGTATACCTTGTGTGGAAATACTTTTTCCCTGTTTCTCTGTATTTGTTCAATTTAGATTAAACAAAAAAAGCTGGAGCAGGGGATCCCTGCTGTAGGTAAACTGTAAGGTTTTAGATTGAGGATGACAGCTGAACAAAGACTGGTGACTGGTTGGGTCATTATAATATATTGGACCAGCTGGAGGCTTACTAGCGCACTGGACCTGGACAGGGCATGGAGGAGCTTCCAGGGAATAGACAGATTAGAAGCCAGATAAAGCAAAATCACCAAGTGCTGCTGCACCTGGCTAAGGGTGTTACCAGTATAAGTAGGCCTCAACCAGGTGCCGTGGATGATGAGGGTAGCTCCATGCGATATGTGCTGGAACTGCAACTGTGACTAGTTTTGTAGTAAGAAGGCAGATGCTGTAACATAAGATCATATAATAGGTAACAACATTACACTGTACTGGGGGGCGTGTCCTAGACATGGAGGAGTGAGGAAGTGCATTCCTGAAGCTCCCACACTAGGTGCCCAGTAAAACACTTTTTAGAGCAGCGGGCCGGAGGAGGAAGCGCCCAATCGGGACGGCAAGGGAAGACGAGGTACATGGAGGAGCCGGTCCTGAATCCCTTGGGACCAAGATGGCGGCGGCGCGGAGCGGCGGCAGAGAGGAGGATTCCCTACCTGGCGGTGATCCCCTGCCAAATGAAAGCCGGGTGCATGCTGCGACGACTGGCGCCGAAATGAAGAAGAAGACTCTGGTTCCCCTGCTGCCGGGCGCGCTAAGTGAAGCCGCGGAAGATACACCCGAAGCCTCTGGGTGTACCAAGATGGCGGCCGCCAGGGATCGCACACACGAGGCAGTGACGGATGGAGGCGGGGCGATGACGCGATCGCTCAAGTCACCGGAGCTGCTGAGAGGGGCGGGAGAGCCCCAGCGCCGTGAGACAGATGCATCGGGGAGCGGACAGGGGAGGCAGCACGAAAGGAGAGAGGAAGTGGACAGTGACACAATCTGGCACAACACTATTGTCAGCCTGCCCCCACATATAAGGCAGCTGGGCAGACCCCCACCCCCGTCAAGGGAACAAATAATTACAGCCTCCAGCTCGCCCGACCACACAGGTTCACCCATCCCCCCCGCGGGAGCGTCTACGGCCCCACATACCCACACACAGCAAACTGTGGCCATGAAGCGGAACCTCCATAGATTTGCGTTTGAGGGAAGACAGGATAGGGCTGTGGGAGGGACTGTGTCGGATAGCGGGGCGAACCCCAGTGGAGCACTGCCAGACCGCATAGGACTCCCCCAGAGGCCCATGAAGCTGAGACCACCTCCCCCCCTGGAACCGGTGGTGGAGATCAGGCAGCACGCCCAAAACAATCCGAGTCCGCCGTCCCCGATCCTGATGCCTTCTCCAGAGGCCTCCTGGCCCGCCGCCGCTTCCAGCCCAGCACCAATGTCTCCGCCGCAGCCCTGCTTCTCCCCAGAACGCGTGGAAAGCGCTTGGGACCCATGGGCGCATAACACGAGTGGTGGGACCCCCCGGTCTTCCCTTGCTCCCACTTTGCCTGGAGCCCCGGCCGACCCTGAGACCCCTAGGGGTGTGAACATTCACTTGGAAACAATTTCATTACTAAAGGGCCTCCCCACCCGGGCCGAAGGATTGATCGCGAAGTATGAGGAAGCGCATAGGCGCGAGTTGGGGGAGGTCAAGCAACAAATCTCGGCGGTGACGGCAAGGGTTGCAGTCTTGGAGTCAGAAGGCCCCACTTCCGCCAGTCGACTTCAATTGCTTGAAGAGAGATGCGACAGGCAAGAGGAATTGCTTCAGACCCAGATCCTGCAGCTGGACGATATTGAAAATCGGAGTCGCAGGAATAACCTCCGCTTGCGAGGCATTCCGGAGGCCTCCCAGAGTGAAGATCTGAAGCGCATTACCTCCGTGATTTTCAACTCTCTCCTTGAGAGAGACCCGGATACCCCAATTGAGCTGGATAGAGTACACAGATCTCTGGGTCCGCCTGGCCCCGACCCTTCCAGACCGAGAGAAGTGATATGTAGGGTACATCGCTACACCCTAAAGGAGGACATTGTCCGTGCTGCTTGGAGGAAGGGGGACGTGGACTTCGATGGAGCCAAAATACAAATTCTGCAGGACCTCTCTCCAAGGATGCTGTTGATGCGTAGAGCCTTGAAACCGCTGCTGGATGTAGTAACACGCAGTGGGGCGTCCTATAGATGGGGCTTCCCCTTCCATCTAATCGTCCGAAGAGCCCGCAATACCTACCTGCTCAGATCTCCCGGGGACTTGGCGGGTCTGTTTTCCTTCCTGCGGGCGGATCCAATTGAGGTCCCGAATTGGTTAGCGGCACAGCTGACGATCCCCCCCCTCCGCCCTGGCAGAGGCAATCGGAGAGGCCCCAGAGGTCCCAGAGGAGTTAGAAGCCAACGCCGAGCAAGAGGACAGGCCAGGCCCTACGATACAGAGGCCTGAAGTCTCCAGAGACCGTTGGGCTTGAACCTGTAGCCGACCCCTGCGTAGGCACCCCGGTCGCCCTGGGAGATTCCCCGATGGACGCTCTCTACCCGGGAGTGCGCATCATACCCTCGCTCCTTGGCTACGACGTGGCCAAGATGGGACTCAGGTCTCTGTAGTTGTTGACACTCGCCGCCCTGCCCCGGGCGCTCCCCGCGGGGGAATGGACTCTTATTCCGGTTTTGTTTTTGAAGGCTTGACATAAGCTGAATTGAATGGAGGGTCTATTGCTATTATGTGGCTCCTGCTGAATGGTTGGGTTTGCTGCCCCTCTCTAGATCGGTTGAGTGCCTTGGCACTCCCACATGAACATGGGCCCTGGTGTGGGGAAGGGTAACTGTGGTTGCAACTTCGTGTCGACAGGCACCTAACCCCCACTAGGGTCAGCTCTTAGGTCTATCGGACCTAGTGAGACTTGGTATTTTTCCGAAAGGAATAAGTTTAGTAGTTCAATTTGTACTGTTTTTGTTGTTATTAACCTAAGGTTTCCCCACCTTGCCTTGCTTACCCCCCCCCACCCTTCCCAACCCCCTTCTCTGTCCCTCAGAGACCCAAATCTTAGCCGATAGGGGGGACGCCTCGCCACCACTCAGGGGAGTGATGGGTGGTTTTCCCAGAGGAGACCCAGAATGGCGGGGATCAAAATCATATCCCTCAACGCCAAGGGCATGAATAGCCCAGAGAAAAGATCCTTGATTCTCAGGAACCTTAAGGGATTGGGAGCCCAGATAGGCTTCCTGCAAAAGACGCACTTTAGAGCGGCCAACCCTCCTTCTTTGGGGGATAGACACTTCCCCAGGGCCTACCATAGTCATTCGCCCGACTCCAGATCCCGTGGAGTGAGTGTTGTCATCTCAAAGTCCCTTGTGTGGGAGCTTGTAGACTTCAAGGTGGATGAGAATGGTAGATGGTTATTAGTAAAGGGGAAAATACAGTCTGAGTTGTTCACTCTGGCTAATGTCTATGCCCCGAACGTCGGACAAATTACTTTTTTAGAGAACCTGTTTGAGGTCCTGGCGGACTTCAGAGAGGGGCTGCTGATCATGGGGGGAGACTTCAACACGGTGCTTGACCCGCTCCTGGACACGTCCAGAGGTGGCCCCCACATGGCCTACTCTAAGCTAAAACGCATCCGGAGCGCTCTGGGCGTACTGCAGCTAGTGGATCCCTGGAGGATCCAACACCCTCATACACGAGACTACTCTTTCTTTTCGCACCCACACAGCTCCTACTCCAGAATAGATATGTTCCTTGTTCCGCACCCGGTCCTTTCCAGAGTCGATGGCACCTCAATAGGTAATATTACCCTGTCTGATCATGCCCCTGTCACTATCACGATCAAAGATCCTAGCCCCGTCCCTAGGAGCTGGTCCTGGAAGTTGAATAACGCACTGTTGGAGGACCAGAGAGTCCTGGAAATTGTTCGGAAGGAGCTCAAAAGCTACTTCGAGTTAAACTCGGGGCCGGAAGTGGCGCCAGGTATCCTCTGGGAGGCCCATAAATGCTTTATCAGGGGAGTCTTGATAGGTCAGGGAGCCCGACTCAAGAAGGAGAAAATGGAGCGCATTACGAACCTCCTTGGGGAGATAAGGAGGCTGGAAGCTCTCCACAAGAAATCACTTGCAGCAGCCCAATTGTCGACCCTCACTGCGTTAAGGGAAAAATTGAAAACGCTGTGTTGCGATAGATTAAAGGCCCAGATGGTCAGATGCCGTCAGGCTTTCTTCGAGTCGGGGGATAAGTGTGGCAGAATGCTGGCCAGAGCACTAAGGGAGGAGAGAACCACAACCCATGTGCCTAGAATCCTTGACTCTGGGGGGGCCTGGTGCACAGGGTTGAGGAGATAGCTGAAGAATTTCGTAAGTTTTACAAAGAGCTATATAACCTGCCGGCGCAGCAGGGTGATGGCTTCAAACAAAGATGCGTGCAGTACATCGAGGGCTCGGGAATGACTAAATTATCAGAACAGGCGGTTGCCGAACTGGAAAACCCGATCTCGATGCTGGAACTGCAGAAGGCTTTGGCCGACTCAGCCAATGGCAAGACGCCGGGCCCCGATGGACTGCATTTGCAATATTACAAAAAACTTTTCCCCCAACTTGCCCCAAAGCTCCTCCAGATGATGAACTCCATTATTGAAGGGTCTTCTCCTCCAGCGGACACGCTTAGGGCGCATGTAGTGGTGATTCCTAAAGAGGGGAAGGACCCAAACCTCTGTGCAAGCTACAGACCAATTTCATTGCTCAATGCAGACATTAAGCTGTTTGCAAAGATCCTTGCGTCCAGGATTGCCCCGCACCTGCATTCAATAATAGGCACTGACCAGATGGGTTTCATGCCTCTCCGGGAGGCCAGAGATAACACCACCAAAGTGCTGAACCTGATCCACCTGGCGCAGAGGCAGAACATACCCGCCCTTTTGCTCTCTACCGACGCCGAGAAAGCTTTTGACAGGGTGAACTGGCAGTTCATACTCGGCCATGTTGGCCTAGGCCCGAACATGTTGGGCTGGATTGAGAGCCTGTATAGCTTCCCCTCGGCGTCGGTGAGAGTAAACGGTTGCCTGTCAAGACCCTTTGAGATTTCGAAAAGGGACCAGGCAAGGATGCCCCCTCTCGCCACTGGTCTTTATTCTGACGCTTGAGCCCTTTCTGTGCCGGGTGCGGGGGAATCCAGACGTTGGGGGAGTGGCGAACGCCTCTGGGCACTATAAGGTCGCGGCCTACGCCGACGACCTAATTTTCTGTCTGTCTTGCCCTGAGGTGACACTACCTAATCTCATGAAGGAGCTCAGAGACTACGGAGGCCTTTCGGGCTATAAAATCAACTTCCAGAAGTCCGAAGCCCTAAATATTAACATCCCCCCACATAGATTCGAGAAAATTAAGAACTCCTTCCCATTCCGTTGGGCAGATGTCAGTGTGAAATACCTGGGGACAAACATTAGTGGGGACCTCCAAAAAACGTATTTCCTCAACTTCCCCCCGCTGCTAAAAAAGTTTGAAGTGGAGACGGCTAGGTGGAGTAAAGGGAAGCTATCCTGGTTCGGAAGATGTAGCGCCGTCAAAATGACCCTCCTGCCACGCCTGCTCTATCTGCTCCAGGCCTTGCCGATATTCATCCCACGTATTTTTCTACAGAAGGTTCGTGCGGTCTTTACCAAATTTATATGGGCTGGAAAGAAGCCGAGATTGAGGAGAGAGGTCCTGTCCAGAGTAAAGGAGCAGGGTGGTGTTGGTCTCCCGGACCCCATGCTCTACCACTCAGCGGTGCATCTCGGTAGAGTGGTCGACTGGTACGTCCATGGCCAAAGCAAGCAGTGGGTGGGACTGGAGCAGAGCTTTGTGGGGGCTCCACTTAAGGGTGTTTCCTGGTTGGCAAAAGAGGAGGAAAAACTGGGAAGACAACACCCAACCATAGGTCCCACGCTGAGGGTGTGTGACGTGATGTTCCAACGGAGGGAGATCTCCCCCTCTCCTTCCCCCATGTACCCGGTCTTGGGTAACCCGCGCTTCACCCAGGGTGCGGGGGCCGCCAGGCCCGGGCGTGGTTGGAGGCGGGTGTCTTTAGGGTGGGTCACTTTGCTGCGGGGGAGAGATGGACAGACTTGGATGAGCTTGCTCGGAGGGGCGGGCTGCCTGGGTGGTCCCACTGGCAGTGCTTGCAACTGAGGCACTTCCTGGCCTCCATGCGGGAGCACGGGGAGAGCAGACGAGCCCTCACGGTCTTCGAGGAGATGTGTCAAAGCAAAGATGTAGAGAGACACGTCCTCTCGAGGTTGTATAGACTCCTAGTGGCCCCGCCGGACGCAGAAGCCCCGCCCTTCCTGGGTAAGTGGGAAAGAGACCTAAACCTAACCTGGTCACCTGAGCAACGCCGGAAGATATACACATTGGCACACAAGACCTCAATATGTACCCGTCTCCAGGAATGTGGGTACAAAATACTAGCCAGATGGTATCGAGTCCCTACTGACCTACATAGATGGTTCCCGGACGTCCCCCCAAATTGCTGGAGGTGCGGTGGGGAGAGGGGCGATCTGCTGCACCTTTTCTGGTCCTGCCCCAAATTGCAAGAATACTGGAGTGTGATCAGACAGGTTGCAGGACAGATATCTGGCACGATGGTTCCGGAGGACCCTGCTTTTTGTCTCCTCCACGCCTCAGAGATTCCCCTGAAGCGCTATCAAAATTCTATAATGTGTCGCCTGTTGAATGCAGCTAAGGCCTGCATTCCGCAGGTGTGGAAAAGTAAGGATCCCCCATCCATAAGCAGATGGTGCCGGTACGTGAACGACATCATGAGATTTGAGGACCTCATGTCCGCACGGGATGGCACCTTTGAAAGGTTCGCGGAAACATGGTATGGCTGGATGGCGTTCACGGATTCTCCTGCAGGAAAATAATTACTTGATCCACACTAGGGTCCCCCCCCCCCCTAGCTCTTTCTTCCCTCCCCCTGCACCTCACACTCGCTCCCCCTCCCCTTCCCCCCTCCCTTTGTGGTGTTTTATGTTCATTTACACTTCCGCTTGACGTTCCCCCAATAAGGTTTACTGCTAACACAGTGCTGACAGCTGATTGACAGGAATTAAAGTATGACTCTATGTGAACAGCCCTACGGGGTAATTGTCTGTCTACAAAGATCTTTATTGTCTCGCATTGCGTGTATGACTCATCTGACACTGTGTTCTTCTTCTGTTGCATTTTGGAAGTGTAGACGGTTTTCTTGATTTGTTGAAAATCTTTAATAAATAAAGAATTAAAAAAAAAAAAAACATTACACTGTACTACCCACAGGACCACCCAACCATGTGACACTTAATGAACTGTGTGAGGCAATATCCAAGGCTGTTCTCTTTTCACTATCTAGGATCTTGCTTAAGAACAGTAATTTATGCCATGCATACTAAGGCCACCCTGATGAAGTAACACGATCGGCTGTTATGGAACGCGTGGGGCTTTGAAGAGGGGGTGCCTGGCGAACCACATAGATTGGTGATGTCACAATACTTTTGCTAAACTTTTTCCTTGTTTTTTTCCCCTCTGGTCCTCTTACACTTTGTAATTTGCACAAAAATATTTCCTTTTTAGGTAACAGTAGCACAAGCACTTAGATAGCACTAGTTCATTAGATTATTTATGGATATTGACACTAGCAATTTTGATTTATATGTCTTTACTCACTGGGAGTCAGTAGGGGCTTACAAGGGGTACATTTTAACCTAATCATATAATCATAAAAATATCTTCTTATTGGATAATTGTGGATTTGGGTCCGCGCTGCCCACCTCTTCTTTTGTTTGTGTGTTTTTTAATTTTTTTTAATATTTTGTCAGTGTATTAAATATTAATAAATTGCAGTGGGTATTTAGTTACATTCAGTGGTTCATACTTTTTATTGGCCATGTGAGGGTGTCAGGGCCACCCGCCTGTGAATTATTTTCTATACTAAGGCGCTGATTGGATGAGAGCCTACACATGCACCATGAGACTGGTGCAAAGGATGAGTTGTGTTGGCGATCTAGGGGGTTGCACACAGCTAGGATACCCCAGAGACAAGGACCTATCACTAGGATAGTAAAAAACCTGGTGATAGGTCTACTTCAATTTATACTGATGTGAGAACTGGCCAGGATTTCTGCTTTAGTCATTCCTTAAAGTGGACCAACACCCAGGATTTTGACTATCCTGGGTCTTGGTCCACTTCGGTGGGGCACCCCCGATCGGGGTGCCCCGCTGTGTGAAACCCCCCCGAACCCCCCGAAAAACTCACCTCTCCCCGCTCCCAGCGCCGACGGACAAGCCGCGGACAAGCGGCTCCTCCGCCGCCGCTTCCCGCTCGTCACTCTTGACGCGCCCGCGCCGGCCATTCACAGACGGCCGGCGCGCGCACGCCTAGAGGGGCGCGAGGGAGGCAGGGAAGCTAAGGTAAGGGGGTTTGGGGGTTTTGGGGGGTTTCACCCCGCGGGACATCCCGATCTCGGATGTCCCGCGGGGAGGGAGGTGATCGGCCCGGGAATCTTATAGATTCCCGGGCCGATCACCCGAGGGTGATGGTCCACTTTAATTTTATATATACACATTTGAATGATTGCACTAATTCGGGTTTCCACGAGGGGGAGCTGCACTTTAGCTAGATAAAGTGGGATATGTGTGTTCCTTTATAAATATTTTGCAATGAAGTGGACCTCCAAACTGATTAGAAGTCCCCTCAATTTGACAGCACAGAGCATGCCCCTCTATGCATCCCACCCGGGAGCCTGCAAACTGGCAGCCCGTACTTACCACTTTCTTGCAGCAGCCTATTGGGAACACCCTGAAAGCCTACACATTAGAGTGCAAACACGATTACCTGTCAGCTGTCACTTGAATGGCAGCTCTAGGAGTCAACACATAAGAGGTAAGTATTAGGCTGCTGACTCCCAGGTTCTTGAACAGGGATGATTAGTGGGCATCCCAAATCCCTGTGCTGTCAGAATTGACTGGAGGTCCTCTTTCCGTGCATTAATGTATATACCTTTGTGACAATCATTACAGCATAGCTAGGCATTAGGGCTCTGTATCGAGTCACTGTCAAATACGCAGAGCAGTGGAAAGCCCTACCCCCTCATGGAGATAGAAAGTTAGACAATGCCAGCCCAATGTGTGGGCATTGCCAACCTTGAGTTAACCAGAAATACACAACACTTAGCAGTGGAATTCAAGACTCGACCATACAGGTACCCTGTTCCTCCGGAGAGGGGCTGTAATAGGGTCCTTCCCACCATGTAAGGTGTAATGGAGACAGATGTTGATCTACAGTTGTGATGATTTCCATGCTTTGAATATGGTGTTCCCGGATGCCTTCCCCCCTTTCCTCATGTCTAACACAGTATGTTTAAATGTATGTAACATTTAAAATTGCAAAATCTTTAAATAAAGAATTTGAAAAAAAAAAAATACGCAGAGCAGAAACAGTAGCAACTCTGATGTTCTGCAGCTCCATCTGATGTTGCCAGATATGATTGCCATGGGAACCCGGATGCCCTGGAATCAGGATGCCCCCAATGAAATATTGTTATTGGCCCTCTATAAAGTGATGTTCAGGGTCCTACGGTGGAATACGGGATAACTCGTGCATACATGACAAGGTCAGGTGAAGCTTGGCGGAATAAAAGATGCAGCAACTGAAAGCAAGTGTGGCAAACCTTTGCTTGGACCGTCCCTTTAAGCCTATTAATGGGACTGTAATACGACATATTATACTCTACTCTTTTCTCTGCAAACCCATATAGATACACAAGGCAAGAAACCAGCACAGCATGTAAGAATAAACTGGCCATCCGTCTCGATAACAGCGGGACAGTCCCGTGTTGGCGGCTTGTGTTCCACTTTCCCCATCAGATCACTGGGAACATTTAAATGACAAGCTTTGCTGGGGACTGTCCTATGGGTTGGTCAGTTTCTGAGGGGCCAGGGTGGCTACTTGCACAATTGCTGCAGCAGGGAGCGTCGGGTGCAGAGGGAGCATCAGCGTAAAGCAGGCTGGATACTTGCACAGGTCCCGGCATATGCAGCTTCCCATGACTCTAAGTGTCCAGTGCACCTTACGCTGATGCTTACTGCAATGTAAGGTTCTTTTTTTGTACCTGTTACACATTGAAATATAAAGTTCAGGTCCTGATTTAAATGTTTCCAAAAAATTGAAAATTAAAGTATAGTAAATGTAGCCAAGTGCCACTGAGCATTGGGGGGTGCATCCCTGCTATTGACAAATGCCTGGCACGGGTGCCCATCCTGCCAAAGGTATAGAAGGGAGTGGCAGCTGCCTGTGCATGCACCGTTGAATCGGGGGAGAAGTTGAGTTTACCAGGCGGCCTGGAGGATTTCACACAGTGGTGCATCCCAAATCTGAATGTCCTAGGGGGGAGGGAATCAAACGGCCCATGAATCTTATAGATTCCAGGGCTGTCGGGCCTGGGTTTTGCTCCTGGGGTTTGATTTAAAGTGGCCTAGGCAAGATTATACCCTGGGTATATAATGGCCTATGCCAATTTATACCTTGGAGTATAAATTAGCCTAGGCCAATTCATATCCCTTGTGCGATATTATACCCCCATGATATTAATAAGTCACTTATCGCTCAATCCTAGGGACAACTACCCAGGACAACAAATCACCCAATAGTCACCCTTCAAATTGGGACCTGTAGACTAGCAAGCCCTTTCTACAATATAAATGTTTAAATGTTAACACTGACAACAACATTAAAATGACCGTGCATATTTTCAACATAAAGTGCATGTTCTTTTGTTGACTGCAGATTGAAGCTTACAGGATATGTCAACCAATCCATGGAGTCACCGACGTTTGTGTAACTCAACAGATTTGCTGTGGTGATGATCTCTGCAACACTTGCCCAGGCTCCATTATGAGAGATTCCAGAGACGGTCACATTCCTCTCAAGTCCATTTTCATGTTGTGGATAACTTGATGTCTGAGAAGGGGGTGGTTGTCCTTTGTTCCTGGCAGGTTGTAGCTGAAGTAACAGTTTCCATCACCTTTGGCTTTATATGTACGCCGTGGTTGTCCAAAGTCCCTTGTGCATCCATAGTATACAAGCCAACCAAATGCAAGGCCAAGAGTGCTAAGATACGTCCTTCCTGGTAGTGGTAGTGGGTTGAAAGTCTTAGTTTGCTTGTGTTTCTGTGTGGCAGAGTGACTGGGACAATCATCATGGGACTGGATTGTAGGAAAAGTTTCTTCATCCTGGTAAATCTTAAGGCTGCTGGTAAGTAGCGTCCAATCCAGAGTGGTTCCACCTTTGAACCCATGCAATTAATATGAGGCTGATTCCTAATATAAACAATGGTACCAGCAGTGATTACTTTGTTGCTGTTGTTTCGGTGATCACAGGCAAGCTTCTTGTCACGGACCGGGTGGAGCAGACTTGGATGTGGATCCGCTTTGACTGTGAAACTGATGGCGAGTGCCGTGTCTGGAGAGCGGAGTCTAAGAGGCCACCGGTATTCACCAGAGCCCACTGCAAGGCTGGTTGGTCTTGTAGCGGCGAGTGACCCCCAGGTCGCTACCCCCCAACAGCGGCCCAGTTCCACAGTTAGCTGAGGTTCAGCGTGGTGCACAGGGGCAGGCAAAAGACGTAGTGAGTACAGGCAGAGGTCAGGGCTGGCAGCAAAGGTTAGTGGTAAAGGTGAGTAGCCAAGGTCGGGACAGGCAGCAAAGGTTCAGAGTCGGGGACAGGCAGAGGTCGGTACACGGGTGAGCAATCCAAAAGCAACTGATTTACAACTGGCATGGAAAGACCAAGATCCGGCACTGATGGAAAGGAAGTGCACCTTTAAATAGGGGAAGTGGATGCAGGATTGGATGACCAGACACCAATCAGTGGTGTACAGGCCCTTTAAATCTCAGGAATCCGGTGCTCCCTCTAGTGGACGGGGACGTGCGCGCACCTGACCATGAAAGGAGGAAGCATGGGGGGAAGGGAGACGGCTGGGAGCAGCCATGGAGGTGAGGGAAGTGCTGTGAGATGGATGATGGCTGGATGCAGCCATGGAGGTAAGTGAAGTGCTGCGAGATGGGCACGCAGCGCTCGCCTAACACTTCTGGTGTTCCTGGGCAGAATGAATGTTGGTACTGATGGTTGATTGGAACCTTTTCGAATGGTTGTCATTGTATTTGGCACATCAGAGTTGGCATCATCTGAAACAGGCATAGGGCATGGGGTCCACAGTGTCATTTTCTAAGGGAATGAGGTCCATAGGAATCAAAGCCTTCCATCCATACATGACCTCAAATGGAGTGTAGTTTTTTGAGACATGCACAGATGTGTGATAGACAAACACCAGGGTTTACCTGATCCCAGTTATTTCCTGTTTGATTGTCAAAACCAATTTGTGGGTTGTAGGCAGAAGATATGCGGTGATCTGTTTGAGAATGCTAAATGCTCCATCAAGTTGTCAATGATTGAGTTAACAAACTCTCATCCCCAGTGGCTAATGTTCATACAGTCAAGGCAGCAAATAATGGAATACAAAATAATTGCTACTAACTTGGCACTCTTATCTGGAACAGATGTTGCTTCAGTCTACTTGACAATGACAGCAACTATATATTTGATGCCATTTGATGTTTCCTGAAGAAGACCGATCATATCAATCATGACTAAGCTACAAATATAGAAAATGAAAACCCGCGCTTAGAAGATTTAGATATTTTACACAATTAGTTGAAAGTCTGAATTCTGCTCAAACCTGTAAGAACCCAAAATCCCCAATAGGCTCAGCAAACAGTAAAATAATTAGAATACACAGAGCAAGTGATTAGTTAACAAAAAATACAATTATTATAAATTGGCCCAAATCAGCCGTAAAAAATCTGGTCTTGATAAAGCTGCGTTACGCAGTGAAACGCGTTGACGGCGACTAGGCGGACCGCTGCACTAATACAACAAAGGAATCTTGCAATTTTTGAAAGCGAACTCCCTCTCCCCCTCGTGGACACCAGCGGCCGAGGTGAACCGAAAGTAGGGTGAGAGCTTCGCCTTTGTTTTTATATGCTGTACATCAAGGATTTTAAATGTGAGTGCACATTTTTAACCTTTTAGAGGTTTTTATTATTAAAAGCGATATTACGCTATATATTTCCTTCATTGATTTCTTCCATGCAAAAACCCACATTGAGCTACCTTCAAGCCCAAAATCTATGGGTATTCATCCTAAACAACAAGAGGATCAGATTTGAATTGAATAGAGCTACGGAGCAAGGAGTGGCTTATTCTTAAGGCGTACCAATATACGCCACCTGGTAAGGGTACCAAAAATAGGTGGTGGGCAGGTGGTGGATGATACCTATGTGTTTGAGCACTATTGAATACCTGCTGCATGAGATTTGGGATATCCGGCATAAATTGCAGTTTGAAAATTTAACACCACGAGTCAATTTCTGGGACTTCATTAAACTCATGTATATAATTAAAGGACTTTGACATCAGATTTTTGATGGCTGATTTGGGCCAATTTATAATAATTGTATTTTTTGTTAACTAATCACTTGCTCTGTGTATTCTAATTATTTTATGACTAAGCTACAGACTTTTCTAGGCACTGCTATACTGTTGAGTGGTGGATTTGGGGATTTATGAAAAAACTTTCTTCAGTAATAGTGGTCCCAGGTTTTGGCCAATGCTTTATCTCACCAGAACTAGGGTTGTCATGACAAGAACAAAGGGGGGTGGGAGCAGCTCAATCACTATTTATACAAAATTATCAACATTATTATTTAGGGCCTGGGAACTAATTTACTGCCCAGTTTAACCCTCTCATCAACTAAATATCAAGCAACAAACATGTCTAGCTATGTGGAAAGACAGAGATTTGGTTGCACATATCTGCAGATACATGTGGAAGCCACACTGCCCCGGCAAGGCACTCTGTATTTAGTGTGGTCCCTACTCTTAATTCTGATTCCCCAAAGTTGGGACATGCAATGCAGACAAATATCTGTGAGCTACTCACCTGGGAAGCCGCCAGCCTCCCTTTAGAACACTTCACAGGGAGAAATCCATATTGACTGAACCTCTCCCTGCTTGTGCTCATGGCAATTCAAATGAACAAAGGGGGGTGGGAGCAGCTCAATCACTATTTATACAAAATTATCAACATTATTATTCAGGGCCTGGGAACTAATTTACTGCCCAGTTTAACCCTCTCATCAACTAAATATCAAGCAACAAACATGTCTAGCTATGTGGAAAGACAGAGATTTGGTTGCACATATCTGCAGATACATGTGGAAGCCACACTGCCCCGGCAAGGCACTCTGTATTTAGTGTGGTCCCTACTCTTAATTCTGAATCCCCAAAGTTGGAACATGCAATGCAGACAAATATCTGTGAGCTACTCACCTGGGAAGCCGCCAGCCTCCCTTTAGAACACTTCACAGGGAGAAATCCATATTGACTGAACCCCTCCCTGCTTGTGCTCATGGCAATTCAAATGAACAAAGGGGGGTGGGAGCAGCTCAATCACTATTTATACAAAATTATCAACATTATTATTCAGGGCCTGGGAACTAATTTACTGCCCAGTTTAACCCTCTCATCAACTAAATATCAAGCAACAAACATGTCTAGCTATGTGGAAAGACAGAGATTTGGTTGCACATATCTGCAGATACATGTGGAAGCCACACTGCCCCGGCAAGGCACTCTGTATTTAGTGTGGTCCCTACTCTTAATTCTGAATCCCCAAAGTTGGGACATGCAATGCAGACAAATATCTGTGAGCTACTCACCTGGGAAGCCACCAGCCTCCCTTTAGAACACTTCACAGGGAGAAATCCATATTGACTGAACCTCTCCCTGCTTGTGCTCATGGCAATTCAAATGAACAAAGGGGGGTGGGAGCAGCTCAATCACTATTTATACAAAATTATCAACATTATTATTCAGGGCCTGGGAACTAATTTACTGCCCAGTTTAACCCTCTCATCAACTAAATATCAAGCAACAAACATGTCTAGCTATGTGGAAAGACAGAGATTTGGTTGCACATATCTGCAGATACATGTGGAAGCCACACTGCCCCGGCAAGGCACTCTGTATTTAGTGTGGTCCCTACTCTTAATTCTGAATCCCCAAAGTTGGGACATGCAATGCAGACAAATATCTGTGAGCTACTCACCTGGGAAGCCGCCAGCCTCCCTTTAGAACACTTCACAGGGAGAAATCCATATTGACTGAACCCCTCCCTGCTTGTGCTCATGGCAATTCAAATGAACAAAGGGGGGTGGGAGCAGCTCAATCACTATTTATACAAAATTATCAACATTATTATTCAGGGCCTGGGAACTAATTTACTGCCCAGTTTAACCCTCTCATCAACTAAATATCAAGCAACAAACATGTCTAGCTATGTGGAAAGACAGAGATTTGGTTGCACATATCTGCAGATACATGTGGAAGCCACACTGCCCCGGCAAGGCACTCTGTATTTAGTGTGGTCCCTACTCTTAATTCTGAATCCCCAAAGTTGGGACATGCAATGCAGACAAATATCTGAGAGCTACTCACCTGGGAAGCCGCCAGCCTCCCTTTAGAACACTTCACAGGGAGAAATCCATATTGACTGAACCTCTCCCTGCTTGTGCTCATGGCAATTCAAATGAACAAAGGGGGGTGGGAGCAGCTCAATCACTATTTATACAAAATAGTGATTGAGCTGCTCCCACCCCCCTTTGTTCATTTGAATTGCCATGAGCACAAGCAGGGAGGAATTCAGCTAATATGGATTTCTCCCTGTGAAGTGTTCTAATGGGAGGCTGGCTGCTTCCCAGGTGAGTAGCTCTCAGATATTTGTCTGCATTGCATGTCCCAACTTTGGGGACTCAGAATTAAGAGTAGGGACCACACTAAACACAGAGTGCCTTGCCGGGGCAGTGTGGCTTCCACATGTATCTGCAGATATATGCAACCAAATCTCTGTCTTTCCACATAGCTAGACATGTTTGTTGCTTGATATTTAGTTGATGAGAGGGTTAAACTGGGCGGTAAATTAGTTCCCAGGCCCTGAATAATAATGTTGATAATTTTGTATAAATAGTGATTGAGCTGCTCCCACCCCCCTTTGTTCGTTGTCATGACAAGCCTTCAGGATATTTGGCAGTCGGCTTTTATTGAGAACCTCCTGTTACCCATTGTAAAGAATCCCTCCATTTGCTTGATATAGCATAGCGTTTGTCTGAACTGGGATTTGGCATTTACACGTTTCTCTGGAGGTAGATCATAGATCCACTGAGGGTACGTTTGTTGTGTTGCAGAGCAGAATCTCAAATGCTGGTCATACAGTTGGTCTCCCATGGTTGTCAAAATTGGAAAAGTTTGGCATGATAGAGAGCATAGAGAACCATACATAACCAGTTACAATACATAAAATTAACTATGCACTACTGGGACAGTGCCATCTACTGTCAGTACAGCTTAAAGCATAACAAAACCCGGGAGCATGGCTTTCCTAGGGTTTGTTCCATTCCCCCCGAGGCATCCCGAATCAGGCCATAAACAGAATTATAACCCAAATGGATATAAATAGCTAAAAATACTCACAAATGATTTTGGCTTAAAAATATGGGGGAACACTAAGGGGAAATCAAATCTTCTTTTAGCTTCTATTTTATTTTAGCGCTATTTTCAATAGATGATAGTTGCTCACAGCGTGAGATTGTGAGGAGGGGGCTTTAACAGCTAATTTAGAGCAATGGTATCCTGTCAAAAAAACAATGGCATACAATAACATAGCTGGGAAAAATTAAAATGAAAA
This sequence comes from Gastrophryne carolinensis, assembly GCA_027917425.1. Lineage (NCBI taxonomy): Eukaryota > Metazoa > Chordata > Amphibia > Anura > Microhylidae > Gastrophryne > Gastrophryne carolinensis. The sequence goes on along the minus strand of CM051234.1, from coordinate 437,240,747 downwards.
TCACTATAAAGGAATACCAAGCAGCATTGAGGACAGAAAACATCCAAATGGTAATGTACCAGTAATGTCCTGCTCCCATGGCACAGGCACGAGCCGCTCAGCCAATCAGCTCCCTTGGTTTTTCTTGGCTCTGCCAGCTACATGGGGGGGATGAGTGTGCTTCTAGCCACATCCCTGTTTACTTCTAGCTGTGGGCATGCCTGCACCTGCCATTCAGAAAGGCCTTGCGCAGGTATGTGCCCCAGCTAGAGGTATTCTGGGGATGCAGCTACGGCGCCAAGATGCAATGAGGGATTCGGGAACAGGCGAGTGGACCAGGGTTTCACACAGCGGGGCATCCCAATTAAGGATACCCTAGGGGGAGTGAGACTCGGATGGCCTCCAATGTTCCTCTTAAACTCTAATGGCCTTTCTTCTTAGCCAGTCTGTTCTGAAATAACAGCTTATTGCTATTACAAATCTTCTGATGTATGGAGATGCTTTTACCCATCATGCAATGTTTTGGGCAGATATTAGAATGATATAAGGCTGGCTTAGGGGTCAGGCATAGGAATGGAGCAGGACACCTTTAAAAAGTGGACTGGTGAGCTCAAAGAATTGTCACCCCTTAATTTTATTTCCCCTAGGAGAAGAAAACCACAAGCTCGGTACTATCCAGAATGTCTATATATATATATCCGAAATGTAATATTAGGTCATTTTGCATTTAATTTAAACTATTCCAAGCTCCGTCGTAAACATGGTCTAATAATAAAGATCCACAAACATTTTCTATATAGCAATAGGAAGGAACAACGAATATAACATTTATTCATTTACTTGAGCAAAGAAGAATTAGGGATGATAGGTTTGGGAACGTACCATTCTGCTTTTAAATAGGCAGTAAATTTACCCATCATGCAATGCTGGAAACAGGTATTAGGTATCAGGTTATTCAACATTCCAGTATGGTAAACAAGCTTTGCCGGATTTTTTTTACATGGAGTGTGGAAGTAATCCCTCCTCCTGCTATCTAGCATGCATTACAGATTTGTATTATTAGACTGATTTCATAGTAAAACAGTATGTCAGGCTGAATAAAGACTTTAGTCCATCCAGTTCAGCCTGTTTATCTCCTTCCAGTGATCTAGCAGCCATAGCTGGAAATATTATTACATGCCAGGAAGGCATCAAGGCCACTCTTGAACTCCTTTACTGTATCCTTCATAACTACCTCCTCTGGCAGCGAGTTCCATAGTCTCACTGCTGTTACAGAGAAGAATCCCCTCCTATGTCAGTGGAGAAAGCACCTTTCCTCTAACCTTAGTGGATGCCCTTGGGTTATGGCTACACTCAGGGGTATAAATAGATTATGGGACAGATCTTTGTAATGACCCTGTGTATATATATATATATATATATATATATATATATATATATATATATATACACAGAGTTATTAGATCACCCCTCAGGCGTCTTTTTTCTAAACTAAATAAACCTAACTTTGACAATCTTTCAGGGTACTCTAGCCCCCGCACTCCTTTTATTACTTTAGTTGCCCTCCTTTGAACGCGCTTCAGTTCTGATATGTCCTTCTTACACACTGCTGCCCAGAACTGTACACAGTATTCCATATGGGGTCTGACCAGTGACTTGTACAGGGGTAAAATGATGTCTGGTCATGAGCACCTATGCCCCTCCTGATGTACCCATGATCCTGTTTGCTTTGGCAGCAGCTGCCTAGCATTGATTACTACAGTTGAGCTTATTGTTAACTAAAACCCCTAAGTCCTCTTCCATTGTTGTTTTACCAAGTGTTTCTTTATTTAATGTGTAATTATGGCACATATTTCTCCTTACCATGTGCATAACCTTACCTTTATCTGTGTTAAACTTCATTTGCCATGAAGTTTAACATCTATGACTAAGGGCTATTACCCGAAACGCGTCAGAGGAGTTTACGATTTTTTGTCAGTCTGGGTCTCTATTTGGATTTTATGCGCTTCTGATTGTACATTGGATGGAGATGATTTTAAAGATTTTTCATTAAAGATTCAGGTTTTAAGGAGTGCGGACCTACAATCTTCTGCTTCTAGCACATATGGGGTGTGGGATTACCCCCGGCCGAACACCCTAATTGTTTACATACACCAGAGTGCGGATACTGCTTTCTTGTTTGCTTCATTTGCCATTTAAGTGCCTATGCTTACAATTTATCTCATGATAGAAGAAATCCTGAAATTGTCACTCTGCAGGGTTTTGATCCTTCTCCAGGGGGCATCCTGATTTGGGATGCTCCGCTGTGTGTAAACCCAAGGAAAGTCGACTTACCTCACCAGTGATCCCACGGCACATGTGTGGTCACGCCTCCAATCAGCTTTCTGTGCCTTGCATATTGGTGATCGGCATAGAAAGCAGAATGAGGGGGGTCGTCAGGCAAGGATGGATGCCGCCATAAACTGTGTATGTGCAATGGGAATCGATGGAAAAGGTGAGTTTCACAGAGATCCCAGGGATTTTAAATATCAAGGCATCTACAGACTCTAGGCCGATGGTTGCTTCTCTTTAAAGAGACAGACCGAACATAAACAAAAAAAAAAGCCATACCCCACCCCCCTGCTCTGCCCTGTTCCGGTGTGATAAAACTTACTGAGTCCTGATAACTGTTGTCCACCACTCACTGGGGTCATAGGGGACCAAGGCCACCCCCGGCATTAGTCACAACAATCGAGAACACCTACTGCATGTATTGCCATAGAGGTGGCATGTCAGGCCTTGTATTGCCCACTTAGTGGCATAACAAAATGTGACCCCTGGTGCGCACAATGGATAGGGCCCCATCAGGGGTTAATATAGTAATCTTTTTTAACCAAATAGTGTTTTCTGTATATGATGCCAAGAGAGCACAAATCTAATAAATATGGTGGAGGAACAACACTGATGGGGCCCCCTGACCTTTTAGGCTCCAGTGTGGTTGCTACCTCTGCAGCCTATATAGGTAAGCCCCTGCACCCACTCTATTCCTTTTCAGTCACTGGGATTAACTGACATTTGTCCCACAGTTCACCATGAACATAGCAGAAAGGAAGGGCTACAAGGAACAAAAGGTGAGTATATTTTTTTTATCGCTGTCTTCTTCCCAGTTGAGCATTGGGTGCTCCATCCAGGTCTGACAGGGCCAGTGATGGGTCTGGGGCTTCCTCCTGAGTAATGAATCAGGAGGGAATCACGGTAAGGGAGGGGACCTCTGGGCTCCTGAAGCAGATCATGCGACCACCAAGCTGGAGTGGCAGGAGATCACCACCCAGCATCAAACCAGGAAGAAGATGCTGGAGTTAAGTACCGTTCATTTAGACTTATTAAAATATTTTTACAGGTGTGTTTGTGTGGGGGGTGTAAGGGGATCAATAAAAAAAATGATAAATATAAAATTCTATATGGCATTTGTGCGGAAAAACTAATTTCATTTTTTTACATGGGCAGGCTGATTCATTACTAGTGCCAGGTAACGGCAGATGAGCATCTGTACAGCGGCGCTAAGAGCGACTGCTAGCGGTCGCTCTGATCGGCCATGAGTCGCTATTACAGAGCACCTCAGTCGCTGTAGTAACATTGCCAGCATTGATGAATTTCATGTGTGAGTCTCTGTAACACCAGTACAGAGCTATATGGGAGCGAACGGTAGCGACTGGTCAGTGTTAGCGACTCAAACCATATTCCTCAAAAAAACAGCCTCACACAGCGCCAGCGCTCAAAATTGGGTCGCTGTAGCCCAGAGCGCCAGAAGCTGTGTGATTAAAGCCTGTTCTTGAACACATATCCACTAGTAACAAAGCAAAACATATGGAATTACATTGTTATTAAATTGTGACATTAACACTTTATTACCATACCTGTAATGACAATTCTGCATAAAAAAATAAAAAATCAAAAAAGTTTTCAAAAATGTATTCAAACAGGCCAGGAGAGGTGACACAATGATTTGATACAAAACTAACGGCCTTATTTATCAAGGGATAGCGCCAGGAAGTGTCTCACTAGCGCCAGGTAGCGCCAGCTATCGGCGGCTACCGACTCCAGAACGCCAGGCGGCGGACACAATCACGCATTTATCACGCTAAATGAGGCTAGCGCCGGCGAGAGCGTCAGCTAGCGCGGGATTCATCATGTTGCAGACTTCAGCGAACAGCGCCGCTGCTAATCCCATCACAGCGCCAGGTATGACCTCTCGCTACCTGGCGCTCTCCAATGCATTTCAATGGAGCAATCTTTAAATATTCATAATTAATTTATATGATTTTTTTTTTTTTTTTAACTGTCAAAAATTCTGTGACCACTACGGCAATGTTATATATTTTTTTTAAGGTAAAAAAAAAACAAAAAAAAACATTTGTGCAGAATTGATATTACAGGTCTGATATTAATGTATTCATATTACAAAATGTTTAGAAAAACTTGTTTAATTTTTTAATCAAAAAATATGGATGTTTGGGGGTTAAAAACTACTTTTAAGCCATCGCCGCCAGCGCTCTGGGGTTTAAACAAGCATTTCACAGCGCGAGAATTTTTTGAGCGTGATTTGTTAATGAATATGCTGGGAGCCGTTCGCTCTGGCCATTCGCTGTCAGGCGCTCCCATACAGCGCGGAACCTGTGAAACAGCGACTCCTAACCCCGTATTCAACATTACCGCACACCGACTGAGTCGCTGTCAACAAGCCAACAACGGCCAAGCACAGCGAATACTAGCGGGCGCTGTGAAAATCACGCTACTGGCGCTCATCTGTCGCTACCTGGCGCTATTACTGAATCGGCCTCTAAATTTTTTTTTAAAGAAAACCGTTTAAAGAGAAGAAGGTAACATCCATTGAAATGTATGGGAGAGCGACAGGTAATTCCAGGCACTCTGAAAGCCAGAGCGCCGCCGGGATCCGCAGGGCCATCTGTGATGATGAATCTGTCGCAAGGTGTCGCTGTAAGAGGCACTCACCAGAATTGCCTTCATAAATGTGCTATTGCGTGCCGCGGCCTGCGTTCACCTGATGACCTCCGGCAACCTGTCACTTACAAGGCACTACCTGTCACTATGATGGCTTGATAAATAAAGCCCTAAGTAGCAGGTGTTCTCTCCATGGTCTCCTTTCAGTACTTTTACCGTTCAGTATTAAATAGCCCAGACTAACAAAGAAAGATATTCAGGAAATAATAGCAGTAATAGCATTCAATATACCCCCTGGACACTACAGAAATTGAGTGGCTAGATTTCTAGACCCAGACAACAGGGCTGTGTGACTCATATTCCCATATATTAGCCGTGTGCTACAAGAGCATAGATTTCAGGAGGATCAATAAAGATAGTGCTATCAGAAATTTTCCCCGACTCTGCAGCAGACTTTGATTGTCCCAAGCAGGTTCTATTATGAACCGAGAAGTTAGAAATTATAATCAGATCAAAGGGTACCTTCATTTGAGATTATAAAATATAATTGCACCAAAAGGGTAAATTGATTTGAGATAATTGAAAAGAATATTTGTAACATTTAAAGAGGAACGACACCTCAGATTTTCATTATGTCATGTTTCTCTCCTGCAGGGCATCCCGTTTTGGAATGCTTCATTATGTGTACCCTAGCACCTCGCAATCTATTCACATTTTCCTAGGTTCTTTGGTGACAGCTAGCCACTGTACTGAGGACTAGATTCCTTACTGACAGCTAACCATGATACTGACAGCTAGCCACTATACTGAGGACTAGATTCCTTACTGACAGCTAACCATGATACTGACAGCTAGCCACTATACTCAGGACTAGATTCCCTACTGACAGGTTGCCACTATACTCAGGACTAGATTCCTTACTGACAGCTAACCATAATACTGACAGCTAGCCACTATACTCAGGACTAGATTCCCTACTGACAGGTTGCCACTATACTCAGGACTAGATTCCCTACTGACAGCTAACCATTGTACTAACAGCTAGCCACTACTCAGGACTAGATTCCTTACTGACAGCTAACCATAATACTAACAGCTAGCCACTGTACTCAGGACTAGATTCCTTACTGACAGCTAACCATAATACTAACAGCTAGCCACTATACTCAGGACTAGGTTCCTTACTGACAGCTAACCATTGTACTAACAGCTAGCCACTACTCAGGACTAGATTCCTTACTGACAGCTAACCATAATACTGACAGCTAGCCACTACTCAGGACTAGGTTCCTTACTGACAGCCAACCATAATACTGAAAGCTAGCCACTATACTCAGGACTAGGTTCCTTACTGACATCTAACCATTGTACTAACAGCTAGCCACTATACTCAGGACTAGGTTCCTTACTGACAGCTAACCATAATACTGACAGCTAGCCACTATACTCAGGACTAGGTTCCTTGCTGACAGCTAACCATAATGTCAGGAATGACTTGCCTTCAGTCCGTGCCCGTGGTGTCCCTAGGCAACTGGCCAGGGTTTCTCCTGCCCAGCAGCTGCCTCTGCCTCCGATGCCATCCCCAGCGGCGCGTGTGTCGCCGAGTAAGTCCTCCCCCCTTGCCCGTTGTCACTCAGCTTGTGCTTGCTGGCCTTTACAGTCAGCTCATGTCTTCCGGGGGTGCAATACTCAGAATGGCCACCGGAGGCTGTTTAAGAGAACAAAGTCTAGAAGGTGCAGCTCTGAGCAGTTTGCCTGGGAAGCTCAGCTGGAGCAATCAGCCCAGAGCTCACCAATCAGACCACAGGGCCAGTGCTCCAATCTGCCGTCAGATCCTAAGTGCACCAATCCCAGCCACTGTCTCTCTGTCCAATCCTGCCGGTTTTCCCACTATAAAGGGATTTCCACTGCAGTGTGTCATTGCCTGTTATAGCGCCTAGTACCAAGCATTGAAGCTCGTTTGATTCCTGTTGTTGACCTCAGCCTGAACCGACCTTTTGCCTGCCTGACCACGATTTTCGCCTGACCCCTCTGATACCTCGCCCCGTGACCTCCCGGCTCTGACCTCGGCTTGAAATCGGACTTTCGCCATCCGGCATCCTCGCTTGGGACTCCCTGCCGTTCATCAGACTCCACCTTAAGCTGATAATCTTTGCGCCCTATAAGTCCTGGGGGTAACCGAGTAGGAGAGGCATTACCCGCGTCTCCTACAAGCGGGGACTTGTCTATAGGCAGAAGAGGCGGTGGAGATTGGGGATTATCAGCTCAAGACAGACTGGTGTCCGGTACAGTCCTTACACATAATACTGACAGCTAGCCACTACTCAGGACTAGGTTCCTTACTGACAGCTAACCATAATACTGACAGCTAGCCACTACTCAGGACTAGGTTCCTTGCTGACAGCTAACCATAATACTGACAGCTAGCTACTATACTCAGGACTAGGTTCCTTACTGACAGCTAACCATTTTACTAACAGCTAGCCACTACTCAGGACTAGGTTCCTTACTGACAGCTAACCATAATACTGACAGCTAGCCACTACTCAGGACTAGGTTCCTTACTGACAGCCAACCATAATACTGACAGCTAGCTACTATACTCAGGACTAGATTCCCTACTGACATCTAACCATAATACTGACAGCTAGCCACTATACTCAGGACTAGGTTCCTTACTGACATCTAACCATTGTACTAACAGCTAGCCACTATACTCAGGACTAGGTTCCTTACTGACATCTAACCATTGTACTAACAGCTAGCCACTACTCAGGACTAGGTTCCTTACTGACAGCTAACCATAATACTGACAGCTAGCCACTATACTCAGGACTAGGTTTCTTACTGACAGCTAACCATTGTACTAACAGCTAGCCACTACTCAGGACTAGGTTCCTTACTGACAGCTAACCATAATACTGACAGCTAGCCACTATACTCAGGACTAGGTTTCTTACTGACATCTAACCATTGTACTAACAGCTAGCCACTACTCAGGACTAGGTTCCTTACTGACAGCTAACCATAATACTGACAGCTAGCCACTACTCAGGACTAGGTTCCTTACTGACAGCTAACCATAATACTGACAGCTAGCCACTACTCAGGACTAGGTTCCTTACTGACAGCCAACCATAATACTGACAGCTAGCTACTATACTCAGGACTAGATTCCCTACTGACATCTAACCATAATACTGACAGCTAGCCACTATACTCAGGACTAGGTTCCTTACTGACATCTAACCATTGTACTAACAGCTAGCCACTATACTCAGGACTAGGTTCCTTACTGACATCTAACCATTGTACTAACAGCTAGCCACTACTCAGGACTAGGTTCCTTACTGACAGCTAACCATAATACTGACAGCTAGCCACTATACTCAGGACTAGGTTCCTTACTGACATCTAACCATTGTACTAACAGCTAGCCACTATACTCAGGACTAGGTTCCTTACTGACATCTAACCATTGTACTAACAGCTAGCCACTACTCAGGACTAGGTTCCTTACTGACAGCTAACCATAATACTGACAGCTAGCCACTACTCAGGACTAGGTTCCTTACTGACAGCTAACCATAATACTGACAGCTAGCCACTATACTCAGGACTAGGTTCCTTACTGACATCTAACCATTGTACTAACAGATAGCCACTACTCAGGACTAGGTTCCTTATTGATGGCTAACCATGACAGCTAGCCACTATACTGAGGACTAGATTCCTTACTGACAGCTAACCATGGTACTGACAGCTAGCCACTATACTCAGGACTAAGTTCCTTACTGACAGCTAACCATGGTAGTGACAGCTAGCCACTATACTGAGTACTAGATTCCTTACTGACAGATAACCATGGTACTGACAGCTAGCCACTATACTCAGGACTAAGTTCCTTACTGACAGCTAACCATGGTAGTGACAGCTAGCCACTATACTGAGTATTAGATTCCTTACTGACAGATAACCATGGTACTGACAGCTAGCCACTATACTCAGGACTAGGTTCCTTACTGACAGCTAACCATGGTAGTGACAGCTAGCCACTATACTCAGGACTAGGTTCCTTACTGACAGCTAACCATGGTACTGACATGTAGCTGCTATACTCAGGACTAGGTTTCTTACTGACAGCTAACCATGGTACTGACATGTAGCTGCTATACTCAGGACTAGGTTTCTTACTGACAGCTAACCATGGTACTGACAGCTAGCCACTATACTGAGTACTAGATTCCTTACTGGCAGCTAACCATAATACTGACAGCTAGCCACTATACTGAGGACTAGGTTCCTTACTGACAGCTAACCATGGTACTGACAGCTAGCTACTATACTAAGTACTCGATTCCTTACTGACAGATAACCATGGTACTGACAGCTAGCCACTATACTGAGGACTAGGTTCCTTACTGACAGCTAACCATGGTAGTGACAGCTAGCCACTATACTCAGGACTAGATTCCTTACTGACAGCTAACCATGACAGTTAGTCACTATACTGAGGTCCAGATTCCTTACTGACAGCTAACCATAGTACTGACAACTATACTCAGGAATAGATTCCTTACTGACAGCCATTATACTAAGGACTAGGTTCCTCAATGACAACTAGCCAGTATACTGGCGGCTACCCATGGTACTGACAGCTATCCATAATGCTCACAGCTAGCCACTATATTGGGGATGGTAATGACAGCTAACTATGGTACTGATCAATATACTAGCTGATTTTCACTATCCTGGGTCATGTTCCTCTCCTGCAGGGCATCCTGCTTTGGGATGCTTCGCTATGTGTATCCTAGTGTCTCGCAATCACATTTTCCTAAGCGATCTGAGGTCAGATCAGTTAGCAAGCAGAATGGAGTGTGCCTGCCGTGCCCGCTCCTCTTTGCACCCGCGCATTAATTTAGAAATGCCTGGCGCACATACACATCTTATCTAGAGGGTAGGGGGGATGAGGCAGCAGACTTTCACATACCTAGGATGAGGAAATAGGAAGGCTGTTGCCCCAATTTGCAATCAATTTTTATTGACAGTACAAATACATGTATGTCACAGCACATTATAAACCAACTCTGGTACAGATTAAAGCAATGTGAAGCACACATATTGTCATGGAAATTTCAACATTAACAGTACCCTGTTTCCCCGAAAATAAGACAGGTCTTATATTATTTTTTTGCTCTGAAAAAGGCGGTAGGGCTTATTTTCAGGGGATATCTTAAAGCAGATTTAAACCCATGCGGCTGTCTAGGATCCATAGCAGGATGCCCCGCTGTGTGAGTGTGTGTGTTTTCACTGCTTTAATATGAACGTGTACACAAAGGAGAGAGAAGGAGGGAATGGGAAAAAGAAAGAAGAGGAAGATGTAGAGATGGTGAAAAGAAAACAAGATGAAGGAAATCTGAAAAGAAAGAATAAAGGAAAGGGGTGTCTCAATGTCTCTTTAGTGCCCTGCCTAAATTGGGGTGACTCACTGTGGGACCACACACACCATGAAGTGTCCGGAGGGAGAAGAAGGAGCTGAGGTCCGGACTGCGACTGTCCCTCTGAGGATGGGCGGGTGGGTACAGTCCACTGAAGAGGCAGTGCCGCTTTAAGAGGAGGGCAGTGGGCGGGGCCAGCCAGCGCTGCTTCTCTAATAGTCCCGGGCACACCCTCCCGGTACACACACACACAGGAACCGGAGCCGGGGCGACAGGAGGCGGCAGGATGAGCGGCAGAGTGGGAGATCTCAGCCCTAAACAGGAGGAGGCCCTGAGCAAGGTGAGGGCACCCATCTCTCCCGCACCCACCCTACAGGCTGCTGCTGTCACCGCCTGCATCGATCCTTCATTCAGTCATGTCATGTGCCCATTACACTGCACTCAGGTTACCCGGGCGCCTGAACTGGTATGACCCCAGGATGGCTCCCTCTCACTGACCCATGTTTATGCTGCTTCTTTATAGAGCACTGCCATTCACAACACCCAGCTAGCCACTATACTGAGGACTAGGGTCATTACTGACAGCTAGCCACTGTACTGGTGGCTAACCATATTAGTGACAACTAGCCACTATACTGAGGACTAGGGTCCTTACAACAAGTCATCATGCTGACAGCTAGCCATAGTTCTGACAGGTAGCCACTGAGCGCTAGATTACTCAATGACAGCTAACCATTGTACTGGCGGCTAACAAAGGTACTGACAGCTAGCCACTATACTGAGGACTAGATTCCTCGCTGACAGCTCCTCATCATGGCTAACGATGGTACTAACAGCTAGCCACTATACTGAGGGTTAGATAACTGAATGACAGCTAGCCACTGTACTGGCAGCTAACGATGGTACTAACAGCTAGCTACTATGCTGAGGGTTAGATAACTGAATGACAGCTAGCCACTATACTGAGGGTTAGATAACTGAATGACAGCTAGCCACTGTACTGGCAGCTAACGATGGTACTAACAGCTAGCCACTATGCTGACTAGATTCCTCGCTGACAGCTCCTCATCATGGCTAACGATGGTACTAACAGCTAGCCACTATACTGAGGGTTAGATAACTGAATGACAGCTAGCCACTGTGCTGAGGGTTAGATAACTGAATGACAGCTAGCCACTGTACTGGCAGCTAACGATGGTACTAACAGCTAGCCACTATGCTGAGGGTTAGATAACTGAATGACAGCTAGCCACTATACTGAGGGTTAGATAACTGAATGACAGCTAGCCACTGTACTGGCAGCTAACGATGGTACTAACAGCTAGCCACTATGCTGACTAGATTCCTCGCTGACAGCTCCTCATCATGGCTAACGATGGTACTAACAGCTAGCCACTATACTGAGGGTTAGATAACTGAATGACAGCTAGCCACTGTACTGGCAGCTAACGATGGTACTAACAGCTAGCTACTATGCTGAGGGTTAGATATATGAATGACAGCTAGCCACTGTACTGGCAGCTAACGATGGTACTAACAGCTAGCCACTATGCTGAGGGTTAGATAACTGAATGACAGCTAGCCACTATACTGAGGGTTAGATAACTGAATGACAGCCAACCACTGTACTGGCAGCTAACGATGGTACTAACAGCTAGCCACTATGCTGAGGGTTAGATAACTGAATGACAGCTAGCCACTATACTGAGGGTTAGATAACTGAATGACAGCTAGCCACTGTACTGGCAGCTAACGATGGTACTAACAGCTAGCCACTATGCTGACAGCTAACCATGGGACTAAAAGCTAGTTACTATGCTGAGGACTAGATTCCTCACTGACAGCTAACCACTGTTGTGGTGGCTAACCATGGTACTGACAGCTAACCACCATTCTGAGGACTAGGTTCCTCACTGCCAGCTAGCCACTATACTGGAGAATAGATTCCTTGCTGAGCGCTAGCCACTGTACTGGTAGCTAAACATGGTACTGTCAGCCACTATACCAATGACTATATTCCTCACTGACAGCTAGCCACCATGCTGAAAGCTAACCATAGTACTGACAGCTAGCCACTATACTGAGGACTAGTTTTCTTGCTGACAGCTAGCCATTGTACTGGTGGCTAACCATAGTACTGACAGCTAGCCACTATACTGAGAACTATGTTTGTTACTGATAGCCACCATGCTGAAAGCTAACCACGGTACAGACAGCTAGCCACTATACTGAAAACTAGATTCCTTACTGACAACTAGCCAGTATACTGGCGGCTACCCATGGTACTGAAAACTAGCCACCATGCTAACAGCTATCCATAATGCTCTCAGCTAGTCACTACAGTGGGAGCTGTAATGACAGCTAACTATAGTACTGACCAATATACTAGCCAATATACTTGAGGCTAACTCTGTGCTGGAAGACAATCACAGTGTGAGCCATTTTACTGTTAGTTAACTACAGTGCTGAAAGCTAGCTACTATACTCTGGACTAGCCTCCTCATTGATGGCTAGCCACTGTACTAACAACTAACCATGATACAGCTAGCAACTATACTAGCCACCATTGTAGCCTCTGTAGTGACAGTTAACCAGGGTGCTCACAGCTAGCCTGGGACCACTGGAAGCCTCCTCACTGACTACAATGCTAACAACGGTTCTGGGGGATAGCCACCTTACTAGCCTCTGCACTAACTAACCATGGTACAACTAGCCACTATATTAGCCACCATGATAGTGACTGCAGTGAAAGTTAAGCAGAATACTGACAACTAGTCTAGGGCTACTAGAGGCAAGCCTTCTCACTGACAGCTAGCCATCATTCTGGGTGCTAGTAACTGGGCTGACAGCTAGCCACTCTGCTAGCCACTGCACTGACAGTTAACCATGGTGCTGACAGCTGGCCACTGTTTCGCGCATCTAGCAACTGTGCTGATAGCTAGCTACCATGGTACAGCTGGCCTCTACACTGGGGGTTAGTTTTCATGGCATAGAACAGGCGTACTTTCACAAGAAGGACTGCGGGCGCCCTGCCCACAATCGCCCCAAAAGAAAGGAGCACCAAATACCAATGTTAATATAAAAACATATCTCAACTTATTAATCAAGTAGAATGAATGCACATAACACCATCAGTCATACAAGACACAACAAGGTTAAAAACAACTGTGGTCCCCCCTTAAATCACATCCAGGGCTGCCAAAATATACAGACAGACAATGGTAACTGGGAATATAAGTATCAGATCCCCAAGACATCAAAGAGAGGGGAAAGATATATTTTTTGTGCCCCCCCCCCGGTACTCAAAACCTATTCACACCAAAATTGATATATTGCAAATAAAGTGTCCAGTGCTAATCATGTGCAGTTATAAAACTTAATTAATACAACCAACCATATGAAATAATGCATGAAAATGAGAGGATATACAAAGTGCCAGTGCATATGCAGAGACTAATATAATTATGGACACAAAAAGTGCAGCGTGCTTAAAGTATAAGACAATCGTCTGAACCAAATCAATATAATAGAACACAGCAGGGACACCTGCGCACGCGGCTACCCGTGCCGCTTCAGCTGGGTGAGGGGCACGGGTAGCCGCGTGCGCAGGTGTCCCTGCTGTGTTCCCCTCATTCTTTATTGTGTGAATTTTTGAACGGATGTGCTGTCATCTCCCCTGGTCGGGTAACTTTATATTGATTTGGTTCAGACGATTGTCTTATCCTTTAAGCACGCTGCACTTTTTGTGTCCATATTTATATTAGTCTCTGCATATGCACTAGCACTTTGTATGTATATTCTGTCATTTTCATGCATTATTTCATATGGTTGGTTGTATTAATTAGTTTTATAACTGCACATGATTAGCACTGGTCACTTTATTTGCAATATATCAATTTTGATGTAAATAGGTTTTGAGTACCAGGGGGGCACAAAAAAAGATATCTTTCTCCTCTCTTTGATGTCTTAAGGGGATCCGTTCCTTATATTCCCAGTTATCATTGTCTGTCTGTATATTTTGGCAGCCCTGGATGTGATTTAAGGGGGAACCACAGTTGTTTTTAACCTTGTTATGTCTTGTATGACTGATGGTGTTACGTGTATTCATTCTACTTGTTTAATAAATTGAAATGTTTTTATATTAACGTTGGTATTTGGTGCTCCTTTCTTTTGGGGTGATTGTGGGCAGGGCGCACACAGTCCTTCTTGTGACAGTGTCATAGAGTTTTAAAATGTAGCACATCAAGATTTATTGGGTGGTGCACCCCCATTTGTGGTATTATAGATCAGGGGTACTCAGCCATTTAAAGGCATCCGGTGAGAGGTGAAGGTCCGGGAGGAGGACTGTAGCGGGGGGGGGGGGGGGGTGGATAGTTAGATGAATGGGGCAGAGCTGGGGGGACGAGATGGTAGGACAGGAATAGATAGGAATAGATAGGGCTGAGTTGGGGGCAGGGGGAAATGATTGGATGGGACAAAGAGACAGAGAAACAAAGTTTGTGTGCACCTTGCAATGTCACTTCCCGCTCATGCAGTACTTCATATTGCAATGCTAGGTGCAGGGAGCCATGACATTGCCAAGGAGACTAAGCACTATATTGCCAATCAAGGGGGCAGCTCTAAGCACAGCAACACAGAAGCAACTAAGTGCAGGGCTGTCAGTCAGGGGTCCGGAAATCTGGCGCCGAGGTCTGCATTCGGACCCCGGTCCGCCAGTTGAGTATCGCTGTTATAGAACAATCTGAAGGAACAACCAAAGACCAGGTTTTTGGTTGTACCTTTAGATCATTTTGTTGGTTGAATTATACAAGCGATAGCAAACCTCTTAGGAACTTAGTGCCCAATCTGCAACCCAAAACTTTATTTAAATGCCAACCTGATGGCACTGGTGCTGGAGGCAGAAGGAAAAAGTAAACAAAATGCTTATACTGAAAAGATGACAGGTGCCCACAGAGAGAGCTCTAAATGCCACCTCTGGCACGGGTGCCATAGGTTCACCACCACTGTACTATACCAACTATTGATACAGGGTTGGTCAGGCGACCAGAACCTAAAGCACGCCTTACTATTAATTATTCTGATCTTTCCAAAAAAGTGTGCACCCTTCTCAAATAATTGTGGCTAGGCTTCATGTTGACAGCTAACATGGTGCTGACAGCTAGCCAGGCTTTTAGGCCTCCATAATGGAATACAATGCTGTGCCATCCTGACCCTCCCAGCAGTCTGCGCTTCTTCCTGAACGCTGATATGCTGGGGATCTGTTTTATTCTCGCTGTTGTTGCTGGGAGGTGTGTAATCCCTATTGTGTGACACCTGGGGAATGTACTGACTAGAACATGGCGCACACACTGGCCCCTGGCCAGGGATCCCTCTCGTCTGAACACCCTTTACTGGCCGCAATGCTCTACCCAATACAGAAGCTGGCATGCGGCTGCCGGGCCAGTTTGTTGTAGTATTTATTTCTTACCTATATATAAAGAATCATCTGTTCCACTTAATCTAGAAGATCTCACATCAGCCCCTCACAGGAGTTTTCAATTTAATAATTGTTGTCATATTTGTATTATTGCTCTCTGTTATTGTGTGGTGATTATACTTACATACAGGAGAGTACAGACAATTCTGCCATCCTGTACAAATGGAAATATCTAAATCAGCACTTCCAATGTGTAGGATTAGAGAGGAGAGGTCCATGAAGGGGGGATTAAATAGCAAATTCTGCAAGATCCGGGCTAGTTCTATGGCTGACTGTATGCTCCCTGAAGAACCCTAGATTGAGAAAAATGGATTGGGAGTGTGCCATCATTGGTCCTAACTGCTAGCCTCTGTGCTGCCAGATAGGTACTGTGATTGCCACTGTAGTGACAGCTAAGCACAGTGCTAGCCATTGTAATGGGGCTGGCATCCATGCTCACAGCTAGTCTCCTTTCTGACAGCTTGCCACCATGCTAGCCATTGTACTGACACGTAGCCACTATGCTGGGGGCTAGCATCCATGTTGACAGTTAGTCACTGTGCTGCACAGTGTACTGACTGATAACCACAGCAATAATAGCTAGCCACTATACTGCAGGCTAGCTTCCCTACTGAACACTAGCCACTATGTTGGCCACTGTACTGACAACTAGACACTATACTGGGGACTAGCACCCATGATGAAAGTCAGCATCCTTGCTGACCACTACCCATGGTACTGACAGGTAAACACAGTACTGACAGCTAGCCAATATAGTGGGGGCTAGCATTCATACTGACAGCTAGCCACCATACTAGATCCTGCCCTGAAAGCTAGCCCCTATACTAGTTACTGTACTGACAGCTAACCATGGTACTGAAAGCAAGCAAATATACTGGAAGCTAGCATCTATACTGACAGTTAGCCATTATGTATGCCATTGGGCTGACAACTAGCCACTATAGTGGAGAATAGTACCCATGATGAAAGTTAACCTTCTTGCTGACTGCTAGCCTATACTGGGGACTATACTGGGGACTAGCACCCATGATGAAAGTCAGCATCCTTGCTGACCACTACCCATGGTACTGACAGGTAACCACAGTACTGACAGCTAGCCAATATAGTGGGGGCTAGCATTCATACTGACAGCTAGCCACCATACTAGATCCTGCCCTGAAAGCTAGCCCCTATACTAGTTACTGTACTGACAGCTAACCATGGTACTGAAAGCAAGCAAATATACTGGAAGCTAGCATCTATACTGACAGTTAGCCATTATGTATGCCATTGGGCTGACAACTAGCCACTATAGTGGAGAATAGTATCCATGATGAAAGTTAACCTTCTTGCTGACTGCTAGCCATGGTGCTGACAGTTAACCACGCTTCTGACAGCTAGCCAATATAGTGTGGGCTAGCATCCATGCTGACAGCTAGCCACCATACTATATACTGTCTGGAAAGCTAGCCACTATACTATATACTGTACTGACAGCTAACCACTGTACTGAAAGCTAATCCCTATACTGCGGGCTAGCATCCTTTCTGACAGCTAACTACCAAACTAACTTCTGTACTGTAGCTAACCACAATACTAATAGCTAGTCACTATACGGGGGGCTAGCATCTATGCTGACAGCTAGCCACCATGTTAGCCACAGTAACTGACAGTATTAGGCACTATACTGGGGGTTAGCATCCATGCTGAAGGATGGACTCCTTGCTGACCGTACTGTACTGACAGCTAGCCACTATCCTCAGGCATGCATAAGGAGAACCAAGGGTGGTTTGATCTCTAATTCCAGCCTTGTCCATATATTCTGTTCTATACATTCTCCTATAAAACTATTGTTAGCATGTTTGTGGTGTTGTTTAGGTATGGCTATGACAGGCCCAACCTGTTCAGTGTAATAAGGGGTTATGGTGGTTTCAAATGAGATAGCGGCACTCCTGGATCATTATCACTTGTTATATTGTCTGTGACCCTACAACATGCACTCTAATCGTGACACAGATAAAATGAAACTCGTGAAGATGTGAGACTTGTAGGCTGGATTTCATCCAGTAGTTAATGCAACCGATTTATCTAATCAGGTTCATAGAGCAAAGCTGAGACCTTGACTGTTTGAGGCCAGTGTGTTTATGACCGCAGTGCCATCACACACCTGATACAAGGACGTCAGTCACGTGGCCTTTGATATGAGACCTCAACTTCGTATGTCGACTGGATTTAAAGAAAATATAATAATGTATTATAAAAAAAGAAAGAAAAGAATTAATGCGACATGTAAAATTAGTTATATATTTTATAATATATATATAGTTATATTTGACATATTCTCTGTATGTCTTTTAGCCTTTTAAATATTTTAGAAGACATTTAAATGGTGTCTGTATGCTAGGAAAAAATTTTTACCCTTCTTGGCCTTTTTACCCAAAACACATGCCCTATTGAAATAAATAGTAACTCATACTAAAATGCGCCTACATGTTGTTTTATAGTTGTGTGTATAAACCCACAAAAAAAGACAGCAATAGCATAATGCAGAAATAAACTCGTTTTTCTAGTTTTGTCTCGGTTCCCTGGCACAGCTCCATGTTTACACCTTAGTGCTTCTGTGTGACCTGACCCACAGGGATTTCTGTCATGTTACTTTTACTAAAACCCTCCAATAGCTAAATGAAACCTGTCAAATCAGAACTATGGGGAATGCTGATACGGACTCTGGAAATGCTAGCTGTCTGGATTGTTTTGATCTACCGGTTTCCATTATCATAGGATAACAAGATCTAAGCATACTGCAAGAATAGTCACATTTGATAAGCAGGGCTGTTTCTAGGGGAGGACGAACAGGACGATCGCCCTGGATGAAAAGGCCATTAGAGGCCCCTTTTTATCCCTGCCATCCTATTTTCTGCAGATGGGTCAGAGCCACTATACGTGGTGCAGACCATAAGACAGACCCCATATCCCCCAATCTTAGGCTCGGTCATGGGGAGGGGGCACCGCCTGCTGCTATGGCAGAGGCACACCATGGCACATACCTATATGGGACAGTAGCAACACCATAGGATGGTGAGGAGGGGGCAGAATTTTTAACTCCCCGCGCCATTTCGTCTAGAAACTGCCCTGCTGTTAAACTGAAGCAAAATATTTAATGTCAACCAGTATTTTTTTTATCATTTTTATCATTGACAGCATTTTTGGGGGGTCAGGTCATTCTTCCACTTGAAGTGGGGGTCCTCCTTTTCAAACACCGGCCTCGCATGTAGCTTTCTCTGTCTTTTGTAGACATTCCCTGCTAACAGAGTAATAATGATTGTAAGTATTGTTTTTTTACAGATCAATACAATAAAATGAAAAAGAAAAGAAAAAAACAGTCACAGTCTATAATATGAGTCCATAGGTTAGGTTACATGCATACATCAAAATACAACTTGCATTCCCCATACTGCTTCCTCTTTCTATAAACCTCAAGATGGGGAAACCCAAGTGTGGGAGAAGCTCAATGCATGCCAACACCTGTCAAGCTAGTACAATGAAACCATCCAGAATTAATAAAAGGAGAGGGTGTAGAGAGTGAAAGGAAGAAAAAAAAAGGGGGGGGGGGCACATTGAGCCTATTGACCTTGGGAGGGGGGTCAGCCCTCCTATTGAGCCTAAGTGTTGAGCTGCATTCATGTCCTTTTGCATCTCTCAACCCGCTAACAGCAAGTCGCCCAGCTTACCTCATCCTTTAGGCCTCAGCTTCCCTTCAGCTCCTTATAATGAGCAAAATCCTTGGAAATTGGCATTTATAGGAAGTGTTCATATAACTTTAAAGCTTATGCTCCAGTGAAAAGGAACTCCTCCATCTCGACCACATGCTGTATACGTCTTTTATGGGACCCAGCCCGAAAGCCATATGAAAAGTGGCCTCTTACTAAACCCGATTTGACTTACATTGATGTAGTGTTATGTTCAGTACAAGGCTTCATTGGTTCTTTTACTAGTCTTTTATACCAGCAACACAGGAGTAGCACAAGAATATTTGGAAAGTCATAGAGTAGTTGCCAATAAGGAAGGGGTGGGTCTAAGAGGACCTAGCATTACATGGGCAACAAAATGACTGCAACCCAGCATGTGGCTAGGCTATGGAGGTGCTTACCCATCTTACCCATGACGCGCATAGCTCAGCGGCTCTGAGCGCGCTGATTGGACGAGCGGCCGCGCATGCGTCGTAGGAGGCGGGTGAGGTGAGTTTTAACGGGAGATCTGGGGAGTTTCACATATCTGGGCACCCCAGATCGGGGTGCCCCAGGGAAGAGGACCAAAACCCAGGATAGTCCACTTTAAGTGTGTTTTATCCCCAAGGTATACCTGTATTGAATATAAACCATGTTTGAAAGTGGAGTGCAGTCTTAGTACACATATTTATTCATGGTAACACATAACTTCTTAAAAATTGTTACAACCGCCTTCTAAGTAAAATTAAAGTAACTGAAGTATATACATTGTACCAAAGATACTTCTAGGCTGGGAAACCAGGAGCCCAACTGGTACTACCGCTGAAATACCAGTGTATGGGTTAGCCAGGAACACGCTTATCAAAAGTAGCAACTTGAGTGGTTATCTAATGTTACAAAGTATTTTGTTGCTATAGTTTTCAGAAATCATTTCAATGATAAAAAGAAAAATCATAGCAGTTCCATACATGTAGTTGAGGTTCCATAAAACATATTTAGCCCTGGCCAGGAATAAAATCACAGCTATGACTAATTGGAGTCTGCATAAGTAAATCAGTGTTTTTGACCACTTACATTTTGAACTTGCAGTTTTGGTGCATAATTATGGTTTTATTGGTGCTAATGCATTTTTTAAATGTTTTTTTCTTATATGGTTGTATCTATTACTGGTACTTTTTAAAACAATGCAAGTCGGCAAACTACCCCTATTTCAACAACAGTTTGAGTTTGGCTAATGTCTAGCCGTACATATAAATATATATACTGGATGGCGGAGGGAGGGGTCACTTATACACCTGGCATCAAGAAACATCTACCCAGGCCTGTTTCTTTTATTTTAATGGAACAAAGAGGAAATCAGGACTGACAGGTTCTGTCACCGCTGATACACTAAACCTGTTGCCCCTCGATTTTATTCCTGCCAGGAGAGGAAACCACAAGCATGGTGGGAGTTTTATTCAGTTTGGGTGTAAAAGTGACTCCTCCTGTCATTAAATATGTTTATATGAATTCTTAATATTACACAATTTTGCAATATTGCTTCTTTAAAGTGGACCAAAAGCCGACTGATTCCCTCCCCCTGGGCATCCAGAATCAGTTTGCCCTGCTTTGTGAAACCCCCCAGATCGCCCAAAAACTCACCTTCTTTCCCGATCCAGCGACGCGGCGCATCCGCTGTCGCTCTAGCAGGGCACGTGCCCGGGCCAGGCATTTGTGAATGGACACGCTCCCTGTTAGAGTGTAGTGGGGGATGCGGCCAACAGCGTGCTCAGATCTGTTATTAGACGAACTCCTGGACAAAGGGGCTCGCACAGATCCGAGCGCGCTGATTGGACGAGCAGCCGAGCATGCACCGTAGGACCAGGAAGAGGTGAGTTTGTTTGGGCAACCTGGGGGGTTTCACACAGCGGGTGCAAGAACTAAAACCCAGATAATCAAAATCCTGGATTTTGGTCGACTTTAATGATATAGCCCAATATTGGTTACAATGTCTATATGAGACCACAAGCATCTTCCCTCCCCTGTCAGCTTTTCTCCTCTTTCATACGCTTAACAGTATGTAGACCATTATATCAGGCTTTTATATCAGCCAACAATGGACAATCCTGTTTCAGACATAGTAAGCAACTCTCAGTTCTTCTTGCCGTCTGTCTGCTGACTCTGGAGCCCACTTGAGACACTTTCTGCTTGTTATAAAGTATCTCCTTATCACTTAGAGGGTTACAAGAGTTCAGATCAAGAAGTTTCGCTTGGCTGCATTTCCTGTTTGATTTTACATAGCATGTCTGAAGCTTTCTAGAAGCCATAAGTTACTATAAAATGAAGGGCTGCATCCAATCCACAGATCTATTGTATCTATTTCCCTCTTTAATATGTGTTGTTGCCTTGAATGATTTTAAGATGTGACACTTTTGTCCCCCCAGTTCCGTGAAAATGTGAAAGACCTGATGCCCAAGCTTCCCTCCTTCAGCCAAGATGACCAATTTTTGCTGCGCTGGCTCCGAGGTGAGACTAAATTAGTTAATCGGTCAAATTATAATGGTAATCATTTTAATAGGGTGCCTGGTTGGTAAATTACCTTTATTGCCATTTCATAACTTTTTTGCATGAATCAAAGAACTTTATCCCCTGAAGTACTGGTATTATAAAAAAAGAAGATAACTGATTACCTATTTCGTTTTCATTGTTATAAAAGGTTTTTATTTTAATGATAACTATTTGGCATGCTGATTTACCGCTATTGCAGTCATTTGTGTCATGATAACAAGCACTCATATCTAATATCACATATGATAGTGGGGGATCTCACGCCTAGTACCAACAGTCTGCTGATTAAAAACATTCTCAAATTACTAAATTAAACATTGATTAAATATATCTATGGGGTTTGGTAAAAGTACACATATTATAATTAAAGATAAGCATTATATTTTTTTATTCACATCAAACATGATATAATTTGCTGCTTCTCTCTTTATTGCTTTATAACATTTGGGAATGAAATGAAGTCAGTGGCTGTGGTAAGATTGGCAATGAGGTGCACAATCAATGCCCATGCATGGAAGTGGGTTTAATGTGGTAGTAGTTCTAATGGGCGTGTGTCAAAATATTCTGAACATGTAGTCTAAAAGGCATGTGTGGAAATGTTCTCGCTGCAAAAGTAGTTTATGTTGATGCGTGGAAACCTGCGCATGCGACCCCTGTAGTTGCTGGCGCTAGCTGGACATGTGACTGTTCATGTGCATAGGACTATAGATAGGAAGTTTTAGTGCCATAATGGTGCTAGAAGATCACTTGCAATTACTATAAGCCATGTCCGGTTGAGTTTTGTTCCTGTGATACCTGGATTTAGATCCTGTCTGGACCTTGACAACACACCTTTGTCAACTGGTCTCTGACTTTACGTCTGAATCTTGATTATGCACCTTTGTCTCCTATGTGTCTTTGCTGTCTGTCCCTTGACCTTGGCCTGTTACCCTACAAGCTCCGCTCGCCTTCTACCACCAAAAATATACCTTGGCAGTGTCCGTCCTTTCCATGCAGCTCAGCAAACCATTCCTTGGTTGCACAAGTTGGACCTTTTCTGCAGCCCAGCCTGTCCTTCCTTGCAAGAGGGGGTCCGGTGTAGACAGGGGTTAGACTTAGACTCCAGGCCTAGGGTCCAGTGGTGAGGTGAATCTGCTAATCTCCACCATTAAAGTTTACCCGCCATTGTGTGAGCAGTGCAGATATGTTTCTCAAATTATATACCGGTAAATATATATGGATTGCACACATCACTGGTCAAGCTGCACTGGAAATTCTTTTATGATGGTATAATTCACAGTATAATAAAATAAATGATGTTTCTCAAATTGATGATAAGCTCTTTTGAGGGACAGTGAATTTAAAGGGCTCCCTTATGGCTTCTGCAACAGCCGCATCCCTGCTCGCTTCTGTGCCCAGCCAGATAAGCTGGACGCTGGGGGGGGGGGTGCACTCTCCACGGGGAAAGGGAGGATGCGCCTCAAAGCAATGGCCAAGCATTACTATGTAAGGTTTGAAGTGCTGATTGGACAAGCAGTCGCGCATGTGCCATGGGAACAGCTGAAAGGTCAGTTGAATTGCGGTCTAGGAGGTTTCAGACAGCAGGGGATCCCAAATCTGGATGCCCCCAGGGCAGGGACCATTCACCAGGATACAATTAGATTTCATAGTACTGAAACAGCAGAGGTGAATAGGGCTTAATTTCTGTACATGATGGACAAATCTGATGAACAAGGTGCACAAGCAACAATGATTGGACCCCCTGACTTCAAGGGCCCCTGATGAGGTTGCTCCCTCTGCACCCCTGTAGCTATGCCTGTGTATATGCTGATGTGAGTGAGTCTGACAATTATACTGGGTTTGCAGCTTATCTGCATTTGTACAATGGAAATGATGGAGATTTTACTCTGTTAAAGTAGTGGATGTTAAAGTAAGATGATGGGTGAGTTCAGTGACTAAAATACTTTGGGCACACTAGATTAAATACTTTTCGTGGCCCACCAGAGGAAATCATTCTTGGAGCCCATCTGAGGAAATCATTCTTGAAGCACCACAGAGGAATTCATTCTTGAGCCTGCTAGAGGAAATTATTCTTTGAGCCTTCTAGAAGAAAACGTTCAAGGGTCCCACCAGAGGAAATAATTTTTGGGCACACCAGCGAAAATAATTATTAAGGTTCCCAAGAGGAAATCATGTTTGAGGCCCACCAGAGGAAATCATGTTTGAGGCCCACCAGAGGAAATCATGTTTGAGGCCCACCAGAGGAAATCATGTTTGAGGCCCACCAGAGGAAATCATGTTTGAGGCCCACCAGAGGAAATCATGTTTGAGGCCCACCAGAGGAAATCATCCTTGGGCCCATTATAGGAAATTATTGTTAGGGTTCACAAGAAGAAATCATGTTTGAGGCCCACCAGAGACAATCATGTTTGATGCCCATCAGAAGAAGTCATACTTGTGCCCACCAGAGGAATCATTCTTGAGCCCACCAGAGGAAATAATTTGAGGGCACACTAGAGGGAATCATTCTTGAGCCCACCAGAGGAAATCATTTGTGGGCACACCAGAGGGAATCATTCTTGGGCACACCAGAGGAAATCATCTCGGGCCCATTAGAAGAAATAATTCCTGGGCCCATTGGAGGAAATAATTATTAGGGTTCACAAGAGGAAATCATTTTTGGGGCCCCACCCACCCCCAGCTACTGTATATAGAAATAATGCAAGACCACTGTCAAAGTGAATCACAACCTGGGCTTTTCACTATCCATGGTTTTGGTCCATCCCCCTGAGGCATCCTGATTTGGGCTGCCCCACTGCATGAAAGACCAAGACCAGATATGATACACTAATTACTATTTGACTATGAAACAGAAATAGCAAGACCCCGGGCCTCTGCTCTAATCCCAAACATTTGTTTAAGAATATGTGTGACTTCCTTTCCTTTTAATATCACATATACAAACAGTTTGTGTATCAGCTGCAGCAAACTTTCCTGATCATGAGTTTGTTGGCCTGTGGGAGGTAAGCAAAGATGAAGCTGACTCATTTTTTGAAACAGGGCTTTAATGTGTGTACATTTCTACGCATGCAAATGTTTTGCCTTACTAAAAGTCACAAAATATCTAAGTATACATTATTTATATCTATTTATACATTATTTTACATAAGCAATGTTAATAGAGGTTATCCTAGTAATGTATAATATATACCAAAAAGGCATCTGTTCCACCAAACCTATAGAGATAAAGGATGTCATTGTACATACTGGATTGGAGACTAGAGCTGAAATGCATAATATGGCTGCACAGTTACTCTATATAGTTGAAATTTTAATTATCTAATACACACAATAAACATTTGGGAACATTTTTTCCAGTTTTCCCTACTAGAACTTACCTATAGTTATTTAAGACTCTGTATT
Source organism: Gastrophryne carolinensis (assembly GCA_027917425.1). Lineage (NCBI taxonomy): Eukaryota > Metazoa > Chordata > Amphibia > Anura > Microhylidae > Gastrophryne > Gastrophryne carolinensis. Next base: position 437,215,257 of record CM051234.1, on the reverse strand, counting down.
GTTGGTCTGTTTACATACAAAGGGTGTTATGCAAAACCTACTATTATCAGTGGCTCAGTGTTCCATGATGGTTGGTTTTAAAAGGGGTTAAGGATTATGGATTATGTAATGTAATATCCACATAATCACTGTCTAATCTCCTCCTTATTTCTATGTCTGTTTTCCAGCCCGAAGCTTTAACCTGCAGAAATCTGAGAGTATGCTCCGAAAGGTGAGGACTTTAAACCTATTGGAAAATAGATATGTGGAACCTTTAACCCCTTTATAAAAAGCGCAGTGTTATTACAAGCTCCCACTGTTTCCGTGATGTATATACTCTCATTATTTGTTTGGAACACTGTGAAGACATCGGTGACCATGTCCAAACAAAGTCCAATATTGGAGAAATAGGTGCACAACATGTCCCTATAGTACATGGACAGCATAGCGAGAATGTTCTACAACTGTACAGGTTCTAATGCTCTATCGGTGGCCATTCACATTGCTGCCCAATTATCCAACACTGTTATTCATAACAGTATTGAGTTAGAATTGCCCTGCAGTTCCTGTCTGCTCAATCCCATCATCAGCTGGAAACAGGCAAGTTTACTCATGATAGGGCCTCAATTCAATATTGAACAACAATTCAATATATAACGAAGTACCATTGGTTTCTATTGTCTTCCTAGCTGGTGATTCAGCAACAGTGATATTCTCAGGCTTTTTCTCATAAAGTGATTTTTTTTTACTACTATACACATTTTTTTTATTTCTTATTGGATCCAGACCATAGACTGTGAAGGGGTGGTTTGTCTTCTAGTGATGAAGGCACTGTTGGTAGTAGATCAGAGTGTCCAAAAAATGACAAATCTGATATAGGACACTTCCTATATTCCTTGGAATGTTCTCATCAGGACCAGATTTTATTATGCATTATTCTAGATGTTATTAAATCTGCCATGATAAGCACACAACATACAAATACAAAATACATTTCATAAGCCTATGCAATTTGAGGCATCCGGGATAGAACCCTCAAATGTTTAGGTCAGGCCTTCAGTATGAGGCGTTATAAGTAATAGACGTCTACTCAAAACTGATTCAAGGTTCTTTAACATCACCTCCCCCGCAACATCAATTTGCTGTCCAGTTAGGGTAACAGGTAGCCCCCAAATTGGACAAAATATTACCCCCTTGGGGGCAGATGCAACTGGTCCCCTAGTCCATATTACCTGCTTCAGCTGAGACCAATATATGGGTGTGGATTCTGGTTTACAGGGGCTCTAACTAACCTACTCCCTTATGCCATCCTGTTTACCTTGCATTAGAGCCAGACCTTTCTAGTTGTGTTACATCTCATGGGGGGGGGGGGGGGGGGGCAGAAGAGTTGCTGCACATACACCACCAACAGGAGGTGAGGTGCAGAGTGCAACAGTGTGACCTGACTTTACCTGGCACCTGTGGGCCACACTGCTTTGAGAGCAGTTGAACTGGATATAGCCACCAGGACACAGCCCACCTCACCCGAAGCGGGTACTGAATATTTGTTTTTCCTCTTCTAACACCGTGCTATAGTCGGGGAGGCCGATTCATTAATAGCGCCAGGTAGCGACAGATGAGCGACTGTAGCGTGATTTTTTCAGCGCCAGCCAGTATTCGCTGTGCTTGGCCGGCGTTAGCTTGATGACAGCGACTCAGTCGGTGTGCGGTAATGTTGAATACGGGCTTAGGGGTCGCTGTTTCACAGGTTCAGCGTTGTATGTGAGCGCCTGACAACGAATGGCCAGAGCGAACGGCTAGCTTCATATTCATTAACAAATCACGCTCCGAATTTGCTGGCGCTGTCCATTCCTTGTTTAAACCCCAGAGCGCTGGCGGCGATGGGTATTAACTGGTTTTTAACCCCTAAACAACCATATTTTTTGAATGTAACATTATACATGTTTTTAGATTCATGAATACATTAATCTCAGACCTGTTAGATCAATTCTGCACAAATTTTTTTTAACATTTTTTTTTACTTAAAAATAAATCCTAACATTGCAGAAGTGGTCTCCGAATTTTTGACATTAAAAAAAAAAAAAAAAAAAAAATTAATACCAATTAATTATGATTATTTATAGATTGCTCCATTGAAATGCATTGGACATCGCCAGGGAGTGACAGCTCATACCTGGCGCTGTGAGGGAATTTGCAGCGGCGCTGTTCGGTCCAGGCGGCTTCATGATGAATGCCGCGCTAGCCGTCTCTCTCGCCGGCGCTAGCCTCATTTTGCTTGATAAATGCGTCATTGTGACCGCCGCCGGGCGTACTTGAGTTGGTAGTCGCCGTTAGCTGCCGCTACCTGTCGCTCGTCAGACACTACCTGGCGCTATCGCTTGATGAATAAGGGCATTAGTGTCACATATGTAAGGATTGGACATAGCCACCCTGCCACAGTGTCTGCCCCCACAATGCTAAAGCTTTAATTCCATTGCTTTAGACATGACCATATCGACTCCTGCCCATGATCTGTCCCCCAGCAAGTTTTTAATGGGCTGGTCAGAGGCCACTAAAATTATTTTCTTTAAAGTATTTGGGATGTCTTGGATCATTGATTCTAAGCTTTACCGATATCAGCTGAGCCGGAGAACCTTTCCGTACCAAAGGGCAGTAAAATCCCAGGGTAATTTTTGGCCCCAGTCCACTCCTGCCTAAAACATAGCTGCCAGAAGAGTTTAAGTCTGCTTTCAAAGTTAAAGCAGACCTTCACTCTCAATAAGAGTCTATCTTATATGTTTCCCCCACTCTGTACATACAGATTGCCCATATTAAAAATCTTCCTACCTGCATCTATTACATTTTCTGAGACTTAAAACAGCCAAGATGGCAGCCCATGGAGGTGCAGGCTGCCTGCAAACAGGAAGTGTTTTCTGACTGTGCTGCTCTGCATTCTGGGATTGCTGACCTTTTCCCGACCCCCAGTTGTGTTCTGTCTGTGCAAAGCACAGCTATAACCCCGCTCCCCTGCACTTATGACCCCTCTCCTCAGTATGTTATGCTACTGAGCCAAGATGGCGGCACCCGTATCTTACAGTGCTGAACAGAGTTGCAGCCCGGTGGGGAAAAGAATAAAAAGTGATTAAAAACTTTAAATATATTCATTTTAGATGCTGGGGAATAGTTTTTTAAGGCTTTTCATTAAATGATGCTGAAGGTCCGGTTTAAGAGTAGAAACTAGATTTTAAAGTGGACCAACAGTCAAAAATGACTTAAACCAGACCAACACAACAAACAGTGCTCATATGCATCCCTCCCCCGGGCAATTTGGATTGCTGCACAAAAAAATTAATTTACCCTTTTCTAACTCCTGCTTTGGTAAATTTAAAAAACAAGATGGCAGCTCATGCATGCACAGGCCAATTGCAAACAAGAAATGTTGCTGGGCTTCCTGTTACTGTGGATTGTCAGTTATGTCTGTTAAATCCAGGCAGTAACATGGCTGAGTTGCTGGGAGAGGAAGCTCCAAAATGGCCGCTACCTTTCTTTTCCAACTGTGCCAGGCTGTTGGTCCGGTTTAAGTTTTGTTATTGTTCTTCTGGCCATATATGGTATATCGCTATAGTGTAATATGTTGCCTTTGTGCCTGTGCTACTGAAAGTGATTTTTTAACCTAAAATATTTAACTCTTTGTTCAGCATGTGGAATTTCGAAAGCATATGGATTCAGACAATGTCCTGGAAAAATGGCAGCCTCCAGAGGTAAGTGTTGTCTACAGAATTCTGGTCACCTCACTGTCTGGCCGGGATACTGGAAATACCAAAACAGATATGGCTGATAGATATTGGTGGTGTAAGTTGGCTGATAGATATTGGTGGTGTAAGTGCAGGTTAGTGTCACTGTCCCCCCAACATCACTGGACACGTGTGACATGTCTGACTGTATAGAGTTCCCATAGACCACATCATGTTAGACAGAAACAGTAAACATCTTTCTAAAGATGTTTGTACTTGTTTAAAGGAGCAGTATCGCGAAATTTGCATTAAAAAAGATAAATAATTAAATAGCCACACAATAGCTTCTAACATGTGTATAAATAATCTGGCGATAGAAAAAGGAAAAAATATCTGCCTTTCTTTTAAATTGTATAATGACAATGGCTCAGTCCATTTGCTGAATAGGGGGATCTGCTGGGTTGTATTTAGTGAGCTGCTTCATTTAGCCCACTGGTCTCCTAGCAACACTTTACCTCAGAGGCTGACACTGTAATCAGTGGTAACGGCTGTGTGTGTGTGAGGTGCTGCTTTTGACCAGGTGACTCAAATGTGTAAAATCTATACAAAATAAACTAAACTGACTGAAAATAACTGAAATTCCTCTTTGAATAACTGTGCAGGAAAATCTAAAGGTATTAAAGTGGAACAAAACCCTGAGTGGCCGACCCTGAAGTCTATAAGACCCGGCCATTGGCCTTGCCCCTTGGGCATTCTAAATCGGGATGCCCCACTGTGTGAAACGACCCCTGGATAACCACAGATCCCCCCATTTTTCTGGCGCGCTCACGCAGATAGTCATTTAGACAGGCCGGGCGGCCAGGAAGGTTACTGCTCAGGCTCCCCATCTGCATGCAAACAGCGCTGATTGGATGAGAGCCCGCGCATGCGCTGTGGGATAGGGAAAGGTACGTTTTCACAGGCGAACTTGGGGATTTCACATATCAGGGCATCCCAAGTCGGGATGCCCCTAGGGGCACAAAACAAAACTCCAGATAGTGAAAATCCTGGGTTGGGCTTTGCTCAAAAAACTCAAATCTGAAAGAAAGATCATATGGAAAAATGTGTTGAGAAAAGAAAGAGAAAATGGTAAAATAAAAGATTCTGCAGCAGAGCCAACATGAAGGGAAAATCAGCTAAATTACTTCTAGAGCTTTTCTCTCTGTTTTAGATATATGAGTTCTGGCCAGGCAATGTTGCAATGTTGTTATCTTATGCTGGACGGCTGCCAGCACTGAACAGCTGATACTTTGTTACATTGTTTCCCCCTCTCCTCAGCGTGGAACAGGCCAGAGTGTCGGGCTCCGACACTCAGCAGACATAAACATGAGCTATTAGTCTCCAGCCGCTCAACACACACATCATTTTTTTCTACATTTGTAATTCTTACTCCAACACTTACCTACATTCAAAGTACCATTTAAATATAAGTCACCAAGAAAAATTTGCGATACTGCTCCTTTAATCATGCTTGTGGTTTAGATATTTTAGGAGATATTGGATTTATTGTGTCATTTTCTCCTGGTTTTTTCTTTTTAAACTCACCTCAAGTGGTTTGAACCACTTGAAAAGTCTTGCTTGTGTTTTAAGGACTATTGCTGGCATCTGTAAAATAGAATAAACAGTGAATATTTTATTGTAAAATGATATATGATAAGAGATTCTAGTGCATTGTTAGATATTATACAGGGAGAAAATCTGTGCTATACATTGGGTTGCAGGGGATAAACAGGGTGTTTTTTTAAAATAATTCATACAATAGTTTTATAGCGCTAATTACACATAAAGCTTTTGGCAACAAAATAAAACTGAAAAATGGTGCATTCTTTTTTTATGCAGAATTAATCTTAATTCCTAAATGTGACAATTTTGTTTAATGTGATTCATTAACTGAGGCCAATTGTCTGGCTTCACTCCAAACCTGCAAATCCTTTTAACTAATCTGCTAGGAAAACCTGCTCTGCTTAGAGATAGGTGTCAGGTTAATCATTATCCTTAAGGGAGGCCACAGATATAAGACATGTCCCAATCTGCTTACAAGTACCCAGAACCCTGCTTACAAGTACCCAGAACTATGCTGTTATGTGAATAATTTGGCTCAGAGTGCTTTGATGGGTCAGTTTAAGAAAAAACATTGATTGACCTGACTGAATTTGTAAAGCTTTTCACAATGCCAAATGAAATATACTGCCTGGCAATTTAACTAACAGGCTGATTCATTACTAGCGCCAGGTAATAGCAGATGAGCGTCTGTACTGTGGTGCTAAGAGTGGTCGCTCTGATCGTCCGTGAGTCGCTATTACAGAGCGCCTCAGTCGCCGTAGTAACATTGGCGGCATTGATGAATTTGATGTGTGAGTCGCTATAACTCCAGTACAGAGCAATATGGGAGCAAACAGTAGCGACTGGTCAGTGTGAGTGACTCAAACCATATTCATCAAAAAAACAGCCCCACACAGTGCTGGCGCTCAAAATTGTGTCGCTGTAGCCTAGTGCGCCAGAAGCTGTGTGATTAAATTATGTTTTTGAGCACATATCCACTAGTAACAAAGCGAAAACACATGGAATTACATTGTCACATTAACACTTCAATACCACAGGAGCATAGATCAGCTGGCTTGCCATGCCTTTGCCTGTGTGGGGACCGCGCTGCGTCCGGTCTGTGCCTCTGCCATTACGGCTGTTGATATTAAAAGCCTGCTCAGGAGTCTCTTAGATGGGGCCCCTGATGATACTTTTAGTGAAGAGTATAGAGCTCTTCTGTGTTGTGAGGAATTTGTTGCATATGTTCTCTCTGCCTTGGATGATACCATTAGAATGTGTGGCGATGGTTGTTGGTGGCGATAAGCCGCTCGGTCTGGCTGCGCCAGTGGGCAGCTGACAACGCTGCTAAGAAGGCTCTCACTGGTTTTCCATTTGGGGAACGTTTGGACTTGTTTGCTAAAGGAGGCAACCCCTTTCGGGGTTCAGGTGCCTTTCTTCCCTCCTTCGGGGGTTCCAGAATTGTCGGGGAGCTTCCTTTGCTGAAGTGTCAGTCTCCTCGCCTTTCCTGCCCTTTAAGGCATTGTGAGCGCGCCATACCACGGACTGCATGCAGCAGCAGACATGCTCGGCTGCATGGTTTTAACAGAGCAGGCTCTTCTTCTGTCGCATGCTCCACAGTGACACCTGCTGTTCAGCCCATTGGAAGTGCACAAGGCCTAGAGTGTAAGCTCTTGGACTTGATTTCACTTCCTGGTGTCCTGAGTTTGAATGGACACAAAGTGACTTCACCAGACTCTGGCACATCCCTCCCTCTGCTGATTGATAGCCCTATTTAAGAGGACAGCTGGCCTACAGCCAATGCTGTGTTATCAGCTTACTTCCTGGACCTTGTTTCCCTGATTCCTGAATACCTGATTGAATACCTGGATTTATACACGGACAGATAACCTGATTTTTGACGCGGATTGCTTATGGACTTTGCCTGTTTTCTGCCTGCCTCTGACCCCGGATTCACCCTTGGACTCTGCTCAGACTTTTTATTTGCTCTTTGGAGTTTTTTCTGCTTCACTTCGCCCCATACCTGGAGTTCAGCTCAGCTCTCCCCATGATTGTAGCCAGGAGGCCTGACAGTATAACACAGCCATAACATGAGCTTCGGTGGGGAACCCTGTCAATTTTATAATTTGATGCAGCAAGTCTTTTCCCTCTGTGCAGCCGTCCAGGGCTTACAGGGAGGCTTTACTCAGCTTGTGGATCGGCTAAATCAACTCACGCCCCCGACAGTATCTTCTGCTACAGCTGTTCCTACCACACAGGGTGCAGATTCCGGGGTCACCCCTGAACCCCAAGTTCCTTTCCCGGAATTTTTCTCAGGAAATCGCCAGAAGTTTCGTGCTTTTAGGAACAGTTGTCAGTTATTATTTTCTCTGCAACCACGAACCTATGCTGCTGAGGAAGTCCGGGTCAGAATTGTTATTTCCCTTCTGCAAGGGCCTCCCCAAACATGGGCCCATTGTCTTCTGGAGCAAAATCATCCTTGTCTGGCCTCTGTTGAGGCAGCTCTCCGTAATTTGCGACAGGGTCGCCATCCAGTTGAGGAGTATGTTGCCGATTTTCATTGCTGGAGTTTTGACACCCAGTGGAATGAGCCAGCTTTAAAACATCAGTTTCTTTTAGGTCTTTCTGAACTGATTAAGGATGAACTGGCCCACTTCGACACTCCTGAAACTTTAAATGAACTTATTCTTGCAGCCATTCAGGTGGATCGCCGGCTGCGGGAACGCCGTGAAGAGCGTTCAGCCCTAGCCCAATGGTTTGCTCCACGGTCCTCGCCTGCATCACCTGACTCTCCGCAGACCGATTTGGGGGTTATCAAGCCCATGCAACTGGGAACCATCCGGGCTGCTTTGTCCCAAGAGGAAAGACTGCGCTGGAGGCGGCTAAACCTTTGCATGTACTGCGGGAACCCCGGACACTTTCGGGTTAATTGTCCCACCAGACCCGCAGCTATGAAGAGATCAACACCTCTTGTTAAGAGCACACCACTTCCTGTGCCTGGTTCTCACCTCTCTGTGCTTCTTAGTTTACAACTTCTCGGAGGAAGGGTTGAGACCAGGGCCATGATTGACTCCGGGGCCTGCAGCTGTTTCATGGACTTAGAATTCGCACACACTCACAATATTCCATGTGAAGTTCGGCCTACCCCTCTGCTTCTCACTTTGGCCGACGGATCTACCGTCAAGTCCGGACTGGTGTCCCATAGAACTAAATCGCTTGGCTGCTCTACTCCTAATGGACACTCAGAATTAATACACTTTGATTTAATGCACTCTCCTTTGTACCCTATTATTTTGGGTTTCCCGTGGCTCTCTATACATAACCCCGTCATCGACTGGTCTTCCGGTTCAGTTTCTTTGTTCTCTCCCTATTGCAACCAATTTTGCAGACAGCAGGAGAGTAACCTCTCTGTAGTAACCCTTAATCCACCGGATTCCCTTCCGCCTGTGTATCTAGAGTTACAGGATGTGTTTGACAAAAAAGGTGCAGACCAGCTACCTCCTCACCGCTCTTATGACTGTCCAATAGACCTTCTACCTGGGTCGGCCATCCCTTTTGGACGTATTTATCCGTTGTCTGAAGCCGAGTTACAGACTCTCCGTGAATATATTGATGAAAACCTGGCTAAGGGTTTTATTAGACATTCCACTTCGCCTGCAGGAGCAGGGATATTCTTTGTGGAGAAGAAGGATGGGTCTCTGAGACCCTGTATAGATTACCGTGCCCTCAATCAAATTACAGTCAAGAACCGATACCCTTTGCCCTTGATTTCTGAACTCTTCCAGCGTTTGGGGTCCTCTTGGTTCTTTACCAAGTTGGACTTGAGGGGAGCCTACAACTTAATTCGGATCCGTCGGGGTGACGAATGGAAGACGGCCTTCCGCACACGATATGGTCACTTTGAATACCTGGTCATGCCGTTCGGACTCTGTAATGCCCCTGCAACATTCCAGCACTTTGTAAATGACGTGTTCCGGGATTATCTTGATATTTTCATCATCATCTACCTGGACGATATACTAATCTTCTCTTCCTCCCTCCCGGAACATCGGGAACATGTCCGTCGTGTCCTTCTGCGTCTTCGAGAGCATCAATTATAAGCCAAACTGGAGAAATGTCAGTTTGAACAACCTTCTATTCAGTTCCTGGGGTTACTTATCACCAGTACCGGCATTGTGATGGATCCTGAGAAGGTGGCTGCCGTCTTGGACTGGCCACAACCTATGAATCGCAAGGAAGTACAGCGTTTCATTGGCTTTGCCAACTTTTACAGACGTTTTTATTAAAGATTTCTCACAGATAGTCCGCCCTATCACCGATCTCACCCGTAAGAATACTCCATTTGTCTGGTCTGAAGCTGCTGAGGAGGCCTTCTCTCATCTCAAGGAGCGTTTCACTTCTGCCCCTATCTTGAGACATGCCGACCCCGAGCTCCCTTTTGTACTTGAAGTAGATGCCTCCGTCAATGCTGTAGGAGCAGTACTCTCTCAACGAGAATCTGAGCAAGGAGAACTCCATCTCGTAGCCTTCTTTTCCAGAAAACTGTCTTTAGCAGAGCAAAACTATGATGTTTGTGACCGAGAACTAGTGACCACCTTGCCTGACGTGGCCGGAGTCTCTTTGCAGACCGAAGGTACTCCAGGTTCTTGTGGTCCGTGAGGATCAAAATTGGATGTCTGGCAGCTTCCAATAGATAACGCCATTCCTCCAGGGCAAGTTTGATAGCAAGAAGTTCTCGGTCACAAACATCATAGTTTTGCTCTGCTAAAGACAGTTTTCTGGAAAAGAAGGCTACGAGATGGAGTTCTCCTTGCTCAGATTCTCGTTGAGAGAGTACTGCTCCTACAGCATTGACGGAGGCATCTACTTCAAGTACAAAAGGGAGCTCGGGGTCGGCATGTCTCAAGATAGGGGCAGAAGTGAAACGCTCCTTTTCCAGATTCTCTTTTCATATTTCTTTTTTTTTTTTTTTTTTTCCATACTCATGTTTATTGAGAAAAGAAATTTTTATCAACATTTTACATCTTGTGATCATACAAAAATACAGATAAAGATACAAACATACATAGAACACATTTGTTTACATGGTTGGAGGGGGGGGGAGGGGAGGTCGCACCCCCCGCAGTACATATAATATGTAGGGGACAAATGCCATATCAACACAGGGCAATCAGGTACAGAGGTTAAGTTCAGAGTTGCTCGTATTGTACAGTTTTCAAATATAATAGGGTACTCGTGGGAACAGCCCATAACACCAGATGCCGGTGTCCTAGCCGACTGCTCCGACTTAGACGTTGAGAAGTCATTGGCCTAGCATTAGGGGAAATGTAAACTCTTCCGCCTCCAGCCCAAGTGCATCGGTCCCATGCGCCATATGTAGGATCTATGAGTCAGGCAGAGCCGTCCACCTCCCCCAGAGATCCCCCCCCCCCCCCACAACCCCCAAAACGTGACAGATAACAAACCAGAACAGACAACTTGACAAACACAAAACTACAAAAACAAGGGGAGGAGAGGGGTGAAAAAGATAGACAAGAAGGACCAGATCAGGAGATATGGGAAGGGAAGGAGGGGGGGGGGAGGACGGTAATAGGGATATGGGGGAGCAGTGAAAGCAATAAGAGGGGGACGAATGGGTATATTGGTAAAAGGGGGGGGCAAAGAGGAAAGAGAGGGGGCGGGAAGGGGAGGGGGAGGGGGGGGAAGGGGAGGGAGAGATGGTGCCCACCAGGCCACCATCCAATCACAGTATTCCAACGACCGTATGCCCCACGTGCACCCTCCCATGCCCAGCCCCCGGCCAGCCCCACCCTACAGCCAGGATATCCAACCGAGCAACCGATCAAGAGGGGAGTTCTCCTTTGTATTCATCCGAGTCTTTAAACACTTGCCAGATCGTCCAGACTTTCCTAAATTCGCCTCAACATTGTCTCCTTCTGCCCCTGAACCGGCAAGTTATAGAGATTTGAATAATATGTTTTAAACGCCTCAGCGATGGCTTTATTGCGCTGCTGAAGTACCCCCGCGGAGTCCCTAATACCACTTACAGGGGTCTTGGCATGTAACGGGTTCAGGGCCCTGGCCAACAAGCGGCCCGGCTTATTACCTTGCTCATAGAAAAGTCCACTTCTGAAAGTGAATGCCCGCCCCGCCGCCACCGACAACGCCTCCTTCAGATCTTTCCTCGCTTCAATCAGTTCTGTCAAGCATTGCTCTTGCAGGGATTGTTTATGTTTTGCCTCCAGCCTTGCTATTCTAGCCAATAGACCCTCCATCTTTGCTAACCTCTCCCTCTTTAACCTGGAGCTCTCCTGAATCAAAATCCCCCTCATGGTACATTTGTGTGCTTCCCAGACTATCATTGGATCCATATCTGTTTGATTCTCTCTGAAATACAACTTAATCCGTGTTTTCAGCCTCTCTACCGCCCTAACGTCTTTTAGGATGCCCGGGTTCATCTTCCAGTTCCATTCTTTCTGATGAGCTGAGCGCAGTGACAGACGAAGCAGCACAGGAGCGTGATCAGTAAAAGTTATGTTACCAATCTCCACTGCCTCTACCTTCTCCAAGTCTCTCTGGGAGAGGAAAATGTAATCTATTCTAGAATATTTGGAGTGAGTGTTGGAGTAAAATGTGAAGTCTTTTCCTTGGGGATGCAGGAGTCTCCAGGTATCAACCACTTGAACCTGTTGCAGGGCTTTTTTGATCTGTTTCAGTGCTCGGTAGGTGATGATGGATTTCGCATCCGAGGTGTCTATCAATGGGTTTAGGGCACAATTGAGGTCCCCCCCCATGAGGAGCATCCCCTCTTGAAATGTCTTCAGCTTGTTGATAACACTGGAGAGGAAGTGACTCTGGGATCTATTCGGGGCATAGACATTAGCTAATGTGATCGGAAGCCCATCTGCCAACTTGCCTTTTACAAATAGGAACCTACCTTCCTTATCCACAAGCTCCTCTGTCAGATGGAATGACAGGCTCCTATCAATGAGAATGGAGACCCCTTTAGTCTTAGAGAGTGGGGAGGGGGCTAGGCGGTGCGTGGTATAGTTTTTATTACCAAGATAAGGGACTTTCTCTGCTTGAAAATGAGTCTCTTGCAACAATGCTATGTGCACTTTTTTGTATTTTTTAAGCTCTCTCAGTAGTGCATGGCGCTTCTCCGGCGAGTTTAAACCTCTTACGTTGATTGACATAACATTTATCTTCATGATTTGGGTTATGCAGGCCCGGTCTAGGGGGCGCACCGAGGAACAAAGATCAAGAGTCGCGGAATGGACCAAAAACTCTATACTCTAAGCCCACCCCCCCTCTCCCCCAGGATGGAAGTGAGATAGAACAGACAAGAGAGAGTGGGTACAGAGAGTAAGAAAGAAAGAAAAAAGAAAGAAAAAAAAAGAACCTAAAGGACCACACGAGAGAACAAGACACCAAACAAAGAGAGGGGACAAACACAAAACAAGATAATAAACCGTGGAATCAGATAAGAGGGGACTAACCTAATAGACCCTCACCGGTTGGTATAAGATTGTAGTGACACTCCGCCACGAATGCAACTATCGTGAAGGAGTGTAAGCCACCACAGCCGTGGGGCTTCTATGGTTCCACATAAAAAGGAACTTTAAATGAAAAAATTCCTAGATTATAAGGAGCATGAAAGGTTGGCAAGACACCTGCATCGGGTGTGTCTTAAAACAAAAGAGAAACAACTTGCAGTATAAGCCAACAGAGAGAAAAACCTCCCTCATTAATGCGATGTGAAATTCCCACCTCCAAGCTCGTATATACAGAATGGGCCAATCTTAATAGGTCATGCTACGTGCCTCCTCCACCCCTCCTCCCACACCCCAAACATCGCCGAATGCACGCAAGCATACCCTCAGTGGCCCCCGCCCCAGCACCCCGGGATCTCCCCATCTTGTGAACCGTGGGCCGGACTCTTACGAGGCTATCTCATAGTTGAAAGTTGAAATCATGAAAAATCAATACCGCCAGCCCATCAGCAGCCTGCACCCTTACGGGCCCCAGGGTTGCGATATAACTGGATGGCAGAACTTTCTACGGAGCAGCCATGCCTGTAGGCATTCCCTGAATATGGGTCACCTCACCCTAGGTTAGTAACAGGGCCAATACCTATTATAGGACTGTGCCTTCTTATTCAACCGTTAACCGCAGAGGTAAACAGACAGGAAGAACTTAGTTATCAGAGCATGTATATCTGCTATCTCATAGTTGAAAGCTGAAATCATCAAAAATCGTTACCGCCAGCCCATCAGCAGCCTGCCCCCTTACGGGCCCCAGAGTTGCGATATGACTGGATGGCAGAACCTTCTACAGAGCGGCCATGCCTATAAGTGTTTCCTGAGTATGGGTCACCTCCCCCAGGCTAGCCACAGGGCCATTCCTTATTATAGTACTGTGCATTCCTATTCAACCTTTAACAGCAGAGATAAGCAGACTCTTACGTGGCTAACTCATAGTTGAAAGTTGGAATCATCAAAATTCGATACCGCCAGCCCATCAGCAGCCTGCACCCTTACGGGCCCCAGGGTTGCGATATAACTGGATGGCAGAACTTTCTACAGAGCAGCCAAGCCTGTAGGCGTTCCTGAATATGGGTCACCTCCCCCCAGGCCAACAGCCGGGCCATTCCCTATTAAAGTACTGTGCATTCCTGTTCAACCTTTAACAGCAGAGATAAACAGACAGTAAAAACTTAGTTAACAGAGCATGCATATCTGCTATCTCATAGTTGAAAGTTGAATTCATCAAAACTCGATACCGCCATCCCATCAGCAGCCTGCACCCTTACAGGCCTCAGGGTTGCGATATAACTGGATGGCAGAACTTTCTACAGGGGTCACCTCCCCCCAGGCTAGCAACAGGGCCATTCATTATTATAGTACTGTGCATTCCTATTCAACCTTTAACAGCAGAGATAACCAGACAGTAAAAACTTAACTATCAAAGCATGCATGTCTGAGAACCATTGTGAGCATGACACACAACAATCAGAACGCAACTAGATTTCGTGAGTACCCCTCCTCCGGCAGCGCCCGCCCCGCAAGGAGCGGAGCGGGTATAGATAAACCCGAGGGGGGGAACCCACTCCAAAATGACAACATCCGGGGATTCTCTTTGGTATAGGAAAAAGGGGCCATGGATATTACTAATACGCTGTAGAAGCGCGCATAAAAGACAAGTATGCAAGCAACAGATGTATAATAAACAGAACCAAAACTTCTCACGTGAATACAGCTCAAAGCAGTCCCGGTCGGAGCAGCATTAGCTTGGCAGAGCTGCTAGTCGTGATAGCTGGAAAGAAATGCAGGGAGTGCCAGGCGCTAAAGTTAAGCTTGAGGTATTAACGGCCAAACCCTACCAAGGCACTGCAGTGTAATACAAAGCGGTCTTCAAGCGCTCACATCTTGGGCGACGTCCCTTGCGGTCCGCCATGCTGGGGGGAGCGGGGTGTTCCAGGCAGGGCAAAGAGCCTCCCCAAGTCCGGGATAGCAAAGTCCCCAAACCAATCTGGGAGGGAGAGCGAGGGCAAGTGTAATAAATCACAGAACGCAGCTAAGTCCTCCGGAGTCCGAAGGATTCCCGTTCTCCCGTTCTTGGAGGCGGATAGCGCAAAGGGGAACCGCCATCTGTATGGGATCCCCTTTTCCCGAAGGAGCGAGGTGAGGGGCCTAAGGGCTCTGCGATGCTGCAACGTAATACCTGACAGGTCCTGGAACAGTTGTATCTCGTAGTTGTTAAACATGATGGAATCTCTGGTCCTCGCTTTGGACAAAGTTTTTTGGACGAAGTTTTGCAGGCAGCAGATTATATCCCTTGGAGAGGCCTCCCCGATGTTCCGAGGGCGAAGCGCTCTATGAGCTCTTACCAAGTCTATTGGCGTCTCAGACGGTCTCTCCAGTAGAGTGTTGAAAATCGAGAGCAAGGCCCCAGAAATCTGATCATGCGCGACTTCCTCAGGGACACCTCGTACCCTAATGTTGCATCGCCGGTTCCTATTATCCAGGTCCTCCAGGTGACGGTGTACGTTAATCATGTATCTGTTGTGAGCAGTGACCACTTCGCTCACCTCCTGGAGAATCCGCCGCGTCCCGCGTTCCTCCTTCTCCACCCTCTCCACCTTTTGGGCCAGCGCCCGCATGTCAGCGCGCAGGTCCGCCACAGCTTCCGTTATGGAGGTTTTAATTTCGCCCGCGAACTTCGCTAGCTCCGTGCGGGTAGGTAGTTGGCTCAGTTGGGAGGTGAGATCAGGGTCTCCCCTGTCAGAGGTCGCAATTCTCTGCCTGTCCGGTGAGCTGTCCGGGGACGGAGACGCCGCCATTTTCGAAGCACGTGAGGCCGCATCCTCCGACCGCTGCACACGGAACATCTCCGGGTAGCTTCTTGAGCCTTGAGAGGGGGTTTGAGGGGCTCTAGATGATCTAGGCAATGTCCCCGACCGGCCAGTCTTGCCCATGATCGCTGTGGGGTGCAAGGTCTGTTGCGAATGGGAGATCTCTCTGCGAGCTAAAGACTCACGCCGCCATCTTCTTCACCGGCCAAGCCACGCCCCCCATCCTCTTTTCATATTTCTTACCGTCCAGGAAACAAAAATACCAAACCTGATGCACTCTCCCGTCTTCATCCTTCTGACCAAGGTCCGGAACCTGTGGAACCCACTATTTTGCAACCGAACCATTTTTTGTTACTTGAATCTGAACTCATTGCTGAGATTCAACGAGCATCCGATTCTATCCCAGAGAACCTACAATCTGAACTATCAGATTTTTGTTCCTGAATCTTTACGTTCCAGGGTTCTGGCCGAATTCCATGATCACCCCTTGGCAGGCCATTTCGGGCTCAAGAAGACGCTACATCTGATTCAACGTCATTTCTGGTGGCCCACCTTAAAGTGGACCAACACCCAGGATTTTGACTATCCTGGGTTTTGGTCCACTTCGGCGGGGCACCCCGATCGGGGGTGCCCCGCTGTGTGAAACCCCCCAGAAACCCCAAAAAACTCACCTCTCAATGCTCCCACGTGAACGCCGCAGCCAATCCCCGCCAACGTCCAGGCGGGGATCAGGAACGTCCAAGCCGCTTCCGCCGCCGCCGCCTCCCGCGCGTCACTCTCGGCGCGCGCGCGCCCCCCGCCGGCCATTCACAGAGGGCGCGGGCGGGAGGCGGCGGAGGCGGCGGCGGATCAGGTAAGATGTTTTGGGGGTTTCTGGGGGCTTTCACCCCGCGGGACATCCCGATCTCGGATGTCCCGCGGGGTGGGAGGTGATCGGCCCGGGAATCTTATAGATTTCCGGGCCGATCACCCCTGGGTGTTGGTCCTCTTTAAGAGCATACTGTATATCACATGTTTCTTCTTGTGGGACGTGTGCCCGGAATAAACACATAACCACCAAACCTGCAGGTCTTCTCATGCCTCTCCCAGTGCCAGAACGTCCCTGGGAACATATTTCTATGGACTTTATTGTAGAACTTCCACCTTCGGACAACAACAACACTATCTTGGTGGTTGTGGACTATTTAACCAAGTTTGCTCATTTTATAGCTCTCCCCAGCCTTCCTTCGGCCTCGAAGTTAGCACAAGTTTTTGAGAAAGAGATTGTTCGTTTACATGGCCTGCCGTCTAAGATTGTGTCTGACCGCGGTTCCCAATTTACTGCCCGGTTCTGGACAGCGCTCTGTAGGTGTTTACGGATCACTTTGGCCCACTCATCGGCCTATCATCCCCAGACCAACGGACAAACTGAACGGGTGAATCAATCACTGGAGCAGTACATACGATGCTACTCCTCGGCCCTGCAGGACAATTGGACACAGTTACTCCCATTAGCTGAACTGGCTTATAATAACTCTGTCCACTCTTCGACCCGCCTCACTCCGTATGCTGCAAATTATGGATTTGATGCCAAGACCTTGCCTGATACCTGCATCCCAGTGAATGTACCGGCAGCTGCAGATTTAGGAGCTCATCTAACTGCCACTCATCAGATGCTCCGAACAACCCTTCGAGCTGCCCAAGAACGTACAAAAGGACAGCAGACACTCATCGGTCTTCAGCTTCAAATTTTGCAGTAGGAGATCAAGTCCTGCTCTCTACCACTCATCTAAGGCTTCATCTTCCCTCTAAGAAGTTGGGTCCTAAGTTTATCGGGCCTTTTAAGATTAAGAGAGCTATTAATGAAGTTGCCTTTGAATTGGAATTACCTAATCGCCTGAAGATACACCCAGTTTTTCACGTGTCCCTTTTAAAGAAAAGAACTTTTAGAGATTCCCAAGATAAACCTCCTGATCCAATTATTGTGGATGGTGAAGAGGAATATGAGGTTGAACAGATCCTGGATTCACGGAAGAGAGGTGCCTCCATTCAGTATCTTGTTCGTTGGAAAGGTTACGGCCCAGAGGAAGATTCCTGGGAGCCATCTAGTAATCTCAATGCTCCACAATTAATCAGAGCTTTTCAGCGAAGACTCTCTAGATCAACCGCCCAGAGGCGTCCTTTAAGGGGGGGGCAATGTCAGTCTCCTCGCCTTTCCTGCCCTTTATCGTGAGCACGCCATACCACGGACTGCATGCAGCAGCAGACATGCTCGGCTGCATGGTTTTAACAGAGCAGGCTCTTCTTCTGTCGCATGCTCCACAGTGACACCTGCTGTTCAGCCCATTGGAAGTGCACAAGGCCTAGAGTGTAAGCTCTTGGACTTGATTTCACTTCCTGGTGTCCTGAGTTTGAATGGACACAAAGTGACTTCACCAGACTCTGGCACATCCCTCCCTGCGCTGATTGATAGCCCTATTTAAGAGGACAGCTGGCCTACAGCCAATGCTGTGTTATCAGCTTACTTCCTGGACCTTGTTTCCCTGATTTCTGAATACCTGATTGAATACCTGGATTTATACACGGACGGATAACCTGATTTTTGACGCGGATTGCTTATGGACTTTGCCTGTTTTCTGCCTGCCTCTGACCCCGGATTCACCCTTGGACTCTGCTCAGACTTTTTAATTGCTCTTTGGAGTTTTTTCTGCTTCACTTCGCCCCATACCTGGAGCCCAGCTCAGCTCTCCCCATGATTGTAGCCAGGAGGCTTGACATGGAGCCCGCAGAGATTTTTGGGGTGGGGGCAGAGGACGTGGCCCTCCTGGGGTCCCAAGTCCTCCCTCAAGCCCCCTCAGGCATGAAGGGGCGCCCTCACCCATCCGTGTGGGGGGATGGATTCGGCTCTTTGCTCATGTCTGGAGGCGTCAGACCGGTGGATTCAGGAGATGGTGTCCTCCGGTTACAAGATTTTGCAACCTGGCCGCCCCCAAGATTCATCAAATGCCGGATGGCTCAAAACCCCCTGTCAGCTCAGGGTCTGTCCTTTGCTTTCCAAGGCCTTCTGGAATTGGGAGTCATCTGCCGGTGCCCTTGTGGGAAAGAGGCAAAGGCTACTATTCCAATCTTTTCACTGTTCTTTTCACTGTTCCCTAGAAAGACGGGTCCATCAGACCCATCCTGGACTTAAAGTGCCTCAACAAATTTGTCAGATTCAGACACTTTCGCATGGAGACTCTGCGCTCCGCTGTGAATTCTCTACGCCCAGGGGACTTCATGACCTCTGGAGACATCAAGGATGCTTACCTTCACATACCTATCTTTCCAGGTCATCAGAGATTCCTCAGGTTCGCTCTGGAGGATCAGCACTAACAATTTGTGGCCTTGCCCTTCGCTCTCACCTCGGCTCCTAGGGTATTCACCAAGGTGCTGGCGGGCATTATGGCTCTGCTGGGAGCTCAGGGCATCCGCATTCTTCCCTACTTGGACGACATGCTTATCACTTCTCAGTCCTTCCAACAGGCAGAGCTGGATACCCAGCGGGTGGTGTCCACACTGGAGTTATTCGGCTGGGTGATCAACTACCCCAAATCTTCCCTGTCTCCTTCCATGATGAAGTCCTTTCTGGGCATGATTCTGGATTCATCTCAGGTCAAGATCTTTCTTCCTCAGCAGAAGGTGGAGAGTCTTCAAGAGCAAGCACAGCTCCTTCTGTCTTGTCCTCATCCGTCCATCAGGCAGGGAATGCAGCTGGTGGGCCTGATGATGTTCTGCTTCGAGGCGGTTCCATATGCTCAGTTTCACATGAGACCTCTTCAGATTCATCTCTTGTCCGTATTGGATCGGGATCCCGTGTCCTTGGATCAGGTGTTTGTTCTGTCCCCTCTGGCCAGGCGGTCTCTATCGTGGTGGCTGGGCTCAAGGAACCTGCTGGGGGGCAGATCCTTTCTGTCCCCTTGCTGGGAGACTGTCACCACGGATGCCAGTCTGACAGGTTGGGGGGCTTTTGGAAATCCCTGAAATTCCAGGGTCAGTGGTGCCCTCAGGAGGCCCACACCCCTATCAACATTCTGGAGTTAAGGGCGGTCAGGTTGGTACTCGCCCACTTAACCCCACACCTTCGGGGTCGGGCTGTTCAGGTCCGCTCGGACAACCAGACGGCAGTTGCCTACATCAATCATCAGGGAAGGACCCGGAGCAGGAGGGCCCTCAGGGAAGTGTCTATGATTCTGTCCTGGGCGGAGGACAATGTTCCCTGCATCTTGGCTGTGTACATTCCAGGGGTGGAGAATCTGGAGGCAGACTCTCTGAGCAGGGGGACCTCTCGTCTGGGAGAATGGTCCCTCAGCAGCAGGGTGTTTCGCTCCCTGTGCTACCGCTGGGGTCAGCCGGATGTGGATCTGTTTGCGTCCCGTCACAATCACAAGCTTCTAGTCTTTGTCTCTCTGTTCCAGGATCCTCTGGCCTTAGCCATAGATGCCTTAGCTATGTCTTGGACGAGTTTTCAACTCCTGTATGTGTTTCCCCCGTTTCCCCTGCCGGGCAGGGTGCTGCGCAAGATAGCTCAGGAAGGGGTGCCAGCCATACTGGTGGCCCCCTGTTGGCCAAGAAGAGTGTGGTTCGCAGACATTGTGCAGCTGGCAGTAGATCAGTACGCCCACGCCCTGGGTTCCAGATCTGCTCATTCAGGGGCACCTACGCCACCCCAATTTACAAACGCTGGCATTGACGGCCTGGCTGCTGAAACCTCCATCTTGATGGAAAAGGGGCTGCCTGCCTCGGTTGTTAATACCATGATCAGGGCTAGGAAAAGGTCCTCTTCTTCCATCTACTATAGGGTTTGGCGTACTTACATTGACTGGTGCGAGTCTAAGTCGCTTCCCTGTCGTGTGTTTTTTATTCCTAGGATTCTGGAGTTTCTGCAACATGGTTTGGATCTGGGTCTTCAGTTCAGTACTCTGAAAGGCCATGTTTCTGCCTTGGCCATTTTCTTCCAAAGATCTTTTGCTCAGCATCCCCTGGTCAAGACCTTCTTCCAGGGGGTTACTCACGTGCGTCCCCCACGTAGGCCTATGTTACCAGTCTGGGACTTGAACTTGGTATTATCTGCCCTGCAGGGGTCTCCCTTCGAGCCCTTGCAGGGGGCCCCTTTGTCCATTCTTACGCTTAAGGTAGTCTTTTTGGTGGCTATTACTTCTGTTAGGCGTGTTTTTGAGTTGGCGGCGCTTTCCATCAAGCCCCTTACTTTGAGAGACACCAGGACAAGGTGGTGTTTCGTTTTAAGCCAGATTTTCTGCCTAAGGTTGTTTCTGCTTTTCATCTCAATCAGGACATTGTTTTGCCTTCTCTGTGTCCTAATCCTAGTAACTCTAAGGAGAGGGTTTTACACTCTTTGGATGTGGTCAGGACTCTGAAGTTCTATTTGGTGGCTACTGAATCCTTCAGGAAGACTGATGCTCTTTTTGTGCTCCCGTCTGGAAGGGTCTGGCTCCAGCTAAGTGCACTATCGGCAAGTGGATCCGTCAGGCTGTGATACAGGCCTACTCTGCTAAGGGGAAGGAGCCTCCCTTCCGCCTTACTGCTCATTCTACTCGTGCTATTGGTGCCTCTTGGGCTTTTCAGCACCAAGCTTCTGTTGAACAAGTTTGCAAGGCCGCCACTTGGTCTTCTGTTCATACTTTTTCTAAGTTTTACAAGGTTGATGTTAGGGCCTCAGCTGATGCTGCCTTTGGTCGCAAAGTTTTGCAGGCGGCAGTGGTTTAAACTGTCTGCTGTTGCTTTTGGGTATCCCACCCTACCTTACGGACACTGCTATTGGATGTCCCATGAGTAAGGATTATTCTGGAACAGGACGTGCTGTATACTTAGAATACTACAATTCTGTGATTACTCACCTGTAGAATTGGTATTATACGTATACAGCACGTCCTGTTCCACCCCGCCCTTGTTATCATTATTTTTAGTTACCTCTTTATGGTGATCTTATGTTCAATATTGATAAGGGTTATAGTTCTCCCGGCTTAATTTTTACTGCTTTTCAATACTGGGGAATTTGTGGGAGGTCCCTGGTATATATGGGGCCGGGAGGAGCCACTTTTCTGTCTCTGCAGTCCAGCGCCATCTAGAGGATGTATTACCTACGAGTAAGGATTATTCTGCAACAGGACATGCTGTATACGTATAATACCAATTCTACAGGTGAGTAATTACAGAATTGTATTTTTTCCAGGCAGTGTTATACCACGGTTCATATACTGTGCCAATATGGCTTATAGATCTTATCCTATAATCAGTCCAGAGATACTTCTGCTATAATAATCATGTTTATTTGTGAAAAAAAATCATGGGTTAATGATTTAAAGAAGAACTGCAGTAGGTTTAAAATAAAAAGGGCAGTAAGTAAGTGAGAAGCGATATCACCTTGCCATTATCATCTTGCCATCAGTCTGAAAACATTAGCCATTAAAAGTTCAAAGTTGTGACTGGCTTTGCGGGTGCTTTCTCTCTGCACCTTTACTGTAGCACTCTATGGGGTATTCTCTGATGCTATAACTGAGAGTGGCTGGGAGGAAGGACTTGTGCAGCATAGATCAGGCTCCTGAAGGCTTGGAAGGAATCCAATCTGAGATGCCCTGCAACTTAAAAATAAAAACAACAAAAACAAGTCTGTAAATACTAGGATAGCTAACTGGGTGCCATACAGGTTTTTAGGAAATGGCAACAAAGAGAAAAGTGTGAAAAAGTAGGCTGTTATTACTGGAAGGGGTAAGTGTTAGTAGCAGGCTTCAGAATAAGGAAACATTGTTGGCTGCCCCCTCTCCCCTCCAACACTGTTTATGAACAATTTTTTAGGGCTCACAATGCGATCAAGCTATTGCATGATCACACTAAACCCCAACCCACTATGCGATAGACTGTGCAATAGATTAACCACATTGTGAGCCCTAAAGACTTGAAAAGAGGGACCCAACAATGTTTCAATACGGCCTGGCACTAGGACTTGTCCCTTTCATTATAAAGATCCAAGCAGCTGGGGTGAAAAATGCAGGTTATTATTTTATGCAATTGTGCAATAGCAAACACAGTTGAAGGGAAACGGGGGTCTGACAATGAAACCTGAACAGGCATTAGCATATGTCCCTTTCGTGTGTACAATTGATGTACTCTACAAGCTATTGTATTGTAGTTATGCCACTACCTGTGAGTAATAGCCCCCGCAATGAAATATTTTTTCTGCAATTTTGGTATTACTAAGGCCTCGATTCAATAAGAGTTCTCACGGTAGTAAAAAAAATTCAATTCATGAGAAAAAAACCTGAGAATGTCACGGTTACTGAATCACTAGACAATGGAGGTCAATGGCAGCTTTTACTACAGTGTAGAAATGAGTAAATAGTTCTCTACTTTTCTTAGAAGTAAAAAAGTGCCATTGACTTTCATGTTTTCTTTGCTGGTGATTCAGCTACAGTGAAATTCTCAGGCTTTTTTCTCATGAATTGAATTTTTTTACTACCATGAGAATTTCTTATTGAATCAAGGCCAAAGTTCAAGTTTCTGTGGGGGATAAATAGGAGTATTGGCAGCTTGGTGTTTTAGCCAAAACATTCAAAACATAAAATAACTTAGATGCCATTATAAATACACAGAACTATGATATGGCTATTAGAAGGCAGGGATTAGGCATATAATGCACAGGGCACTCCCAGGTTCAGGCCACCGGCAATGGCTTATCTCTACTTACAGGAGCAGCAGGCAGTACCGGGGGGGGGGGGCTGGCACCCACTACCCTTGGCCAAGGTACAGTTCGATCTTCCCACAAAACAGCATACCTGTTACAGTGCCCCAAAACAGTTAGCCTTCAGCACTGAGGAGTTTGCTTTCCTCGTGCTTCTGTGCAGAGTTCACAATCATTAAGATCCACAGAGCTTGCACAGTTATGGCTTTCAAAAAGGCTGGAATTGTACACCCACAGAGCTGGCTCCTCTAACCAGTAAGGCAGGTAAATCTGGAGATGAGCAGAAATGGGTTTAGAAATGAGGGCTGATTGAATTTAGTCTAGGGAGTACAGCCTTGACTACCTCTGATAGGGACTGTGCATTGTCTGACTTTTTTGTACATTTCCCCCCCCCCCTTTGAGCATAACCTTCCCTTCCACTTCACTACTAGAAGAAAGAGGCTTCTGATGAAATAAGGGGTGGAGGGGGGGGGGGCTCCCACAGCCCTTTCCTGTAGATCCAAACCGCCTCAAACACTTAACAAGCAGGGAGCTGGTTAGACAAATATACTTGATAAGTAGTTGCTGAGGCTCTTTGGCACTACAGGGAGAATGAACTGTGTGTGCGCGAGTCTTGCAGCCCCCTCAAGTGGGATTGGGAAACGAATGTCGCCAACCGTCTGTATGCACATAACCATAAAAAAGGGAGGGGGGATGGTCAGCCTAGTAGCAGCAGATGATGCACAACATGAGTGATCAGTGTCTCCAGACACTGATGTTTGCTCTATTTCTGTGGCGTTGCAGTCTATTGAAACAATTACAATCAAAGTGTTAGAGTGTGAGTGCTGGTTGCAGCAGGGTCAAATTCAGATAGACATTTGTGCTGGAGTGCAGTAAAAGAAGGTCACCTTACATGGTGGATAACATAGACAGGAAAAAGAAGTCATAGAGATTACCTCAATGTACAGGAAACATAACATGAGCAGAGAATGTAAAACAAAGACTACACATTGCTATATGTAACAGCGCCATCTACTGTCATAAATGTAAACTGCATTAACCTAGCAATATAGATGCAGATCACATACAGAGACAAGCTGTAAGCTGTTGCACAGTATCTCCAACATGAAGCATATTTGTCAGCTAATCTGACCGCCTGAAACCACATGTCTATAAATGTCCTCCCTGTCTAAATGAGGCACTATCTGACAACAGAGTATTATTTCTGATAGGAGCCAACTGATGGTGCATAGTTTTCCTAAACACAGTGTTACTTTAGGTTGTACATTATTTGAGTGCATACCATATATAGTAATAAAATTTACGGTACACAAAAGTTTTGGTTGTACTTTGTATGAGCACTTAGACATCAGACCAGGGTGTCCTTGCGAACATAGTTGGGAGAAGTATGAAATATAAATGTGCAGATCAATATACTAATCTTCTAAATGGTGGTGATTGCACCAACCTAGAATTGTAACCTTTTAGTATCGCTTTTTGCAAAGTCATTTGTGAAGGTTTTTTTCTTCTTGTGTTGCATTATAATCACGTATGTTAAAACTGTATTTTCTCCAGGTAGTACAGAAGTATTTGTCGGGTGGGTTGTGTGGTTACGACAAGGAAGGCAGTCCAATATGGTATGATGTCATCGGGCCTCTGGACCCCAAAGGGCTGCTGTTTTCCGCTTCCAAACAAGACCTAATAAAAACAAAGATGAGAGACTGCGAGCGTATGCATCAGGAATGCCTTCGTCAGAGTCAGAAGGTAATCATTCAGAATCTCACAATGGCTTAATGGGTTTTAGAGGTAGGGACTTTTAAAGGCAGGTCAGAAATGTGAAGATCCTGGACCCTTCAGACATCAGTGCAAAATGAATGGTGAAGTGGTTCATTTCTAACATCAGATAATTTATGCATAGCTATGTTTTCACTTGAAGTGGATCTGTCATCTCCAAATCTGGCTCGGCTAAGTGTCCCTGGGGCAACCAAGTTGGGATGCACTACTATGTGAACCCCCTACGCACACCTGTAATCACTTACCTTTTCATCTGTCCCATGCCGTAATAGCAGCCTCGTCTCTGGCATCATTGCAGCTGAGGCACATGCCCGCACCCACAGGAAAATCCGCACCACTCCCACTTTCTATGTCTTGTATTTAGGTAAAAGATATGCTCACTCAAGCCCCCCCCCGCAGAAGCTCCTGTCCGGTCTGGAGTCCATGAGCCAGTTTCTGAGAGCAAGTGGACCCCCAGAATTACTTGGGAGCTTGACCAACCCTCATTGATCGGCATGGCCATGTCTCCCCTCACAACAGTCGGAGTGCATTCACTACAAAAAGAGGGGAATTGCAGTAAATGGAGGAGGGCATGCTCTGGCACTGTAACCGATGTAGGGGGCAGCGCCACAACAGGTATTCGTCAGGCTCCCAAGGAATTCTGGCGTGTGCTCTTGCCAGGGGACTGTACCGGCTGGCAGCTGCTGCGGGGGAAAAAAGGTGAGTACCTGTTTGTTTGATCCTTTAAAGCAGACCTCTCCCTTACAGTTATGTGCCATGGTGGTTTCTGGGTCACAGGGACACTAAACTAATGTAACCTACCCCCTCACACCATTGGTGAGCCCTGCATTAGAGAGATACTGGCTTTTACTAACATAGCTGTGTCAGCTTCACACATGTACGGCAGCTCATCCAATAAGAGACATGCTTCATCCTGCCCCTATCATAAAGGGCTTTATTTCTGGTTTTGGCTTCCTAAGGATCTTTAACTTTAGAGGCACACCAAACTGGGATATCCCAGTCAAGAGTGCTTAAAGGAACATTTTTTGACTGTTTGTCTGCTTTAAGGTCTTTGGCAAGTCAAAAATTAAAAAATAAATATCAGTAGCTTACATTTCATCAAGTGGTTGAAGTGCTCTGCTTCCTCTTCTGTCTGTCTCCTTAGTGAGTAAAATCAATCCTCATTTAGCTTTTAGTCCCCACACCACTGACTTGGTCCATCAATCAACCTTCAGGGGACCTTGAATGGAAACACCCCCACTCCTTGCCCAGATGTCCTGGTTGGTTTCTCTCCCTGCAGCTTTGAAACCCCGTCCTACTCTCTCACCCATCACAGTGTGCTTACCACCCACTGTTTTTCGTCATTTTTTCTGTGACTCTCCTATGCTCCTATACTTAAAAGATAACTTAGGAACTACAGGGTGTTTTTGAAAATGGATTGAAGTTTAGGACAGTGCAACATGTAGCCCGAGATAATGGAACAATGGGGCTTGCCTTTAGTATAACTTTAAATAAATATAGTGTGTAGGTTCAATGAATGGGAATCCTTTTCTGATTTGGGAATAGTAATACTAAGTAGTCACCTAGCAGGTAAAACAAAAATATACATTTGCAGGTCTTGCTCTAGGGTACAACAACCTTGTGCATCAGGCCTGTAGTAATCCCAGAGGTCTTTAGATGCCGAATGGAAGGGCAGTCAGTACATGCAATAGTAATAGTATGTGTTCCTTCTGCTGATACACACTTATCCTTTTTTATCTGTTTTTTTTCAGTTGGGCAAAAGGGTGGAAGAAGTGGTGATGGTTTATGATGTGGAAGGTCTGGGACTGAAACATCTGTGGAAACCAGGAGTGGATCTGTATGGGGAGGTAAGAACATCTACTGGCATCACATCTACAAACTGGCCCAGGGCTGATCTTTCAATACTGTTTTATAAAATGCAAAATGCAGATATATATATATATATATATATTTACATTTGTGTGTGTCTACCACTAAATATTTGACTATTTGTATGAACTGCATGTTTAATATAAGTCCTATAGAAAGTTCTATTTTTCAGCAGTATTTCAATCCCCAGATATTCATATTGAATAACATATACTTTAATTATAATTTTAGGTTCTGAAAATGTTTGAAGATAATTATCCTGAAGCATTGAAGAGGCTTTTTGTTATTAAAGGTGAGCTTTCTATTGCAGTTATATAATGCATGCTGTCGGTGTCATGCTGTAAATGACCAGTTCTTGCATGGCCAGCAGTTGAACTAGTTCTGTTTTTTATTAGTGGGATATACAATATTTGCTTATTTTACCTCCAGTGCCACCTGCTGGTATATTAGTATTTGACACCCAGCAGTTACATATATATTGACAATATCAAACTCCACCTCCCTAAAGGCAGTGGGAGTGGGAAAATGTACTTGATTAAAGCGAATACATGCATGCCATAAACAAGTGACATAATTAAAGTCTAAAACCACAAAAATGCCCCAATATTTTTTTTTCCTTACTGCAGCACCCAAGCTTTTTCCAGTAGCATACAACCTTATCAAGCATTTTCTCAGCGAGGACACACGGAGGAAGATCATTGTTGTTGGAGGTACTGCTATTTTGCTTTTCATGAGTGTTATGGTTTATGTTTATTGTTTAAAAAGGAGCAACCGCCCCATAAAAAAACTTGGGGTGTTGGTCTCTCCCTTTATGTGGATTTGGTATCCCCTGTTATGTGACACCCCCCGATTTACTCACCTCTTTCTGGAGCCCTTGCCACATCCCCAGCATATCTCTATCTGGGATGCATACTCATGCCAAGCCTTCCTGAATGTCAGACGCAGGTACACCCATAGCTAAAGCTGGGCAGGGATGTGGCCGGCTACGCTCTCCTGCAGATGAACTGAACTCAGAGCAGCTAAGGAAATCTGAAACGAGTTCCACTGATTGGCTGAGTGAACCACATGGGAACCAGGAAGAGGTGAGATTTTCGGCGATGCCGTGGGGGATACACACGCGGCAGTCCAAGTATTAATTCTGGAATGTAATGTTTTCAGAAATAAGTATTTATTCAGCATACATTGTTTTCATTTCATTTGAGATGAGTTGCTTTGCTTTAGATTTTAATGTTTTTTCTTTGAAGCAAAATAATGTAAAAACTAGGGACAACATAGCAAGCGATTTGTCTTTGATCTGTTCCTAAAGTAGGGGCAAAGGAGGCAATTAGGACAAACCCCACAAAGTGGCATGGTCACACATGAATGGTGGTCTAGCAGCAGCCTGATACCAGGCAGACCTACCTACCCTCTTCCATGTTCCTTTCCTGCCAGCCCACATGACCGCCGGCATCACTGTGGTTCACTGGTATTGCTGGATGGGCAGTGTGCATCAAGGAAATGCAGATGTGGGTAAGTAGGTCTGCCCAGTATCAAGCTTGCTTCTAAGCTATGAGTAGCCGGGCACCACAGATCAAGTTGCCCTCTTGCAGCAGAGGTAAGCAGACCATTTTTGAATTGTCAGAATAAACTTTTGAACCGCTAGTTTTTCAAGCATGTCATGTTATTTGGGATGCCCCACAGGTACAAACATAACATTTTCTGGCTATACGCTTACCTTACTTCTACATTCCCACTGCAAAGGTAAGCAACCATATAGGATAGCCTGCTCCCTCTGCTACATGTGCCCCACCTAGCTCAAGCTTTGATGGCATGCACAGCAGAGGAAGCGAGTATATAGGGTGACAAGCGGATTTTGCATTTGTGGCCACTGTGGGAACAAGTGTGCTGGATATATATAGCCCAAAACAATGGTTCTGCTATCACACTGCCAGACTTGTGTGGTTGGTTTCTTAAACTTAGAAAGATGGGAAGAGCCCACTTTCCATTTCAGTCATCCCATTTTCTGCTTTAACCAGAGTTTCAATCCAATGCGTCATTAGGCGGGTCCTTGGTATGCTGAGGGAGTGAGTAACGAGTGAGTAACGATTAGATACTGTTCAGAGCCGTTTCTGGCATGTTGTTGTAAATGCTGACATTGGCCATTCGCACCAGAAACGCAGCACTGAAAAGGAATCTAAAGATCATTCTGTGTAACTATCTGTGTGCTTGTTACAGTTTATACTTTAAAGAGGGCCGCCATCCAAGTTCCACTCCTTGGGGCATCCTGAATTGGGATGCCCACTGAGGAACACCCCCCCCCCAGAAGCCCTGTTTCACTAACCTTGTCCTGGAGCCCTTGCCGTGTCTCTGAGCCGTGGCCGCATCCCGGCTTGCCTCTAGCCGTGCGCGCACCCATACTTAGCCTTTCTGAATAGGCTTCGTGGGCACTCAGTGGCTAGGAGGTTAGCGGGGGATGCGCCCATCTGCGCACTCGGCTTCCTTCGGAGCCGCTCAGTGGGGCTAAAGGGAGACGTGTGAAAGCGAGTACGCTGATTGGCTGAGTGGCCCACGCAACCAATCATCTTGTTCTTACCCTCGACTCTGCGACGTTGGAGTGACGGAGAGTGAATGGGGAGAACTGGGGGGGGGGGGGATACACACAGTGGGACATCCCAATTTGGGGTGCTTTCACTGAGAGGAACAACACCCCAAAAAGTGAAAATCGTGTGTGTTGTTCCTCTTTAAAGCACTAAGGTATTAACAGGTACTAACAGTATGTTCCATGAATGTATGACACGCACAAGGTTTTCCTTTATAGAGCCTGGGCAGGAAAAAAGCTATTCCACAGAGGGGCTTGAAGAAACATAGATGGATACTTTTATAATTTAAAGTAAATCACCAGGAAGGCTCAGGATAACAATTCCAGGCTTTAATGCACTGGGCACCATGCAGCTCCCCTATTGGAACAATCAGCTAGTCTGACTTTTATTTAGATAATGTCAGGACATTATACTGGGGGTGAGGGGAGTCTAAGCTGGTTATTTGCACAGCAGTTTTTTAGTCTATGCCCCAGGGAGTATTATGCTGAGTGGCATGTTTTTTTTTTTACTGGACTAGCAATTGCTACTTTCCCTTTTCTATCTTTTTCATTGCTATAAATTCAAGAAAGTAATCTATTTTATTTTCCCTAGACAACTGGAAAGAAGTTCTTCAGAAAT
This sequence comes from Gastrophryne carolinensis, assembly GCA_027917425.1. NCBI lineage: Eukaryota > Metazoa > Chordata > Amphibia > Anura > Microhylidae > Gastrophryne > Gastrophryne carolinensis. Next base: position 437,185,077 of record CM051234.1, on the reverse strand, counting down.
ATATAGATGCAGACCAGCTGCCCCAAATTTATGGCGGCACCCTAACCGACCCCGATGGTGATCCCAAATGTAAAACCAAGGTACAAGAATCTGCACTTCATATTAGATTTTTCTCAGCTGAATTTGGTTTGGAAAATTCATAAATCATTAATCATTTTACTTACTTGTCTCTGTACCTGCAATACCATCAGTTAAAGCCTCTGTGGCCTTCCCCTACTGCATACCAGTTCGGGATGTCCCGCTGTGTGAGCAGCAAGGGAGGGGAAGCAGGTGAGTGTTGCAGTGCCAGGGGAGCCCCAGGTGCTGCAACACTCACCTGCTTCCCCTCCCTCGCCGATCTAAACACCAGCGGCTGCTATCTCTGCATCTTTGGGCTGTGCCATTCAGATGGAGGCAGGAGCCCGTGTGCAGCAGGGTTTGCAGCCACTCTCGTTCTGATTGCCGAAAACAAGAGCCATTTGCCAAATGTTTTGGATTGGCCTCTGATTGGATGAGAGCCTGCGCATGCGCCGTAGAACTGGAAGGGAGTGACTTGTTCTGGGCAATCTGGGAAGTTTCACACAGTGGGGCATGCCAATGTTAAGAGAAGCTGTGAATTCTAGTATACAAAGGCAATTGAATTTGCTGTCTTTCTTTACTATACAAGCAGTTCAAAGCTTGTGTTCATATTTGGTCCCCTCTTTGGCATGTACTCAGAACTTCTTGTTGCTAGGGGTTCCGTTTGGAAAATAGGTTAAGAGCCACTGCTCTAGTTCACCTGTTCCCGTTTATTAATTTGGAATACCCAGAACATTTGGAGTACTTGGAGTGGAAAATGAACTGCTATTTGTGCGGCACTATATGAGCGTCTCTCAGCGCCCGCACTGCAGAGCCTCCTGGAGACAGGCAGCGTCCTGTGTTTGCTAGCTACCACTTGTCCACCGGCGCTAGCACAGGCCTGTTAAGAGCTGATGCGCTAGCAACCTCTAGTGCCGTTTGGGGGCACAGGAAAAGCAGCAAATTCATTACTAAATAACACAGCGCCCATACGGGCACTGGGAAAAGGGTATTTTAGCTCCTGTAGCAATTCCCAGTTTTTTTATTTTGGGGGGATGGTAGCACAATGATTAAAAAAAACAGGGATTGCATTGGAGACACTTAAAAGACATGCCATAGGTTTTGCATAGCCCAAATCACAAGTTTACAGCACAACAAAAACGTGCTAAAAATGTATACAAAAAATTTCAAACAGGGATCCCATGGCACATGCACCAGCCCAAAAAAAATAAATTGGCCCAAAAAATGATAACCAACTCAGCCCAGCCCATTGACATCTATGGGATAAAGCCACAAAGTGCAGGGTGAGGGCCTGGTCTTATCTGGAACTCAGCGCTGTCACTCATCTTATTGCTGGCATAGATGATAGATGGGACACTACTTGGCACTATCACAGGCGCTCTGGATTTTTGACTTGATAAATACACCTTTTGCCTTGGGACCTGGCATTTATGTGACACTCATCTGGCATTACATGGCACTAGTGTTCTTAAATAAACTGGGATGACCTTCACCAATGTATAAATATGAGAGGTGCAATACAAAAACCGGTGATCTATGTATAACATGATTTATGTATGATCTATGTATACCCTGCACTGAAACTAAAACAAAAGGCATCCACTAGGATTAGAGGAATAATTTCTAAAAAGAAGAAACCAGAATATGCCATGCCTCAGATCAGTCTAGTATTCTGTTAAAAACATGGTGCTGAAGGGATCTTTTTTTCCCAGCTATTCAGCAAAATACACCATTCCATTCCTCGTCATCATACAAACTGATTAAAGTGGACTTTTATTTTGAGTACAGAGGCACTTTAATATACATCTGTGAATTAATCGCACAGACAGACATTTCAGGAGCTGACATAGGGACTAAAGCTTTTTCAGTAATAAACATAAGCTCTGGATTCAGTTTGAATCAAAATAAATGACAATAGAAAGCGGCTTTAGTTTGAATTGTTTTATTCTGGTGCATTGACTGTGTTCTCTTTGTTTTTAGATAAATTATGGGGGTGACGTTCCTAAGTCCTACTATGTAAGAGACCAAGTGCAGCAGAATTATGAAAACACACTGTCCATCAACAGGGGCTCCAGTCAACAAACAGAGTATGAAATTCTGTTTCCAGGGTGTGTGCTAAGGTGAGTGGTAAGGATACCATTAGGGTTCATATCTGCTGTGTATGAGTGCTGTGAGTGGTATCAAAAGCATCTCGTTTAAATTAATTTAGAAATTGTTCTTCCCCTTTTACCTCCCTTCTTTTTACATTATATTTTATTTTTCAAATTCACAAATTGGGGTCACTGTTAACCCTACTTAAAGTGGACCAAAACCATCCCTGGAATCTGAGACTCCCAGGACAGCTTCCTCCCTCCCCCAGGGCATCCTGAACTGGGATGTCTTGCTGTGTAAATCCCCCCCCTCAATAACCTTAAATTCTTACCTTTCTTCCAAAGCCTACGGCATCACTTGCGTCCCTTCTCGGCTGTGCACAGCCATGCCTGCCACAACTGAATGGCTGAGCGGGGCCATGCAGAGCCAAAGACAGCAAGTGATTCTGGGCGCTGCCGATGTTTGCTGCTAGGGATTCCATTCAGCTGCTCTAGCCGCTCGTTAATATGCATTGCCGGAGAAACCGATTGGACGAGCGGCCTCGTCTGAGTAGATGCAGCGACCTGGGGGGGGTCACACAGCAGGGAACCCCTTCCTTTGGTGAAGGGAGGGATGGATGCCCTTTCCTTTGCTGCACTGATGTCAGCGCTCAATATTAGCCCCTCTGTCTGCCCACACTTGTCTTCTCATGTGATACCTTTTATGTATTAGATGCAGTAGTTGACACTATAATTACACTACTCATTTAAGTGATTAGAGAGTTTGCAAAGGCCCATAGGAGCTGTGACAACCTCTGGAAGAGGGCACCAAGAAAACCGAAAAAAAACAAGAAAGTGCAGCCCATGAATGGAACCTCGGATGCTTTTCTTACCTTTCTCCTCGATCTAAACTGGTGAAGTAGGACCTTGTGATTAGCTGCCAGTGGTCACATGGTTTATAATCGCCTGACCACCTAAAAAGGTGGTGGACAAGGTGTTCAGGTCAGCTTTCTGGTCCCCAGACCTTACCTTTGGTCAGCTCTACCTCCTTGTTTTTTGGATTATCATGAGTCCTTGATCTTACATTATTTTGCCCAGGACAGATGCAGACAAGCACTGAAGTATTTTGCCTAGAACAGCCACAAAATTATTTTGCCCAGAACAGATGCAGATATGGAATTATTTTGCCCAGAACAGATGCAGATATGGAATTATTTTGCCCAGAACAGATGCAGACATGGAATTATTTTGCCCAGAACAGATGCAGACATGGAATTATTTTGCCCAGAACAGATGCAGACATGGAATTATTTTGCCCAGGACAGATGCAGACATGGAATTATTTTGCCCAGGACAGATGCAGACATGGAATTATTTTGCCCAGGACAGATGCAGACATGGAATTATTTTGCCCAGGACAGATGCAGGCATGGCATTATTTTGCCCAGGACAGCCACAAAATGATTTTGTCCAGGACAGATGCAGACTCAGAATTATTTTTGTAGAATTATTTGGTCAGCTCTACCTCCTTGTTTTTTGGCTTATCATGAGTCCTTGAACTTAGTCAAGTTTCTAGTGCTTCCTTTGGTTGTGGATGTTAGTTTTAATTAAAAGCCAATCTTTTTTTGGAATTTCTCTAGTCACACATACACACTTTTCCATTTGCATATACACAGTATATGTGTGCATGCAGCATAAAAAAAAAAAGAATGTGAAGAAAAAAAAATTACTTGCCCTGAGGACAAGAGAGGGAACTGTTAAACATGGGCAATTGCCAGGGCTCCTGGCATCTTCAGGGGCCCACTCAGGCTCACACTTCGTCATGGTATTATTTAACAGTGGACCCAAGCCTGGTGCTGTGTGAAGACCTGCTCATGGCTGGCCTCATCAGCAGGGGATTATCAGCAACAATGGAGAAGGTGGCACTGAATGGAGGGCAATTGATGAGTGCAGAAGGTGGTGAGAACCAGGTGACAGCTGACAAGGACTGGAGGGCGATCAGCAGCAGGAGATGACCCATTTGTAGCAGTGGAGCTGAAAGGTGACATCATGTGACTCACTATTTTGGGGCCCATTAAGACTCTCTTGCCCAAGGGCCCCCACAAACCTGGGCCCTGCATGTGATAGCAGTTTGCTGTATTCCTTTTTTTGTGTCGAGTTCTCTTTAGGAGGAGACATGCATGATGGTGTGACATGGCTTTTCTTCTGCTTTTGACGATACTGCTTGCTACCAAAACATAATTCCCACTTTACCTAGTATAAGAGACACCTTCTGAAAAATACCTGTTCCTTCTCGCCTTTTTAAAGAGGACCAAAACCCACGCCCCATCGGCCCTGAAATCTATAAGATTCCAGGGCCGCTGGATTTCCAGACTCTGGATGCCCTGCTGTATGAAACTCACCTTCTTTCCCGGTCCAACGGTGCATGCACGAGCTGCGGCCGCACCTCGCGATCCCTCTATCCCTCTAGCGCGGGCACGCTTCCTGTTACAGTGTAGCGGGGAATGCATCCGCCAGTGCCCTCGGATCCACTCGCGTTAGACAAGCTCCTTGACGCAGGGGCTCAAGTGGATCTAAGCACACTGATTGGACAAGTGGCGCACATGCTTCGTAGGACCGAGGAAGAAGGTGAGTTTGTTCAGGCGACCTGGGGGGTTTCACACAGCGGGGCATACCCAATTGGGGTGTCCCGGGGGCAAGGACAAAAACCCAGGATAGTCAAAATCCTGGGTTTTGGTCCACTTTAATAGGCATTATCCAAAGACCCAACTGTCAAGAATGTGAAGAAGTAATAAAAATAACAATATTTCAATGTAACGTTTTCTCTTCCTGTTCTTCAACGACAGGGTATGTATATTACTAAATAGGAAAATACCCATCATCACCCTCAGTACAGGCTTGGAGGAGGCCGATTAATCAAAAACGAGCTTTATACAAGCTAACCTACATGGGCCGGGGGTACACAAAACAAATGTATCCAGGTTTGGGGACCTTGGATTCCCTTTTAGGATAAGGGGGACACCCTCACCTCCCCCTATATTCAGAATTCATTAACGTTGGCCTTACTTGAGCCAATATATGTGGTATGAAAGTTTTGTCTATGGTTTTAACTCTTCTTAACCATTACACCAGATCTAACGAGACTATAAACCACAATAATAAGGAATCAAATAGAGCACCTAATGCCTGTCCCATGTGCAGGGCTCCAAATTTTGCAATTTCATTCCTCCAGGACCACACAGAAAAGTGGTCTAACTGACAATCTGTCCCTTGGTGCTCTTAGTGTTAGTGATCATGGCAAGCCACAGATGTCCCCAACAACAGCTGAGCATGCTCAAGACTAATAAAGTTACCCCAAGACATGCCCTTCCCAGCTCAGCCATGACCCAGAAATGAAAGGGGTGAAAGGGTATTTGAACGCATAAGGGATTTATATTTAATAGAAGAATTTGAAATGTTTTATACACTGCCCCGGCGCATGTGCAGACTCTCGTGCAATGAGTATTAAGCTGAATGGCTGGGACGGGAGCCCCTTGTAAAAAATGAGTTCCCGAATGGTGTAGTCTCAGCAGGCGGCTCTCATTAGATGAGAGCCTGCACTTGCGCCCTTAGAGCATGGAGAGGTGAGTTTTTATGGGTGAACTGGGGGGGGGGGGTTCCACACAGCGGGACATCCCAATTCGGGATGCCCCCGGGAAAAGCCAGCGGCTGGCCCTGGAAGTTGGGTTTTCGCTTTAAATTCTGCTTTTGTGGAACAACCCGTGTGATCTTTTCCACCCCACTTGTCTGTTAGTGGCCACTTTAGGCCAGCTTAGTAGGGTGCTTCTGCAAGGCACACGCATAACCTTTGCTCAATAATGGCACACATAAAAAATCTGTATATAAGATAACAATACCTGGAATTTTCACAATCACAGGTTTTGTTCCTTTCTAATTTAGGATGCCCCATTATTATCACTGTGTAAATTCACCTCACTGGCTTGTCTCCAATCAGTGACCAGTGCGCTATTCAGCTTCACTAAGCCACTTTGACCTCAAATGCTGGCGCGCGCATCGGAGTCAGAGTGAGGCAGGGAATCTGTGGAGAGGTGAGTATACTAGGCGAGTCACACAGGGGGGAATCCTAAATTAGAATGATCTGGGGATAGCAAATTTGCTGGTGTTCCTCTTTAATACCTAAATGTAGTCTTTTTAGGGATCTTTAACCTGAGGGGCATCCCAAAACAGTGTAATAGTGTAAAAAGGGGACTGAACTGATTTTGTACTTTATATCCACCTTTAGTTGCCGTGTCACAATTGCTTTTATGGAACTCAACTTCTGGAACAAGCTTTTTTTTCGTGTTTAAACCATCAAACCAGGAATAACTGGGAGGGGTAGGAAAGTGCTTTTTGAGAGCTTAGGTCCCTTTTAACTACATGTCCAAATGAATTGATGTATTTCTATAACAGATTATCTGTTGCATACAACTAACTATGCCTTTTGGACAGGTGGCAGTTTCAGTCTGATGGTTCGGATATTGGTTTTGGAGTCTTCAGGAAAACCAAAGCAGGAGAGAGACAGAAGGCTGGAGAAATGATTGAGGTGGTGCCAAACCAGAGATACAATGCTCACATGGTACCAGAAGATGGGAGCCTGACCTGTCCTGAGGCAGGGACATGTAAGTTCACAATGACATATACAGTTGTGTAATGATAAATGTCTGAAAGCACGCTGGTAGGCTGGTGTTTCGATTATTTACCACAATCAAATTATGACCACTAATTGCAGTCTTCAGTTATACTACTGGTACATGTGGTCTATAAATTCCTAACAGACATGTGTACCTGCAATGTCCCTAACCTTAGTAGGAGTCTAATTTATGGAAGCCTTTACCGGTCACCCTGAGCACTTTAACCCAGACCTACAGCATAAAACATTGCAGCACTGTTTTATGCAGGGATCTGGCAAAAACTACGCAATTACTTCTGCTCTCTACATGACTCACCAGCCACCAGTGGGCCAACATAGCTAGGCGTTGAGTAATTACATCCTTATATATCCAAAACAAAAGTAAACCCAAATAAAACATAAAAAAATCCAGTCCCAGATAATCTGAAGGGGTTAATCACATATATGCTGTAAAAAGCTTGTACTCCTTGTTGTGACAACACCGCACTTATAGAGGTTTATCAAGCAGCTCAGGTTCATGGGCTTGGTACACACAGTAGTGATCATGTTTAGGGCTTTTGCCTCTAAACGCCCTTGTGTGAACCAAGCCATATTGATCTACAGCTGGACTTCTAAACATGGAGGTCTCTGGCTGGGGCAATCCGCTTATCACACTTTGCAAGGTAACTACATAAACACCTGGGTCTTTTAAGGAGTGTCACCTAATAATGACACAATAATCTAAAAGTGAGATTGCTTTCAAGGAAAAATGTAACCTGTCCAAGGATAGTTTTGTCTTTTATATACAACTAAATGATAAAACTAATCCTTTAAAGTGGACCAACACCGAGAGGTGATCGGCCCGGAAATCTATAAGATTCCCGGGCCGATCACCTCCCACCCCGCGGGACATCCGAGATCGGGATGTCCCGCGGGGTGAAACCCCCCCAAACACCCCAAATCACCTACCTTATCTTCGGCGGCGGCCGGCCGCCGCCGCCTCCCTCGCGCCCCTGTAGGCGTGCGCGCGCCCGCGCCGGCCGTCTGCGAATGGCCGGCGGGGGCGCGCGCGCGCCGAAAGTGACGCGAGGGAGGCGGCGGCGGCGGCAGCCGCCTGGACGTTCCTGATCCCCGCCTGGACGCTGGCGGGGATTGGACCGTCCAGTCACGTGGGAGCGGGGAGAGGTGAGTTTTTGGGGCTTTCTGGGGGGTTTCACACAGCGGGGCACCCCCGATCGGGGTGCCCCGCCGAAGTGGACCAAAACCCAGGATAGTCAAAATCCTGGGTGTTGGTCCACTTTAAAGAGAACACACCTGATTTTCACTTTTTTTTTGGGGGGGGGGGGTTCCTCAATGTGGCAGCACTCGGAAGCGCTGTATGTATCCCCCCAGGTCGCCCGATCCACTCACCTTCCAGTCGCTCCCACGGCGCAGTCTCTGAAAGTGCGCCATTTGGTTGAACGGTAAACGGGCACAACAACCTTCATATAATCAAAAAGGTTACTTTATTTTAATATGTTACAAGCCAAACCAAAAAATCTAAAAACATATAGACACCGACTCATTTAAAACCAATTGTCTACCCTGAACTATAAATAACATCAATATTATACAATAAAGGGTTAAATACCACAGGCGGTGTCTCTTGTCTCTACCTCTTAATAATACAATACACATGGAGGTATCACAAAGTGACCTCCATATTCTCTATCTAAAGTGCACACCAATATATCTTGATAAACAAAAGGGGGGATATATGCTTATATACAATCCTATAATAATCTTTATAAAGTGCGGGTGCTATAATTTAGGGGTGAAACAAATAAATTATAAATGAAAAATGTAAAAATCCAAAAGTGACATGATGCAACAACTGAAAAACAATATCAAAGCTAAATGTTCAAGCTACTAGTTACTACATTTACTGAATACTAAGCATATTAAAGTAGAAGGTTATGCCCCCCACCCCAGCCCTAAGGCAGTATAAGGAGTTAAAATAAAACACCTTACCTGGTCCCAACAATCCAGCGCTGTCCATCGTCATTTCCTGCCATGGGCATAACTATCTTGGCGAAGCTGTGCAGAGCGACCCATTTAACTTGAATAAGAGCTGCACACGGAGACAGGGATGCCTCACATTGGCTGCCACCAGATCGTTTCAATGGACAACCCCGGATTCTGGGACCAGGTAAGATGTAATAACCCTCGTCCTGCCTCAGCATCGGAGGTGGGGGGGGGGGGGCATCACCTAAAGACTGGACTTTAATTTGCTATAGTAATTTTGATTAAAATGGGTCTTAGTTTTATAAAGCTGGATACAGACATGAGACAAAGGTTGGCTTAAAGTGGACCATCACCCTCCCGTGATCGGCCCAGGAATCTATAAGATTCCCAGGCCGATCACCTCCCTCCCCGCGGGACATCCGAGATTGGGATGTCCCGCGGGGTGAAACCCCCCCAAACACCCCAAATCCCCTTACCCTCTAGACGTGCCAGCGCCGGCCGTCTGTGAATGGCCGGCGCAGGCGCGCGCACGTCAAAAGTGACGCGCGGGAGGCGGCGGCGGAGGAGCCGCTTGTCCGTGGCTGTCAAATCTCTTGTCCGTCGGCGCTGGGAGCGGGGAGAGGTGAGTTTTTCGGGTGATCGGGGGGGTTTCACACAGCGAAGTGGACCAAGACCCAGGTTAGTCAAAATCCTGGGTGTTGGTCCACTTTAAATGGACAATTGCTGCTGGATCATATTTCATGATCATTTACAAAAATGTACCAAACGATCACTCACAACATCTAGCACCCAAGCAAAAGATGTCAGATGATCAGATCTGTCATGGTTTAGTATGGTAAATTTAACCAGTGATCTGGAGGTGTAAATGGTAATCCCACTCCCCCTTTAATATGGAAAATGTACTTAACGAACGCCCATGCGATAGCTGTCAGATAATCAGATCTGTCATGGTTTAGTGTGGTAAGTTTAACCAGTGATCTGGAGGTGTAACTGGTAATCACTGTACACACAGGGAATATGGAAAATGTACCTAACGAATGCCCAAGCGATGGCTGACAGATGATCAGATCTGTCATGGTTTAGTGTGGTAAGTTTAACCAGTGATCTGGAGGTGTAACTGGTAATCACTGTACACACAAGGAATATGGAAAATGTACCTAATGAACGCTCATGCGATAGCTGTCAGATGATCAGATCTGTCATGGTTTAGTGTGGTAAGTTTAACCAGTGATCTGGAGGTGTAACTGGTAATCACTGTACACACAGGGAATATGGAAAATGTACCTAACGAACGCCCAAGCGATGGCTGACAGATGATCAGATCTGTCATGGTTTAGTGTGGTAAATGTAACCAGTGATCTGGAGGTGTAACTGGTAATCACTGTACACACAGGGAATATGGAAAATGTACCTAACGAACGCCCAAGCAATGGCTGACAGATGATAAGATCTGTCATGGTTTAGTGTGGTAAATGTAACCAGTGATCTGGAGGTGTAACTGGTAATCACTGTACACACAGGGAATATGGAAAATGTACCTAACGAACGCCCAAGCAATGGCTGTCAGATGATCAGATCTGTCATGGTTTAGTGTGGTAAATGTAACCAGTGATCTGGAGGTGTAACTGACAATCACTGTACACACAGGGAATATGGAAAATGTACCTAACGAACGCTCATGCGATAGCTGTCAGATGATCAGATCTGTCATGGTTTAGTGTGGTAAATGTAACCAGTGATCTGGAGGTGTGACTGGTAATCACTGTACACACAGGGAATATGGAAAATGTACCTAACGAACGCTCATGCGATAGCTGTCAGATGATCAGATCTGTCATGGTTTAGTGTGGTAAATGTAACCAGTGACCTGGAGATGTAACCGACAATCACTGTACACACAGGGAATATGGAAAATGTACCTAACGAACGCTCATGCGATAGCTGTCAGATGATCAGATCTGTCATGGTTTAGTGTGGTAAATGTAACCAGTGACCTGGAGGTGTAACCGACAATCACTGTACACACAGGGAATATGGAAAATGTACCTAACGAACGCCCAAGCGATGGCTGACAGATGATCAGATCTGTCATGGTTTAGTGTGGTAAATGTAACCAGTGACCTGGAGGTGTAACTGACAATCACTGTACACACAGGCCTTTTCATGAGGTGTAACAAAAGCAGAAGAAATAAATATATCTGGAATGTCTGCAGTCATGCCATTGAACATTCAGTCCTCTGTATGAACTGATCTTTAATGGATGCCTCTAGCGTGCTTTAGAGCAGTTAGAGATTTGATCTGGGCATAGCCCCTGCCCATTCCTGTAAAGAGTCTAACAGCAGATTGTTTGCTTATCCCTTTACTTTCTATTCAGATGTGCTTCGCTTCGACAATACTTACAGCTACATTCATGCCAAGAAGGTTAGTTTTACGGTGGAGGTCCTGCTGCCAGACAAGGGATCTGAAGAGAAGATACAGAAGCTGGAGGAACAGTTGGAAACCAGCCTTAGTCTCTAAGAAGACAGGCAGATGGACCATCCTTGTTATGACGCCTGTTTTAGACCCAAAGCTCAACTGTAAACCAAACACATGGAGGACATATTTATATACACGATACAACTAAATTTCAGGCAAATGCAGTACGACTGCGACGAGTTAAAATTGTCTTCCCTATTGCATTTCTAAGTTTTACAGTCACTGTTGCTTCTAGAAAACCGAAACAAATCCATGTGAAGTTGCAATATACTGTACCATCATGCATTAGATGAGATTGCACTTCATTGTGTACAGTTTATGTCTAAACTTTTGTACAAGTCTGTGTGTTTGACATGTGCCCCCCCCCCCCCCCCCCACTTAATTCCAATATCTCATTTAAAGGGACTTTCCAAACAAAAACAGCTATACTCATGTTTAATTTCTCGCCGCTCTCCTGCCCGACTGCTGTTTTTTAAAACAACCATCACAGATATTGTGGCATCCTCATACACTCTCCACTTTCTCCAACAGAAAACAACATTCATTGCAATAGAGGAGGCATGTAGCCTCAGCCTTGGCACATCCTCTTTATTGTAATGAATGGAGGGAGGGTGCAGAGTGGCATGATTCTAACCTGGAGGAAGCAGAGGATTGGGACCAGTGCTGGATGGTGGGGAGCAGGATCTTGCCAATTGGATTGATTTGGAACTCTGTAACCAGATGTGCTGTGGATGACAAAAGGTGAGTATGGGTGTTTTTGTGTTTATGTCTGGGCAGGAACTTTAAGTATGGATGCCACTGCTGAACATTTTCTTGACAAAGCTGCCTCAACTGCAATACTTAGTCTCTAACACGCAACAATCATGCAGCTTGAGAAATATGGAAAGTCTGGGCTGGTAACTGGCATAGTTGTTCTAGATCAGTGATTCACAAAGCATTAAATTAGATGGGGCATTATATTAGCTAGACAGCTAACATTATTCCGAGCCCCCCACCTCTACTGACTTAACAGTGTTGGAATATCATGAGTGAACACAGCTTAATCAATGGTAAATTTCCAACTGGATCAATGGAAAAGGCAAAAAGGACAGAATCAAATTTGAAACACTGGGATGCAGATGAGGCTGTGCTGGTTCACTTGTGTCTTAGAAATTAACCCTCTAACTGTTTTGCCCTTTTGATAAAATGAGCTTTTATGTTTGGCTGAGCAGGCTGCTGGTCCTTAATGCTCCCTCGCCCTGTCTGGGGCTTTTTTCATGAACAGGCATTCCCAAAAGTGAGGCTGCTATGGATTTTAGGTCTGCTTTAAAAGACCTCTCATTACACCGACAGGCTTATACTTCATGAATATGGCTTTAGATGGAAAAAATCCTAATAAGTAGTTCCAACCAGGGGCATGACTATAGGAGGGGGGGGGGTAGAAGGTCAGGGGGGGGGCATTGTTGTCTGCTCCTCTACTTTCTTTATCAGATTTGTGCTCACTTGAAATAATGTAATGGAAAAAGAAGCACCATTTGTCTGCTGTTTCAGTCTAGTTGTATCCAGCTGAGTTAAAATAACAGGAAAAATGGCACTATATGATCCATGACAGGACCCTATTTAAGGTTCGCACTGGGGCCCCGTCATATTTAATTGTGCCACTGATTCCACCCAATCCTTGCACTGTTTACACAAGTAAGCCAATAACAAGCTTCTAAGCAGATCGTATGAAGCATGTGATTGGCTTACTCAAGAAAAGGGGGTGGAGCTGTGACAGTCAAAAGGTTGTCAGAGTCTGCTCCCACTTAGAGATAAAAAGCTGGACACCAACATGCCCTCTGGCATTGTATATACAATTTTATAAATCAATGCAGAATAATAATTGGCAAATGTAATCTCATTAGCAGCGATTTTAAAGGACATTCCAGACAAAGAATTTAGCCTGCTCTCTGCTCTCCAAATGCTAGCTGTGAGGGGCTGCATGTTTCATGCAGCCTGCTTCATATTTTTTGTTAAGCCCTAATGAGCTCACTTCCTTCATGCTTTGCTGTTTTCTGAATGTAAGGTCCCTCCAAAGTGAAATTCACGGTGTGCAGGGGACTGCCTTCCAATAAGCAACAGGGAATGATAGATACAGCCCCTGACAGCCAGCATGGGGGGAGCAGGAAGCAGGTTAGTGTAACCCTTTGCATGGAATGTCCTGTTAAAGTACACCTATACTCAGAAAAGAAGTTTATGTGGTTACCTTCCATCCCCAGCCCTGTGCCCCGAAACAGCCTGTTTCTTTATTTACTAAAGCCTTTGCCCAATATTCATAAAAACACCAGGAAGTAGTATTATGGTGAATGGCATGCCATATGCTAATTAATTCAGTCACAACCAATGGCAGCGTAATGTCACGTAATGGCAGCTAGGTTGAAGCACTCCCCATTGCTAAACTGTGTGTACTGTAATTGACTGCATCGTCGCTGGGGTGGGGCTGCTAAGCCAGGGAGCAATATGGCCAGTTTGTGGTGTTATGAATATTGGGCAAATGCTGAAATAAAAAAAGAAACACAGGCTATTTTAGGGCACTGGGCTGGGATAGAAGATGGCTACATATACTTACCTCTGAGGATACTGTATTAAAATTACAATGCAGCAGCAGTTATTACGGTACTAGTGTGATCTAATATTATACATGCTGTATGTTGTGTATGTGTCCTATGTGTGGACAGATAGATGATGTCTACCTGAATTATAAGTAGGCTATTTAATTGAAGTTTGACCTATAATTACCTCCTACAGAATTCCTTTCTACACACAGGAAAGGTTATGTTGATGTTTTACAATGTTGTAGATCTTAGATCTATGAAGAATATATATTGCTAATGGATATGTAATGTATATGTTTGTATGCAAATATGTAAAAAAAAATGTGTTTTATTGACTCTGAGTGTGAGGCTGCTGTATTATAGAAAGGGGAGGGGCAGATTCATTTTACAGTGGATTTAATTAAATGACTGATTTGTTGCATTTTTAGATTTGGAGTCTTTGTTTTTTCTGTTTCGGCTTGCATAGCCCTGAGTGATTAAAAATGAGAGAATTTGTTTACTTTAAAAGCTACCATGATTAAATCCAGATAGAAAAGGCTAACCCCACCACAAGATTGATCCCTTGCTGCCCCACAGGCTGAATTTCCTCCGCTGCTGTCAGTTTTGGTGCTGAGGATGTGCACCATGTCTGGTCTTTGTGCATCCCTCTGCTTCCAGAATAGGCTTCCTCATTGATTGCATGGACCGGCCATTCTAAGTCTATGGTCAGCACTCAGCACTGGAGCTGACAGCAGCAGAACAGAGGAGTTTGGGATCCAGCCTACAGGGGATGGTTACTATAATTAAGTTTTTTTTAAATAGACCAACCCTTTAAGGTTAAATAGGAAGTCAAAATAGAATTGACTTCTTCTATACCATATTGTCCAAAATAATGGCAGCACAGAACATCCATGAAAAGCATACCCAGCTAATACGTAAACCTCTGGGGTCGCCATTTTTACTTACCTGCCTGGTGACCCCCATCGCACATGTGCAGGCAGCCTATTTAAATGTATGCACAGCCAAAGGGGAGCAGTTTTGAGAGATGCACTTCTAGCCTCGCATTCGGGTTTCCTAGCCACTTATTCATATGCTCAAGAACCCACCTATGCGCCATGGAATGGCTGGCAGGATACGAATACTGGGAAGAGCCAGGATATTCTTAGTATACAGTACGTCCTGCTCCAGATAGATTACTTACACTTGGGTTATCCTCCGCCAGATGGCGCTGCACTGCAGAGACATGTAAAACAGGCTCCTCCCGGCCCCTCAAATACCCGGGGACCTCCCACAAATCCCCAGATTTCTCTGCAGTGCTTACTGTGAAGACATGAAATGATCACTCTCTCGCAGGTGAGCGGGGCTATTAGCCTGCGGCCCTGTTGGACTATTCCCACCCGTCCTTGATGTGATGTGCCTCCCAGCCTGGGCTGCGCTGGTCGGGTGAAGGTAGGCAGCACCATGCTCCACCGCAGTCCCCCACCAAAGGGTAGGCGGTATAGGCTGATGGTGAGCCTTTATGGGATGCCCCTCCCGCATTATTGTCCCATGCCCCAGTAGCGGTGGGCCCTGTACAAAGGGTCGCCATCCTCCCTCATTCTCCCCGTAGCCCTCGGGAGGAAAAGAAGGTGGGGGGGTGTGTGGATGTCAGTGTATTGTGATTACATGCATCTGGCCCTTTTGTAATGTCTGCTTGGACTGGTATATGTGGTGTCAACCACCGCGCTGACTTGTCTTTTTACACTGTAAATGCCGCCGCCGCGCGCACCTTTTCCTTCATTTGGATGTTCCGCGCCTGGCGGCGGCGTTACCTTAGACGCTTCTGCGTCCTCATTGGCTGCTTGTCGGTTGGACTTCGCGCTCTTCAGGGGGCGGGGCCTGGCCTGGTGCGCCCCGCATCACGGCTCGCTCTGGCCCGCCCTTCGAGGTACTCGGCGCCATATTGTCTGGTCGCGCGCGCGTGTGACATTCTTACTTGCCGTGGTCCGTAAGTGCCCTTGCGGGCGGCTTTATAATTCACTGTAGTGTGTTTCGCTTCTCACACCCTTCTTCTCATTGTGTCTTTCAGAGGGTGAATCCATTGGCTTCTCCCGGCCCTGTGTAATTGATAGCGGGCTTGTAAAATTACTCCCACTTCCCTAGCGGGTCATTTGGGCATCCAGGGTTGCTTTTTAGCGTCAATCCCTACTGGCATATTGTGCCTAATAATCACCATATGGAGGCATCTAAGGATAATGGGACCGGGGTTCCTTCGGGACAAGACCGGCTGTGTATGGCAGGTGGACAACCTCATGCTGATGCTGACAAGGCACGGGTCTGCGTACCCTGTGCTGAGCAAGCGCTGGCTTTGCAATCTGGCCTGCCAGTGGCTGCACCTCGTTTCACTTCACCTTCTCCCCCAAGCTTAAATCTCACTCCTGCTGAGTCGCATACAAGTGGGGATTCTCAGCCTGATGTGTCTTCTGGACTACCTACTGCTGAGCAGATTATTGCGAGGTCCTTAACGCGTAAGGGCCCTGGTAAGAAGCGGCACCTGACGCCTTATGATACTGTTTTCCCTATGGGATCTCAGGAGTTTATGAATCTGTGTGGCTATACCCCTTCTGATGAAGGAGAGCTTTTTTCTGACTCAGGCTCATCTGATGAGAGACCAAGGGGTCATGACGATTCTGGCTCTGACCCCTGGGCCCCGGATGACACTGACAGATTATTGACCCAGATCTTTGAGGTTCTGTCTATCTCTCTCCCTGGTGAGGCTCCCAATCAAAGAGGGGAGTGCTTCCATACAGCAACATCACGCTTGGAATTCCTAGAGCAGGCACACTTCTATTCCCTGGTGCTCAAGGAATGGGAGTGCCCCAGAAAACTTCCCGGGGTCCCAAGGGATTGGGATAAGAAGTATCCCTTTCCACCTGAGGTGGTTAAATGTTGGTCATTCCCCCCCGAGTTGGATGTCCCGATAATAGGGCTATCTAACACCCCTGTCATACATCCCCCTGATTCTACTACCCTGCTGAAGACCGGCGCATTGGCCTGCTGACCTCCCACGCCTTTGCATGTGCGGGGACGGCGCTGCGCCCGGTCTGTGCCTCTGCCATTACTGCTGTGGCCACAGAAATATGCTTGATAGTGCCCCTGATGATCTCCCTTGTGAGGTGTTTAATGCACTCTCCAGTTGTGATGTGTTTATAAAATTTGTTCTAGTAGCATTGGATGACACCATCAGAATGTGTGCAAGAACTTCTGCCCTCGTGGTGGCTATACGCCGCTTGGTCTGGCTGCGACAGTGGGGTGCTGACAATGCTGCAAAGAAGGCCCTTGCTGGGCTCCCCTTTAAGGGGCTACGTCTGTTTGGGGCCCGCCTAGACCTGTTTGGTAAGAGAGGTAAGTTACCCCAGCGCAGACGGCTGTCTCTGGCCCTTCGGATATTGTTATTCCTTCTTTGTGCCCTAACCCTAGCAATGCTAAGGAGAGCGTTTTGCACCCTTTGGATGTGGTTAGGTGTCTGAAGTACTATCTGGTGGCTACTGCACCTTTCAAGAACACTGATGCTCTTCTTGTGGTCCCTTCTGGTCATAGGAAGGGTTTTTGGCTCCTGCCAAGTCTACTATCAGCAAGTGGATTCGTCAGGCTGTGGTTCAGGCCTATTCTGCTAAGGGGAAGAATCCTCCCTTCGCTTTATTGCTCTTTCTTCTCGTGCTATTGGTGCCTCTTAGGCCTTCCAGCCCCAGGCTTCTATTGCACCAGTGTGCAAGGCCTCTACTTGGTCTTCTGTTCATACCTTTCCAAAGTTTTACAAGGTTGATGTTAGGGCCTCAGCTGATGCTGTTTTTGGCCACAAGGTTTTGCAGGCGGCAGTGGTTTAAACTGTCTGCTTTTACCTTTTTATTGGGGATCCCACCCTACTTTATGGACACTGCTATTGGATGTCCCAAGTGTAAGTAATCTATCTGGAGCAGGACGTACTGTATACTAAGAATAATACAATTCTGTGAAATACTCACCTGTAGAATTGGTATTGTAAGTATACAGTACGTCCTGCTCCACCCCACCCAGGTTTTTGTATTTTTCTGGATCCCCTGTATGGTGATTGTTATCATTGTTATAAGTTACCAGTTTTTGGGTGGTTAAATTCTCCCGGCTTCTTGTTCACTGCTTTTCAATGCTGGGGATTTGTGGGAGGTCCCTGGGTATTTGAAGGGCCGGGAGGAGCCTGTTTTACATGTCTCTGCAGCACAGCGCCATCTGGCGGAGGATAACCCAAGTGTAAGTATTATATCTGGAGCAGGACATACTGTATTTCACAGAATTGTATTTTTCAGTTCTTTCTTTTAAAAATGGAATGGTATGTTCAAAAACATGTCACCCCAGGGTTTTTCTTCCGTAAAATGAAGGTAATGGTGTTTTTTTTTTGTTTTTGTTTTCTTTTTTAAATATGGGGTATATAAGTAACCCATCTTTCCATCTATCATGTTTCCATGTTTTAATATCCAGGAGGAAGTGGCACACTCATACAAACTAGCAGAGCTTTAGTAGAATGGTCACAGTACTGTATGTTATAACGGGTGCTGCCTCATAGATGATTCTTAGTTCACCCCAATGTATAATGATATATTAAGTATCAGACGCACACCAAATGTAGCAAGTAAAAACTTGATTATTAACTTCAATAGCAAGCCCATACCGGACCTTCACCATGATTTAATGAAAAGCCAAAACCCTTAAAGAACTATTCCCCTGCATCTAAAATGAATATATTTCAAGTTTTTAGTCACTTAATTATTATTCTTCCCCCCATTGGGCTGCATCTCTGTTCAGGACTCTAGGATACGGGCGCCGCCATCTTGACTCAGAAGCATCACACATACTGAGGAGAGGAGAGCGGGATAAAGTACAGGTGGTGGGATTATAGCTGTACTTTGCACAGACAGAGCAGAGCTGAGGTCAGGGAAAGGACAGCAATCCCAGAATGCAGAGCGACACAGTCAGAAGACACTTCCTGTTTGCAGGCTGCCTGATGCTTCATGAGCCGCCATCTTGAATGTTTAAAAGCTTATAAAATGCAGTAGATGCAGGTAGGATGCTTTTTAATGTGAGCAATTTGTATGTACAGGGTGTGGGAAAATATAAGATAGGCTCTTATTCAGGGTGAAGGTCCGCTTTAACTTCATATATCATGGCAAGACGAGTGCAGTATAATAAAGCAGTTGCAGCAATAAACAATGTATAATCTCATAGATACATACTCAAAGTATGAAGCATCATAGTAAACAATCCTGAGCTAGTAGTCCGTCTATGATACACACAAACACTATAAATCAACAATTGTGTCCTTAGAGATAAGCAGGAAAAAAATAGTACTGAGTAGGAAAAAGCAAAAAATGGCGGCAAAACACGTGAGCATAGTGTTTATATATAGGTTTCATAAAGTGGGCTCCATAGCCTTGCAGCAAGGCACATTAAGCATTCAAACATCACATCATATTACAATATATATTAGCCATAAAGCAACGTGAGTTTTACCTAAAGCAAGAAATCGTAGAGGTGGGGCGATCCTCCCACGTTTCGGGGATCACGTCCTCTTTCTCAAGGAAAAAGCACCCTCATGTTTTAATATCCCTAATCATGCTCAGCATCTGGGAAGGGTTGTTATAGTGTGACTGGACAGCCAGTTTAAAGTAAGGCTGGTTTCACACTGGGGATTTGCCATCTGGTAGCAGTTTCCTGTGGAAATCGCTACCGCATTACTGATCGCTATTGCACAGCAATTTGGAAGCGCTTGTGAGAACTCAATAGAGTGGAATCTATATCGCAGCAGACTCCAAAATGCTGCTGGCAAGGCTTTTGTGAGGAGATTGTGATCGCTCTCATAGAATACTATGAGCAGCGTTCCATATGCGATTGCAGTGCGATCACAATTGCCTCACAAAAACTAAAGGTATACTCACCTTTGGTCCCCCACAGCTGATCACTGGTAATGCAGAGCTTGCACACTCACCAGATCATGAGATTAAGTTCCTGCACTTTCCAGACCTGATCTCCAGTCACTGGTGGTGTTTCCACGCCCCCCCCCCCCCGACCTTCAGGCACAGCGACACTAGCACACCCGCTCTAGTAATGGCAATTCAGGGGGTGAGGCCTTGCAGTGTGCTGAAACAGTGACAGGAGATCATGCTTGGATGGCGTTGGACCCGATTTCATGATCAGGTGATTGTGCAGGTGCCAGGCTACACTTGATCAGCTGCAGGGGACCAAAGGTGAGTATCTCTTTTGTTACTTTAGGAGACCGAAACCCATATATATTTTTTAAAATTCTTTATTTATCAAGGAGTGGCAGCATTACATAATAGTCTGCCTTGCAAGGCGGAAATGAACAGTCACAAAGTTACAATAATACACATGGAGAGGGAAGTCAAAAATGTAACAAGGGATCATCAAGAGAAAATTTCGGGTTACAGATATGCATCCTTGCCTACCCAAATTGCCCTCAGGGATGACTTGCAGTCGCCTTCCGCCCCCATCACCCCAGAGCGGTGGGGGGTGTTCTCCAATAGCCCGGGGTGCCCACCAGCAAAACTAGCAGTTCACCCCCCAGCAACCCGGCTAACAAACTGAGTCATCTCCAGACCGCAACTCGAGCCCTCTATCATATTTCATTCGACTTTATTTCACCTTTCGCTGCACTCCAAATATAGGTATATAAGAAAGAAAGAGGGGGGGAAAGGCGACAGAAAGAAAAGGGGAGGACTAAACCCATATTTTTGACTGATATCCCCCACATGGATGGTTTTCTCTTCTCTGCTTTACCAGTAATAGCTCCGGCATTATCTCTAAAGCCCTAGATTGCTGGGGGTTGAGTGTCAAGCCTGGATTGCATCATGACCCAGTGCCTTGGATTTGACCATGGTTTAAATTTTGCAGAGCTGGTTCCTCTTTTAATATAGATACAATGCCTGCCTCCAGGCCTCTGATGATATAGAAACCTGAGAACAGAATGGCAAAAACAGAGTCACTGATAGGTCAGAGTAAGCAAAAATTGGCTTAGTTGGTTTTGAATCACTAGTGGGTTTTGGGTTTCTGATTTAGGAGGAATAAACACCCCTGTCTGAGTCTATTAGATTAAATAGGTTGGTCTACCTCTTTATAGGGTATCCCAAACTGGGATACCCCCTGTGTTAAACCCCTGGATCGCTCCCCCATCCACTAATCTTTCACAAGCCTGTGGCACATCTCTGCACCACGGCCGCATCACCAGTATACCTCTAGCTAGGCACACGCCTTTCTGAGTGGAGGCACGAGCATGCCCACAGCTAGAAGTGGTGCTTGCTCCATTCACATTTCATTTGAGGTAAAGGAAATCTGAATGGAACAAGCATCACTGACTGGCTGAGCGGCCCATGCACCATGGGAATGGGGGAAAGGTGAGGTAACAGGCAATTCCGGTGGAAACACACAGCAGGCATCCTAAATTGGGATGCCCCACCAGGGGGGATCAACTCCCAAGAATTATTTCTTGGGTGTTGTTCCTCTTTAAATATTATACATAGTGCAGGATGGGTATATAAATGCATAACGGAAACATGGTAATTCTGCCCCTAAACAAACTTATCCTATCTCTCTCCTCCACAGTAACTGATACTGCAATTGCTCACATCCCTGCAAATGTACACTATAAAGGCCTTGATTCAATAAAGGTAGAAAAAAATTCTCATGCTAGAAAAATATTCAATTCATAGAGAGTCAATGGCAGCTTTTACTACAGTGTAGAAAGGAGTAAACAGTTCTCTACTTTTCTTAGGAGTAAAAAAGTGCCATTGACTTTCATTGCTTTCTTAGCTGGTGATTCAGAAACAGTGACATTCTCAGGCTTTTTTCTCATGAATAGAATCTTTTACTACCATGAGAATTTTTGTTCTACCTTTATTGAATGGAGGCCAAAGTCTCCATCTGAACAACTGATAACCTCTAGAAACTGCCACGCCAGCAGTCTGGGCCCCATTTTTTGTTACAGGGATACAATCCAGGAGAGACCTTCAGCCACATTGAATGAAATGCCCAAACCCTTCCTCAGCATGTACAATGTACATTTGCAGTAGGTGCAGGTAGGCTGGCCAATCTGTATGTACAGGGCGGGGGAACATGCAAGATAGTGGAAAAGTATGGTTTCATCAGCATCTGTGACACTCAGCTCTTTAAAATCGGAGCTCGGAATTTAGGAAGTCACCTGACCCTGACGAGTTCGTCCATTGGGCGAGGAGACTTCAGGGACCGTCTAACAATTCCTTACAAGAATCAATAACGCAGTCAGTCAAACAGGGTATTGTCGTGCTACATGTCTGCTCTTAGGAGAGATTCCCGCGCTGCCAATAAAAGGCTATTCTCTTCTCTTTCCGCCTCCAGCTGAAGGATGTACATGCCCGCTATCTCCCTGCCTCGGCGTGTCACCTGGGTGCGTTAGTTGTGTGACGCTCCCTATTGGCCTGTCCTCACTCATGCTGCCGGCTTGTGTCAGAGAGCGGGTATGGCAGCGCACGGCTCGGGGAAGACACAGCCTGACCTCTATAGGGACACGTGGGTCAGGTACCTGGGTAAGTCCTCACTAACTGACTGACAGTCCCTCACTCACCTAACTTATAAGGGACACCCTGTCACTGCTGCCAGTGACCTTCAGAGTTTTAGAGTTCTGGTGTTGCCCCGCCATAGTGTTCCCTGGATACTTGGGGGACCCCGAGTGTCAGGCCGCCGGTATATACACATGTCTGTCTGTACAATGTGCACCCTCAGGGGAGGCCATGCCTGACTGACCTGGCACTCTGGCTAATACAGAAACCTTTTGCGTAGACGTGCATAATAAAAGCAGGCCAACACCCAGCATTTTCACCATATTGGGTTTTGGTCTGCTTTACCAATACCAGGCCATCCCAACTTGTGTGTGAAACTTTTGGGACTACCAAAATCCTACCTTGAAACCCACTTCAATGGCACATCTAAGTGGCATCCTTTTTTGGACTATGCTATAGTGACCCATTTGTAGTGTCCAAGAACCATGAACCGATCTGTATTTTAGCCAGCAGGCTGATCTACCTACCCCTGGGCTATCCTGATTTGGGATTCCCTGCTGTGTGACACCCTGCCGATGTCCTGCAAAACAAACCTTTCTCGCTGTCCTACATCCATACAGTGCTGATTGGACGGGAGACAGTGCTGTTGAGCTGCCAGGAAGGTGCGTTTTGAGTGAGATCTGGGGGGGGAGGGGGTCACACAGCAGGGTATCCCAAATTGGACCAATTATCAGGATAGTGAAATGTAGGTTAATGGCTTCATGCCTGGTAATAATTGCCAAATGAATTACTGGCCACTCCATCCAGATGCACTAACCTGCTGCTAGCCATTCAGATATGCCTTGCAGGGTTGGGTGCATTGGATGGAGGGGAAGTGTGGATGCCAGTGCAGACCCCTTCTCTTGTTCCATGGGAAGGAGTTAAGAATATGGTTTCACACAATGGGCATCCCAAATCAGGGCTTTCCCCCGACCCTGGAGCCTTATAAACTCTAGGGTCGGGTGCTATGTGTTTTGGTCTGCTTCACTTACACCTTATGTACGCCTTCCTGTAACAAATCTGACTTCCTTATGCCCCAGAGAACCGTTACTACATGACTGTCCTCCCCTGGGTGACGACGCTCAGCAGCACAGAATAGGTGTGTGGCATATAACCCCTGCTGTTATATACACATGCATCACCACCTCCACATGCCAAACACACTGTCCCTCTTGTGAGAAATGTAGTCTATACTGAGCTATCTGCCATAATTCTGAGGAAGAGGATACTGAGCAGCCACAGAGAATCATGGCAAAGCACCTTCAGGAGACATTTTATTAAATTAACAAGGAGACATTGCTGTAATAGACATGTAAGACACACAAAAAGGCTTTTCATAAATTGCCCTGTTGGGAGATGGGTAACCTCGCATGCTTTGCTTCTCTAGTATGGGGGCAGCCGTATCCCTTGATTAGTGTCTTTATCGGGTACGGCAGCTATACTATTACTAAATCCGGACAATGAATAGTCTGGTGGTAGGAACACGCCAGATAATGTTGTGACCCATTCTTCTTAGCTCACAAGCAATACTTTTTCTCGCTGTTACTCCAGTTCCTGGAGTACTTTACTTACAGGACAACTATCGTTAAACACCTGTGACACTTAAAGTGGCACAAAACCCTTCTTCTGTGCCCCTCCCCCACCCACCCGAGTACCCTGGCTGATGTAGCGAGTTCAGCAGTGGTCACTTTTTAAGAAAAAAACAGGCTTTTCCAGTGCTAAGGCCACTTTACCTAACATTTTTTTTTAAACCAATGATTGACTGATCTCAAGACCCAGCCCAGAGGTCACATCCTTGATTTCCTTGTAGTCCGTGGAGTGATCCAACCCCCAGGCTAACCTAATTGGGGGGGGGGGGCGCAGGAGTGCACCCCAGCTACAGTGAAGCCGTGGATGCACCCGCCAGGGAAGACAGTGGTGTGGGAGCCACTGGGAACGTTTTTTTTCTTCTCCGGCGACCCCAGAATTTCACAAAGCTGAGAATCCTGATTTCATCAGGTATCAGGATGGCTGAAATAAAAGCATTACGCTCAGAAGCACCGTACATTCAATTCTTTGAAGATCTGGTGCAGCTAGTCCCTTTACAGGGATTCATACCGAAGGTCCCGTCAGTCAGTAATATTAATCACGAGATTCATCTTCTAACCTTTCACGATCAAGAACAGTCACAGAAGCTTCACGCTTTGGACATTGTTGGAGCTTGTTTGAAGACTTACTTATCAGCAACACAAGATTTCAGATGGAACAAGAATCTGTTTGTCATTCCCTTCGGCCCGTAGAAGGGCCATGAGAATTCTGGCTTTGTGGGTCGTGACGATAATAACCAAGGCCCACGGACATATTCCACTGTCAGAGACAGTCGCAGCACACTCTAGCAGGACATTTGCTTCATCCTTGGCAGCAGCTAGTGGTGATACCCTTGAAAATATTTGTAAGGTGGCCACTTGGGAGTCACCAGATACATTTATGAAATATTTTAAAATCGATTATGCTAACCTTAATACTGTGAGTTTTGGTCTAAAAACAGAAGCCAATTGTTTAAAGAGGAACATCAGACGCCCTGGAGTCTAAAAGACTCCTGGGCCATTTGAGTTCCTGTCTTTGGGGCTTCCCGAATTGGGATGCCTAGATCTACTCACCTTCTCCCGAGCCCTTGCCTTGTCTCTGCGCTGTGGCACGCAGTGGCTACAAGGTGAGTGGGGGAAGCGGCTGGCGGTTCACTCGGCTTCCTTCGTGGGAGCAGAAGGAAGGAGTGTATGGGACGACCTTGGGGGAGATGCACAGCGGGGCAACCTAATTCGGGATGCCGCAGCACAGAGGAACAACATATGGGAAAATGAAATTCCTGTGTCTTCCTTTTTACACAAAGTGTGAATTTGCTTAAGAATCATTAAAAAATGTCCTTGCATCGCACCCATTTAGCCTGGCTATTTATATCCCTTAGTGTGACACCATGGAAGTGCCGGGAAAAATGAAAAATTGTATACTCACCCTTGAGGCAATTTCCCTTTCCTGGAGCAATTCCTTGGCATCATACAAACCCACCCTAAATTGGAGGAGCTATTTACAAAGAATGGAGCCGGAGATGGGACGAATTATTTATAGGGAAGGGTCCTATCGGGGTTAAGAGGCAGTGACTTAACCCCAAGTGCGACGCCATTGAGATGTGCCAGGAAAATTGCCTAAAGGGTAAGTATCCAATTTCCCGCACCCTCCCAGCTGATGTAAATGTAACATGCCCTCTGGAGTTTTCTTTTTCACACCAGACTGGTTTCTCTACATGAGTGACTATGAGAGGCCAGAGAATAAAAAGCATGAAATCTATGCGGCCGGAACACGCCTATAACAAGCATACCTAGATTGGGTGCAGCACCTGATCATTGAGGACACTGAGCCAGTCCAACACTGTCCCTTCCACCTCTTCAGGCCCAAGTGTCTGGCAGGGGTGTTATCGTGGTCTCAGATAGTACAATCGCTATGATTACACCCCTACCAGCCACTATATACATCCCACACTCTGTCAGACCCTGTATACACATGATTTCCCCCATTTAATAACTCATTTACAGATGGGCAGCTATAAAGGCCCCTATGTTTATTGCCTCTCATCCCTCTCCCCTGCACCCCCATCTGTAAATATGCAACTTGCTGGGCAGGGGCTTCCCCCCCCCCGAAGCCGACCATGGACCCCATGTGCAGTTTATTGAGAATAAATGACTGCTCCATCCGAGGGAAAGTAGATAAATCAGAACTTCAGTCAATATTAACCATCGACCTGCCACCCTACCTTGGCGCTGAGGCAGAAGGGGGGGGGGGTTACAAAGAAAAAAAAAAACCTTAGGGTGGCAGGGAGGGGGGTAATATTGACTCAAGTTCCGCTTTAACTGCTGAGCCACCAATGACTTTAAAGAATAATAAAACGGCACATGAGTACCAGACTCAGACAGTCTGATGCTGGTTTTGTGATAATGATGCTAGGGGCAGAGGCCCCTGATCTGTAGGGGCCCAGAGCAGGGCATTTTAATCTGGCCCTGAATGTGACAAGTGCCACAGTAGTTTTGCAGACTGAGCACAGGCTGGGCTAAACTTGCAGACATCAAACTCTGTGGACTAAAGCATAACATGGCTATGCTTGGCCAATATCCCATGGCATGGAACGTTCTGCATCTGCGGACCTTCATCCCACTTTAACCACCATTCCCTAGGAATCCAGGTTTGGGATGCCCATCCCTCTCAATAGCCCACAGGTCAAAATATTCACCCTTCCAGCATAATCTGTCACTGACAACTGAAGCACATTTTCTGCTTCACCTGCAACCAATGGAGACAGCATGCCAGGCACTATGCACCACTCACCCTTAAGGAACCCCACTAGTAAACACTGGGGATGCATGAATGCATCCAGTCACAGGACATCCCAATTGAATTTTCTTGGGAGAGTGTGTTTCTTTATTCATACTCAGTGTTTTTAGTTCCCTGTTTATATTTGTACCTTTTTACAGACAGAGAAGGATCCCAGGGCTATAAAGAACCTTTTAGCAAATTTTCCTCACCATTTTCATATGCTGTCTGCCTTTTCCTGCTGGAGAAGGTTTTCATTATTTTTTTATGCCCTTTTGTCTTGTGCACCGTGTTTCAGGGACTTGCCAGTTTGTAAAGCGTTTTCGACTCCTAAACTGGACCTTCAGCCCAAACCCTTAAAAAACTATTCCCCAGCGTCTAAAATGAATATATTTTAAGTTTTTAGTCACTTTTTATTCTTTCCCCTACTGGGCTGAAACTCAGGACTCTAGGATACATGTGCTGCCATCTTGACTCAGAAGCATCACACATACTGAGGAGAGGGATGAAAAGTACAGGGGGCGGGTTATAGTTGTGCTTTACACAGACAGAGCAGAGCTGGGGTCAGGAAGAATACAGAGCGACAGTCAGAAGACATTTCCTGTTTGCAGAGTCGCCATCTTGGATGTTTAAAGGCTCATAACATGCAGTAGATGCAGGTAGGATGATTTTTAATATGGGCAATCTGTATGTACAGGGTGTGGGAAACATAAGATATGCTCTTATTCAGGGTGGAGGTCCGCTTTTAAGTACTTTTTGCTGTTTCTTGAGCTTACTAAACGTCAAGAGAAGAATTGTTGCCCCAGTTTGCTAATTCTGGACACTTTGCCATTTTTTTAGTGGCAAGGTTCCATAGTGGGATTTACTTAGTAAAAGTGCTAGACTTGCGTATGGATTTTTCAGATCAAATGACCTTTTTACCTGGATACTTTGTGAATATGACATTGTAGTCTTTATCTTTTAGGCTATGCCAATGAAGTTGGGGAGTCATTTCGTGCTTTGATTCCGAAGTCTTTAGTCTGGGCCACCTATGGAGTCGCCACAGCCTATGTCACTGCAGATGCTGCAGATAAAGGGAAGAAAGCTGCAGAGGTAAGGAGTATTTTGCATCACTAAACTTCCTGTCCAGATACACACTCATTTCCTCCCACCTTACCCTCGAAGCCATTTCAAAGCATCTCAAAATATCCGATTATATATAAATACCTCATCTACTCTAACTGAAGCCACTTTCTGCACTTTATTTTCTGTATCATGGCTGGATTGAGAAGATCATGTTGCGGAGTAGCTTTACGAGTCTTTGGGATTTTCTGCTGTGGTCAAAGAGGGCTGTAGAACCACTGTGGCTTTCCTTACTTGCTCATGCTGAAAGCTCCAAGGGATAGAGGGGCTGTTAGACCCCTTATTGTGTTCTGGGGGAATGGAATTGAAGGAAGGGCAAACTTTCGAGCCCTGCTACAGCTTCTACCCTGCAGTGCAGGAAATGGAGGAAAGGCACATGAGACAGATATCGGGTGAGCTGCTTGCTGCCTTATTATTGCAGTTGGCTATACAGTTCTTTTAACTATAGGGTTGATTCAGAGCCCCTTTCTTGCTGTTTTTTGGAGGTCTTGCTACCAAACGAAAAATCACGCAAAAATAAAAACATTTCAACAAAAATTCTTGCCGAAAAAAGGCTCTGCTGATTCAGACGAGGGGGAAAAATGGACAAGAACGGAAATTTTCACACAAAAAATGTCGAGAAAGGGCTCTGAATCAACCCTTATGTTTCGTCATTTTGACTGCAATATTTTTAAATGTTAAAAGACAATCCTTACAGGATTTTTCTTCCAACAGTCATCTGATGCAGAGAATTCCAATCGGCACTCAATTGTACAGTCATGAGTGTATTGGCATATGGATAGTGATGATGAAATGTTCACAATACTGAAAACCCATCTTCTTTTTGAATTCCCATTAAATTGTTAGCCTTAGGATTATCACCATGTGAACCCAGAAGGAGTATTTAGCACAGCTCCCCAATTTTCACTTGCCATTCCCACTGCGTGGGCATCCCAAGTGTGGATGCTTCTTTGGAAACATTGTAAGTAGACCATTTTAAGTGAATTATGTTGGTGACTTGCAAGCCATGTGGTTCAGCAGCTAGAATGGCATGGCTGTGTTTCTGTAGCACCAAAGCGGAATGTAGTTATCATTACTGTCATTGATGTCACCTTCCTTGAATGAGGTTGCCAAACCCTCTTGCTAAGGCTTCCCTCATTTGCATAGCACACATCAGCTTTCCTCCGAAGTAGAGCCATGTATTCTCTGGTTACAGAACACTGAGCCTTGTCCAAAAGTTATCTTTAGAATCGGCTAAAAAAAGCACACGCTGTCCTTGTCCTTACATTTACTCCTCCTCTCTCTCTCTTTTTTGTTATAAAGGCTAACAAAGAGAGCCCAGGAAGGACAAAGGATGTTACAGTGGCTGTAATAGATACATTTGTTTGGCAAGCGCTTGCCTCTGTAGCTATCCCTGGATTTACCATCAACCGATTATGTGCTGCATCACTTTACATAATGGGGCGTGTCACCCGCTGGCCTCTCCCAGTGCGAAAATGGGCCACTACAGCGATAGGACTTTCTGCGATTCCAGTTATTATAACTCCAATAGACAGGTAAGTGTGAATGCCAAATCACCCTCATCTCTTAGAAAGAATAATGAAAGCAATACTCCCCATTTAGCTGTCCTCCCCAGTCCAGATCTTCCTACCCACTCATGAGATCTGCTGCCTTGCACAGAGGAAGCCCAGCACAGTAGTGCCTGTATGGCCTCCCCTCGTAACATTAAATGGAGGCAGAGCTCCATTCACAGGTTTGCCCTTGGATCAGTGGGCCAAATCTTTAGGACAGGGTAGTGTAAAAGTTTACATTGTTCTTTAATAAATTCTTGTCATGTAATTTCTGAAATGTTAAATATTGCAGCAGGTTTGGAACAGGGTTCTCCAAACCCGCTACCTCTTGGCACTTGCATCACAAAAAAGCGAATATAGAATTTAATCAACTTAACATGCCCCTAACTGAATGGTGCCGTGTATGACCACACATAGTCCCTGTCCCGCAGAATCAAATTTACTGGGTCCCACTTAAACAATGTGCACCGATTTTGTGTCCATCACAGTGACTTGGCCATGTCTGTGCCATTCGCTACAAGGCGTGGCAAGACTCCGCCATAGTAGTGAAAAGTGGGCAGCTATTATCACTGAGACTGATGCGAGGGTGGCCATTTATAACCATGTTCACAAATAAGTGGTTTTATTCAACTGGACTAGGACCGTGGACGCAACTGAACAGAATTGTGGTACTGCAAGCCCTGGGATCGAATACGTTTTTTTTTTTTTTTTTTTTTTTCCCCAACCGGACTAGGACAGAAAGGCTGTGGGGTGTGAAAAGGTAAAAAAAAAAAAAAAAAAATATATATATATATATATATATATATATATATATATATATATATATATATATATATTTATATTATACATTTTCGCCCTATAAGACATACCTAGGATTTGAAGGAGGAAAATAAGTTCTGAACCAGATATTGTGCTAAAACCCCGCCCCCAAGAACCAAATAATAGGCAAGGTGCAGAATCCTCTCATTACAGGCCGTGCGGCATTCCCCTGTCAAATTCCCTATATAGGCAGTGTGGCATCCCCTTCCCTAACCCATCCCCCTCCCATCCCCTTCCCCAGATAGGCAGTGTGGCAGTCTCCAAATCCCCCCCCCCCCACCCTATTCCCCATATAGGCAGTGTGGCATTACCCCACCCTATTCCTCATATAGGCAGTGTGGCACCCCCCTCCCATCCCCTTCCCCAGATAGGCAGTGTGGCATTCCCCCCCATCCCATTCCCCATATAGGCAGTGTGGCATTACCCAACCCAATTCCCCATATGTGCAGTATGGCATTATCCCATCTCCTTCCCCATATAGGCAGTGTGACATTCCTCCATCCCCTTCCTCATATAGGTAGTGTGCCATTCCTCCATTCTATTCCCCATATAGGCAATGTGAGACCCCCCCCCCCCTCCCCAAATTCCATTTCACATAGACAGTGTGGCATTCTCCCCTCCTATTCCCCATATAGGCAGTGTTACATTCCCCTCTCCCTTTCCCCATATAGGCAGTGTGACATTCCCCTCTCCCATTTGCCATATAGGCAATATGGCCAAATCGTCCCAAAGAGAAGAGAGGTGGACAGCAGGCCAACATCAGCAATGGGGGGTGCCGTATGTAAGATTACTTTTCTCTCCCACCCAGGTCAAGTGAGAAGGAGGGATGCACAGTGTAGCTCTTCTTATAAAGGAACGTTCCATTATTGAGCAACTTCCAAAAACGCCAGTTGCCTGGCTGTCTTGCCTGTCCCCCGGCTGGCTCCTCATTAGGGATTCACCTAACATAAAACTTTGTGCACATCAGGTCCTCTGTACATTAAACTGTTGAGGCTTCAGAATGCCTGTACCTCTCACTAAATCTAACCTTACAGCACATGTACTTTAAAAAAACTCCTCATGCACCATTCGGGCCAGCCTGTTGCTGCATGCACCAAAGCCTCCAGCTGCCATCCTGAGCCTTGCTGGGGATAGATTTCACAATAATAAAAAACAAAGTATTTGTTACTACAGTTTGCCTTTGATGCCAGATAGTTCTTGTTGATCGTGCCAACCCCCCTTGTGGCATAGCAATATGGGTTGTGATCAATTAATGTGAATTCACCTCATTAAAAAAATGCAATCCTTTTTTAATTTAACGGTCCCTCACAAACTGAACACAGGTTAACCCCCCCCCCCCCCTTCCTCTCCACCTCACTCTTAACCAAGTTACATAAGGATCATGGGAGGGAACTAAGTGGTCGTCCTTAAGGACTCGTAGATATACCATTAGCGGTAAGTCTAATGGGGATTTTCTCCCCTCGTCCTTCAGGATGACCTCCGGAGAGGATTAGCAACTAATTAAAACTTAGGGGTGGGAAGCTGCTAGTAAGACCCTTCTACCAAAGGACATTGCTGTTTTACAGATCTCTTCTATAGAGGCACCTGTCCTCTCTTCCTAAGAAGCTGACTTAACTATTGTTGAATGTGCTGATACCTGCGGAGGAGGAACTCCTGCACAATAGTCTGTTTAATCCACCTGGAAACAGTGGATTTAGAGGCAACTAGGCCTTTTCTCTTGCCACTGAAAATTATCAAAAGCTGTCCCAATATTCAGCACTCTCTAGATCTCTCTAAATAAATGAACAGAGCTCTTCTCACATTTAATAGTGAGAAACCTTCCACTGCTCCTGCCGTAGCATGTAAAGTCGGGAGCACTATGTCTTGGGACCTATTAAAAAGGTAGTGTTCTTTGGTAAAAACAAAGGATTGGGTCTTCGTATATCCTAATCTGGAAGAATTGTGCAGTAGGGCTCCTTCACCGATAAAGCTTGCAGATCACTTACCTGCCTGACTGATGTGATAGCCAACAGAAAACAACATTTCTGGTACTTGCTTCAGTGGCTCAAGCGGAGGTTCCAGTAGTCCCTTCAAAACGATGGTTAGGTCCCATGTCGGAATGCTTTTAAAGGGTGCTTGCCTTTTACGGGTTATCGCCTTAAAGGAGCTGGCATCTGTTGTAATCCTTACAGGATCCTTTTGTCTCTACAGTCTTCCCTTTTTAAGATCTCAGGGTCTGTCCACTAACGGAGGCTTTCTAATACATCCTCTCCTATTTGAACATTCTGATCTAATGAGTCCGGGCACTTGTCCCAACGAGACAATAGAAATCTCTGCAGGGTTCTCATGTGGAGTTGAGCCCATGGAACTGCTGGAATTGCAGCCATCATGAGATCGAGCAAAGTCATGATTTTTCGTAGAGATACCTGTGGGAACTTGAGCAAATCCTGGATCATTGCTATGATCTTGTGGATCTTTTCTCTTTGAGAGAGACTGTCTAGATCAGGGGTACTCAATTACGGTCAGTGGAGGTCCACTTACCAGGGTCTGCCGTGGGATGAAGGTCCGGGGGGGGGGGGGGTGTAAGTAAGAGTGCATGACTTCATGTGTAGAGTGCAAGCTCCTCAGCCAACCTGAGCAATGAGCTTTCCTGTCCCCCCACCCACCTGTCATTTACTTCCTGCTTCTCGCCCTTCTGTGTAGAGTGCAAGCTCTTCAGCTGACATGCACTCTTACTTACACCCCCCACCCCATGTCAGCTGTTGTTAGCTGAAGAGCTTGCACTCTACACAGAAGGGCGAGAAGCAGGAATTAAATGACAGGTGGGTGGGGGGACAGGAAAGCTCATTGCTCAGGTTGGCTGAGGAGCTTGCACTCTACACATGAAGTAAATGGGGGACAGGAATCTCACCTCCTTGCACTTTCTCAGCAGCTCGATGAACTGGTCCCGGGTAATGGCCTCCTCGCCCCGGGCCAGCCGCTCCTCCAGCCAGCGCAGCAGTGTGTTCTGATGCCGGGCCTCCAGGTGTGTGCAGCGGGCTCTGCTTGCCGCCCGAAGCCTCCGCCAGCTCCGCGCTCTCGGCTTCTTCCTCCTCCCGCGCCTCTTCGTCTCCACTCCTCCCCCGCCGTCTACGAGGCTCGAGACGCTTCCACTCCCCCGGCCTGGCCACGCCCGTGTGCCCGCCCCCAGCACTGACAGCCCCGGCCGCCAATGGCCGGCAATTGTCACCGGCACCGCCGGATCCCGGGCTGATGTGACAGCCCTGGGCAGCGGTCCGGACAAATGGCGTCTGCGGTCCGGATTCGGACCGCGGTCCGCCATTTGAGTACCCCGGTCTAGATCGTACCCAAGGAATCTGCAGCAGTGGATGGGTATCAGATTTGATTTTTCTAAATTGACAATCCAGCCTAAGGTTCTTAGAGGAAAAAGAGTCTACTCTAAATCTGCTAGTAGCGACCTGACCTGTTTAGCATGAGTAAATCGTCCAAGTCCAGTGTCGGAACTACCTCTATCACGTTCTTTTGGAATAATTCTTGTAAGACTAGTGGAAAGGCCTTTCTGTTTCTGGTATCCCTTGGTAACTTGGTTACCAGGAAGAAACATTGAGGAATGGGCAAGAATTCTAAGTGGCATCCCATTTCCAATGTCTGCAGCACAAATTGACTTTGGAAGACTGCTCACCAGGCGGCTACAAACCACACGCACAAAGTGCGGTTTTGAAACTTTGTTTTCCTGTCTGGAAATGTCCTACCTACTTTGTCTTGAGACAAAAAAACTGAAGAAATAGGATATAGTTACAGTCCTTAAATTCCTGCAGGAATGATTTGGGAAGGGTCTAGCAGTCAGTATGTTAAAGACTCAGACCTCAGCACTATCCTTTTTAGACTACCAGTTGAGACAGGATCAGCTAATTAATTGGTTCTTTAAGGTGATTAGGCCAGCACCCTTTAAAGTCTTTCCAATGTGGAACCTAAACATAATTTTGTAGAGACTACTGGAACCTCCATTTGAGCCACTGGAACAAGTACCAGAAAAGTGGTTGTGTTAGAAATTTTGTTTTCTGTTGGCTATCACATCAGCCAGGCGTGTAAGTGACCTGCAAGCTCTATCGATGAAGGAACTCTACTGCAAAATTCTTCCAGATACGGCCATACTAAGACCCAATCCCATGTTTTTATCAAAGATTGTTACCTCGTTCAGTAGGTGCCAAGACATAGTGTTCCAGACTTTACCTGCAACAGCAGGAGCAGAGGAAGATCTCTCACTATTAGATGTGAGAAGATCTCTCATTTATTTGGAGAGATCTAGAGAGTGGTGAATATCGAACCAGCTTTTTATCATTTTCAGCAGCAAGAGTAGAGGCCTAGCTGCTTTAAAAAAAAAACCTCCCTCACCGCGGGACATCCGAGATCGGGATGTCCCGCGGGGTGAAACACCAAACCCCCCCCCCCCCCCAAAACCCAAAAAAAACCTTACCTTATCGGCAGTAGCAGCCGCCGCCACCTGTAAGAGTGACGTGCTGGAGGCTGAGTTTTTGGGGCTTTCTGGGGGGTTTCACACAGCGGGGCACCCCCAATCGGGGTGCCCCCCGAAGTGGACCAAAACCCAGGATAGTCAAAATCCTGGGTGTTGGTCCACTTTAAGACTGAGATGGGGAGGAAGGGGTGAGGTTTTAACCTCTGCTCAGTTCATGATTCCTCCCAGGGAGAGCGACTGCTCTCTCCTTGGGTCGTCCTGAAGGAAAAACCATTACTGGTAAGTCTAATGGGGATTTTGTTTAATTTAGAATTGACATCTTGCTAGCAGTAATGTTGGCTATTAACTCTCATTTCCTTTATTTTATTCTAGATCTGTGGACATTTTATTGGACGCCAGTCTACGTAAATTCTACGACCATCATTCTGGAAAGCCAGATGACTCTCGTCCTACTTGAAATAATCTTACCAGCAGCAATGACCTACTTTATTATGGGTCTGTTTACAGCAGACTGGATAAAAAATAGCCAGTGGATGTATTCATCCACTACAATAATAACTGTGGTATCAGCATGATTTTCTTTCCTGGCCATCAAACAGAAGAAGCTAATGGCAGATAATGCTGCATCATACACTGTGAAGAGATGAACATGCAAAAACAGTGAAGCTTACATCATTGGAGGCCATATGGGCCTGAATGGTCATCTACATTAAAGAAAAAACCCAATGCTGTGAACGAGGAGGTCATATTTTTTTTTATTTTTATTAAAAAGAGACCTAAAAGCTGTAGCATGGCTACTGAAAAACAAGCCTCATATGTGAGTGGTAAAACCACAACATGCACTTACATGTAAGCACATGCAAACAGTGGTTTGCAAACA
Source organism: Gastrophryne carolinensis (assembly GCA_027917425.1). NCBI lineage: Eukaryota > Metazoa > Chordata > Amphibia > Anura > Microhylidae > Gastrophryne > Gastrophryne carolinensis. The sequence continues at coordinate 437,149,504 of CM051234.1, read as the reverse complement.
TTATCAAGCCCTTCCAGTAGGATGGTGTAAATTGCATTGTTCTGGGTATAATTAACTGGAGGAGGATCCTTCTATTTTATGAAGCCAGGAAAGACAAGTCCTTTTTTTAGATCAATATAACAGATGGCAAAGACATCCTTATATTTATGCACTAGGACAATATGAATTTGAAAAGGCAAAAAACAACCAGAACTTACTAAAGTCTTTATAGTGGACCATATTTTTGACTATTCTGGGTTTTGATTCCCGATTTGTGATGCCCTGCTGTGTGAACCTCCCCCCCCCCCCAGGTTGCCAATAAACACGCACCTTTCCCGTCCTACAGCGCAGGCGTGCAGCCAATCGGTGCAATCGGCTCTATTCATCAATTTCAGCTAAGGATCGGCTGAGGGGCAAATGGAGCCGATCTTGCAATAACAGAGGACGCGTCCTCGTCTGTCCACAGGCGCCGTAGGACCGGGCAGGGGTAATTCAAATTGGGCGACCTGGGGGCTTTTACACAGCGGGGCAACCACCAAAACCCAGGATAGTCAAAATCCTTGGTTTTGGTCCACTTTAAATGTGATCATAAGAGAGAAGTAGAAAAGGTGTGTTTGGCTACTCAGCATTGAGAATGGTAAAGAAAAGTCATCTGATTTGTGTACATAATTAAAGGAGTTGTATCGCAAAATTGTTTAATATTAAAAATCCATATAAACACATCCACTTATCAGAGGAGGGGTCACTTATACACCCAAAATGAATAAAATCCACCAAGCATGTGATTTCTTTTCCATTTAGGGATAAAATCCAGGGGTGCCAGGTTTAAAGCTGACCAAAACCCACATTTTTAACTAGCATCCGCTGATTTTCTCCCCCATGAAGAGCACATTTTGCCTATTTTCACTGCTCCTGCTTCACTCTACTCCCAGATAATGATGCCTGTTTTAGCTGTGAAGTTCCGCCTCCCCCATTCATTGCCATTGTTGTGTGTGCAATGACTGATCCCCTGACCTCTTACAGAGAGGGGCAGGCAAGAAATCGGTTTTCCAGGTCGATTGAAAAAGCGAAAATATATTTCTAGTTCTACACAGTAAAAAGGGAGTATCAACAGGGGCTTTTGCCAAATATATTTCAGTGAGTTTTGGTTCGCTTTATGTGTATTGGGGAGACAGAACCTGCCCCCCCCCCCATTTCTGCTGGATGTATAAGTGACCCCTCCACCCACTATCCAGCATATTTATATGGATTTTTCCCCAAACATCCTCCAGAATGGCTGATGAGTAGCCCCTCCCACCTAAATAGGAAACACAAACTGGACATGGTTAAATGCCCCACCTCTTCCTCCTGGACCTCAGTGTTTTCGTGTTTCCTCCCAGGGAACAAGCTGGAAACTCAATCCCTATTTTTTTTTTTGCCCCAGGGAAGATGACGAATCCGGGCTCCCTCCACTCTCTTCAGCAGGCTCAGGTGGTGCGCCGAGTGACCCACTGCTGCTGGAGTCTTTTTCCACTCTCCACCCAGGAATTCCCTCCCCTGGAGCTAGTCCTGGTGGCAGTTCCAAGGACAGAACCCAGAATGTAGTCTGGGCTTGGATCCCACCATTTTTCCCTTCGGGCTATGAGGATGTGAGGGAGTTGTATTGCAAAATTGTTTAGTATTAAAAATCCGTATAAACACATACACTTGTGGAAGCATCAAAAGCCCCCCCACCCCTCTTTGGAGGGGGCACTTAGGTATCCATTCAGGATTCCCTCTACCAGGGCTTATTGGAAAAAAGGGATCCCTGTTATCTGATCCACCAGGCACTAAAGGACATCATTGATTGGGAATGGAGGAGTTTGGAGTTCCGGTTCTTCCTTCCTAAGTCTCTCAAGTGGAGATTCCCTTTTGAAGAGTCAGAGAAGTGCCCTAAGGTGGATGCTCCTTTGGCTCGGGTATCTTGGAAATCCGATCTCTCTTTCAAGGACATGGGTTCCCTTAGAGATCCTCTAGATAAAAGTTCAGATATTCTGCTCAAATGGGCATGGGATACTGATTCCTTTCAGTTTAGACCCCTGCTTGCTACAGATTGTGTGAGTAGAGTTCTGGAATCCTGGGTAGGCAAAGTCACAAGTGGAATAACCAATGACGCACCAAAGGAGGAATTATTGGACGCCCTGCTCTTTATATCCAAAGCTGCTTTAGAGGCAATAAGGGCCAACGCTAAGAGTATGGAATTGATTTAATTGTGCACGTAGAGCTCTCTGGTTCAAGACCTGGCCAGGGGTACTAGTTGTCTGAGTCACACCTGTGTAGCTTACTATTTGAGGGTAAGGTTTTGTTCGGGTCAGAACTTGAGAAAGTTCTAACCCATTATGAGGTGAGGTAGAAGTTTCTAGCTAAGAGGAAACACCTTCATCCCACCTCATTCAGAAGCCAGGAAACCTAAAATTCTTCCGCGGGATTTCCGAAGCTCTTGGTCAACCCAGAGGCTGAAGGCCAAGGGAGGTTTGTTTTTCAAACGGCAACCTAAACTGCAGTTCTGATGGAGGACCTGTAGGGACGAGACTTCTATTTTTTTTTTGGCTTGGCAGAGGATCTCTCAGAACCCCTTGATCTGAATTGGGGGGCGTTCAGTCTATGTTTGCCTTTGTTATGCCTTTACCCCATTTCAGATTCTCTGGTCATAACCTGCATCAAGGACCAATGTTCAACCCATTCAATTATCTTATGAAGATTCTGGGGGGCAGGCCCCAAAATCCCTGCAGCACATTATACCAGAGCAGTTTCTGCTTCCTGGACGAATTGGTCAGGAATCTCTCTGGAGGATATTTACAGAGCAGCAACTTGGGCTTCCCCGCACACATTTTTGAGGCACTACACAGTAGATCTTTCCTCCGACAAGAAACAGGAATTTGTGAGGAATATTCTACAGGACACTATTAGTATTTCTCACATATCATCATCTAAGCCGTCCTGGAGGACGTTTGGGGAAAACTCCAATTAGCTTACCGGTAATGCATTTCCTGTAGTCCTTCCATCCAGGCTAGGTATTTTGGATATTATGGTTTAGACATGTTTCTTCTGGGATTCCTCAGTTAAAACACCGAGGTCCAGGAGGGAGGGGTATTTAACCATGTCCAGTTTGTGTTTCTAATTTAGGTGGGAGGAGCTGTTCGGCTAAGCCATCCTGGAGGACTACCGGAAATGCCATTACCAGTAAGCTAATTGGGATTTTATCATTGGGCCATTTTTGGGTGATAATCCTAATTTACATCACACTAGCACAATAATCTGTGCCAAAATACACACAAGTTTACCTGTGAAATTAGAAGTCCAATAAAACAGACATTGTAATACAAGTTTGAAGGCTGATGCTAAAGACCTACAGCCGAAAAGAAGCCAGTGGGAGAGAAAAAAAATAATATGCAGAGGGGGGTGGTCTGTGCCAATTTAAAGTGGACCAACACCCAGGATTTTGACTATCCTGGGTCTTGGTCCACTTCGGTGGGGCACCCCCGATCGGGGTGCCCCGCTGTGTGAAACCCCCCCGAAAAACTCACCTCTCCCAGCGCCGACGGACAAGCCGCGGACAAGCGGCTCCTCCGCCGCCGCCTCCCGCGCGTCACTCTTGGCGGGCGCGCGCACGTCTAGAGGGGCGTTAAGGTAAGGAGTTTGGGGGGGTTTCACCCCGCGGGACATCCCGATCTCGGCTGTCCCGCGGGGAGGGAGGTGATCGGCCCGGAAATCTTATAGATTCCCGGGCCGATCACCCGTGGGTGTTGGTCCACTTTAACTTCCTGTCAGCTTAACTGCAACAGCATAAGCATGGGTCTATAAAAACCTTTGAGTAGGAGGTCTTTTGGTCTCTTTAGCCCCTATCTTAACCTAACATGGGTCTCTCGGAATATTTTTAGACATGGTGCACCACTAGTAACAAACAAATAAGGGCGTGCTCCCTGATTCATATCACAGTGCAAACAAAGGTAAACCCAAGGGTCAACCTGACCCAGGGGTCACACAAAGGAGCACAACCAGTGTAAATTCATGCAATTTTTATTATAATTATGCAAAAAACACACACATTTAAAAAACAACAAGACAATTAAAACTACCTCAACCTGCCCTTAAAAAGTGCATGTGCACCTGTCCTAAAAATTACCCATATATTATGCAAAAATATGTGCATAGACTGGTATCTAAAACTCTTTCAGTATACAATAACTAACACCCCCTTTTCTTTTTTGTGCCGGAACAAAAACAATACAATATATAATCCATAGAGAAACAATACCCTTCCAAGTTTCTACCCCTAATTAAATGCCAAAATTTCAAAGTGACATGTGCATTGTGTAAAATACTAATACCAATTCATTAGCCCAATTGAAAAAATATAAATAAATAATGTACTTCAAAGTGTCATGACACAAAACATAACTCAAATAAAGTAATCATCATGGCAGTGCAAAATGTAACAATAGAACACAATCAAGACAAATATACAAACAATGTCAGAGAGAGAGAGATACTCAGCTGTGTGGAAACATAAGAATTAATCACCAGGGAGGACAGTCAGGGCGGGAGGCTGCTCCACTTGCGCTTCGCGGTGTGAAGAACCGCTTCTTGCTTGGGTGCGGGGGATGTTGTTATGGCTCCCGCTCTTATATGCACCTGGGAGGGGTGGGGAGGGAAGGGGGGGGGAAGGAAACAGTCCCCCGTGCCAGCATGGTCATGCGCGTGAGACCGTAGCAGAGGGTGCGCGCGCCTCCATCCACCGCCGCCGGATGTGACGTAACGAGCGGGGCGCCCGTAACCACGGACGCCTCCGCTCATGGCAACAGGCGGATTGCGGCCAGCCGGCACACCCACTATTCCCACCACCGATGGTAGTTCAACAGTAGGCTGGCTTGCGCGCTCCATGTCAGCAACTTAGTGCGCGCGCCCAGCCCATGTGAGCAAAACGCCTGCAGCCAGAGCACCCGTGTCAATGAAGAATGACAGCTAGGTGCTGTGCTGTCCCTGGGTCCCTGAGGAGCGAGTTGGAAAACAAAACATATATAACCACTTATTATTAATTTAGTATTATTTAAATAACATGACAATATATCAATGTACAGTTAGAACTCAGAGGACATGTAAAAAATCTACTATATACAAATATGCCGGTATCACTAGCTCTGCCAAACCATGCTAGTGTTGCTTAGAGGGGCAGCCATGTCCAGGGGTAAGTAGTCCCCCTGGACCATTTCTATCATATTTACCAACGATATCTCCATATTTACACAAAATCTAGATTAGCAAAGACCTATATTGGATAATTCCATGGTCAGTAACTGGATGGCATTCATTCTTCCTTTCCAAAGGGAGGTTGTATCTTCAACATCTCCATCTTTTCTTTCGGTCCTTCCACCCTCTCTGACCATACATATACCCCATTCGGGATAGACTCCATTTGTGCCCCAACCCTGTGAAAACAAACATAAAGTCAGCATCTCCATTTGGGCTGACTCACAGTGCCTTCCTTTGGGCCAAGCAAACGCCACCTGGGGTGTCCATAAGCCAGGTCCCACCCTGTAGTGATCAATAATTGGCCCCTATTTACATACATATAAAGTGAAAACCAAAGAATGTGTGTGCATATACCAAATAAATAATTAACAGTGAAAAATCACACAAGGTGAATTAGAACATATGAAAGTTGGAGCAACCGCTCCAACAGTGAATGTGCCAAATAAATAAAAAAATATATCCTATAAGTGTAGTATGATATCGTGAAAATAACACTAAAAACACCAAAAGGTGTAACTCTATCCCCCCATGGGTAATGCAAGATTATTCCTTCTGGTCAGAGGGGATAAGACCAAATGATTTATGTCAGAAAAGATGACTCAGCCAGTGTATCCCCATCTATCCCAAAAAGGGAGAAAAGGACCAATCCTCATTCATCCCCAATGGAGATCTGCTACTTAGTTGGAAAATCCAACGTAGCTCCCTTTGGAGCAGGAGTTTTTTTCAAATCCCCTCCACGGGGCCCCAAGATGACTTTTTCAATGCCCACCACCCTTAAGGTGGAAAAGTCCCCCCCATGTGCTTCCAAAAAGTGTCGTGCCACGGGAGAGACCATCTTACCTGCTAGGGTATCCCGCTGGGCCAAGCGGATGTTCGACATATGGGATTGAATCCTAATCCGTAGGGCATCCGTGGGTCTCTCGGAATGGTGCTACTCACCAAGTCTCATTCCTCATACAGCAAGAAAACATCCGCCTAGTGCTGATGAGAGCCAAAAGCTCGAAACACATGTCTACTAGTTATTATTGTTTATTTACATCATCTTCGGTATCGCTTTAGTTGGATGTGTCTGGCTGTGGAAATTTAAAGCTAATCCTTGGCATTGCACCCTTAGCATTTTTAAGGGCCTTGGATTACAGAGACATAAAGAGATGATTCGCACAGCTCCACCCACTGCAAAAAGTGATGGGTAATTCCACTTTTCCTTGTGTTGGGTGCTGTGCAAATACTTTCCATTTTAGGAAAGCACCTTTGCCTTTGAGTAGAGGGAATTTTGGTCTCTTTAGCCCCCCTATATTAGCCTAACATGGGTCTCTCCACATAGTGGCTTAAGGCTCTGTGAAGATAACATTGAAAATGCCTACAGACTATTCACAATCATTGGGAACTCTTCATTCTGATGAGAAAGTGCATTGGCACTGCTGATGGTCATGTTTAATAACCATAGAGTACATTCATTTAGGTTCATTTGGAGGTAACAAAGCTTGAGAAGGAACTGTGAACACTAAATGTTCAGCAGCAGAACCATATTTCCCTGTACAAATCTCCTTTATGAGCTGTGCGCCTCCAACTTCGGAAGTAGGAAGTGATTGTAAGACTGTGATTCATGGTTTCCAAGAATGGGGCTTCAGGTGCCTTGCCCCTCACGTCAATCACTGTGTCTGTGCACAGTGCTGTTCATCGATCGCAATGGAGTGGGCATGCCAAGGCAATGCCTGACATGTCCTCTCCATTGCAATGAATAGAGGGGTCTGGAGGAGCGCGCGCGCGGGCACGTGTGGAATGGCCGCTTGACTCCACTGCTCCGCACCAACGGGAGGCGCCCAGCGCACATAATAACCCAGACCCAGCAAATACAGCGCCAAGTACACGGCCCCAGACCCCTGCTCACCGGCGGTACCGCGGGACTGGAGTATGAACACTCCAGGAGGGAGGAAAAGGGCGGCAAAGGACGGCCGTAAACAAGCGGCGACGGCGGCGGCCCTGACAATGGCGGCCAAACATGCGGCCATGTCTTCCGGGCTCCAGGAGGCAACTGGCGAGGACCCAGCTCCGGACGACCAGATTGGGGTAGGTGTGGGAGAGGATCTGTCTCTAGACTCGGCAGATAGCTGGCCCGGCACCCCCCCCCAGCCTCTCAGCGCCCCCCTCCACGTGCAGCTCTGAACACCTCCAGCAGCCATGAACTCTTCACTCAGTTACGGGCCATAGTGATAGAGGAGGTCACCTCTGTCACTGGCAGACACACAGATACCCTTCTGAAAGAGATCAGGGAGCTGGGTGGCAGGACAGATTCCCTGGAAGCCAGAATGGATGATGTCACAGTGGTCCTGGAAGAACAAGGTAACAGAATGGAGCAGCTCTATGAGGAAATATCCCTATTGCAGAATCAAAATGAAGAGCTGGAGAATCGCAATAGGAGGTCCAACCTGCGCTTTAGGGGCATCCCAGAAACCTTTGAGGACACCCTGGGAACAGTCACGGCCATGTTACAGGAATTGGTCCCTGAGATTCCCATTGAAAGATTAGAGTTAGACAGGGCACACAGGGCCCTCACCAAAAGGCCGGTGGAGGGACCCCCACGGGACATCATTGTAAAATTTCATTTTTTCCAAACAAAGGAGGCGGTCCTGAGAGCCTCTAGGGATAAAGCACCCCTGGCTTATCAGTCCCATAACTACCAGATTTTTGCGGACCTCGCCCAGTCCACTATTCTCAAAAGACGGGCCTTCAAGCCGTACCTGCAGATCCTACAAGCAAGTGGCATCCGCTACAGATGGGGATTCCCCTTTAAGCTATCTTTTACATTCCAGGGAAAGCAGATCCATGCGGCCTCCATTCCAGACCTCCTCACTAAATTTAAAGGACTGGGCCTTAAAGTCCCCGAGGCGGACGGGTCTCCTCCTTCTCTTCCTTCCACCCCCAGGACCCCGAAGTCCAACCAGCGTAACGTTCCGCGGACCAGCCCATCTCCAGGCCCTCTCAAGCAGACTCAAAGTTCCCAGGCAATGAAGAGACTCATAGCCCAAAAATTCCAGCCTGTTTGAGTTCTGGCCTATCCTAAGCCTGCTTCCTGACCCTTTACTTCTCGTCGATGAGTCTCAACGGAGACCTTCTTGCTACAGAAATTCCGGGGACCTTCGCGGACACCGCCGGCCGGAGGAGGACAATGGTTCTATGCCACGAGGGAACCCTAACCCCGGCCAGGCCTCAGCCCGGTATCCACTGATGTGAAGGACACCCCCCAGGACTGTACTCAGGTCACTCGTAGCTGGGTCGTGAGTAATGGTCTCCACCACTCCCAGCTTTAATGTTCACGTTTTTAAGCTAGTTTTCCTGGTTTGATGTTGAAATATGTTTATTATGTATAGGGACATAACAGTTTTTCAGGTTTCAGGTCTCCCTTTAGGCCAGAGATAGTTACTGTTCCTTTTAAGCATCGTTATCTTTACCACTGTCTGCTGGCTGGGTCTACACCCGGCTGGCAACGAGGGGGTTGGCAGCCGACGCCGAGCGATGGCTTCAGGGGCTCTATTTGTGGGAGCCCTAGGCGGGATCAGTCCGTTGGGCGGTCCCGCAATAATGCGAGGCCCCGCGGGCTGTCGGTTGTGGATCCCCAGGTGTAGTTATGCTGTTATATAGCCTGTTTAAATGAGGCAGCCGTCTACCAGACGGGTCTTCTTAAATATTTCATTGTAGCCTCCCGTTGTGTACCGTGTGCTCCCTTTTACTTCCTCCCGCGGGGAAATTTTCCCCTAGGCTGTGGAAGTCACAGACATGTTAATCCATGTCCAATGGTCCAATGTCCACTACATTGGCTTATATGTCATTTTGTCTCTGTGTATGTCTCCCTCCCCAGTTTCTCCTTCCCCCTTCCACAGTCCTCCCCCCTTCTCTAATACCTGGCTGGGGGAAATGGCTCCAAACCCGGCCCTACTTGTTAAGTCACCTCAGCGGCTTCACCCCTATAGCTAACCATGGCCCTTAAGGTACTATCTGTAAATGTTCAGGGCATGAACTCCCTAAACAAAAGGTCTAGAGCTTTCCAGCTATTTAACTCATTACACGCAGATGTAGTCTGCCTTCAAGAAACCCACTTTGCTTCTGGTTCATCCCCCAAATCGCTAAACCATAAATTCTCAATATATTTCCAGGCCACTGCCAAGCGTAAACAGAGAGGAGTGCTTATAGCCTTCCGTAATGGTACCTCCTTCATTTGCACCAAACAAATACCAGATCCGGATGGCAGATACCTACTCCTCCAGGGAACTATCCAAGATGCCGAGGTCACTTTTTTGACATACTACGCTCCAAACACCGGTCAGCTACCCTTTCTGTCCCATATTTTTTCTCTCCTCAGGGAACATCAGAAGGGAGCAGTGTTTGTCTGCGGCGACTCCAATTTGACCATACAGCCGCATCTGGATAGGTCCCTTCCACCCAATGCCCTTTCTATAAAGGATGGAGAGCTCTTTAGAGCCCTGTTGGACAACCACTCCTTGCTCGATGCGTGGAGAGCTCTTCATCCCCATGTAAGAGACTTTACCCATTACTCGGCCCCACATAAACTGTCCACTAGAATAGACCACTTTCTAGTCCCCCCCGCCTTTCTACCTGCTATCACCCAGGCTAGGATCTTCCCGATCCCCTGGTCAGATCACGACATGATGATGCTGTCCTGTAATTCCCTGATCATCAGGCCAAAGCTCTCATCCTGGTCCCTAAACGACTCTCTCCTTTCTTCTAAAATCTTGGTGGAAGAAGCGAGCCTCACGGCTTCGGAATACTTCTCCATCAATGAACACCCACACACCGCTCCTCCTATGGTGTGGGGGGCATTTAAGTCGGTCATGCGTGGACACTTTATAGCCCTGGCCACGAGGAAAAAAAAGGAGAGATTGGCCAACCTACAACTGCTCCAGGCTCAATATGAAAAGGCCTCATCTGACTTTAAGAAGAACCCTACTCAGTCTAGACTCCGCACATTGGAGAGTACCAGAACTGAGTTAAATCTTGTACAAATAGCGAGCGCAGAAGGTAGATATCGGAGAACCAAACAGAAATATTATGTATCCGCGAATAAGCCAAGCACGTTATTAGCCTCCCAACTGAAGTGCCAGGAACGCACTATGAAGCCAGTCAGACTTAAAACGAGCGGGGGAAATATCACCAATAATCCTAACATTATAGTAGAAGAGTTCTCTGCGGGCCTAGCGAATTTATATAACTCCCCCCAGCTCTACAGTGAGCGTCGGGTTCGGGAATTCTTTGCGGACATTGAGCTGCCCCCGATACCCCCGGGTGGACGCGAATTGGTCGATGAGGATATAACAGTGGAAGAAGTCCTCAAAGTTATTAAAGACCTTAAGTCCAATAAGAGGCCCGGGCCCGATGGATTCACGGCTTTATTTTACAAAAAGCTGGCCCCTCTGATTGCCCCGCGTTTAGCTAGACTATACAACCATATCAAGGAGGGGAACCCACTAGACCCTGACATGCTCAGAGCCTCAATTGTCATGATTCCGAAACCCGGGAAAGACCTGCAATCCTGGAAGAATTATAGGCCTATCTCTCTACTTAATTTAGACCTGAAGATACTTACTAAGATTATAGCCAATAGAATAAATGTTTTCCTGGGAGACATAATCCACGGAGACCAGGTGGGTTTTGTGCCCAAAAGACAGGCAGGGGATGGCGTCAGAAGAATCTTGCAACTCTTGGAGGGGGCCGAGGCCCAGGGACTCGAGGCCTTGTTCCTCTCACTTGATGTGGAGAAGGCTTTTGATTCGCTGTCCTGGCAATACCTTCGCCTATCACTTCAGAGATGGGGATTCGGTCCAGGTCTCCTCTCCTGGATCTCAGCCATTTATTCTAATCCCATGGCCACAGTGAAATACGCGGGCTATAACTCCCAGGCCTTCCAGATAAAAAGGGGAACCAGGCAAGGCTGCCCATTATCCCCTTTATTATTCGTCCTCGCCCTTGAACCTCTCGCGGAGAAACTCAGGCAGAACCCATCAGTAAGGGGAATCCCATGGGGTGGGAGGGACCAAAAAATATCCCTGTTTGCCGACGACATGCTCCTCATGCTCACCTCCCCTCACGTTTCGGTGCCGAACGCTCTCGAGATCTTGGAGGACTTCGGTAGAGTCTCAGGGCTTCGGCTTAATCCCTCTAAATCCATGGCTCTGGATGTCTCCCTATCTGAAGGGACCAAAAAACTCCTCGTGCAGAATTTCAAATGGGTCTGGGTCCGGAGGCTGCCTTATCTAGGCATCAAACTGACTAATAAGCTGGACACACTTTATGGGGCAAACTATCCAGAATTATTTAGATCCCTTGACACTCTGTTACAGTCTTGGTGGTTCCTGAAACTCTCGTGGCTGGGTAGAATTGCAGCCCTGAAAATGACATATCTCCCCAAGATTTTATATTTTTTTCGTGTTCTTCCAGTTGCGATACCCAGGGGAAAGCTGGAGTCTCTCCAGAGGAAAATCCTCTCGTATGCCTGGAAGAACGCTAGACCCAGAATTAGTAGAGACATTCTGTACTGCAGGAAGGAGGATGGAGGCCTGGCCTTTCCCTCCCTTTGTAAATATTACGTGGCCGCACAAATTGCACCACTGGTAGCCCTGCATGCGCCTCGGTACAGACCTATTTGGGTTCTTAACGATACGGCAAGTTGCGGAAACACGGCACCTGCCTCTCTACTCTGGATACCAAGGTCTTCCAGGCCCGACCCCTTGCCCACGCTCCTAAAGTTTTCGCTGACTATATGGGACACAATGAAACATATATTCTCCTCCCCCCATCTACCGGCATCTCCCCTCTTGGGTAACCCGGCATTCCCCCCAGGTGTCTCCCATCGGCAGAGTTTTGGATGGTGGAAGAGAAACAACTGCACTCAGGTCGACCACCTGTGTACTCCAAAGGGCCTGAAAAACATACAGGGTCTCTCGCCTAGCGGCGACTTCCCTCCGGTAGAAATATTTAGAGGTCTTCAGATACAGCATTTCGTTCAAAATCTGCTGAGGAACTCCTCCCCCCCCTTTTGGGACTACGGATTTTGAAAGGAGATGTATTCGGGATCACTTCTCGGGGGGACTGATATCTAGCATATATGCATCCCTGGTAACCCCAGTCCCTACGAAGAAACATAACTACATGGTGAAATGGGAGGAGGATTTGGGGGAGGAGAAAGACCTAAAAACCTGGCAAATAATCCTGAGAAACACAAATAAGATCTCCTACAATGCCCTCACCCAGGAGAACGCCTTCAAAATTATGTTTCGGTGGTATTATACTCCTGATCGGGTGCACAGATTCTCCCCCTCTTCCTCCCCCCTATGCTTCAGGGGATGTATGTCAAGAGGCACAATGCTGCATGTGTGGTGGGAGTGTCCGACAGCTCAAGAGATATGGCAAAAATGTTATACACTTATTTCTGACATTCTGAAAATCAGGGCCCACGGAGACCCCTGGGAAGCCCTTCTCTCTTTAAAGATAGGCGCTTACACTAAATCACAGTGGCGCCTGGTTCTCCATATACTATCGGCAGTCAGAGTGACGATCGCGAGGTGCTGGAGACTTCCCACCATCCCATGGGCTGAAATAAGAGGCAGGATAGCTGATGTCATGTGCAACGAGAAGCTAACAGCAATCTCTAGGGATCTATACGATAGATTCTATGACACCTGGCAGCCATGGATAGAACATACAGGACTGGGAGGTGGAAGCGCAGACCCGATATTCCCAATATGAATGGACTATCTCCTTATCCCTTAACCGGATGGGCCCCCCTTCTTATTTTTCTCTTGGTACATCCACTCCCCAATTCAAACCAGGAGCCTCTCCCCCCCCACGCCATTTTCCTTAACCCAATTCCTACCCTTCCCCCTCTTTCCCAGTGTTTCCGTCTTTGGTTCAACTGTCTATGTATTTGTCACCCTGTTTATACTTTAATACTCATTCTCTCAGACCGATGAGTAATTGTTATGTTGCAGTGGAGCACCCTATGCACCAGTCATTGTGCACAAGTGGATACTTTCATAGTCATCTGCATAAGAAGGTACTAGAAATCGCCAGCCATAGCCCAAGGCTGTGTCTTCTAAGCATCACCCTTTCAGATACTGAACATGATCTTCGCATTACTGTAACTTTCCTATGATACGTGACGTCTCCCTTAGGATTTTTTGCACGTTTAGAATGTACTATTTGCATTTCCAATTTACGTTATGCTGTACATGCTATGCTCTTGTATGTATCCAAACTGTCTTTATCTTCTGCTGAAATTCAATAAAAACCTTTGTAAAAGAATAGAGGGGTCTGTGCACAGACACAGTGACTGGTGGGAGTGGCGACAGGGCTGTGGAGTCGGTAAGCCAAAGCTTGATTTCGATTCCTCAATGTTATCAGGTCTCGACTCCGACTCCTTCATAAATAGGCAATAATTAGTAATACATTTCCTGTAGTAAAATCGTAACATGAGGCTTATATAGGGCAACTTATATAGACATAAAGCTTATTTATTTGAATACAAATTCTGAACAGATAACTTGGAGCAGAGGTGCTTAACCTTTTGAAGAGCACAGGTCATGTAAGGGAGTAGTAAACTGGTTGTAGGCCACAATGAATAGGTTTGAGAATTTCAAATTTTTCATAAAAAAAAAAAAAAATAAAGATTTGCTACTCCAATCAGGATACCCAATGTCTCCACCACACCACCCCATTTCTACATTTATATGTAACAATACCCATGTTACCAATACACATGCTGATTGCCTTAACTCTCCAAACATATGAGTCCTATATTTATTGCCCCCCCAACAATTCCAAATCGTAACTATATTCCCAATACTCAACCCATCTAACTCATCTAAACACACGCTAAATGTACAATTAAATATAGTGCCAGAGATTTCACTATGCACTATGTCCACCAATGTCCCCATGTTCGTCCAAGCCACCGCTGCCACCTCTATTTGGCAATGTGCCCCTCATATATCTCTCTCCTTGCAACCTCTCATTTTTACTAAGCCTCTTTTTACCTTTACAAGTCAGCTCTATTTAACCCTCCCACTTTCACTACAGCAGGTCAGGGGCCACATCAGATGGGCATTGAGCATATGTACTTATAGGGACATTCCAAGCAAAGGTAAAAATTAGCTGCTTTCTGCTTGCTCCATGATGGCTCTCAGGGGCTGCATCTTTCATTCACCAGCACTTTCCTGATAAACCCTACAAAACTTGTTCCTTTCTGCTGACTCTTCTTTCTCAGTCCCCAAAAGAAATTCATTTCGTTCATCACATTCATAAGGAAAAATAAAGAAAATGTATTCTAGGGACATCTGGTGGACATATTAAGAACTACCCTAAGTCACATTATGAGCAACGGCACAGTAACCGCTGAATGCAGCATGGGCAGCAGGTAACTGCCACTGAAGATCTGGTAGGTTGTCACAAATATCCGGAGTCATACTGACTCCCACAGTGCCTGGAGAGTGTGTGGGGGACAACAAGCACAATGATCGGGGTGGTCCTACAAATCCTCAAAAAGTTTTAAAAAGACAGTGCACTTTCATGGCCTTTCCCGTCAGACTTTAGATCAAGGATGCTTTTGGCACGAGACACCTCACTTACCTTCCACCTGCTCCTGCGCCACACATATCTTTCTAATTCCCTAGACTTAACCCTTTAAGTGCCACCCTACCTGGAGTTTTTGTCACCCTTTGTTGCCAGACTATTTTGCACTAATATGCGCTTCCCATGTTCAAATGTGATTTTTAAAGGGATTTCCCAGGAAAATTATATATTGTCTTTTTTAGCAGAGTCTGGGCTTTAACATGAAATGTCTTGTTTGTCATTATTCTAAGCATACAGCACGTCCTGCTCCCGAATAGTAATAACATGTGGGTAATCCTCCACCTCAGGCGCCGTGCCCTGCAGACATGCAGAAAACAAGCTCCTCCCGGCCCTACATATACCGAGGGACCTCCCACAAATCCCCAGATTTCTCTGCAGTGCTGGAGCTGCGAAGACATGAAGTATCACGCTCTCGCAGGCGAGCGGGCCTTACGGCCCAAGGTCCTGTGGGACTATTTCCACCCGTCCTCTTCAGAAGAAATATGCCTCCCAGCCTAGGCTGCGCAGGTCGGGTGAAGGTAGGTAGCACCTGGTGTGCTGAACGGAGCCATGCTCCACCGCAATCCCCCTCCATAGGGTAGGCGGTTAGGCCGATGGTCAGCCTAGAGGATGCCCCTCCCGCAATTTTGCCCGTGCCCCTCACAGAATTAGTCCATGGATACCGTCAGCTTCCCCCTCGCTTCCTCCCGTAACTCGGGGGAAAAGAAGGGGGGGTATGTGTGGCAGCCCTAGCGCTAATTCACCTTTAGACTTTGGTTCCTGAGTTAGGGGGTCAGTGTCGCGCCTCACTATACAGCGTGTGCTGGCTTTTTTTTTTACTAACTATCTGCTACTCGGCAGCTTCATTCAGCGTGTCAGCACGAGATGTATACTTATTCCCTGCTGTTCTACCTTTTCTGTCGGTTAGAGCTTCGCGCTCTTTGGGGGAGGGGGAGACTCGGCATGACGCGCCTCGCGTCACAGCCCGGCCTGGCCCACCCCTCGAGGTTCGCTGGCGCCATTTTTTCTATCTTCGCGCGCGCGTGGTGTGGTTCGCCTCCTCCCTCGGTCATGTAAGTGCCCTCCGGGGCGGCATGGTTCTATGCTCTTCAAGCTGCGCATGGCACTGACTCCACTCTCCTGTCCCTTTATGTCTTTCAGACGCCAAGACTTCGCTGCCTTTCCCCGGCCCAACTTATATTACAGCGGGTCCTCTTTACAAATTCTCCCACATTACTAGCGGGTTTTGGGGCATCCAGGGTTGCCTATTGCATAAATCATAATACTGCTTAATAATCACCATATGGAGGCATTTCAGAATTATGGAACCCCGGCCCAACTTATATTACAGCGGGTCCTCTTTACAAATTCTCCCACATTACTAGCGGGTTTTGGGGCATCCAGGGTTGCCTATTGCATAAATCATAATACTGCTTAATAATCACCATATGGAGGCATTTCAGAATTATGGAACCGGGGTCCCTCCGGGACGTGACCGGCTGTGTGCAGTGTGTGGCCAGCCCCTGGCTGAGGCTGACAGGGCACAGGTCTGCGGACAGTGTGCAGAACAGGCAGGTTTGCTAACAGAGGAACCTCCCTTCCTTACTCCCGTCTCCCCGCTCCCAAATATCACTCATGACAAGTCCCACTCCAGCGGGGATGACCTGCAATCAGTGCCGCGAGCGTTGCCCACGGCGGAGCAGGTGCTTTCTGGATTGGCGGAGTGTATGGGCCCTGGTAAAAAGCGGTCCCTGATGCCTCCAGGCTCCCCGGTTCCTGACGATACAGATGACTCTGCTGATATGCAGGACCCTGACCCTTCTGAGGAAGGTGAGCTATTTTCAGACTTGGGCTCCTCCCATGGGATTCCCGCGGGCCGTGATGATTCTGAGCCTGGTTCCTGGGGGCTGTGTGACACAGATGAAATCCTTATCAAGATTTTTGAGGTTTTGTCAATCTCCCCTCCTGGGGAGATCCCCAAGCCGAAAAGGGAGATTTTCCATACAGCGCCTCCGCGCTTGGAGTTCCTAGAACAGGAACATTTCCAGAATCTTATATCCCAGGAATGGGAATCGCCTTGTAAGCTTAAAGGGATTCCAGGGGCCTGGGAATGGAAGTACCCTTTTCCTCCTGATGTGGTTAATCTATGGTCAGCTCCCCTGGTGGTGGACGCGCCGGTTATAGGGGTCACAAACCCCCCTTTTATGACTGCTCCCTTTTACCGTACCCTTCGGGATGCTGATGACCGGCGCATTGACAGACTGGCCTCACACGCCTTCTCGTGTGCTGGGACTGCCCTGCGCCCGGTTTGTGCCGCGGCCATCACTGCGGTGGCCGCCAAGACTCTTGTCAGAAAGATACTAGATCACTGCCCTGAGGACCTCCCTTGGGGGGTGTTTAGTGCGCTATCAGACTGCGAAGCATTTGTGAAGTTTATTCTATCGGCACTGGATGACACCATTAAGATGTGTGCTAGGAACTCAGCACTTGCGGTAGCCATTCGCCGCCTGGGCTGGCTGCGACAGTGGGGCGCCGATGGAGCTACAAAAAAGGCTCTCACTTGCCTTCCATTCAGAGGACAGCGGTTATTCGGGGCCCGCTTGGACCTTTTTGGAAAAAAGGCTATAGCACCCTTCCGCAGAAGGCCGCTCCGGCCTCCACGAGGCAGGGTCACCCCTCCACCTCCCTACGTTAGTGTGAAACGCGAATCTGAGGTGTGTTTCCAGCTGTCTGGTGTGGATTTCCAACATGGGGCGGGCAGGCAGCGCCCTGGGCCTTCTGGTAGGACCAAGTTCAAATCTGCCAAAACCTCTTAAGCATGAAGGGGCGCCCTCGCCCATCTGGGCGGGGGGACGACTGCCGCAGCTGTCTCACATCCAGGAATATGCCTTCTCCTTCTGGTGGTTCCGGGATGTAATCCCCCTGGGCTCAGGATGGGTTCTTGCTGGGCGGTCCCCCCTCAGTGATTGTCAGGGTGCTTCCAGTCCCTGCCTTCCCTTCTGAAATTGGCGCAGGCCGGACTGGGCCTACAGTGTTGGGTGCACTTGCTAATTGCCTTAAGGGTGTGGGGCTCTGGCCCCTATATTCTCCTTCCTCCCCCCTCAACAGTATGAGGTAGTCTGGACCGCGTTGGCCTATGGCAGGCTTAGCAAATCTACCTTCACAGGTAGTCCATATATGACAACTCTGTCTTAGGTCACGGGCCCCCGGCGCGGGGGGGGGGGGCTTTCGGCCTCTTGCGAAGCTCTAGATCTTCTTAGTCTCCCTGGGGTCTGCTGGACGCCAAGACTATTTCTAGACAGTGTTGCAGGATCAACCCTGCGGATTGAGGCATTACTTGGGGCCTCTCTTTCGTGCCCAGGCTACTAGCCTGGCGCGACTGGGGACACGCCTGAGGGGGGGCGTCTGCGTTGGGACCTACCGGGTCGTCTTCCTTACTCCCCAGTCTCTGCATCAGACCGAAGTGGGTCGGTTGGCCGACAGAGTCCACTGGGAGCTACTGGATGGTTGCTCAACCACATCATTCCCTTATGGTCACTTATCCGCTATCCCCCGTTCCTGGGAAATCGGTTCAGGCTTGCAGCCTTCTTCTCTGGCATTAGGAGACCCCTGGTTACAGGGGCTCTGCCCCCCTTTACTGGCGCCTTACCTTCACCAGGTGGGATGGCGACTGGTGGGCCCATTGGCAGCACATCAAGATGATGTCACTTATATACCGAGCCCTTGGGCTCTTCGGCGCAGTAGGTTACTGAACCTACATATGTCACAGCACCCCGGTGCTTGATCTGCGCTCTTGCCTTCTTGGTAAGGGGGTTCCTCTTGAGCTTCTCATATGCAAGGGCCCCGTCAGGGGGGCACTCCCCTTCCTTACCAGCATCTCCTAGCATATGGTCACCCTGGGTACCAAGTCTCGCAGGTTTGGCGGGGGAAAGGAAAAATCCCTCCACAACCCCTGTGGTTCTAGGTTGGGCCCCTTAGAGGGTCCATCTTACCTGCTGGGCTTGTTGAAACGGTGGGCCCCGTTGACTCTATAGGGCTGGCCTTCCCCTCCTTCAGGATCGGTCGGTTTATGGGGGACTCCTGGTCTGTTGAAAGACAATGGCCTGTTTTTTAATGCTGGTCTAAAGATTGTGACAGGTTGCTACCTCTGGAGGGTCCCCGATCCTGTCTTGGGCGGGGGTCTACTCCCCCTGCTTCTCAGCGGTAGTCGCTTCCATGGATGCCCTTAGCGGCAGGTTATGCTATCCCGGTGTTGCCCGGGGAGCCTACCGTGGCTCTGAGAGGTCTCCCTTCTGACACAGGGCCTCTGCCCTTGTTCCTACTGTCCCAGAATATTCTGACTCCGGTCAGGGGGGCTGAGTATTTAGGCATAGACTGGTTATTTCATATGCCTTCTCTTCATCACCCTACTGGTGGGTTCTGCGCACGGTTGGCCTGATAGAGAGAGTCCCATGGGATCTATGGCCTAGGCGGCCTTGGGAGTAATGGTTCGCAGATGCCTCTGCTGAAGGCTGCTGAATTGTGATATCTACTTAGGAGTGCGGTTCTGCCCTTATCAGGTCTCTTCCTGTTTCCAATATAGGTTTCCTATCTGGGGATTGACTGCTGATTCATTCGCCCCTTGGGGACGGGCCTCATCTTCTGGGTGACTTAGTATGAGAGGGGGTTGGGAGCGAGCTCCCCAGCTTCCCCTTACTCCGGCTATAACGGCCTTGAGGTATCCCATATTGATTGGCATGGGCCTTGGTCTCTTCCCTGTTAGACGTTCTCGGTTCCCAGGGTCTTTATAGTCATTACAGCGTAAGTTGGGGTTGGCTCCCCATCTAGGGACTCTGAAGGTGTAGGTTTTGTCTTGGCATTCCTGCAGGAGTCTGGTTCTGTCATCCTTGTAGGGAATTCCTTTGGGGATTGCTTAACTGCATCTCCCCAGTAGTTCCATAGTCCCTGTGGGGATCAATTTTCATTTTTTACCCTGCGGACTTCCTGGGGACCCTGTCTGGATGCTGTCTCAGCTGCCCTGTAGTCCAGCCCGCTCCTCTGGGGCCTCCTGACTCCGTCAGATATGTGCCTGAGACGATGGATCTGGTTACTTAACCCTGGCTCGAGATATATATATATATATATATATATATATATATATATATATATATATGTACAGATATATACGGCTACAGGCCCCCCATGCCTGGGGGTGTTTCCTCTTACGCTGGGCCTCCGGTCCAGGTGGTCTGTAGGATCTTTGCTTCAGTTCCTTAGTCTAGCCATGGGCTTATTCTTAAAAATACTAATATGAGGGCCTACATCCCTCTACAGGTATTGCACTTCTCCCCACATGGGCCTTCTTGGCCTTTAGGGGGACTGCTGTTCTCGGAGTCTACAGGCACCTCTTTATGTATGCGCCTGATAGCGCCATTGCGCCTTTGGATTAATCCTTCTGGATGTCCTCTGATCCTGAAGAAGCCTTGGCTTCCTGATAATTAGAAGTCTGTATTCCCGCCTTGGTCGGGTGACCTGTTTCTGTTTCCCTTTGGGGGTGTTACAAGTGTTGCCACAAGGCTTCCTTGTCTGTGAGCTGGTTGGGTCATTACACTGACCTATGTTCCCTTCAGGGGAGTGAATCTTCCCTTTTGTTGTTTACTCCGTTATCTGGGTGCTTGGGTACCACTGGCCCTTCAGCACCAGGGCTTTTTCTCTGTTAGTTCAGTTACTAGACTTATGGCCTGTCTCTGTTCGTACCTTCATGGTCCTGTTATGAGCTTTGCTCTTGTCATGCCTGTTGCAAGTTTTGCAGGTGACAGCGCCTTTACTGTCCGCAGGGCCTTGCTTTTTTCTGGGGATCCCACCCTGCTTATGGACACTGCTATTGGATGTCCCACATGTTATTACTATTCGGGAGCAGGATGTGCTGTATGCTGAGAATAATACAACTCTGTGAAGTACTCACCTGTAGAGTTGGTATTATACGCATACAGCACGTCCTGCTCCACCCCACCCTGGTTTCACTTATTCTGGATCCCCTGTATGGTGATTGTTATCATTAGATATTGTTACCAGTTATTCTGGGTGGTTTGTTCCTCCTGGCTTCTCTTCTCACTGCTTTTCAATGCTGGGGATTTGTGGGAGGTCCCTCTGTATATGTAGGGCCGGGAGGAGCTTGTTTTCTGCATGTCTGCAGTGCACGGCGCCTGAGGCGGAGGATTACCCACATGTTATTACTATTCGGGAGCAGGACGTGCTGTATGCGTATAATACCAACTCTACAGGTGAGTACTTCACAGAGTTGTATTTTTTTGTATTCTCAATATTTTTGGGTGAAATATGTGCAAAAAAAAAAAAATCTACCTTTTGCAATTTGTAGTGTTTTTTTGTAATAAAAAAATGTCAATAAAATCTTATTGCGTGTGAAATCCCAATTTCTCCCAGTTACAGCGATACCACATATGTATAGGTAGACACCCTTTCCTGCCCAGGAGACTCCCCCCAAACTGAAACAGCACTTTAGGGGATTTTCAGATAAAATACAACTATGCTATGCAATATGTGCACCTTGCAGTTTTTCCAGAAAAACAACCCTTTACATTTGAAATACCCCCAACAAACTACCGTATTTTTCGCCCTATAAGACGCACTTATTTTTCCCCAAAAGTGGGGGGGAAAATATCTGTGCGCCTTATCGGGCGAATGTAAAAAAAAAATTGCAAAAAACTCACCCGTTCCCAGCACTCCTGCGCTGCCTGTCACACTGCGGGAGCCCAGAGGAGCGGCGGGGGCTCTGTCCCGGCCCCGCCGCTGCGATTGCTGTCTTTTACCAGCAGCGATGACAGCAGCGGGGCCAGAGACAGCGCTCCTCCATCTGCTGCCTCTTCCGCCTGGGGCACATGGGAGCACCCAGGTCAGGGCAGCGGGTGGGCGGGGCCTGCACCAAGTCGGTGCAGGCCACGCCCACCTGCTGCCCTGACCTGGGTGTTTGCATGTGCCCAGGAAGAAGCAGCAGATGGAGGAGCGGCGGGTGCTGTCTCTGGCCCCGCCGCTGTCATCGCTGCCGGTAAAAGACAGCGATCGCAGCGGCGGGGCCGGGACAGAGCCCGCCGCTGCTTCTTACGGCCAGCTCCGTGAATGGGGTGGGCGTGGCTTGCGCCGACGCGTCACCCCATTCACGGAGCCGACCGCTCAGCAGAGAGGTCAGTTTCACTTTTTTTTTTTTTTTTATTATGCCGCCCTGCCTATACAAATGGGGGTAGAGGGGGGGATGCCACACAGCCTATGGGGGGAGAGGGGGATGCCACACAGCCTATACAAATGGGGGGAGAGGGGGGGATGCCACACAGCCTATGGGGGGAGAGGGGGATGCCACACAGCCTATACAAATGGGGGGAGAGGGGGGATGCCACACAGCCTATGGGGGGAGAGGGGGATGCCACACAGCCTATACAAATGGGGGGAGAGGGGGGGATGCCACACAGCCTATGGGGGAGAGGGGGATGCCACACAGCCTATACAAATGGGGGGGATGCCACATAGCCTATGGGGGGAGAGGGGGATGCCACACAGCCTATACAAATGGGGGGAGAGGGGGATGCCACACAGCCTATACTAATGGGGGGGAGGGGGAATGCCACACAGCCTATGGGGGGAGAGGGGGATGCCACACAGCCTATGAGGGAGAGGAGGATGCCACACAGCCTATACTAATGGGGGGGGGTTCCCACACAGCCAATGGGAATGGGGGGCACACTGCCTATATGGAGAATAGGAGGGGGGGAATGCCACACTGCTTATGATAATGGGGTGCACACTGCCTATATGGGAATGGGAGGGGGGAGAATGCCACACTGCCTATATAGGAAATGGGAGGGGGATGCCACACTAGGTATACGGGGAATGGGATGGGGGCATGCTACACTGTCTATGGAATGGGGGCATCCCACACGGCCTATGGGAAAGGGGAATGCTACACTGTAATGGTGCGTTTTTGGTTTAAAATATTTTTTTTCTTATTTTTCTCCCCCCAAATCCTACGTGCGTCTTATGGGCAGATGCGTCTTATAGGGTGAAAAATACGCTATATATTCTCTGGAAGTACACACCTCAAGCTTTCTAGGTGTACCAGGCTTGTTGATGTGGACATAGTTTTCTGGAAGTAATCCCTCAATGTATTCTTTGGTTGCAAAGAGTTTCCCTAAAAAAAGGATAAAAAAGCAGAATGAAAGCCACATTTTCCTAAAAAAAACTATATACAAACAAGGAAAAACAAGTTTAATCTGAAAAAGCAACATCCCCCGAACAGAACGATATCCAACATGCATAGCTACTGTCAAGGGAAGAGTTGCCAAACACCCCAAAGTAAAGCATGTGCGTAACGGTAATTTTACTTGAAAATTTCAGTTCTGCAGACAAAGTGTGCACCTTGTGATTTTTCAAGCAAAACAACCCTTTACATTTGAAATACCCCCAACAAACTATATATTCTCTGGAAGTAAACACCTCAAGCTTTCTAGGTGTACCAGGCTTGTTGATGTGGCCACAGTTTTCCGGAAGTAATCCCTCAATGTATTCTTTGGTTGCAAAGAGTTTTCCTAAAAAAAGGCTAAAAAAGCAGAATCAAAGCAACATTTTTCTAAAAAAACTATATACAAACAAGAAAAACAAGTTTAATCTGAAAAAGCAACATCCCCCGAACAGAACGATACCCAACCAAGTAAAGCATGTGCGTAACGGTAATTTTACTTGAAATTTTCAGCTCTGCAGACAAAGTGCGCACCTTGCGATTTTTCAACCAAAACAACCCTTTACATTTGGAATATCCCCCATAAACCATATATTCCCTGAAAGTACACATGTTAAGCCTTCAAAGCGTACCCAGCTTGTTGTAGTGGGTTCATCTTTCTGGAATTAATCCCTCAAAGAATTCTTTGGTTGCGCAGGGTTTCCCTAAAAAATGTATAAAAAGCACCTTTTCCTAAAATATAAATATGCAAACCAGAAAAAACAAGCTAAGTCTGAAAGCGCAAGGTCCCCCGAACAGAACAATACCCAACATGCATAGCTACTTTTAACCCTTTTAATTGCCAGCCTACTTGAGATGTCACCCTCTGTTTACAGGTCATTTTTCCCCATTTTGCGCCATGTTTTGCGCCATTTTTGCTGGAATTTTCAGGAAAATTATATATATATTTTTTTTTGCAGTAGAGTTTAGGCTTTAACATGAAATGTCTTGTTTGTAAATGTTATTTTGTTTTTTACAATATTATTAAGTAAAAAAAATAAATAAATAAAATTTTTTTTAGAAAATTGACTCCTTTATTTTAAATAAAAAATGTATTTTATTAAGGAAAACCATATTGCATGTGAAAGCCCCATTTCTACTGATTAGAACGGTACCACATATTTATCGGTAGCCCCCCGTTCCTGCCCAGGAGACCCCTAACTGAAACAATAATTTATAACATTTACAAATAAAATACAACTACCATCCACACTACAAAGGGTTAAATCGAGAAAAAAAAAATGACATAGAGTCCCCCCTCCCGGGGGGGAGACCCCATTTTTGGGGGGGATTTTTAAGGGTTAAAAATTCAAACAAGGGGGGCGTGGTTAAGATGGCCGCCTAGTCGGACGTGTCTGCTAGGGGCTCCTGGAAGAATCCTGACTTATTGCCTTCTGGGCTACTGTGGGCGCATCTGGATACCCCAATCCCACTCACCTGAGTGGAAGAATCACACCTGTGCCTTGAGAGACCTGGGGCTGTGCGGTGGAGGCGGCTCCCGGGAGTGGACGGCAGCCTGAGAGATCCGGAGCAGCGGCTGGCTGGTGGAGGGGACGCGCGGGCTCGGCACGTGGAGAGCGGGCGGAGGCGGGTGAGCAGGACACCATCCCCTGGAAGCCCCGGGCGGCGGAGAGAGTGAGGAGCGTGCCCGGTGGTCGCGGGTGTGTGGCTGTGGTGAAGCCGGCGGCTGCCGGCCGGTGGAGAGGGCGGGCGGCCCCATTGCGAGCGGCGGCGGAGGTGGCCTGCCACTATATAACCGGGCGGCGGTGGCGTTCGTCGGGATCCCCTCCCAGGTGTGCTGTGTGTCTCCCTGTCGAGGACTGCAATCAGCGGCGGTTTGGCGCGAAACGGGAGTGAGGCCAGCGCCATCTTGGAGAGGTGAGGGGGAGCCGAGAGGGAGCTGAGGCTGTCACCTGGACATTCATCACTGTGCTGACTTGCCTGGGAGAGGCTGGTGTTGGCTGGGGCTGTTCCTGCAATCGTGCCCCTTCGGTGGGAGGTGTGGGCAGTTAGAGGGGTGAACGGGCCCCCCCCCCCGGGAAGCACCTGAACACTCCTAAGCCCCATATTGGAGAAGTTGGGGCGGTCGCCCTGGACACCCCCCAGTGGAACTGCGCAGCAACCAATCTTGAGGCCATGTATAGATGCAGCGTGGAGAGGGGCTACTGAGGCTCTGCATGACAGAAGGCTGAACTCTGCTGCCTCAATATTATATGCTATTCTCTCAGCGGCTGCGTGTCTGCAGCAGGTCTCCCTGGACCTCCATATCTGCGTGGTGCCTGTGGGCCCCCCTGCCCCCCCCTCCGGTCCCGGGTGGCAACAGGAGGCTTATTGAACCCCACATTTGTGCTCCCTGAACCCCCCTGCCGGCACGGTGTCTGCATGGTCCTTGAACCCAAGGCCTTGCTCCTTGTATCCTATATCTGTGCAGCAGCGGAGGTCTCCCTGAATCATATATCGGTGCAGCAAACCAAGCTCCATGTATCCTTTATCTGTGCAACAGGTGAGGGCTCCCTGAATCCTATATCAGTGCAGCAAAACAACAAGCTCCTTGTATCCTATATCTGTGCAGCAACTGAGTGCTCCTTGAACCCTGTATCTGTGCAGCACCTAAGAGATCCTTGACCCTTTATCTGTGCCGCAAATCAAGCTCCCTGAACCCCATATCTGTGCTGCAGAACAAGTTCCTCATACTCCATATCTGTGCCGCAAAGCAGGCTCCTTGGCCCCTGGGCCCTATATCTGTACCATAAAACGGGCTCCTGGTACTCCTCGGTAGTGCCGCAAAACAAGCTCCCCGAACCCCCTGCCTTGTGCCGCAAAACTGGCTCCTTGAACCCTAGGCCTGTGCAACAGCTGAGACCTTCTTGAGCCCCGTATTATTGCAGCATCTGTGGGCGCCTTGGGCCTTGTATCTGTGCCGTAAATCAGGCTCCCAGTGCCCTATACCTGTGCAACAGCCGAGAGCTCCCTGAACCCTCTATCTGCGCATCTTTTGAGAGCTCCCTGAATCCTATACCTGGGCCACACAACAAGCTCCTTGGGCCCTGGATCTGTGCAGAAACTGAGCACTTCTTGAACCCTATATCTGTGCAGCATCTGGGAGCGCATTGAACCCTACATCTGTGCAGCAAAACAGGCTTCTTAAACCCTGTACGCCTTTTCTCACGTATGTCAGGAAATAGGAAGCGTAAATCCACAGTGGTCAGTTGCAGCACGCAAACAATGGAGGCCCCAGGCAGAGCTGGGCTGGAGCCCTCTAATCCGGATACTGCGGCAATCATGGCTGCCATTGCCTCCTGTCAAAATGCCCTTACGACTAAATTTGACACTCTACAGGAACAATTCAACTATTTTCGCCATGACCTGGATAAAATTCGGGACCGTACAGGGGAGAGCGAGAGGAGAATTGGGGAGACGGAGGACCGTTTGTCGGTGCAGGAGGGGGAGCTGGCGACCTTACGCAGACAGGTGACGGTCCTTTTGGGGAGGGCCGAGGACTCTGAAAACAGGAACAGGAGGAATAATGTTAGAATCCTGGGACTACCTGAAAAATCGGAGGGCTCCTCCCCAGAGGAGTTCGCTGAGAACCTTATAAGAGACATCCTGGCGCCCAGAAACCTGACCAAATTCTTTACCATAGAAAGAGCACATAGAATCCCGCTGAGGTCCCCCCCGCCCGGGGCCCCGCCAAGGCCATTTATATTCAAAGTCCTCCATTACAAGGACAGAGACGCTATACTTGCCGCGGCCAGAGTGAAAGGTACGGTGTCTTATGAGAACGCCCAGCTGTCTTTCTATCCGGATTTCACATCGGAGGTCCAGAAATTGCGGCGCTCATTCAACGGTGTTAGAGAACGGCTTAGAAAGAAGAAGATTAAATACGCCATGCTGTTCCCAGCGCGGCTACGTGTTCAAGATGGAGAGTCTGTTAAGTTCTTTACCTCAGCCGAGGAAGCTAACACATGGCTTGACTCTCTGCCAGGGGCCTGATGAACTGGGCTCTGACCGGAGAGAATAAACCAGCCATTGCCTTGAGCTGTTTTTCCCCCTTGTCCGGCCTGCGCCGGTGGCGGGGGTTCGCCTCCTCTGCTCTCCCGGGAGCCCCACAGCTGGGCATCCTGGTGAGACCCCAGGTGGTGCTTTGTTATGTTTATTGTTTATGTTACTGAAGTTGTGTCCTTTATGATGCCCAATTAGCTAGTGTATCCTGTCAGCAATTGTTACAGGGGAGCCTGGCTCCGGATTCCCAGGGCGTGACAGGCGCTGTCGCCCCTCCATCCCCCTCTCCCCCCCATCTCACCTGGTGCCCGTCCCTGTTCCTTCTCCCTCCCACCCTCCTATGTCTGCCTCTCCTAGCCCTCGCTAATGAGGTCTGGGAGTCCCATAAGGATCCTCCCCCTCCCTCCTCCCTGATCGCCCCTGGATGGCTCTGGGAACCCGTGGCGGATAATCCGCTGACCTGTATTTGATCGGCAAGCCCGTCTTTTGCAGACCCCTGGGCAGCGGGCCTGCGCACCCCATTTGCACATAGTTAAACCAGTGTTGTGTTACTTTGTTGGGGGATATGATGCTCGCCAAGGTTGGGGGGTGGTGGAGCGGGGTGGGGGGTGGGCCCGGGGAAGGTTTACAGTTTAAATGTTGTATTATCTGTTTAGCGCGTTGTTGTCTATGTGTTGGTATGACTGTGATGTATGAGTGCTGGACTCGAGTTGTAGGAAGATTTCTGGGGAGGGGGGTGAACCGCGGAGAGGTGGCCCTTGATAGTAGCATCTTAACCAGTAATAATGGGTGAGTGTAAATTTCTCTCCTGGAATGTTCGGGGGCTTAATGATAAGATCAAGAGGGCTACTGTCCTCCAGTTTGTTCGGAAGCATAAACCTAATGTAGTGATTCTCCAGGAGACCCATCTGGTGGGCCAGAGGGTGTTGGCGTTGAAGAAGCCATGGATCCAGAGCTCCTTTCATGCCCCATTCTCAACTTACTCAAGGGGAGTGTCGGTGCTGATCTCTAAGGGCACCCCGTTTACGTTGTTCTCAGTGCACATTGACCGAGAGGGTTGTTATGTTATCCTTCATGCCAAACTAATGGATACTGATATGATAATAGTCGGAGTATATGTTCCCCCACCATTCTCTGCTAGGACCCTAGATAGAATAATGGAGAAAGTATTTTCCTACCCCCCAGCCCCGATACTGCTATTAGGGGACTTTAATATGGTTTTGGATTCAGCGCTGGATAGGATGAGTAAGAATCCAGGCCCCAGGACCCAACTGGCAAACTGGGCCGAAACGCTGGGGCTGCAGGAGCTTTGGAGGTGGAAGCACCCCACCGACAGGGCATACTCTTGTCACTCGGTTACGCACAAGTCCCTGTCCAGAATTGACCTCGCGTTCTCCTCGCCTGAATTTCTAACCAAGGTAGCGACCTGTAGTTATCTTCCGAGGGGGATCTCGGACCACTCACCCTTATTGCTCACAGCTGGCCTGTCACTGAGGCGGGAGAACTGGGTGGGATGGACATTGAGCCCTCTATGGTTGGAGGCCCCCGACATTAAGAGTAGTCTGCAGTCCTCTACTGAGGCGTTCTGGGAATGTAATACGGGGGAGACATCGGTGGAAGTAAGATGGGATGCCTTTAAAGCTGTCACCAGAGGGGCGGCCATCAGCGCTATCGCTACAGCTAGGAGGAAGAAGGGGAGGGAAATGGTGGATCTTGAAAACAAGCTGGCGCGGGCGGAGGAGAAGTTTAGTGAGACCTCAGATAGCAAGGACCACTCAACACTGTTGGCATTAAAGAGGGAATATAATCTGCTTTTGACTGACTCGGCTAGGAAACTGCTGCTTTATAAGCAGGCAACAATCTTTGATAAAGGGGATAAGAACGGTAGGACCCTGGCACACCTAGCGAGAGCTGAAAGCCAATCCAATGACATTGCTGAAATCCTAGAAAATGGGGCGAGAGCAACGGGGGGAGAGGAGATAGCCCAGAGGTTTCTGGAGTACTACTCGGCCTTGTATTCCTCAAGGGCGAGCTATGGAGCGACTGATCTGGGTAACTATCTGGATCAGATTGATTTTCCGAGGCTTACTGAGGAAGATCAGGAGGCTTTGAACTCCCCTATCACCATTGATGAGGTCTCTGGCGCAATTAGAATGCTTTCCAGCAGGAAGGCGCCGGGACCAGATGGGATGCCGGCCGAGTGGTATAAGCAGGACCTGGAACAGGTGACTCCAAGGTTGTGCGAAGTGCTGAAACATGCGCTTGAAAGTGGGTGCCTTCCGGCCTCTTTCCATGAGGCTCATGTGGTCCTCATTTATAAGGAGGGGAGACCCCCTGACTCCTGCGCGTCCTATCGTCCTATATCCCTATTGAACCAAGATGCCGAAATATTAGCCAAAATACTAGCCACTAGGCTGAACAAGGTTATTCTACATTTGATCGGGCCAGACCAGTCAGGGTTTATGCCAGGGCGTACCACGTGTGTGAATCTCCGTAGACTGATGTCCAATCTCCAAATTATACATGACAACCATGGGAAACGGGTGGTTATATCATTAGACAATGAGAAAGCCTTCGACTCGGTAGAATGGGAGTATCTTTGGGCAGTCTTGGAAAGATTTGGGCTTCCCACTAGTTTTATTACATACATTAAACTGTTATATGAACGGCCAACCGCTCGGATACGGGTCAATGGGTGTTACTCTGAACCATTTGTGTTGCATAGGGGGACGAGACAGGGGTGCCCGCTGTCGCCACTGCTCTTCGCCTTAGCTATTGAACCCCTGGCGATCATTGTCAGGAACTCCCCAGGCATCTCCGGGTGGAAGCTGGGAGCAGTAGAAGAGAAGATATCTCTTTATGCAGATGACACATTGCTGTACCTGGCGGATGGCCATGGGTCCCTAGACGCAGCTCTGGACGCTATTGGGGTGTTTGGGGGGTTCTCGGGGCTGAGGATTAACTGGGACAAATCTAGTCTAATGTTAGTGGATGAGCTTGACTCCCCCGACATCTCCTCGAGGTCCCAATTAAAAATAGTCCAACAATTTAAATACTTGGGGATTCTGATTAGTAGGCAACCAAGTGAGTTCATGTCTCTGAATATCTCCCCTGTTGTGTCTAAGTTAAGGCAGCGAGCCGCTCAGTGGGCGAACCTGCCGCTGTCAGTTATGGGCAGAATTAACATATATAAAATGATATTCCTTCCCAAATTTCTGTATATATATCAGGCCTCGCCAGTGTTGTTGCCTGTCTCCCACTTTAAGACATTGGATTCAATTCTGTTTGGCTTTATCTGGGGGCAGTCTCCACCTAGGCTCAACAGACAAATAATGAAGGCACAGGTGGTGGAGGGGGGACTGGCGGTCCCGCACATGCAACTGTACTTCTATTCTACGCAGCTCCTGTTTGTGCACTGGTGGCTTTGTCAGCCGCATAATAACCCGGTGGTAAGTTTGGAGGTGGAAGTGTTGGGTTCCCCTGGGAGACTATCCCTTTTGGTGTATAGGGGGGTTCGGGGGGTCCGGGAGGCAACCGGTTGTATGAGGGCAGTGTGTAACATATGGGAAAGGGTGACCAAGTTGAACAGGAATCCAGACGAGGCCCAGTATTGGTCCCCCCATGCTCCTCTCTGGAACAACCCCAAGCTCCCTGAGTTGGTTTCAATGCAGGACCCGCAGTTCTGGGACGGAAGGGGTCTTCAGACGCTGGGTCAGGTATACAGCGATGGTGTGCTTATGTCATTTGATCAAATTAGGGAGACATTTCGAATTTCCCATCGGGACTTCTTCCGCTACCTGCAACTCAGGCACGCTCTGCAGACTCAATTCTGCAGGGACAGCCCGAATTTCTCGGTGTCCCGAGTGGAGAGTGTGGTGAGAGAGTCGGACTTGGGGAAACCTGTCTCTACACTGTACAGGTGCTTGGTGGCTGGACTGGAGTCCCCCAGGGGGAAAGTTGAAAGCAGGTGGCAAACTTTAGACCAAACCCTCGGCCGGGATGACTGGGAAGAAATCCTAGATAACCTACACTCATCGGTCATAGAAGCCAGAGATAGATTTATCCAGACCAAGTGGTTGCATCAAGCCTACATCACGCCGATACGTTTACATAGAATGGGACTGCTGGCAAGTGACTTATGCCCTAGGTGTGAGAGGGAGGCTGGTACATGGGAACATGTGACCTGGTCCTGTGAGGTTCTGGCGAGATACTGGGGTGAGGTGATGGACCTGATCGGTGGGGTGGTGGGCATCCGGATTGCTGGCTCGATTTCCCTGTGCCTCCTGGGGGTGGTCGAAACACTGTCGGTGTCGTGCCCATTGAAATCACTATTTAGGTTGCTGCTCTTTTACGCCAGGAAATGTGTTCTGCTTAATTGGAAGCACCCGGCCAAACCATCAGTACAGGCGTGGAGGGCTTTAGTTAACCAGAAACTCGCTATGTACAAGCTGACATACACGGCCAGGGGGGTGCCTGATAAGTTTAAAAAGGTGTGGGGTCCCTGGCTGCAGAGCCAGGACACCGCTTCATAGGACGATTAAAGGAGGGGAAGGCTTACTTAAGGGACGAGGCTGCCCTCTTATGGTAGGGTGAGTCATTGAGCGAGCTAAGTGGAACTGGGGAGACGGGAGAGGCCTCCTGGGAGACGGGCTCTCCGATTGGTTCTTCCATCCCGGTGCATGGTCAACTGGAACTCGAGTCCAGATGTATGTGTGTAGGATGAATGGTTGTCGTGTCTAAATATTTGCTGATTCTGTACTACTGAACTGGGTGCCTCCGGCGCCTCAATGTGATATGTAATGTGTAAGTGTAACTTGTTGGGTGTTATGCCGTTTGTTGAACTGCAAATAAAAAGAAACTTAAAAAAAAAAAAATTCAAACAAAATTTACATGGGGTCCCCCTTACCCAAAGTAACCAGCCTGGGACCAGCTATGCAGGGCTTGTAGGAACAGGGTGCAGGGGCCAGCTTTTGTGGCCCCTGGCCCTGCAGGCTACAATCCCGCATAGACCGTGGCCACGGGCTCTTCTGCCCCCCCCCCCTGGGCTTTGGGGAGGCAGGTAATGGGGGTGCCGGGGGTTAATGGCAAGTCACCCGCTAGTCGCAGGTGACTTGCCATCTCCCTAGCCCTGTGAACTGGTATAGGGGTCATGGACCCCTTACCAGTTCACAAGGGGTTAAATGTAAAATAAAACACAGACACACACAAAGAGAAAAAAATATTTTATAATTTTTTTTTTTTTTT
Organism: Gastrophryne carolinensis; assembly: GCA_027917425.1. Classification (NCBI taxonomy): domain Eukaryota; kingdom Metazoa; phylum Chordata; class Amphibia; order Anura; family Microhylidae; genus Gastrophryne; species Gastrophryne carolinensis. The sequence continues at coordinate 437,117,121 of CM051234.1, read as the reverse complement.
TATACTTACCTCCCATCCATCCTGGAGCACTGTGTCCCTCGGCAATCACTGGCTACTGCTTACCTGCTGGAAGCCTTTTATAGCTGCTGGATGACAGAACACAAAGGGTTAAAAAAAAAAAAATGACATAGGGACCCCGCAGGTCATGGACCCCTTACCAGTTCACAAGGGGATAAATGTAAAAAAAAAAAGACACTGACACAAAGAGAAACAAATCTTTATTATTATTTTTTTTTTTTACGGTGCTCAGAGGTAGTATAGGAGGAGCGGGTTTTGGGGCATCCCGGGAGGCTATTACTAGCCTTAACCCATTTACTAGCCTGTTGTGCCACTCAAATCACCATATAGAGGCTTCTGGGGATAATGTGCTTGGGGTTCCTTCGGGACAAGCCCAGCTGTGTGTTATGTGTGGGGTATCCCCTGTCCGCGCCGATGTTAGGGTATGTGTGCCCTGCGCCCAGAAGGTACTTGCGCTGCAGTCTGGGTTGCCTGTCTCGCTTCCCAGCTCTGCACCCCCTTCTGCATCACCTAGCGGGGAATCCCATTATGATTTGGCTACGTGGGTGGCCAGCCTGGAGAGACACATTACGGGGCCTGTCCCCCGCAAGGCTTCTGGCAAGAAGCGGCACCTAACCCCCGCTGCTTCCCTTTTTCCTATTGAGCATGAGGGACTTTACAATCTGTCTGGCCATTACCCCCTGGAAGAGGGGGAACTCTTCTCTGATTCTGATTCTTCTGGGGACCAGCAGGAGGCTTATGGCGGTACTGGGTCTCCTTCGGGAGAGGACCCCTGGTCTCCTGAGGACACTGATAGGCTTTTGGCCCATATTTTTGATGTTTTGTGTATTGCCCCTCCTGTGGCAGCTAAAAGGCAACAGGGTGAGCTTTTTGACACTGTTAAACAACGCTTGGAGTTCCCTGAGCAAAATAATTTTAATAATTTGGTGCTCAAGGAGTGGGAACGCCCTAGTAGATTGCCCGCGGTGCCCAAGAGCTGGGACAGGAAGTACCCATTTCCTGCTGATGTGGTAAAGCGCTGGTAATTTCTCCCTGAGGTGGATGCGCCCGTCCTCGGGTTGTCCAATACCTCGGTCATGCATTCCCCTGATACTTCTACCCTGAGGGATGCTGAAGACCAACGTGTGGATCAGCTGGCTTGTCATGCCTTTGCCTGTGCGGGGACGACCCTGCGCCCTGTGTGCGCTTCTGTTATCACGGCCATTGCTCTTAAGGGGCTACTGAAGTCTATTCTGGATAACACCACGACAGCCAATAGGGGAGAGGATTATAGATCCCTCCTGCTTTGCTATGACTTTGTGGCTTTCATTCTCTCTGCTATGGATGACGCGGTCAGGATGTGTGGTAGGACTTTGGCCCTACTGGTGGCTATCCGCCGTTCTGTTTGGCTGCGCCATTGGGCGACGGATAATGCTGCTAAGTAGCCCCTCACTGGGTTCCCTTTTATGGGGCTGCGGATCTTTGGAGAGCGTTTGGATCTGTTTGCCAGGGATGGTAGGCTGCCTCAACGCAGAAAACAGCCGCGGTCCTTTCGGGGGGCTAGCTCTGCACTCCCCTCCTTCCACGGGGTGCTCCATTCGCAGGGCCACGTTGAGACACTTGGGGCCGGGGGAAGAGGACGTGGACGTCCCGGTCTCTCGTGGGGCCCCAAGTCCAAACCCCTCAGGCATGAGGAGGCGCCCTCACCCATTCAGGTGGGGGGGCGGCTTTGGCTCTTTGCTCATGTCTGGAGGCTGCGCGTCTCAGACCGGTGGATTCAGGAGGTTGCATCCTCCAGATACAAGATAGAGTTTGCAGCCTGGCCGCCCCAAGATTCATCAGGTCCCGGATGGCTCTAAACTCCTTGTCAGCTCAAGGTCTGCGCCTTGCGGTCCAAAACCTTCTGGAGTTGGGAGTTCCCCAGGGAAAGGGGCAGGGTCTTCTACTCCAATCTATTCACAGTACCCAAAAAGGATGGGTCCCTCAGGCCCATCCTGGATTTGAAATGTCTCAGCAAGTTTGTCAGGTTCAAACATTTTCGCATGGAGACTCTGCTCTCTGCGGTCGGTGCCCTGTGCCCAGGCGACTTTATGACTTCTGTAGACATCAAGGATGCTTACCTTCATGTACCAATATTCCCAGGTCATCAGAAATTTCTCAGGGTCACTCTGGAGGATCAGCACTACCAATTTGTGGCCTTACCTTTCGGCATCACCTCGGCTCCCAGGGTATTCACCAAGGTTCTGGCGGGCGTGATGGCTCTGTTAAGGTCTCAGGGCATTCACATCCTTCCTTATTTGGATGACATTCTGATTACGTCCCAGTTCTTCCATCAGGCCGAGCTGGATACCCAGATGGTGGTGTCCACACTCGAGTCCTTCGGCTGGGTGATCAACCACCCCAAGTTTTCTCTGTCCCCATCACTGGTGAGGTCCTTTCTGGGCATGACTCTGGATACATCTCAGGTCAAGGTTTTTCTCCCACAGCAGAAGGTGGAGAGTCTTCAAGCGCAGGCCCAGCTTCTACCTTCTTGTCATCATCCCTCCATCCGGCAGGGGATGCAGCTGGTGGGCCTGATGGTGTCTTGCTTCGAAGCTGTACATTATGCTCAGTTTCACATGAAACCTCTTCAGCTTCATCTCTTCAGTGTGGGATCGGGACCCTTGGTCCCTGGATCAGGTGTTTGTGCTGTCACCTCTGGCCAGACGGTCCCTCTCGTGGTGGCTGGACTCTAGGAACCTCTTGGTGAGCAGAACCTTTCTGTCCCCTTGCTGGGAAGCTGTCACCACAGATGCCAGTCTGACAGGTTGGGGGGGCTTCTGGAAGTCCTTGAAATTCCAGGGTCAGTGGGGTCCTCAGGAGGCCCACACTCCTATCAACGTTCTGGAACTGAGGGCGGTAAGGCTGGTTCTTGCCCAATTGACTTCACACCTCTGGGGTTGGGCTGTTCAGATCTTTTTGGGGAAGGACCCGGAGCAAGAGGGCTCTGAAGGAAGTGTCCCTGATACTGTTCTGGGTGGAGGAGAATGTTTCCTGCATCTCGGCAGTGTACATCCCGGGGGTGGAAAATCTGAAGGCAGACTCCCTGAGCAGGGGGACCTCTCGTCTGGGAGAATGGTCCCTCAGCAGCAGGGTGTATTTACAAACGCTGGCTTTGACGGCCTGGCTGCTGAAACATCCATCTTGATGGATAAGGTGCCGCCTGCCTCTGTGGTTAATACCATGATTAGGGCTAGGAAGAAGTCCTCGTCCTTTATCTACTATAGGGTATGGCATGCTTACATTGCCTGGTGTGAGTCTAAGTCTCTTCGTCGGGAGTTTTCTGTTCCCAGGATCCTGGAATTCCTGCTTTGGACGTGGGTCTTCAACTTAGTACCCTCAAAGGCCATGTTTCAGCTTTGGCCATTTTCTTCCAAAGATCCTGTGCCAACCATCGTTTGGTTAAGACTTTCTTCCAGGGGGTTACTCACGTGCACCCTTCTCATAAGCCTATGTTACCAGTCTGGGATTTGAATTTGGTCTTATCTGCCTTGCAGGGTCCTCCTTTTTAGCCTCTGCGCGAGGCTCCTTTGTCCATTTTGACTCTTAAGGTAGCCTTTTTGGTGGCTATCACTTCTGTTAGGCGTGTTAGCGGCACTTTCCATCAAACCTTATTTTGAGCAAAACCAGGACAAGGTGGTGTTTCGGTTTAAGCCAGATTTTCTGCCTAAGGTTGTGTCTGCATTTCATCTCAATCAGGACATTGTTTTGCCTTCTGTGTCCTAATCCTAGTAACCCTAAGGAGGAGGTCTTACATTCTCTGGATGTGGTCAGGCTTATTCTGCTAAGGGGAAGGAGCCTCCCTTCCACCTTTCTGCTCATTCTACTCGTGCTATTTGGTGCCTCTTGGGCTTTTCAGCGCCAAGCTTCTGTTGAGCAAGTTTGCAAGGCCACTACTTGGTACCTTTTACAAGGTTGATGTTAGGGCCTCAGCAGATGCTGCTTTTGGCCGCAAAGTTCTGCAGGCGGCAGTGGTTTAAACTGCTCGCTGTTACTTTTTGGGGATCCCTCCCTACCTTACGGACACTGCTATTAGATGTTCCATGTGTAAGGAATATCGGGAACAGGACGTGCTGTATACTTTGAAAAATACAATTCTATGAGTACTCACCTGTAGAATTGGTTTTGTAAGTATACAGCACGTCCTGTTCCACCCCTCCCTTGTTATTATTCTTGGTCATCTCTGTATGGTGATTGTTCAAATTTTCATTTGGGTCTTTTCATTATTGTTCTCCCGGCTTCTTGTCTTTTTTGTGGGAGGTTCCTAGCTTTATATGGGGCTGGGAGAGGCCACAAGTCTTTTCTGCAGTCCAGCGCCACCTTGTGGCGGTTAACCCATGTGTAAGGAATATCGGGAACAGGACATGCTGTATACTTACAAAACCAATTCTACAGGTGAGTACTCACAGAATTGTATTTTTTGCACAAATTTCACCCAAAAATATTGAGAATACACTAAAAAAATTGATAAGACATTTGATGTTAAACCCATGCTCTTTCTTGATAATCCCTGGACATTCCTTCAAAAATCACAGTTAAACATGTATAATGGTGAAAATGGCTTGGTAATAGAGGGTGACAAAATCTCTAGGCAGGCTGGCAGTTAAAGGGATAATGGGCACTTCTGTACATAGACGCTCCTTGAGGCGCCCATTGATTTCAAGAGTAGTGCACCGTACTGAAGCCACATCCACCCACCACACCAGAGTCATACTGGAATTGTGGGCGATGTGTGGCATGGCAGTAAGTGGGGTGTATAGTGTCCCCGATCTGTGGGATAAAGTCAATTTTGATGGCATTTTTCCATTGTGTGCCAAAAAAAGAAATCTCAATGTGCTGTCTTGTGTTACTTTTTAGCAACAATGCATTTACTTTAGCAATGTACACAAACTGGTAACTGTTTGCTACCTGACAGTCTTCCCAACTCTGGCTTGGTAATCATCCAATTGGCTGAGGCAGAAATGATGCTCTACATTCCTGAGCTCACAGGTTTAACCGCTCCTGCTCCAACTCTACCTGTTCAGATGTTACCATAGATATAAATAGGTGCAAATGAAGAAGCTGAATGGAGGACAGCTGCACCTGTGCTGTGGGCTTGTGGAATGCTAAGGACAAATGGCATTTTGCATGGCAATCCCAATCAGGATGCCATATGGGGGGGGGGGGGAGGGGACAGACCAAAACACTGGATAATGAAAATTCCAGGTTTTGGTCCAATTTGATGACTAGAGGGGACCTTGGAATTATTGGTCCTGCTTTTTCAAACCAATATCAGGAATCTCTAATGTGGCATGTCACATTTGCAGGAGGATCTCATCTGCCCCAGTAAAAACCATCAGAATATTTTAGTGTACATGATCTTACATGATGATTTCATACCCAAATTGGTTGAGAGTGTCTTTCACATGGATACATGGGCCCAGAGAGGCCCACAAAGTCCTCATATGTTTGATGAAGGAGAAAACATGAGTGGTGTGCATGTCAGGCATCAGGACATACAGGTAGCCACGATATGACTTCACCTTCAATATGGCAACACGAATCATGCCTGGCTCTCGTTTGCAATTGACATGACTGGAGAGAACACAGACAACACTAAGTGGCTAGCCGATTTATCAGGACCAGTGGGCTCTGCGCCTCGAGTTATTTTCATATCTGGCACTCTTGGGGGCCGGGGGCCGCCCCCCCAAGAATGGCCTTGTCTACATCATCATTACCACTTGGTGACACCCTTGCTTTTCAGATCACTGCAGTCAACAGTAGTGGGGGAGGGGCTTCCTTTAGACCTCTGGCCATAGAGTAACCAAGAAAAGGGGATTTTAGTGAAAGTAAAACAGCAGCCAATCAGACAGCTGGGCTATGGTCAACACAGGATAGGGACTAGACAAAAGACCATTAGAAAAAGGGTGTTAGTTCAGCATACATGCAACTCTTGAATACTCCATAATTATGGGTTCTAACCTCCAAACCCAGCTCTATCAGCCCAGGAATCTAAGATTTCCAGGCCAATCATTCCTCCCCCCCCCCCCCGAGGCATCCAAAATCTGTCTGCCCCATTGTGTGAAACCCCCATCACCCTGTTCAGTCACCTTTGTTCCTGCTCCAACAGCGCATGCAAGGGTCACATCCCCACTATCCATATAGCAGGGTGCATGCCCACGCCAGGCATTTGTGAAAGGACAGCGCTCCATTAGAGGGAAGCAGGGCATGTGGCCACAGAACATTCGGAGCCGCTGGACTTAGTCGCCATCTTAAATGACATGAGGTCAGCAGCTCCGAGCGTGCTGATTGGATGAGCGGCCACACATGTGCCATAGGACCAGGAATAGGAGAGTTTCATTGGGCAAACTGAGGTTTCACACAGCGGTGCACCCTCAATTGGGTGCCCTGGGGGAAAGGACCAAAATAGTTCAAAATCCTGGGTTTTGATTCACTTTAAGACATAACAGCATCAGCAAGGAGAGGAATCTTGTGACCCCTTATAGAGTAGGTTATTACCATTCAATCTAGACATAGGGCTAAAAGGAAAAGCCTCCAGGACTGGGCAGTCTGGGTGTTCTGCCCATCTTACCCTCACCCCTGCGTCACCAATAGTCTACCTGCAGCTTCGGTTTGTAAAGCTGGGAGCTGCGCTTCCCAGTGCAGGCTGCCGAGTTGGCATGGCCAGCTCTCATTGGAATCAATGTCCGAAGTCCAATGAATGACTTTTCCTTTGAAACCATGAAACAAGGCAGCTTGTTAATTCAATTATTGCCTATCCTCTGAGCAGCTTCCTCATGGTTGTGAGTCTTCTTGTTTGCTGTAAGTGTACAGACAATATTTTTAGCTTCATAAACTGTGGTGACCAGGGGCAATGCTGCAGGGTCTGCTGGTACTTGTGGTGCAGCCAGGGCAAGAATAGGTATGTCACGAGTGGAGAAATGGCCGGGGATATTGCCCTAATCCCTAGTACACACACAGCATGCCGCTTTTGTCAAATGTCCCACTTGTTCTCGCTCACATGGTACAGGCTGTAATGACTTCTGAGACCAAGGTTAAGAACGGGGAGCTTTACTGAAAACTTTGTGCAAAACAATTCCCAAATGCAGTAGACAGTCTTTTATAATGAAGCACTTGACAGAAGATGTACATCACAGACCTCAGGTAAGTGGAGAGTAAATTGGTCACAATCCCCTTTAAATCTTTAGGTGGTATTGGCGGGTTTTGGGAAGTCACAGTCCAAGTAATACTTCACTTGTGAGGATCTTTACAGCTTGGCTCACTGTAGTTTTAAACATAAATCTGTACTCACAGAGGGACTCTGCCTTGCTGTCACACCATACGCTAGTAAGCATGCAGGAGTACAGGCACCGACATGAAAGCCGATAAGTCACTGCCCTGACCGTAGGTCTCAATAGGTACAGTGTCTGCCAGGGGCCCTGGTTCAGCTCTATCCCCCTGGACTAAAGAAGAATTCCTTACTTGGAGAAACAATCTGAAGGACTGAAGATCTCTATCCCCACAGTGTGGACTGCTTATCAGGGTACTTGCTTGCAGCAGTATCATGGAAAAAGAAAATTTTCAAAAGATGCAGACTTATCTGTGACTGGAGCTTAGCAGTAGACATGTCTCCAGGTTGCACACCACACTCGAACTCCCTTGAGGAGCTGAAGGCCAGCCCACCTGGTCAGAGGGGGCTGTACCAACGGGGACCTCCCACAGACTTCTGGAACTTTCTTCCAGACTGTTGTCTATGAAAGGTGGGTGTGACCAAGTATCTCTCCACCTTTTGACAGACAACTATGCAAATACAAGCAGACTAATGTGAAGACAATATGACAATATGTTTTGACCAGTAGGTGCCACTAGAGACATGTATGCAATATAAAACAAGTTAAGTCTATACTGATGGCATCCTAACCTCACAGTAGCATGACATAACACTTACTCTAATACATGGCATGCTGACTGGGACACCACAAACTTCCCCTCTTAAGAAAAGCCGTCCTCGGCGACACTTGAAGGGTGGTAGCCACATGCAGTAAACAATAGAGCAGCATACACAAGTGCAGGGAAAATACATGCATATAGAATTAATATTTTGCAGCAAAATATATATATAACCATAAACATAAACAAGACTAGCAGTAGCAAGTGTATGAATGAAAATGTAAAGTGCCTGATTCACAGCGTCTCTTAAGGCAATTATACCATCGTCCATGTTAAGGTTTTTTTTTTTTTTAAGGCACTAGGTTGACTGCGAATGTCCATATTGTCCATATAAAATAACAAATATATACGTATAGTAACTCTTTTTTAGATTCCTGAAGAAGGAAACGTTAGTGCAAACAGCAACATACAAACAAATGCAGCATGGCAGAAGTAGCCAGGTACTAATACTTGAAATGGTATTTTGTTACTGGTACGAACTTATATACATGAGAAATTATATGCATGCAAACTGTTAAACTGTTTTAGCAAAAGGATATGTATTTAGTGGTCTCGATAACGAGCAGGTAGAACACCTCTTGTGCTTCGTTCAGACCTTCTCAGCATCAGATCTTCTGCAGGAGCAGGAATTATGTAGTCTCTAACATCTGTCGGTGCTGGAGTTGGAACTGAAGCAATAGTTAAGGCAGGTGCTGGTGCTTGAATAGTAGTAGGTACAAATTGGTATAGTCCAGGTATACAAGCTTGTGGAACAAATATTGGTCCACCACTGTCAACTGGTCTTTCCGTAGGTTCTGGTGCTGATAAGTAAGAACATGCCGGTTGCTGTGGTGGAGGTGCACACAGAGTAGGAAAATCCTCCTTCACACACAGTTTCATGCGGTTGCGGTGCACAACTTGTGGAGTCCTGTCAGTTTTTCGGACTTCATACACATTAGAATCTGGATAAGGGATTGCTGTAATGGTATAGGGTTCCGGTTCCCATAAGGGATCAAGCTTTCCTGAACGACGGAAATTTCTGACCCAGACTTTATCTCCAACCTGAAGAGGTTTAGCATGAGCATGGAGATTGTAGTCATCTTGTTGCTTCTGACGAGCTTCTTCCATACGCTGATCAACAATTTCTTTGGCTTCTGTTATCCTTTTTTGATGTTCTGCAACCCAATCTGTTTTTGGAAAGGGGTTAATGGAATCTGGAACCTGAATTCCTAAGGCTCTGTCTCTTGGCAATTGTCCTTGCCTACCAAACATAAGGTAGTAGGGTGAATATCCAGTGGAACAATGTGTTGTGTTGTTGTAAATTTCAACGAGTTCTCCAAGAAGTTCAGGCCATTCTGCTTGTTTGTTAACTGAAGTAGTTCGAAGCATGTTGATGAAGACTTTGTTTACTCTTTCACAAAGGCCATTACCTTGTGGATGATATGCCGTGGTTCTCAACTTCTTACAGTCATGAAACTGGCAAAGTTCTTGAAACAGTTGAGATTCAAATGCTGGTCCACGATCAGTTAACACAGCTTCTGGACATCCATAGGAACACACATACTTGTCATAGAACATGATGGCAGTGGTTCTTGCTGTAATGTCTTTAACAGGTACAACAACAGCCCACTTTGAATAGTGATCGACCATTGTCAAAGCATAAGTGTAACCAGAACGTGTTGGTGCAAGTTTCACATGGTCCAGTGCTACCAGTTGATTTGGCTTGTTAGCCTGGATTGGATGGAGCGGTGCTCTAGCATCTCTACGTCCTGCTTTTGTGATCTGACAGGCGGAGCATTCGTTACACCATTTTTCAATGTCTTCTCTCATTCCGATCCAATAGAAGCGTTTTCGGATTGTAGCTTCTGTCTTATGTACGCCAAAATGTCCTGACTGGTCATGGTACGCATCTAAGACAATGTTTGCATCTCGCCTTGGGATGAGAATTTGATGTAGTCTCTCACCCGAGACTGGATCTAATGAGTTGCGTAAGATCATACTCTTCTGGACGAAGAGGCGCTTTCTTTGTCTCCATAGGCGGAAAAGTTCAATATCTGGTTGCGCACGACGAAGTCGAATTGGTACTCTACCAGCAGTAAGGTAGTCGAAAATTTCTCCTAGAACACGACTTTCATTTTGGATTTTCTTCCACATAGAAGAATCTTGTAGTGATTCAGATGGCTTGTTAGGATGTTGGTCACCAATTGATGCAGCAGTGATTGCATTTTGTTGAGCAAACCTGTTGTAGAAGGGAGGCATCTCTATTTCTTCCCAGATGTCATCTTGGGGAGGTTCTTCTCCATCTTGTAGACGGGATAATGCATCTGCATTAATGTTGGATTTGCCACTTCTGTACTTGATAGTGAATGAGTAGTTTGCCAGTCGGGAAGCCCACCTTTGTTCCAAGGCACCTAGTTTTGCAGAGTTAAGGTGTGCCAGAGGATTGTTATCCGTATACACAGTGAACGGTGTAGCCGCAAGGTAATCTTTAAATTTTTCTGTAACGGCCCACACAAGAGCTAGCAGCTCCAGCTTAAAGGAACTGTAGTTTCTGTCATTCCGTTCGGCGCATGTTAAACTACGACTGGCATAGGCGACGACTCTTTCCTTGTTATCTTGAACCTGGGACAACACGGCTCCAAGACCTCGGTAACTGGCATCCGTATAGACACGGAAGGGTTGGCCATAGTCTGGGTACGCCAAGATGGGAGGTTGAGTCAAAAGAGCTTTCAGCTCTTGGAATGCAGATTCTTGACTTTCTGACCAATCAATGGGAAGCTTGCCATTGTAATTTTCTCTGGGACATCCACGTAGAAGTTCATTAAGTGGTTCAGCAACTTGTGCAAAATGTGGAATGAAGCGGCGATAATAGCCTGCGAATCCCAAGAAACGTCTCACTTCCTTCACCGTCTTTGGTGTTGGCCAGTCCTTGACAACAGCAATCTTTGTTGGGTCTGGTTGTACTCCCTCTGCACTGACAACATGACCAAGGTAGCTAACTTTTGGCTTCAACAAGTGACATTTGGAAGGCTTGATCTTTAGGCCATGCTGGATAAGCACACTAAAAACTTCAGACAGGTGTTGCAGGTGCTCTTGATATGTCCTGGAGTAGACAATGACATCATCAAGATAAAGCAATACACTCTGAAAATTTAGGTGACCCAAGCACCGTTCCATGAGTCGCTGGAATGTGGCGGGAGCATTGCAGAGTCCAAATGGCATACTGTTAAATTCGAAGAGTCCCATGGGAGTGGTAAACGCAGTCTTCTCCCTGTCTTCAGGTGCCATGGGCACTTGCCAGTAGCCACTGGTCAGGTCCAAGGTGGAAAAGTAGGCAGATGAGCCGAGAGCTGTAAGTGACTCTTCAATACGTGGCAATGGATATGCATCCTTGTGCGTAATGCTGTTCAGCTTGCGGTAATCCACACAAAATCTAATTGATCCGTCTTTCTTTTTTACGAGAACCAAAGGAGCAGCCCAAGGACTTTGACTCTCGCAGACAACACCAGTTTCCTTCATCTCTCGCAACATTTTCTTCACAGACTGGTACATAGCTGGAGGAATTGGTCTATGTCTCTCTTTAATGGGAGGATGATCACCTGTAACTATGCGATGTTGGATGAGTGGTGTCTGTCCGTAGTCCAATGGGTGTTTGCTAAACGCTTGACAATATCTCTTGGCAACGTTCAGAACGCCAGCTATTCTATCGGCAGGAGTATTGGCGTCTCCCACGTTGAGTTCTGACAACCAAGATGTTGAAGAGGGGTTACCTTTCTCCTTAGTGACTTTTGCTGATTGCTGAGTAGCAACAATGTCAGTGTTTATGACATCTCCTGGAAGGAGTTGATACAGCTGAGCAACTGAATGGAACTTGTGCAGAATTACTGGTGTGTCACTTAAATTCACTAGCCTTACTGGTACTCTCCCATTGGAGACGGTAACAAGACTTCTTGCTGCTTTCACCAGTGGCTGATCATCTGACTGGATGGGTTCCAGAAGAGCTTGGTAGTCTTCATTTCCAATACCCGGTCGGGCACGACACCAGATGAGAGTTTCTGCATTAGCCTGTAGCGTGAGTGGTCGAGCATCTTGTATCCTGACACGGCAGATCTCACCCTTCTTATTGGCAAACTTTTGCTGAGCAATGAGCGCTTTAATGTGATGTTGTAGAACTCTCTTATAGGAAGGAGCAGCTGTAGGGAGAGAGGCACGCAAGGCATCCAATACATCAACAAAACAGTTACGCATTATATTCATGCCTAGTACAAACTCAGCGGAACCTTCTTCCTCTACATCAGTGACCACCACACCTTGATAAGGTAATTTTACATTTCCCACTTGAATAGCGGGTTCCCAGTAACCTAATAATGGTATAGGTTGACCATTGCTAGCAAGTAGATTTAAATCATCAATGTCAGGTTTTTGTAAATTACTCAAGTCCCAATTTTTAAAGAATGTCTTTTTACGGATGGTAGACACTTGTGAACCTGTATCTAGTAATGCTTCTAGTGGTACACCATCAACAATAACAGTTACATAGGGGCAGGATGAGACATAACGTGAGAGTCCCGCTTTGGATACTTTTGGAGTTGGACCTTCTTTCTGTCCTCCTGAGGAGCGGTCCGCATCCTCAGGGGCAGTCCGTTTAACTGCCAACATTGGGCTTTAGTGTGACCAGGCTCATGACAATAGTAACACACAAGTCTCTTACTCGAAAAGTTCCTGTTTGGAGGTGGTCGTCCAGGACTTGGACGATGTGAACGAGGCCCTGGTGACTCGGCTCTGCTAAGGGGTGACTCATGTGCTGGAGGTGTGGACCTGAGAGTTAGCTCTCGCAAAGTCTTATTCATCTCTCTAAGTATCTCAGTCATTAGATCCACATGTTTTGGGGTCAATGACTCAGTAACAGGGATAGAGGTTTGGGCAGCCTGTATAACCTGGGGAGCAGTTGAAAATAACTTTTCAGAGGGAACAGCAGTTGCTCCCATATCTGGTGAAAATGCACAGGCAGTGGCACCCCCTAGAGGTGTATCAGGTCCCAAAACTTGTAGAGCCAGGGATTTAAAGGCAGAGAAGGTCACGCCTGGGTATTGGGCAGCCAACATGCGGAGTTGAGTCTGAGTTAATTTTGAGTCTAAGCCCTCAATGAAACGATCCAACAAAATTTTATCAGCTTCCGCAGGGGCAATAGTGTCTATTTGTTGGAGGTGATGAAATGCATTCTGCAGAGCCACTGCATAGGCCCGAATAGTCTCACCTGGTCTCTGACGCCTTTCATAGAAGCGTAGTCTGACCTCTGTTGGTGACTGGATCTCGAACTCCTTCTTGAGTTTCTCGAAGATCTGCTCGACGCTGGTCTTTTCAGAAGCCGGCCAGGTATGGACTTCCTCAGCAGCAGGTCCCTGGAGTTGTCCCAGCAGCAGCTGCACCTGTTGGACGGGAGAAAAAGAGAAAAACTGGAACATGCCAAAGAGCTTTTCGCGGAATTCTGGAAGGGTATGTGGATCTCCTCTGTAGCTTGGCAGCGTTGGAGTCCCGAAGAAGACTGGCATCCCCATCATGGTAGCAGCTGGCACGGTTGGTGGCGTTACGCCGAGTGCAGGAGCAGAAATAGCACTGGTTGCTGGTGGTGATGCGGCACTGGTGCCTGATTGCTCACTTGTGCTGGGATCGGACATGCTGGAACTTTTGAGTGCGCTGTCTCTTTAAGATAGCTGAAGATGTTGTGCAGCAGTAATAGGCCGCACTGGTGGACCCGCGTGACAAAATGGCGCATAAAAAAATGTTGTACGCAGAGTTGCGCGGACGGGCAGTTCAATAGTGTCAATTCAACAAAGAAAATAGTAGAAAACAGTTTTTTTTTTTATTTTTAGCCAAAACTTGTAATGCAGGTCTCGCTGGCATAAGAGGGGTTAAAGCACACAAAAAAATTTTATGAATTGCGCAAAATTCGTATCCTGTTCGTGACGCCAGAAAAAACGGAGTTGTGGTGACCAGGGGCAATGCTGCAGGGTCTGCTGGTACTTGTGGTGCAGCCAGGGCAAGAATAGGTATGTCACGAGTGGAGAAATGGCCGGGGATATTGCCCTAATCCCTAGTACACACACAGCATGCCGCTTTTGTCAAATGTCCCACTTGTTCTCGCTCACATGGTACAGGCTGTAATGACTTCTGAGACCAAGGTTAAGAACGGGGAGCTTTACTGAAAACTTTGTGCAAAACAATTCCCAAATGCAGTAGACAGTCTTTTATAATGAAGCACTTGACAGAAGATGTACATCACAGACCTCAGGTAAGTGGAGAGTAAATTGGTCACAATCCCCTTTAAATCTTTAGGTGGTATTGGCGGGTTTTGGGAAGTCACAGTCCAAGTAATACTTCACTTGTGAGGATCTTTACAGCTTGGCTCACTGTAGTTTTAAACATAAATCTGTACTCACAGAGGGACTCTGCCTTGCTGTCACACCATACGCTAGTAAGCATGCAGGAGTACAGGCACCGACATGAAAGCCGATAAGTCACTGCCCTGACCGTAGGTCTCAATAGGTACAGTGTCTGCCAGGGGCCCTGGTTCAGCTCTATCCCCCTGGACTAAAGAAGAATTCCTTACTTGGAGAAACAATCTGAAGGACTGAAGATCTCTATCCCCACAGTGTGGACTGCTTATCAGGGTACTTGCTTGCAGCAGTATCATGGAAAAAGAAAATTTTCAAAAGATGCAGACTTATCTGTGACTGGAGCTTAGCAGTAGACATGTCTCCAGGTTGCACACCACACTCGAACTCCCTTGAGGAGCTGAAGGCCAGCCCACCTGGTCAGAGGGGGCTGTACCAACGGGGACCTCCCACAGACTTCTGGAACTTTCTTCCAGACTGTTGTCTATGAAAGGTGGGTGTGACCAAGTATCTCTCCACCTTTTGACAGACAACTATGCAAATACAAGCAGACTAATGTGAAGACAATATGACAATATGTTTTGACCAGTAGGTGCCACTAGAGACATGTATGCAATATAAAACAAGTTAAGTCTATACTGATGGCATCCTAACCTCACAGTAGCATGACATAACACTTACTCTAATACATGGCATGCTGACTGGGACACCACAAACTTCCCCTCTTAAGAAAAGCCGTCCTCGGCGACACTTGAAGGGTGGTAGCCACATGCAGTAAACAATAGAGCAGCATACACAAGTGCAGGGAAAATACATGCATATAGAATTAATATTTTGCAGCAAAATATATATATAACCATAAACATAAACAAGACTAGCAGTAGCAAGTGTATGAATGAAAATGTAAAGTGCCTGATTCACAGCGTCTCTTAAGGCAATTATACCATCGTCCATGTTAAGGTTTTTTTTTTTTTTAAGGCACTAGGTTGACTGCGAATGTCCATATTGTCCATATAAAATAACAAATATATACGTATAGTAACTCTTTTTTAGATTCCTGAAGAAGGAAACGTTAGTGCAAACAGCAACATACAAACAAATGCAGCATGGCAGAAGTAGCCAGGTACTAATACTTGAAATGGTATTTTGTTACTGGTACGAACTTATATACATGAGAAATTATATGCATGCAAACTGTTAAACTGTTTTAGCAAAAGGATATGTATTTAGTGGTCTCGATAACGAGCAGGTAGAACACCTCTTGTGCTTCGTTCAGACCTTCTCAGCATCAGATCTTCTGCAGGAGCAGGAATTATGTAGTCTCTAACATCTGTCGGTGCTGGAGTTGGAACTGAAGCAATAGTTAAGGCAGGTGCTGGTGCTTGAATAGTAGTAGGTACAAATTGGTATAGTCCAGGTATACAAGCTTGTGGAACAAATATTGGTCCACCACTGTCAACTGGTCTTTCCGTAGGTTCTGGTGCTGATAAGTAAGAACATGCCGGTTGCTGTGGTGGAGGTGCACACAGAGTAGGAAAATCCTCCTTCACACACAGTTTCATGCGGTTGCGGTGCACAACTTGTGGAGTCCTGTCAGTTTTTCGGACTTCATACACATTAGAATCTGGATAAGGGATTGCTGTAATGGTATAGGGTTCCGGTTCCCATAAGGGATCAAGCTTTCCTGAACGACGGAAATTTCTGACCCAGACTTTATCTCCAACCTGAAGAGGTTTAGCATGAGCATGGAGATTGTAGTCATCTTGTTGCTTCTGACGAGCTTCTTCCATACGCTGATCAACAATTTCTTTGGCTTCTGTTATCCTTTTTTGATGTTCTGCAACCCAATCTGTTTTTGGAAAGGGGTTAATGGAATCTGGAACCTGAATTCCTAAGGCTCTGTCTCTTGGCAATTGTCCTTGCCTACCAAACATAAGGTAGTAGGGTGAATATCCAGTGGAACAATGTGTTGTGTTGTTGTAAATTTCAACGAGTTCTCCAAGAAGTTCAGGCCATTCTGCTTGTTTGTTAACTGAAGTAGTTCGAAGCATGTTGATGAAGACTTTGTTTACTCTTTCACAAAGGCCATTACCTTGTGGATGATATGCCGTGGTTCTCAACTTCTTACAGTCATGAAACTGGCAAAGTTCTTGAAACAGTTGAGATTCAAATGCTGGTCCACGATCAGTTAACACAGCTTCTGGACATCCATAGGAACACACATACTTGTCATAGAACATGATGGCAGTGGTTCTTGCTGTAATGTCTTTAACAGGTACAACAACAGCCCACTTTGAATAGTGATCGACCATTGTCAAAGCATAAGTGTAACCAGAACGTGTTGGTGCAAGTTTCACATGGTCCAGTGCTACCAGTTGATTTGGCTTGTTAGCCTGGATTGGATGGAGCGGTGCTCTAGCATCTCTACGTCCTGCTTTTGTGATCTGACAGGCGGAGCATTCGTTACACCATTTTTCAATGTCTTCTCTCATTCCGATCCAATAGAAGCGTTTTCGGATTGTAGCTTCTGTCTTATGTACGCCAAAATGTCCTGACTGGTCATGGTACGCATCTAAGACAATGTTTGCATCTCGCCTTGGGATGAGAATTTGATGTAGTCTCTCACCCGAGACTGGATCTAATGAGTTGCGTAAGATCATACTCTTCTGGACGAAGAGGCGCTTTCTTTGTCTCCATAGGCGGAAAAGTTCAATATCTGGTTGCGCACGACGAAGTCGAATTGGTACTCTACCAGCAGTAAGGTAGTCGAAAATTTCTCCTAGAACACGACTTTCATTTTGGATTTTCTTCCACATAGAAGAATCTTGTAGTGATTCAGATGGCTTGTTAGGATGTTGGTCACCAATTGATGCAGCAGTGATTGCATTTTGTTGAGCAAACCTGTTGTAGAAGGGAGGCATCTCTATTTCTTCCCAGATGTCATCTTGGGGAGGTTCTTCTCCATCTTGTAGACGGGATAATGCATCTGCATTAATGTTGGATTTGCCACTTCTGTACTTGATAGTGAATGAGTAGTTTGCCAGTCGGGAAGCCCACCTTTGTTCCAAGGCACCTAGTTTTGCAGAGTTAAGGTGTGCCAGAGGATTGTTATCCGTATACACAGTGAACGGTGTAGCCGCAAGGTAATCTTTAAATTTTTCTGTAACGGCCCACACAAGAGCTAGCAGCTCCAGCTTAAAGGAACTGTAGTTTCTGTCATTCCGTTCGGCGCATGTTAAACTACGACTGGCATAGGCGACGACTCTTTCCTTGTTATCTTGAACCTGGGACAACACGGCTCCAAGACCTCGGTAACTGGCATCCGTATAGACACGGAAGGGTTGGCCATAGTCTGGGTACGCCAAGATGGGAGGTTGAGTCAAAAGAGCTTTCAGCTCTTGGAATGCAGATTCTTGACTTTCTGACCAATCAATGGGAAGCTTGCCATTGTAATTTTCTCTGGGACATCCACGTAGAAGTTCATTAAGTGGTTCAGCAACTTGTGCAAAATGTGGAATGAAGCGGCGATAATAGCCTGCGAATCCCAAGAAACGTCTCACTTCCTTCACCGTCTTTGGTGTTGGCCAGTCCTTGACAACAGCAATCTTTGTTGGGTCTGGTTGTACTCCCTCTGCACTGACAACATGACCAAGGTAGCTAACTTTTGGCTTCAACAAGTGACATTTGGAAGGCTTGATCTTTAGGCCATGCTGGATAAGCACACTAAAAACTTCAGACAGGTGTTGCAGGTGCTCTTGATATGTCCTGGAGTAGACAATGACATCATCAAGATAAAGCAATACACTCTGAAAATTTAGGTGACCCAAGCACCGTTCCATGAGTCGCTGGAATGTGGCGGGAGCATTGCAGAGTCCAAATGGCATACTGTTAAATTCGAAGAGTCCCATGGGAGTGGTAAACGCAGTCTTCTCCCTGTCTTCAGGTGCCATGGGCACTTGCCAGTAGCCACTGGTCAGGTCCAAGGTGGAAAAGTAGGCAGATGAGCCGAGAGCTGTAAGTGACTCTTCAATACGTGGCAATGGATATGCATCCTTGTGCGTAATGCTGTTCAGCTTGCGGTAATCCACACAAAATCTAATTGATCCGTCTTTCTTTTTTACGAGAACCAAAGGAGCAGCCCAAGGACTTTGACTCTCGCAGACAACACCAGTTTCCTTCATCTCTCGCAACATTTTCTTCACAGACTGGTACATAGCTGGAGGAATTGGTCTATGTCTCTCTTTAATGGGAGGATGATCACCTGTAACTATGCGATGTTGGATGAGTGGTGTCTGTCCGTAGTCCAATGGGTGTTTGCTAAACGCTTGACAATATCTCTTGGCAACGTTCAGAACGCCAGCTATTCTATCGGCAGGAGTATTGGCGTCTCCCACGTTGAGTTCTGACAACCAAGATGTTGAAGAGGGGTTACCTTTCTCCTTAGTGACTTTTGCTGATTGCTGAGTAGCAACAATGTCAGTGTTTATGACATCTCCTGGAAGGAGTTGATACAGCTGAGCAACTGAATGGAACTTGTGCAGAATTACTGGTGTGTCACTTAAATTCACTAGCCTTACTGGTACTCTCCCATTGGAGACGGTAACAAGACTTCTTGCTGCTTTCACCAGTGGCTGATCATCTGACTGGATGGGTTCCAGAAGAGCTTGGTAGTCTTCATTTCCAATACCCGGTCGGGCACGACACCAGATGAGAGTTTCTGCATTAGCCTGTAGCGTGAGTGGTCGAGCATCTTGTATCCTGACACGGCAGATCTCACCCTTCTTATTGGCAAACTTTTGCTGAGCAATGAGCGCTTTAATGTGATGTTGTAGAACTCTCTTATAGGAAGGAGCAGCTGTAGGGAGAGAGGCACGCAAGGCATCCAATACATCAACAAAACAGTTACGCATTATATTCATGCCTAGTACAAACTCAGCGGAACCTTCTTCCTCTACATCAGTGACCACCACACCTTGATAAGGTAATTTTACATTTCCCACTTGAATAGCGGGTTCCCAGTAACCTAATAATGGTATAGGTTGACCATTGCTAGCAAGTAGATTTAAATCATCAATGTCAGGTTTTTGTAAATTACTCAAGTCCCAATTTTTAAAGAATGTCTTTTTACGGATGGTAGACACTTGTGAACCTGTATCTAGTAATGCTTCTAGTGGTACACCATCAACAATAACAGTTACATAGGGGCAGGATGAGACATAACGTGAGAGTCCCGCTTTGGATACTTTTGGAGTTGGACCTTCTTTCTGTCCTCCTGAGGAGCGGTCCGCATCCTCAGGGGCAGTCCGTTTAACTGCCAACATTGGGCTTTAGTGTGACCAGGCTCATGACAATAGTAACACACAAGTCTCTTACTCGAAAAGTTCCTGTTTGGAGGTGGTCGTCCAGGACTTGGACGATGTGAACGAGGCCCTGGTGACTCGGCTCTGCTAAGGGGTGACTCATGTGCTGGAGGTGTGGACCTGAGAGTTAGCTCTCGCAAAGTCTTATTCATCTCTCTAAGTATCTCAGTCATTAGATCCACATGTTTTGGGGTCAATGACTCAGTAACAGGGATAGAGGTTTGGGCAGCCTGTATAACCTGGGGAGCAGTTGAAAATAACTTTTCAGAGGGAACAGCAGTTGCTCCCATATCTGGTGAAAATGCACAGGCAGTGGCACCCCCTAGAGGTGTATCAGGTCCCAAAACTTGTAGAGCCAGGGATTTAAAGGCAGAGAAGGTCACGCCTGGGTATTGGGCAGCCAACATGCGGAGTTGAGTCTGAGTTAATTTTGAGTCTAAGCCCTCAATGAAACGATCCAACAAAATTTTATCAGCTTCCGCAGGGGCAATAGTGTCTATTTGTTGGAGGTGATGAAATGCATTCTGCAGAGCCACTGCATAGGCCCGAATAGTCTCACCTGGTCTCTGACGCCTTTCATAGAAGCGTAGTCTGACCTCTGTTGGTGACTGGATCTCGAACTCCTTCTTGAGTTTCTCGAAGATCTGCTCGACGCTGGTCTTTTCAGAAGCCGGCCAGGTATGGACTTCCTCAGCAGCAGGTCCCTGGAGTTGTCCCAGCAGCAGCTGCACCTGTTGGACGGGAGAAAAAGAGAAAAACTGGAACATGCCAAAGAGCTTTTCGCGGAATTCTGGAAGGGTATGTGGATCTCCTCTGTAGCTTGGCAGCGTTGGAGTCCCGAAGAAGACTGGCATCCCCATCATGGTAGCAGCTGGCACGGTTGGTGGCGTTACGCCGAGTGCAGGAGCAGAAATAGCACTGGTTGCTGGTGGTGATGCGGCACTGGTGCCTGATTGCTCACTTGTGCTGGGATCGGACATGCTGGAACTTTTGAGTGCGCTGTCTCTTTAAGATAGCTGAAGATGTTGTGCAGCAGTAATAGGCCGCACTGGTGGACCCGCGTGACAAAATGGCGCATAAAAAAATGTTGTACGCAGAGTTGCGCGGACGGGCAGTTCAATAGTGTCAATTCAACAAAGAAAATAGTAGAAAACAGTTTTTTTTTTTATTTTTAGCCAAAACTTGTAATGCAGGTCTCGCTGGCATAAGAGGGGTTAAAGCACACAAAAAAATTTTATGAATTGCGCAAAATTCGTATCCTGTTCGTGACGCCAGAAAAAACGGAGTTGTGGTGACCAGGGGCAATGCTGCAGGGTCTGCTGGTACTTGTGGTGCAGCCAGGGCAAGAATAGGTATGTCACGAGTGGAGAAATGGCCGGGGATATTGCCCTAATCCCTAGTACACACACAGCATGCCGCTTTTGTCAAATGTCCCACTTGTTCTCGCTCACATGGTACAGGCTGTAATGACTTCTGAGACCAAGGTTAAGAACGGGGAGCTTTACTGAAAACTTTGTGCAAAACAATTCCCAAATGCAGTAGACAGTCTTTTATAATGAAGCACTTGACAGAAGATGTACATCACAGACCTCAGGTAAGTGGAGAGTAAATTGGTCACAATCCCCTTTAAATCTTTAGGTGGTATTGGCGGGTTTTGGGAAGTCACAGTCCAAGTAATACTTCACTTGTGAGGATCTTTACAGCTTGGCTCACTGTAGTTTTAAACATAAATCTGTACTCACAGAGGGACTCTGCCTTGCTGTCACACCATACGCTAGTAAGCATGCAGGAGTACAGGCACCGACATGAAAGCCGATAAGTCACTGCCCTGACCGTAGGTCTCAATAGGTACAGTGTCTGCCAGGGGCCCTGGTTCAGCTCTATCCCCCTGGACTAAAGAAGAATTCCTTACTTGGAGAAACAATCTGAAGGACTGAAGATCTCTATCCCCACAGTGTGGACTGCTTATCAGGGTACTTGCTTGCAGCAGTATCATGGAAAAAGAAAATTTTCAAAAGATGCAGACTTATCTGTGACTGGAGCTTAGCAGTAGACATGTCTCCAGGTTGCACACCACACTCGAACTCCCTTGAGGAGCTGAAGGCCAGCCCACCTGGTCAGAGGGGGCTGTACCAACGGGGACCTCCCACAGACTTCTGGAACTTTCTTCCAGACTGTTGTCTATGAAAGGTGGGTGTGACCAAGTATCTCTCCACCTTTTGACAGACAACTATGCAAATACAAGCAGACTAATGTGAAGACAATATGACAATATGTTTTGACCAGTAGGTGCCACTAGAGACATGTATGCAATATAAAACAAGTTAAGTCTATACTGATGGCATCCTAACCTCACAGTAGCATGACATAACACTTACTCTAATACATGGCATGCTGACTGGGACACCACAAACTTCCCCTCTTAAGAAAAGCCGTCCTCGGCGACACTTGAAGGGTGGTAGCCACATGCAGTAAACAATAGAGCAGCATACACAAGTGCAGGGAAAATACATGCATATAGAATTAATATTTTGCAGCAAAATATATATATAACCATAAACATAAACAAGACTAGCAGTAGCAAGTGTATGAATGAAAATGTAAAGTGCCTGATTCACAGCGTCTCTTAAGGCAATTATACCATCGTCCATGTTAAGGTTTTTTTTTTTTTTAAGGCACTAGGTTGACTGCGAATGTCCATATTGTCCATATAAAATAACAAATATATACGTATAGTAACTCTTTTTTAGATTCCTGAAGAAGGAAACGTTAGTGCAAACAGCAACATACAAACAAATGCAGCATGGCAGAAGTAGCCAGGTACTAATACTTGAAATGGTATTTTGTTACTGGTACGAACTTATATACATGAGAAATTATATGCATGCAAACTGTTAAACTGTTTTAGCAAAAGGATATGTATTTAGTGGTCTCGATAACGAGCAGGTAGAACACCTCTTGTGCTTCGTTCAGACCTTCTCAGCATCAGATCTTCTGCAGGAGCAGGAATTATGTAGTCTCTAACATCTGTCGGTGCTGGAGTTGGAACTGAAGCAATAGTTAAGGCAGGTGCTGGTGCTTGAATAGTAGTAGGTACAAATTGGTATAGTCCAGGTATACAAGCTTGTGGAACAAATATTGGTCCACCACTGTCAACTGGTCTTTCCGTAGGTTCTGGTGCTGATAAGTAAGAACATGCCGGTTGCTGTGGTGGAGGTGCACACAGAGTAGGAAAATCCTCCTTCACACACAGTTTCATGCGGTTGCGGTGCACAACTTGTGGAGTCCTGTCAGTTTTTCGGACTTCATACACATTAGAATCTGGATAAGGGATTGCTGTAATGGTATAGGGTTCCGGTTCCCATAAGGGATCAAGCTTTCCTGAACGACGGAAATTTCTGACCCAGACTTTATCTCCAACCTGAAGAGGTTTAGCATGAGCATGGAGATTGTAGTCATCTTGTTGCTTCTGACGAGCTTCTTCCATACGCTGATCAACAATTTCTTTGGCTTCTGTTATCCTTTTTTGATGTTCTGCAACCCAATCTGTTTTTGGAAAGGGGTTAATGGAATCTGGAACCTGAATTCCTAAGGCTCTGTCTCTTGGCAATTGTCCTTGCCTACCAAACATAAGGTAGTAGGGTGAATATCCAGTGGAACAATGTGTTGTGTTGTTGTAAATTTCAACGAGTTCTCCAAGAAGTTCAGGCCATTCTGCTTGTTTGTTAACTGAAGTAGTTCGAAGCATGTTGATGAAGACTTTGTTTACTCTTTCACAAAGGCCATTACCTTGTGGATGATATGCCGTGGTTCTCAACTTCTTACAGTCATGAAACTGGCAAAGTTCTTGAAACAGTTGAGATTCAAATGCTGGTCCACGATCAGTTAACACAGCTTCTGGACATCCATAGGAACACACATACTTGTCATAGAACATGATGGCAGTGGTTCTTGCTGTAATGTCTTTAACAGGTACAACAACAGCCCACTTTGAATAGTGATCGACCATTGTCAAAGCATAAGTGTAACCAGAACGTGTTGGTGCAAGTTTCACATGGTCCAGTGCTACCAGTTGATTTGGCTTGTTAGCCTGGATTGGATGGAGCGGTGCTCTAGCATCTCTACGTCCTGCTTTTGTGATCTGACAGGCGGAGCATTCGTTACACCATTTTTCAATGTCTTCTCTCATTCCGATCCAATAGAAGCGTTTTCGGATTGTAGCTTCTGTCTTATGTACGCCAAAATGTCCTGACTGGTCATGGTACGCATCTAAGACAATGTTTGCATCTCGCCTTGGGATGAGAATTTGATGTAGTCTCTCACCCGAGACTGGATCTAATGAGTTGCGTAAGATCATACTCTTCTGGACGAAGAGGCGCTTTCTTTGTCTCCATAGGCGGAAAAGTTCAATATCTGGTTGCGCACGACGAAGTCGAATTGGTACTCTACCAGCAGTAAGGTAGTCGAAAATTTCTCCTAGAACACGACTTTCATTTTGGATTTTCTTCCACATAGAAGAATCTTGTAGTGATTCAGATGGCTTGTTAGGATGTTGGTCACCAATTGATGCAGCAGTGATTGCATTTTGTTGAGCAAACCTGTTGTAGAAGGGAGGCATCTCTATTTCTTCCCAGATGTCATCTTGGGGAGGTTCTTCTCCATCTTGTAGACGGGATAATGCATCTGCATTAATGTTGGATTTGCCACTTCTGTACTTGATAGTGAATGAGTAGTTTGCCAGTCGGGAAGCCCACCTTTGTTCCAAGGCACCTAGTTTTGCAGAGTTAAGGTGTGCCAGAGGATTGTTATCCGTATACACAGTGAACGGTGTAGCCGCAAGGTAATCTTTAAATTTTTCTGTAACGGCCCACACAAGAGCTAGCAGCTCCAGCTTAAAGGAACTGTAGTTTCTGTCATTCCGTTCGGCGCATGTTAAACTACGACTGGCATAGGCGACGACTCTTTCCTTGTTATCTTGAACCTGGGACAACACGGCTCCAAGACCTCGGTAACTGGCATCCGTATAGACACGGAAGGGTTGGCCATAGTCTGGGTACGCCAAGATGGGAGGTTGAGTCAAAAGAGCTTTCAGCTCTTGGAATGCAGATTCTTGACTTTCTGACCAATCAATGGGAAGCTTGCCATTGTAATTTTCTCTGGGACATCCACGTAGAAGTTCATTAAGTGGTTCAGCAACTTGTGCAAAATGTGGAATGAAGCGGCGATAATAGCCTGCGAATCCCAAGAAACGTCTCACTTCCTTCACCGTCTTTGGTGTTGGCCAGTCCTTGACAACAGCAATCTTTGTTGGGTCTGGTTGTACTCCCTCTGCACTGACAACATGACCAAGGTAGCTAACTTTTGGCTTCAACAAGTGACATTTGGAAGGCTTGATCTTTAGGCCATGCTGGATAAGCACACTAAAAACTTCAGACAGGTGTTGCAGGTGCTCTTGATATGTCCTGGAGTAGACAATGACATCATCAAGATAAAGCAATACACTCTGAAAATTTAGGTGACCCAAGCACCGTTCCATGAGTCGCTGGAATGTGGCGGGAGCATTGCAGAGTCCAAATGGCATACTGTTAAATTCGAAGAGTCCCATGGGAGTGGTAAACGCAGTCTTCTCCCTGTCTTCAGGTGCCATGGGCACTTGCCAGTAGCCACTGGTCAGGTCCAAGGTGGAAAAGTAGGCAGATGAGCCGAGAGCTGTAAGTGACTCTTCAATACGTGGCAATGGATATGCATCCTTGTGCGTAATGCTGTTCAGCTTGCGGTAATCCACACAAAATCTAATTGATCCGTCTTTCTTTTTTACGAGAACCAAAGGAGCAGCCCAAGGACTTTGACTCTCGCAGACAACACCAGTTTCCTTCATCTCTCGCAACATTTTCTTCACAGACTGGTACATAGCTGGAGGAATTGGTCTATGTCTCTCTTTAATGGGAGGATGATCACCTGTAACTATGCGATGTTGGATGAGTGGTGTCTGTCCGTAGTCCAATGGGTGTTTGCTAAACGCTTGACAATATCTCTTGGCAACGTTCAGAACGCCAGCTATTCTATCGGCAGGAGTATTGGCGTCTCCCACGTTGAGTTCTGACAACCAAGATGTTGAAGAGGGGTTACCTTTCTCCTTAGTGACTTTTGCTGATTGCTGAGTAGCAACAATGTCAGTGTTTATGACATCTCCTGGAAGGAGTTGATACAGCTGAGCAACTGAATGGAACTTGTGCAGAATTACTGGTGTGTCACTTAAATTCACTAGCCTTACTGGTACTCTCCCATTGGAGACGGTAACAAGACTTCTTGCTGCTTTCACCAGTGGCTGATCATCTGACTGGATGGGTTCCAGAAGAGCTTGGTAGTCTTCATTTCCAATACCCGGTCGGGCACGACACCAGATGAGAGTTTCTGCATTAGCCTGTAGCGTGAGTGGTCGAGCATCTTGTATCCTGACACGGCAGATCTCACCCTTCTTATTGGCAAACTTTTGCTGAGCAATGAGCGCTTTAATGTGATGTTGTAGAACTCTCTTATAGGAAGGAGCAGCTGTAGGGAGAGAGGCACGCAAGGCATCCAATACATCAACAAAACAGTTACGCATTATATTCATGCCTAGTACAAACTCAGCGGAACCTTCTTCCTCTACATCAGTGACCACCACACCTTGATAAGGTAATTTTACATTTCCCACTTGAATAGCGGGTTCCCAGTAACCTAATAATGGTATAGGTTGACCATTGCTAGCAAGTAGATTTAAATCATCAATGTCAGGTTTTTGTAAATTACTCAAGTCCCAATTTTTAAAGAATGTCTTTTTACGGATGGTAGACACTTGTGAACCTGTATCTAGTAATGCTTCTAGTGGTACACCATCAACAATAACAGTTACATAGGGGCAGGATGAGACATAACGTGAGAGTCCCGCTTTGGATACTTTTGGAGTTGGACCTTCTTTCTGTCCTCCTGAGGAGCGGTCCGCATCCTCAGGGGCAGTCCGTTTAACTGCCAACATTGGGCTTTAGTGTGACCAGGCTCATGACAATAGTAACACACAAGTCTCTTACTCGAAAAGTTCCTGTTTGGAGGTGGTCGTCCAGGACTTGGACGATGTGAACGAGGCCCTGGTGACTCGGCTCTGCTAAGGGGTGACTCATGTGCTGGAGGTGTGGACCTGAGAGTTAGCTCTCGCAAAGTCTTATTCATCTCTCTAAGTATCTCAGTCATTAGATCCACATGTTTTGGGGTCAATGACTCAGTAACAGGGATAGAGGTTTGGGCAGCCTGTATAACCTGGGGAGCAGTTGAAAATAACTTTTCAGAGGGAACAGCAGTTGCTCCCATATCTGGTGAAAATGCACAGGCAGTGGCACCCCCTAGAGGTGTATCAGGTCCCAAAACTTGTAGAGCCAGGGATTTAAAGGCAGAGAAGGTCACGCCTGGGTATTGGGCAGCCAACATGCGGAGTTGAGTCTGAGTTAATTTTGAGTCTAAGCCCTCAATGAAACGATCCAACAAAATTTTATCAGCTTCCGCAGGGGCAATAGTGTCTATTTGTTGGAGGTGATGAAATGCATTCTGCAGAGCCACTGCATAGGCCCGAATAGTCTCACCTGGTCTCTGACGCCTTTCATAGAAGCGTAGTCTGACCTCTGTTGGTGACTGGATCTCGAACTCCTTCTTGAGTTTCTCGAAGATCTGCTCGACGCTGGTCTTTTCAGAAGCCGGCCAGGTATGGACTTCCTCAGCAGCAGGTCCCTGGAGTTGTCCCAGCAGCAGCTGCACCTGTTGGACGGGAGAAAAAGAGAAAAACTGGAACATGCCAAAGAGCTTTTCGCGGAATTCTGGAAGGGTATGTGGATCTCCTCTGTAGCTTGGCAGCGTTGGAGTCCCGAAGAAGACTGGCATCCCCATCATGGTAGCAGCTGGCACGGTTGGTGGCGTTACGCCGAGTGCAGGAGCAGAAATAGCACTGGTTGCTGGTGGTGATGCGGCACTGGTGCCTGATTGCTCACTTGTGCTGGGATCGGACATGCTGGAACTTTTGAGTGCGCTGTCTCTTTAAGATAGCTGAAGATGTTGTGCAGCAGTAATAGGCCGCACTGGTGGACCCGCGTGACAAAATGGCGCATAAAAAAATGTTGTACGCAGAGTTGCGCGGACGGGCAGTTCAATAGTGTCAATTCAACAAAGAAAATAGTAGAAAACAGTTTTTTTTTTTATTTTTAGCCAAAACTTGTAATGCAGGTCTCGCTGGCATAAGAGGGGTTAAAGCACACAAAAAAATTTTATGAATTGCGCAAAATTCGTATCCTGTTCGTGACGCCAGAAAAAACGGAGTTGTGGTGACCAGGGGCAATGCTGCAGGGTCTGCTGGTACTTGTGGTGCAGCCAGGGCAAGAATAGGTATGTCACGAGTGGAGAAATGGCCGGGGATATTGCCCTAATCCCTAGTACACACACAGCATGCCGCTTTTGTCAAATGTCCCACTTGTTCTCGCTCACATGGTACAGGCTGTAATGACTTCTGAGACCAAGGTTAAGAACGGGGAGCTTTACTGAAAACTTTGTGCAAAACAATTCCCAAATGCAGTAGACAGTCTTTTATAATGAAGCACTTGACAGAAGATGTACATCACAGACCTCAGGTAAGTGGAGAGTAAATTGGTCACAATCCCCTTTAAATCTTTAGGTGGTATTGGCGGGTTTTGGGAAGTCACAGTCCAAGTAATACTTCACTTGTGAGGATCTTTACAGCTTGGCTCACTGTAGTTTTAAACATAAATCTGTACTCACAGAGGGACTCTGCCTTGCTGTCACACCATACGCTAGTAAGCATGCAGGAGTACAGGCACCGACATGAAAGCCGATAAGTCACTGCCCTGACCGTAGGTCTCAATAGGTACAGTGTCTGCCAGGGGCCCTGGTTCAGCTCTATCCCCCTGGACTAAAGAAGAATTCCTTACTTGGAGAAACAATCTGAAGGACTGAAGATCTCTATCCCCACAGTGTGGACTGCTTATCAGGGTACTTGCTTGCAGCAGTATCATGGAAAAAGAAAATTTTCAAAAGATGCAGACTTATCTGTGACTGGAGCTTAGCAGTAGACATGTCTCCAGGTTGCACACCACACTCGAACTCCCTTGAGGAGCTGAAGGCCAGCCCACCTGGTCAGAGGGGGCTGTACCAACGGGGACCTCCCACAGACTTCTGGAACTTTCTTCCAGACTGTTGTCTATGAAAGGTGGGTGTGACCAAGTATCTCTCCACCTTTTGACAGACAACTATGCAAATACAAGCAGACTAATGTGAAGACAATATGACAATATGTTTTGACCAGTAGGTGCCACTAGAGACATGTATGCAATATAAAACAAGTTAAGTCTATACTGATGGCATCCTAACCTCACAGTAGCATGACATAACACTTACTCTAATACATGGCATGCTGACTGGGACACCACAAAACTATTTTTTTTGTTGCCACCCTCATGATGCATTCATTGCAATGAAGGGGGTAGATCAGGCCCCAGCAGGCTTCTTCCATTGCAGTAAATGGCTGCTAGGGGCAGCCATTGTTAGAGGCTGGCTCTGAAACATCCCCATTGTAGGTATGTACCACCAAACTATTTTATTGATCACACCATAGTTCTGGCCAAGCACTTATATAAAATACCCAGCTAAAGATTACATAATGGTTTCCTTCTCTAAGGACAAGCTAAGCATGCCGTTTGGAAAATAAAAACTCACAACTAGGGCAATACAACAGGTCTTTATTTAAAATCCAAAGGCTTTAGTGCACATCAGCCATAAGGCGACACCCTTCAGGATGAGTCCAGTTCTGCTTGGATCGACTATACAGAACGACACCTATGCACAGCAGCAACAGCACAGCCAGCTCAAGGAGGAGAGCGCCAACAGCAGGTGGCATCTGGAAGTCTGGAAATTTAATTAAAAGACAGGCAAATCAGCACAAATGCACAAAATATATTATATATAAAAACACCCCCCCCCCTCTTACAGCATGGCAAGACCAAGATTCCAGGGCTGGCCACTGGCTTTTCCCCTGGGTAATCCCACATCGGGATGCCCCACTGTGTGAAACCCCCAGTTTGCCAGTAAAAACTCATCTTTCCACACTCCAACAGTGCATGTGAAGACCCTCGTCCAATGAGAGCCACCTGCTGGGAATAAGTAATTCGGCAGACAGCTCATTGTGTACAATGGGAAGCAAGTGCCACATCCCAACCATTCAGCTGGGGCAGAAGCACAGGGGATATGGCAGGGAGCGCTTCCCATTGATTTCAATAAGATGCCTGCCAAATTACATAGTCACAGAACTGGACAAGAACCCGCACATGCATCTTTATTGGTGAACTGGGGGGGTTCACATTTGGGGGCATGAACAAAAGCCAGAAAAGCTGAATTTCCAAATCTTATTCTGCTTTAGGATACCAGTAACAAACAAGCCATTTCTCAAGTTGAAAAACTGATTTAAAGTGGACCAAAACCCAGGATAGTCAAAAAAAGTATCCTGGGATCCGTTCCTTTCCCCAGGGACACCCCATTGTGTGACCCTCCCTCCACAGACCACCGCAGCAACTCACCTCTTCCAGGTCCCACGGCGTGTTTAAGAGCAGCAGCTCTGATGGCCACATCCTTCTAACAGGGAGCGCGCCTGCGCCGGTCAATCACAAATGCCTGGTGCAGGCACACGCACTGCTAGAGGGAAGTGGAGGATGTGGCCGGGATAAAGCGAGTTGCTGCAACGTCCTGGTGGGGGGTCCACACACTGCTTATCAATACTAGGGGAGCAGGCTAGTTCTAGGATCAGGATTACCATGAAGTAACTAGGTAGTTGTATGGAAGTTACCAGTCTATAGTGATTGATGAATTTAGGGTAGTACCCTATAATGTCTTGAATATATTCCATGCATCACAAGCAGAGAAGGCAGCTTTATGTATATTTAGTCAATGGTTCCATAGTTCTGGTGGTTATATACAGGAAAGCTCATTACCTGTCTGCTCGGCTTCAGATGTGTTTACAGCATCACCGTGTATTCCAGGACCAGATGGATTGCGCACTTTAAAGGGGCCGAGAACCATTGTGTGAAAAAGACCACCCTCTTCATTACCTACATATAAGAAAACAAATGACACATTTTGCACAATAAAACCACCTAACACGAGAGAATCTGAGGTCTGCACCTACCATTAATGCTCCTTTTCCTTTTAGAAGAGTTGCAGCTATTTTCACAACACTGGCAGATATTATTGTTCGCACCACCAAGAAGTTCCCACCTGTATAAAGAGTTTTTTCATTCGCTCATTCCAAATATTTTATTCATAGGCTATACACAGCAACTGGATAAAGCTTTAGGTCTATTGAATATCCTCTAACCCCTAGAAATTATACGGCTTTCTGGATCTTCCACAGCCTTCTCCAGTGACCATTTGTGTTGGCTGGGCAGATGTGCATGCGGGTCAATGCAAACTTGATTAGCCATACTCTTAAAGCAGACCTTCACTCTGAATAAGAGCATATCTTATATGTTTCCCATACCCTGTACATAGATTGTCCACATTGAAAGTCATCCTACCTGCATCTACTGCATGTTATGAGCCTTTAAACATCCAAGATGGTGGCTCATGGAGCATCAGGCAGCCTGCAAACTGGAAGTGCCTTTCTGACTGTCACTCTGAATTCTGGGATTGCTGTCCTTTCCCTGACCCCCAGCTCTGCTCTGTCTGTGCAAAGCACAGCTATAACCCTGCCCCCTGCCCTTTATCCCACTCGCCTCAGTATGATGTTTCTGAGTCAAGATGGCGGCACCCGTATCCTAGAGTCCTGAACAGAGTTGAAGCCCGGTGGGGGAAAGAATAATAAGTATGACTAAAAACTTAAACTATTCCCCAGCATCTAAAAATATATAAGGGCTTGGGCTTTTCATTAAATCATACTGAAGGTCCGATTTAGCGGCAGAGCAGACAGTATGCACAACAATTGACCTAAATACTTGCTCTAATGGCCGTTTAGGAGAGGTGTGCCTAAAGTTTTGACTTTGAATCAATTAGATGCTTGACCCCCCCCCAACAGAGTTGATGCAAGCATCTCTGTACATTTATCTCATCATTTATATCAGCATCCAACTATGAAAGCATATAGCAAATGAGCTGACATGCATGATAATTCAAGTGAAGAGTCCCCTGCTGACAAACCAGCAACTGCTCCTTTATCCCCAACAGCAAGGATCCATGAGGCCAGGCCGGGAGGATACTGTGTGCCAAAGCAGACTGAACTATGCAGGATTGAGCTGCCAAGCTTTTAGGCAAGAGGTTTCTTTTTTAGTTGCCTGGACAGAAATCGGATCTATATCTATCTCCAAACCCTACTCTAGAAAGTACAGCCCTACTTACCGTTGTGTGTCACGAATATAAGAACACGCCTTCTTTAACGCAGTTACAGATTTAGGGTCCCAGACAACCAACTTAAAAGTAAGATAGATCTGAAGAGAGGTAAACAGGTGCTGATGAGTTAGAACTTAGTTTATGGCTAATGTATAAATGTGCTGCATTGTACTTAACATCAAGTACTTGCCTGGTCTGAAGGAACCACAAAACTCATGGCTGGAAAGGTCAACCAAATCCTGTTACTTTGGCTTTGTTCCACAAATCTGGAGTCTGCTACTTTACCATCTATAAAACAACTGAGGGAAATATATAGTTAAATCCTTCTGGGCAGGGGGTACAAGGTAGGCCATACTGCGATAGTTGGGTTGTCTGACTTTTATTTTGTGCAAAATAGACTAAGGCGCAGTAAAATTTATTTTCTAAAAAAAGATCAAAAAAAGGTGATTGATGCAAAGAAAGTGTGTCTGAGTGTTCATGTGCTCTCCTAATGAAGGGTATGCCACTTTACAGACTCCCTGATACCCACAGCTTCCAGATGCACAAGCAGCCAGGTGCATTACTTCTACTACAATCACTTCTTACTGACCACACAGCTGTTCTTGGTCCATTGTTCTATAGCATTAAACCAAAAGATCCCGGGACGGGGGGTCAGAATAGAATATAGGTTTGTGTATTGGGAAAGAGGCTTACCCATGTTTTGTTATTAAATCATATTTGGGTAATAAATTAAAGTCTTTCGTTGAAGTAGCTGCTCCTTCATCTATAAAGAGCCTTAAAGGCATATGATGTCCAATGTCCACAGAAAGTTCCAGGTTAATTGGAAACCCCAAAACGAAATCCTTTGCATCGGAAGCATCTGAAAAGTCATCTAATGAAACAAAAAAGTTAAAATCAGACATATCTGCAGTTTTACATTTTAATGAGAACCAAAACCAGATTGTCACCCTAGCTATGTCCGATTCCCCATCTCCAGGGCATACTGGTTTGGGTTGTTCTGCTATGTGAAATATACTGGGGTAGCAGCAGCGCATGTGTCCGGCATCATACCCGATTCTTTCTCCTGCCAATCACATGGGGTCAGAGTGCAAGTCCGTTCCCTATAATGGGCCCCAGTTACCAAACCAAGCTTTAGGCTATGCATTTATATGGATGCAGGGAAGGAAGATTTTGACTATCCTGGGTTTTGTTCCATGCCCCAGGGCATTCCAACTTCCTGTCTAAACCAGGGGTCCCCAACCTTTCCCACCTTGAGAGCCACATCCTACTCAGATGGTCGAGAGCCAAATTCAAAACAAAGTTTGGGGTATTTATGACAAAAGGTCATGAAACCCGCCAGTCTTCTCTAGCCCTGAGGCAGCACAGGGGGGGCTAAAAAGAAGTAAAGGTTTTTTTCTCTCACCTGCGGTCCAGCTTAGCTCCACCCAGGTCTACGCGGCCACCATACAGAAAGGCAAAGCTGCTTCCCTTGGCTCAGTGCTTTCTCAAGATGGCAGCACCACAGACAACATGAGAACAGTGCTGCACCATGTACAAGGTAAGGGTTTTTCTTTGTAACCCCCCCATCCTACCTCAGCACCAGGGAAGGGTGGCAGAGCAGGGGGATATTATATAACTGGACTTCTGCATTAACATGTATGGATCCCCCACCCCATAAAATACTTACTCACCATGAGCAAATTCCCCAGCTCCAAATAAATAAAAGGCTTTGTTGGGCAAGTGGAAAAGGGTGCTGGCTTACCAGTTTCTACAGCTTCTGTCCTCCACCGGATGAGGCTTGGAAGCCAATTGTAGGTAAGTCAGCACACTTTTCCACCCAGCTTTTAAGTATTCTCAGACAGCATGTGAGCCACACAAGGGTCTGTGAGCCACAGGTTGGGAATCCCAGATCTACAAATGCAATGGATGTATAGGTGGAGGCCCAAAGACGGCTGGGGGGGGGGGGGTGCAAGTATGGTAAAGCATTTGAAGCCCCTTCCTTACTGCATTGACTTACCATTCATGAATCGGTAACTGAAAGTAAAGTTACTCATTCCAGTCGCAGATTCCATAACTGTAGTTAACATAGGAAGAGGGGTTGGTATTCTAAAAATATAAAGCAAGTCAATCAAGCACAACTACATCAGGTAAATTCAACAGCAGTATTAATTGTATTGTTCATAGCCAGGTCTGTATTTTGGGACTATCCCACTCTTAGCACCCTCCTGTGTTGATGCATGGCACTCCATGCACCGACCATGCAGTTTGTAATAAGCCCCCCCCTTCTGAATGTAATAAAAAAAAAAAGGTCAGAATTAAAAAGTTGCATCTGAGGTCTAATATTCTAGATCTACAGTGCAGTTGGTCAATCCAGAACCTCAAACCCATGTATTTAAGGTAAAGTGAGGCTTAACCAATGTCTTTGACCATAAGGGTGCCACGGGTTCTGATCTTTATAATTAGAGAAGTTAAGGACTTTGAGACATAAGCTATGCTGAAAGGCCATGGTTGTGCTAGAGCTTACACTTAAAGCCTGATCATAAGGATTGGGAGAAAATTGGTTCTCCTTTGGATTCTGTCTGGATGCAAATAAAGCCACCTGGTGTCCCTGCCCTCTGGCAAATCTGCTTAAAGACCTGGTTCTTAGAAGGTCTACCAAAATGTTTAATGCCCCCTTCAGGTTCAACTGCTGACAGGGATAAAAGATTTTATTCCTCCAACTGAAGATCTACATACAATTGAATTCAGGGTAGATGTCTGATGCCCCTCTGCCCATTTAGGTAAGCAACAGCCATGGAGCTGTCCAAGAAGGTGAACAGGCTCTGCTTCACTGCTGACAGCTCTCAAGTTTGACGATAAACTCACCACTTCAGCTGAGCAAAGTGGTGATCCTTGTAGGGCCCTTAGAGCTGGCATCCATAATTCTGCAGACCTCTAGGGGACTGGACAAGGGTGTACCCCTTAGTAGATTAGGAGGCATCTTCTACCACTCAAGGGACTGAGTAGTTAGCTCTGAAGGGTGTACTCCCATTGTGGTTCCCCAAATCATCCCGGCTCCCCCTCTTCTGCAAGTCTGCTAAAGGCTTGACTTGCACTTTTGATAACGTAGAGGTCTGAAGACTGGACAATTGGAAATGACCTTTCATTACCACAGGAATCTGCTAATAGGAATCCCCGAGATCCTATGAAGTCATGCAAGCTCCCCTTTTTGAATTAGGAGTACCTGGTTGGGGGGAGGGGGGGAATGAGCACTCCATATTGAATCCTACTCTATTCCCCCACCACTACCACCTTCACCTGACAAATGCCCTTCGCCTGTCTGCTAAGGCAGGCTGAAATCATTGCTACTTTGAGGATTCAGAAGCACCAAATGGGATCCAGCACCTCTGCCCTGAATAGCATTCCTAGAGTGAAAGTTTATCTTGTAAGGGAGCACACACACAACACTTACCTATTTACTATGCAGATAATTTCTTTAGTAAAAGGTGTATTTACACTTGCTTGTGTAGGCTTGTATACCAGGTTGGTAAAATATGTCCTGCCTTCCCCCATGTCCTGGAAAATGCAGAGGATATAATGCAATATGCATTTAAGATGGGAAAATATGACATGTCCTTATGTTAAGTTATATAAAATATTGACCAACCAAAATCTTCTCTGTATACAACTCCCATTTTTATTTCACCTAGGAAATACCTAATTTCCAACCAGACAACTGTAAGGCCTACAAGTGTCCCCGATTTGGAGGGACTGTCTCTCTTGAGTGCATGTTCCTCTGCCCCTTGTTCTCATTTGTCCCTCTGAGGTGTAACCTGCAGATTTGTATCAATAAATGATTAATTTGCCCATTTAAAGTGTTAAGATGGTTTTAACTGTTATACCCCATCTCGTAGCCATTTGTCAATGAGAGAGTGTGGCCCTATTTGACAAATGTCCCCCTTTCCCATCCTGAAAAGTTTGTAGGTATGGTGTAGGGACATTGTGTCCAACCCTTTTCAGAGAGCCATTTGCTTTACTTCTTACATAAAGAAAAAGAATCTATACTGGACATATACCCCCTCCCTGTGTCGCACAGCCTTGCCACTTACCCTTCTCCTATGTTCAGTCACATGAGGCACAGGAAATGGATGACATTTCAGCAGCCACCCTACTAAAGGAGGGGTGGTGGTAGCCAACAGTGTTAACCATTTTCTGTTCCTTCAGTATGACAGAACCACAGGGAAACCATAAAAACAAATCAAGTTAAGGTCCATGTGGTCCTATAGCTTCCCTAGGACACAGTTGCAGCAAGAGTTTCCACACACCTGGCTGAAGGCTCTCCTTCCAGTTGATGCCCACCACCTGGTCTAGAGGTCATCACAAACCAGGGTGCCACCCAGATGTACCTCATCACCAGGATGTCAGCTGCTGTGGAGGGCCAGGCACGGCTGTCTGGTGTCTCCAGCACAACTCTTGAAATTCCAGGGGCTTAAGACCCCAAAAGCATTCACTATTGTTTAGGATGTGGTCCTGGATAAAGGTTTGCCTTCGACCTGGTCTCTTGCACCAATACCATACACAAGTGGTAAGTGATAGGCAATGTACAGGGCACACCGCTGGGGCACCCAAAGACTGTATGTAGTATCCAGGCTCAGCAATCGCAATGCTTTCCAAAAACCTAGCCCAGGACATTAAGGTGACCCAAATACACAATACTAGTTGTAAACTCACCATTCTGTTAAAGCCACAGGTGTTGTACTGGTACTCAAACACAAAGTAGCCATAGAGCGCAGTAGTACTAGAGACTGGGCACCTCCCCAGGGTCAGGCCTGCAGGGTCCAGTCTTTTGTTTGTGCCATATGGGTCCACTTTAACAGAAACACTTACAAAAGTGTCATTGCACTGATAAAATATACTGTTTGCCGGAGCTGAAAAGACAAAACACATTTTAAATAGAAAGGAAAGGGAAGCTGTCTCAAGGTACATCTGCAGGCCAAGTGTAAAATCAAATGCTACCTCCTGGGCAGCTGATCTCTCCTTCTCTGCTCTAATAAAAGGAAGGGTTTTTTTCTTTATCTCCTGGGGCCAGATTAAGGATGCCCATGTTGCATAGCAGTTTTTATACCCCCCCCCCCATCAATATTTCATGCACCATACCGCACTCCCCAAATCCTCTCTATGCACTATAGGGCTCAGTCACACAGGTCCCCATCCAGGCAACAGAGCTGGCACTTTAGTCAGCTCTGCGGTCTAGGATCGGGGGCCGTCTCACCTATCCAGCGAACCCCCACAGGTTGTCAGCAGTCACGTGGTCATGAGCTGGCATTGATGCCCACACCACATACCAGCCCATTCTCCAGGGGAACCCAACTCCATCCCTCAATGGGAGTGTGTGGCCTGGGGCATCAATGTCAGCTCATGACCACACGCGACTACTGGTAACCTGTGGGGGGTTCGCTGGATAGGCAAGTGCATGCACAACTGTGAAAACCTGCCATGCAGACCTCACTGGCCGCATGGGCAAGTACTGGGGGTTTGGGCTTCTGAATGTTTTCCCCAACATCTTGCTCAGGGACTCTCCAGTCTTGTTCGACTGGAGGATCACGTACATTGTTTTGCACCTTGAACACTTTTCTATAAATAAAAGTTCTACTTGAAAGTGGAACAAAACCCGTGATTTGGATCATCCTGGGTTTTGGTCCATGTCCATGGGGCATCCCGATTTGGGATACCTTGCTGTAAGAAATCCTATGGGGTCACCAGTATCCTCAACTCGCTTGTGAGCCCATAACACTTATATAGGTTCTTGTCCAATCAAGCACTCCATGCCGTGCATATTACTGCACAACATAGAACCAGGCATAATGGGCAGGGAGCAGCCGCATCAGTGGTTTACCTCTGGCTGACATGTGTGTTCTCAGCCATATGAACTGCTAGTCTCCTCAGCCGAGAGAAGCCGGGGACGCAATCCGCACATGCACTGTGGGATTGCTGGTGAAGTAAAACAATGATGTGATGGACAAGTGTAAAATAAAAATGTGGAGCCACGATTGTGGGTGGATGGTCACATTCATTTGCCCTAAGGTGTCTAGTCCTGACACTAGAACTTCTGTGCCAATGATGATCTGGCCCTGCCTGTTAGAACCATGCCTCAGCTTTCGCAGTAGCTTCCATTTGTATCATTGTGTGTACTTTTTTGTCAACAGAACCTTGAGGTAACAGGATTCCTTTTGTCAGTTGACCTGTGCAGTAAACTGAATGAACAAAGTAAAAAAGCCAACCCACTGCCTTGAAGGTAAGGAAAAACTGGCTTAATTTTCCACTTTAAACATATTTAATACTCAGTTGCTTTATAGAAATTGGGTAGCTGGACATTATCTTCACAATTTGACAAATTTAAGAAAAAGTACTGGCAGTGCCCTGCTAGTTACTGCTGCCCACCCCTGGAGTCCTGGGAAAGTCCACAGAAGAGGACTTTTCCTTTAATAAGCATTGAAAGGACCACCTGGGATTTTCACTCTCCTGGGTGTTCCTCTCAGGTGGGTGGATCCTCACACAGCGGCAAAATAACTCACCTTTCTCATGGTGCAGGCTCAGCCAAGTGCACACTGCTCCATTTGGCTCTGCAGCTATCAGTGCACCTTCAGCTGCATCCCACTTACCTCTAGCTCAGGTCATACGAATGCCAGACATTCAGAAAGGCCTGGCGTGGGCCACAGCTAGAGATATGCCAGGGATGCAGCACTGAGACCCGGCAAGATGTAAGGAGTTAGGGTGACCTAGGGGTTTCACACAACGGGGCATCCCAATTAAGGATGCCATAGGGAGTGGGATTCAGATAGACCAAGCGGCTGTTCCTGACAGGAGGCCAATTAAAACTGCCATTAAAAAGCCTGTAGTGAGAAATACAGAGAATGTCAGAGAAATCCTAATGGCCTGGCTTCCAAACTTCTATTCCGAACTTCAGTGCATTTAAGTAACTCAATCCCTAAATCCCCCCCCCCCCCCCCCAAAAAAAAAAAAAAAAAATTGGTTTAAGGTAACTACCGGTACTTTTATTTCCCCCCTCCCCCAAATGTAGTCAAGCTTCAATTTATTTGCCTACACAATCCCAGGAATGCCTACTGCTGCATGTACAAAAGCCTGTAGCTATCATTCTGAGCCTTTAACCACTACATGTTTCCTTTAGGGAACAAACCTTAAAAGAATCACCACAGAGGTTAAAATTATCCAACATCCATGCTACATCAAAGCAGAGAAAGCAGCAGAAAATTACCTACTGACGTGGGTGGCTGTTTGAAGAATGGGTGTAAAATTCTAAACACTAAGATAACAAAATATAGGCGTCTTCTATCCCAGGCATGAGGGTATTGCGTTTTACCTGCACTTGTGTTCTGCTTTTTAGACTTCCACAGGGATTGAGGCGAGTTACAACCGAAAGGCTGCATGAAGGACAGATGGGCATCAATGACAGCTCCCCTCAATTGCTCAGTGTTGGTTGGACTAACATATCATGGGTCCACCAGTGGACCCAATTCTGGGGCACACCCCACAATCACCAGCTTAATTTGAGGGCTTATGCACACAGGCATTAAACCAAACTGAGTTGATACCCTATACTCTCCTGCCATAGCACAGCTATATCAGCATTAGCTACTACCCTGCTCAACGGGAAAAAAAAACAGCATAAACATAGTGCCCCAACTGTGGATCCACAGAGAAGCAAAAACTAAAAAACACACACATACATTATGTGCTCAAGCACTCAATAGAAAGTGCAAGGGATCGTGCCCCCCCCCAATCATGGATTCCCTGGTGACTGGGTGGGCCAGTCCAAGCTGGTCTTTGCTAGCCTCTACCATTTGCCCCATTAATTTTTTGTTTAACCTCTTGTGACCATATAGGTGAACAAAGTCACCAGGAGAAAATAACTTGCACCACCTTTCATAGCAGTTTGCCATTCATGGAGTATATCAGGCCTGGAAAAAGTGGCAGCAGATCAGTGTGTAGCCTTTGCCACCAGTGGTACATGTACTGATAGTTGGGAAACATGGAGATATCTATATCACTACATTATGAAACATTAAAACAAATAAATGAAACTGCATCAAATGACTTACGTTCCTGGCCTCGAAGAGGATAAATGAACACCACCCACAGTGCTAGAAAATACCAGACCCCCATGGTGAAGCCATTCCTCCCTCTGGCCTCTTGCTGTGCTTATATAGACTTCATTAGTATCAGCTGACCCGCTACTTACCATGTCACCGGCATTTAAAGGAGACCTGCTACATTTACACTATGGGTGCAGTTTATGTGTAGTTTAGACTTGCATTTTGCAGAACTATTGGTTATAAGCAGTTTTGTTAGAATGCAGGATTTTTTGGCTACATTCCAACCACACTGTTTCAAAACAGATTTAAAAGGGCCCATAGAAGAAACACTGTGGCTAAGTTTACCCAGGGGTGGACTAGCCATAGGGAGACCAGGAAGAATCTCCGGTGGGCTGCACTGCTTGGGGGCCTGTTGGGCTGCTGCTTCTAATACCAACATTCAATCCCTGCCTTCCTTGCCCCCCACAGTCTTTGTGTACCCAGCCTGCCCTACAGTACTCCTCAGCCCATTTTGTGTCCACACTGCTAAAGTCTTAGCATCAGGTCTGTGGGAAGGCCATCTCCCCGCCACATTATTTGCCCCTACAATACAGTACCACTGAATGCAGAGTTGCCATATCAACTCCTGCCAATGACTTTTCCCAGGAATGCTTTGGCCTCACCCTTGTGCCCACTCTTTACTGGAACAGGCTGGCAATGGGCTGGTAAAATCCTGGGTTGATTCTTGTGCCCAGTTCGCCACTCTTTACACCTATCCATTGAGCAAAGAGGGTACATTTTATGAGTATGCCAGAGGTGCATTGTATCAAAATATGTGCTGTGCTTTTAATGCATTTGCATTGCATTTTTTTTTTTTTAATGTTATTGCGCAGTAAGTAAATAATGAAGTTTATGACAGTGCAAGCGCAATGCAGGTACACTGCTTTATACCTGTGGAGAGCTTGTGCTGCCATAGACTTGTGTTGGCTTGTGTTAAAAATGTTTTCCCAGTGCATTGCACAATGCAGCGCAAGTGGATAGGTGTGAACAGAGCCACGCTGATTTTCTGCATTTCAGATGCAACATAGAAATGCATCTGTATGCATGTGAACTAACCTGCTGCCATCATTCATTTCTGTTTTTAAAAAGCCTACCTGCCACTCTGATAAAATGTATTCCCTACTCATGAGCGCCTGGTGCTAAAATGGAGTGTGCAGCTTTTGCTGTAGTTTTACACATTACAAGCACATAAAAGTGTTAATTTGTGTGTGCTAATGGAAACCTTTCCCAAGCAACATGTTACCAGGAGCTAGATTTTTTAAGGGGGGGGGGGGGGCGAGGGGGGTTGTTTGTGCATATAAGGCCATTGTATGCTTGCATAGACATACACATCTTTCCTCCATATCTAACCCTTCCGTGCAGTGAGTCAAACCCAAAGTGGACCAATCACCGACGAGGATGGCCCCGAGGACTAAGACTCTAGGGCTGGCAGACTACACAGCCCCACTGAGTTAATCCCCCCCCCCACAGGATCGCCCACTAACCCCTTACCTTTCTGCCAATCCCTCACTTCGACCATGGGCTGCTTCCACTTTCCCAGCTACCCTGCAGCTGTGCATGATCCCACAGCCAGCCAATTTGGGATGCTCCTGGGCCAAGCACCAATCACCAGGATAGTGGCAACTGGTCCACTACACAAGCAGTAAGTGCAGCGGGCTGCCCTGACCTTAGCACTCAGAAAGCGTTTCGGCGTTTGGGCTTTGTTCAAGAACACTTCAGTCATCTTCTGGCTGAAAATCGAACCTTCAACCCCCCAATCACAATTCCTTACCAATAGGCCATGCACAAGGCTTGCTTACTTCTGTTAAAGCCGAACAAATCTCACTATCTCTGGTTTTGTTTCTTGCCCAGCTGACATCCTGATTTGGGATACCCCACTGAGTGAAGCCCCCCATATTGCCCAGTCCTATGGCACATGCACGCCACGCATATTAAATGTTCGAAAAACGGCTCTGTTTATGGCAATGGGAATTGTCCAATGAAATGTAAAAGTGAGCATATGTGGGCAGAAATAAGGTGGGAAAAAGTAGGCAGGAATGAAGCAGGTAAAGTGGACCAAAACCCAGGATAGTCAATAGTTATGACTATCCTGGGTTTTGTTCCTTTCCCCAGGGGGATCTGGGGTGCCCTGCTGTGTGATAGGATAGTCAAAATCCTGGCTTTTGGTCCACTTTAAAACTGAGTTGAGCAGAAATGGTAAAAGGCAAGGTCAGCAGAGGTGAAGTGGGAAGAGGTGAGCAGAGGTGGGGGTAGGTGATAGACCACAAAATGCCCGAACCAAAAGTGACAGCAGATCTCATAGATCACAGACAGCACTACTGATTTCAGACCCTTTGGCACCTTGAACATTTTGCCTGGATCTGGGCTATGACTTGTTGACACAATGTTGGTTGTATTTGCCTGCACAAATATTTTAGATGCTGTGTTTGCAGCAATGTCTATGATCTCTCTATGTCCCCCTGCAACCTAATAGCAACATGTGTGTCACCCATCTGTACAGAGAAGTTTATTGGTGCCTTACTTCCTGCCTCAGGAATTAGTCTTGCAATGCCTCTAGTGGCCATGCTCATGTACTGCAGGCAAAGCATCTTTCAGACTCCTTTACATTTAAAATTAGGGGTACCAGGGGCTGCAATGGAGGGCAGCCCAGGCCGCATGGTTGAGCATCTCTGATCTAAGCAAAATTAAAATATCAATTTTATTGGCTGAAATTGAATATAACATCCTTATTGGCTGAATATAAATGGAATAGATTGATTTGTTTTTCTCAGCAGTTGCATAAAAGGTTTGGCAGAACAGGGTCGGACTGGTCCACCAAAGTACTAGAGGATCCCTGAGTAGGCCCCAGAAGGGTAGTACTGGAGATACTACTGTAGCAATATATAATTAATTTAATGACTGGAGGACTTCTGATACCCATAGCCCATTTTAGGGGCAGAGACTCCTAACCCACAGCACAAGGAAAGTTTGAGCCATGCCAACCCTCTATGTTTGGGTTAGGGGGAATCACAACAGACTCTTCTTATGCCCTATGTAATGGACCTACATTCCTGGTTGGAGAACAGTCTAAATACCTCCAGGGCCAGTCAATTCCCTATCACTGGGGCATCCCCTGGGATGCTTAGTATACTCACCTCATCAGCAATCCCATGGCACATGTGTGGGTCATGGCAGCATACCCAGCTTCCTTCCGGTTGATGTGTGCTGATGACATCAGAGCGGCTTAGTAAAGCTGCATGGAGTGCTGATTGGAGGCAAGTCATAGGATCGCCAGTGAGATATGTAAATGAGGCAATAAGGAATCGTTGTGAAGGATGCCAATATGCCTTGGGAAGACCATTTATGTGGAATCTGATGTTTCATGTGCAGTGCATTGCCAAGTTATATCTGGCTATAATGGCAACTATTTGGTACAATCACTCCGCACAAAAAATCAATCTACTCCATCCATTTTCATTGAGTGTGATGCATATATTTCCATCCTGGAGAGACTGCACAGAGGGCAATGTCGCTTTGCTAAGCCACTTTGCGGCCCCCCGCTCAGGGCTGGCGCTAGCACACGGCAAACCTGGGCGATTGCCCGGGCCCCTGGCATCTTCAGGGGCCCACTCAGGCTCACACTTGTCTATGCTATTATTTTACACTAATGGCAGGTGTTGTGTGCAGACCTGCTCATGGCTGGCCTCAGCAACAGGGGATGAACAAGAATGGAGAAGGTGGCATGGCAAGGAGGTGGTGAGAACCAGGTGACAGCTGACAGCAATGATGGAGTCTTTAGTGGCAGCGGAGCAAGCAGTAAGGGCTGAAGGGTGCTTGGTGGCAGTAGAGAATGCAACAAGGTCTAGAGGAAGATTGGGGGCTATAGGGATAGCAATAAGGACAGGAAGGCAATCAGCAGCCAGAAGATGAACCATTTGTGACAGCGGAGATGAAAGGTGACATCTTGTGACTCACTACTTTGGGGCCCACTAAGACTCTCTTGCCCAAGGGCCCCCACAAACTCGGAGCTGGCCCTGCTCCCGCCCCAATGCAGTTGGCGTTGGATTCCCGGTGAGGTAATGAGTCTTTTTTTTGTCATTACCATCCTGCCTCAGAGAGGCAATATATAACTGGATATCCACTTTAAATGAACTCCCAAGCCCTGCCTCGTCACACCAAAGCCTCTCTTACTATTTCCAGTGATGGATCTCACTGGACTTGACTGAAGCCATAGCCTCCTCCCCGATAGTTGGCCAAGGAGGGACTGCATAGGGGGGATGCTACATGTTTCTATAGACCAGTGGTTTCTTCTCTTTTTTCCCTTTCAAATACATTAGATGACTACTGGTGACCTCTGCCATTATCTACAGACACATTACTGTTGTTAAAACTGTTTTGTTTTGTTTTCTTTTTACCAAAAACCAGTTGGTCTAAATGGAACTGAATTTTGCCAATATCCTGTTTTCACCAAATCAAATTTGCAAAATCATGGTCAAATTTGCCTTTGTCCCAGTTTCGAGCCAAACATGCAACTTAGAGACTGGTCTTCCACTTTAAGTGTTACTCCACTTTCAGTCCCATCACTGGTTCACAGTTCAGAATTGTAACCCTGACTTCTAGTGTACTCCTCTCCTTCTTTAAAGCTTGCATAACAGTCAGCCCTCCTAAATCTCACATATATTTAAACATACTCGTAACATCTGCCTTATGAGATAAGCTTAAAACTTCCTGCGGCCCAGGCTTCCTCCTTTATGGTGTGACTATCAT
This sequence comes from Gastrophryne carolinensis, assembly GCA_027917425.1. Lineage (NCBI taxonomy): Eukaryota > Metazoa > Chordata > Amphibia > Anura > Microhylidae > Gastrophryne > Gastrophryne carolinensis. The sequence goes on along the minus strand of CM051234.1, from coordinate 437,072,154 downwards.
CCACAACTGTCTCCACCATTACCTAGTGCTACACCCTATTCATCTAAATTGACCACCCAAAGAAACAAACAAAAGGGTACTTGCCTTTTGTCCCTTGCAGCTTATTGGTCCATGGAGTTCACCAACTGACCCAATTGCTGGATCAAATCCCATGCCACCTGGGCAAAGATCATGCCCTATGCCATCACTCATTCACCATTCACTACAATGGAGGGGGCGTGTATGTCCTCGGCACACACCATCAGACCACATTTCATTGTCTAAATTAGCCTACTTTACAATGTCTGTTCTGTCTTTGCTTATGGTGACTAATTTGTAAAGCACCATGGAACACGATGGCACTAAATAAAAAATCTATAATATTAAATAATTAACTCAGGAAATTCCAGGGATGTGTAGGAGACAGGTGATGCAGTGAGTGAGTCGTCAAATAAAATGTTGTTTATTGCTTCTTCTAAAGTTAATATGAATGTACAAAATGGCTATTGTGCAGTTATCAATGATAAGCTGTGAATTATCATGCTACTTTGTATACTAGGAAAGTAGGTAAATGAATGGCGCTTACTCACCAAGAAAAGTTACCCATCATTTATGCCATTGGTAGAGTCATGGAGGTGATAACAGGGACTATTATCCGCTTCTATCTCGGTCTATGTTATGCCTCCAGCTGATGCCTATCTCTTATGCACATAGTTAATGTAATTATACATATATTGTATATGTATTATTGTATTTCTTTTAAAGAGGAGCAGCCACTGGCCTAGAATCAATAAGACTCCAGGGCTGGTCACCCTCTTTTTGGGGCATCCCAATTTGTCAACTTTCCTGGATCGCCATCTTTCCGGCAATCCCGATGCCCGCCCCAGCCACTCCCCTTTCATTATATTTTATAAGCCTCTGAGTGGCAGAAAGCCAGCACATACACTGTTAGGTCGTAGGCGAGGTAAGAATACTTGGCGTTTGGGGAGGGTGGGTTTTCCTAATTTCCCAAATCTGGATGTCCCCTGAAAGTGAAACAAATCATGGGAGAGTAAAAAATCCTGTCTTTTCTTTCTCTTTAAAAAGGACCCACACCCATTTCCTAGCTAATTATAAATAACCACATTCAGACAGGCTCTGGGAGGAGCATCCACCCATATGACTGGCAGTGGCCAATCTCTGGGCTGCATTTCTGGCCGAGGATCGAGGATAAGGTAAAAGCTGCAGGCCTTGTGAGGGCAATGCGCAAGGGGGCACCAGCAACCCCCCCTGAGCCTGTCTCAATGCAGCTGGAACTGGACCAACACTGGACCTACACTCAATGCAGCTGGGACTGGACCCACACTCAGTACAGCCGGGACTGGACCCACACTCAATACAGCCGGGACTGGACCCACACTCAATACAGCCGGGACTGGATCCACACTCAATACAGCCGGGACTGGACCCACACTCAATACAGCCGGGACTGGACCCACACTCAATACAGCCGGGACTGGACCCACACTCAATACAGCCGGGACTGGACCCACACTCAATACAGCCGGGACTGGACCCACATTCAATGCAGCCGGGACTGGATCCGCACTCAATGCAGCCGGGACTGGACCCACACTCAATACAGCCGGGACTGGACCCACACTCAATACAGCCAGGACTGGACCCACACTCAATACAGCCGGGACTGGACCCACACTCAATACAGCCGGGACTGGACCCACACTCAATACAGCCGGGACTGGACCCACACTCAATACAGCCGGGACTGGACCCACACTCAATACAGCCGGGACTGGACCCACACTCAATACAGCCGGGACTGGACCCACACTCAATACAGCCGGGACTGGACCCACACTCAATACAGCCGGGACTGGACCCACATTCAATACAGCCGGGACTGGACCCACACTCAATACAGCCGGGACTGGACCCACATTCAATACAGCCAGGACTGGATCCTCACTCAAAGCAGCTGGGACTGGACCCACACTGGACCCACACTCAATGCAGCCGGGACTGGATCCGCACTCAATGCAGCCGGGACTGGACCCACACTCAATACAGCCGGGACTGGACCCACACTCAATGCAGCCGGGACTGGATCCGCACTCAATGCAGCCGGGACTGGACCCACACTCAATACAGCCGGGACTGGACCCACACTCAATACAGCCGGGACTGGACCCACACTCAATACAGCCGGGACTGGACCCACATTCAATACAGCCGGGACTGGACCCACACTCAATACAGCCAGGACTGGACCCACACTCAATACAGCCGGGACTGGACCCACACTCAATACAGCCGGGACTGGACCCACACTCAATACAGCCGGGACTGGACCCACACTCAATACAGCCGGGACTGGACCCACACTCAATACAGCCGGGACTGGACCCACACTCAATACAGCCGGGACTGGACCCACATTCAATGCAGCCGGGACTGGACCCGCACTCAATGCAGCCGGGACTGGACCCACATTCAATACAGCCGGGACTGGACCCACACTCAATACAGCCAGGACTGGACCCACACTCAATACAGCCGGGACTGGACCCACACTCAATACAGCCGGGACTGGACCCACACTCAATACAGCCGGGACTGGACCCACACTCAATACAGCCGGGACTGGACCCACACTCAATACAGCCGGGACTGGACCCACACTCAATACAGCCGGGACTGGACCCACACTCAATACAGCCGGGACTGGACCCACACTCAATACAGCCGGGACTGGACCCACATTCAATACAGCCGGGACTGGACCCACACTCAATACAGCCGGGACTGGACCCACATTCAATACAGCCAGGACTGGATCCACACTCAATACAGCCGGGACTGGACCCACACTCAATACAGCCGGGACTGGATCCGCACTCAATGCAGCCGGGACTGGACCCACACTCAATGCAGCCGGGACTGGATCCGCACTCAATGCAGCCGGGACTGGACCCACACTCAATACAGCCGGGACTGGACCCACACTCAATGCAGCCGGGACTGGATCCGCACTCAATGCAGCCGGGACTGGACCCACACTCAATGCAGCCGGGACTGGACCCACACTCAATACAGCCGGGACTGGACCCACACTCAATACAGCCAGGACTGGACCCACACTCAATACAGCCGGGACTGGACCCACACTCAATACAGCCGGGACTGGACCCACACTCAATACAGCCGGGACTGGACCCACACTCAATACAGCCGGGACTGGATCCACACTCAATACAGCCGGGACTGGACCCACATTCAATACAGCCGGGACTGGACCCACACTCAATACAGCCGGGACTGGACCCACACTCAATACAGCTGGGACTGGACCCACACTCAATACAGCCGGGACTGGACCCACACTCAATACAGCCGGGACTGGACCCACACTCAATACAGCCGGGACTGGATCCACACTCAATACAGCCGGGACTGGACCCACATTCAATACAGCCGGGACTGGACCCACACTCAATACAGCCGGGACTGGACCCACACTCAATACAGCCGGGACTGGACCCACATTCAATGCAGCCGGGACTGGACCCACACTCAATACAGCCGGGACTGGACCCACACTCAATACAGCCGGGACTGGATCCGCACTCAATGCAGCCGGGACTGGACCCACACTCAATACAGCCGGGACTGGACCCACACTCAATACAGCCGGGACTGGACCCACACTCAATACAGCCGGGACTGGATCCGCACTCAATGCAGCCGGGACTGGACCCACACTCAATACAGCCGGGACTGGACCCACATTCAATGCAGCCGGGACTGGACCCACACTCAATACAGCCGGGACTGGACCCACACTCAATGCAGCCGGGACTGGATCCGCACTCAATGCAGCCGGGACTGGACCCACACTCAATACAGCCGGGACTGGACCCACACTCAATGCAGCCGGGACTGGATCCGCACTCAATGCAGCCGGGACTGGACCCACACTCAATGCAGCCGGGACTGGACCCACACTCAATACAGCCGGGACTGGACCCACACTCAATACAGCCAGGACTGGACCCACACTCAATACAGCCGGGACTGGACCCACACTCAATACAGCCGGGACTGGACCCACACTCAATACAGCCGGGACTGGACCCACACTCAATACAGCCGGGACTGGACCCACACTCAATACAGCCGGGACTGGACCCACACTCAATACAGCCGGGACTGGACCCACATTCAATACAGCCGGGACTGGACCCACACTCAATACAGCCGGGACTGGACCCACACTCAATACAGCCGGGACTGGACCCACACTCAATACAGCCGGGACTGGACCCACACTCAATACAGCCGGGACTGGACCCACACTCAATACAGCCGGGACTGGACCCACACTCAATACAGCCGGGACTGGACCCACACTCAATACAGCCGGGACTGGATCCGCACTCAATACAGCCGGGACTGGACCCACACTCAATACTGCCAGGACTGGATCCGCACTCAATGCAGCTGGGACTGGACCCACACTCAATGTAGCTGGGACTGGACCCACACTCAATGCAGCCGGGACTGGACCCACACTCAATGTAGCTGGGACTGGACCCACACTCAATGCAGCCGGGACTGGACCCACACTCAATGCAGCCGGGACTGGACCCACACTCAATACAGCCGGGACTGGACCCACAGCCACATTTGCTTCTATAGAGTTCCATTACAATGTTGCCATGTAGCAACATTTTTTGCAGGTTTCTTTATAATGTATGAAGCACATGTTCAGCTTACCATTTGGTCTGTCTTTGTTTTGTTTCTGAAGTTTGCCATTTTTAGTTCAGTACTTTCTTAGCCACCGTATTGTACAAAGTGTCCTTAGTGATTTATTAAGCTTTCTTGTTTTTCTCTGAATCCTCTTTCGTATATGTCATCAAGCTATTAAGCATTTGGGCCCTTATTTAACAAGGGATAGCGCCAGGTAGCGAATGGTGAGCGAACGGTAATGACGGTCACCGCCACGAGAACGCCGGCTCCCCTCCGCAATTTATCAAGCCAATCCTGCTTAGCGACTGACAGAGCGCCAGATAGCGAATCATTCATCATTATTCCAGCCTCACCCCACAGCGCCAGCGAGCGACCTTGAACAGCGACAGGTATGACCTCTCGCTACCTGGCGCTCTCCAATGCATTTCAATGGAGCAATCTTTAAATATTCTTAATTAATTGCTATTAATGTTTTTTTTTTTTTTTTTTTTTTTTTAAATGTCAAAAATTCTGTGACCACTTCTGCAATGTTAGATATTTTTTTTAAGGTAAAAAAAAAAAAAAAAATTGTGCAGAATTGATATTACAGGTCTGATATTAATGTATTCATGTTACAAAATGTTTTGAAAAACATTTTTTTTTTTTCCCAAAAATATGGTTGTTTGGGGGTTAAAAAACTACTTTTAACCCATCGCCGCCAGCGCTCTGGGGTTTAAACAAGCATTTCACAGCGTGAGAATTTTTTGAGCGTGATTTGTTAATGAATATGGTGGGAGCCGTTCGCTATGGCCATTCGCTGTCATGCGCTCCCATACAGCGCGGAACCTGTCAAACAGCGACTCCTAACCCCGTATTCAACATTACCGCACACCGACTGAGTCGCTGTCAACAACCGAACAACGGCCAAGCACAGCGAATACTAGCGGGCGCTGTGAAAATACCGCTACTGTCGCTCATCTGTCGCTACCTGCCGCTATTAATGAATCGGCCTCTAAGCATTAACCCGGTGGAGACACCAACCTTGGAGACCTGTTTACAGGGTAACTGGCTTTGTGGTGGTGTGGTTTAGAGATGCGGCTTATTCAGGGGCTCTTGAGGAACAAATGTTTATCACCACCGTGGCAATTTGCATGTAATGTATATAAGGGTTTTCAATACATAATGCTTACATTGAAATTCTGGCCAGGGGACCCCTATACCAGTTCACCATGGTCAGGAGCTGGCATGGCACCTGTCGACCTCAGCAGATGCCCTGGCAGTAAAATGACCAATTTGGGGCATAGGGTGTGCGGATTGGATAAAAATTGTATCTAACGAAAAATGCCAAAAAAAATAGCAAAAAATATAAAGCAATAAACCCCCAGGCAGTTTTAATGTTAAAAGGAATGCCTTTAAATGCTGCATTTAGTAAAACTGTTAAAACCTGAAAAAATACAATCAAAAATAAAAAGTCAGGCTATTGTTCATTAGATAAAAATGTAATCTAATGAAAAATGCCAAAAAAGTTACCAAAAAGGCAGCCCATAAACCAGCTATTCTGTGTCTGTGTGAACGTCGAATCCTGGGAAGGACTTTTGCCTGAGGTCCGTGTTCTGGTCCATTCAGTACGGACCCGAACTTTGCGGGTTGGATCCGCTCATCACTACTCATTAGGAAGAGATATAAAATAATATGGCTACTGGTCATAGTTACACAGAGAGCCTCACATCCAGATGTTTATATAAACTTTTATGGGAAGTTGCTGAACCACTTACAGTACATTGTGAAAATGTGAAAGAGAAGGCAGACACAGACTACCTGCTGGTAAAGTACTGGCTGCATTTTAATAGACCTTTTATGTATAAAAGCATTAAGCACTAAAAAAAATGTAAAAGCTGAGCTGGAGTTTTTACAGAAATATGCTTTGAAAGATGACAGTTTAAAACATTAAAAATATACAGTACTCTGAAGGTGTGCAGGCTGCTATGAAAGTGGACCAAGATCCTATATTTATATTGGGAGGCCGATTCATTAATAGCGGCAGGTAGCGACAGTTGAGCGACTGTAGCGGTATTTTCAGAGCGCCCGCTAGTAGTCGCTGTGCTTGGCCGTTGTTTGGTTGTTGACAGCGACTCAGTCGGTGTGGAGTAATGTTGAATATTGGGTGAGGAGTCGCTATTTGACAGGTTCTGCGATGTATGGGAACTCATGATAGCGACTGGCTCCCACCATATTCATCAAAAAATCACGCTCAAAAAATTCAAGCGCTGTGAAATGCATGTTTAAACCCCAGAGCACTGGCGGCGATGTGTTAAAAGTAGTTTTTTAACCCCCAAACCACCATATTTTTGGAAACCCCAAAAAAAATTTTTTTAAAAGAATTTAGTAATATGAATACAATAATATCAGACCTGTAATATCAATTCTGCACACATTTTTTTTTTTTTTTTACCTTAAAAAAATCTAAAATGGCAGAAGTCACAGAATTTTTCACATTGAAAAAAAAAACATTAATAACAATTAATTATGAATATTTAAAGATTGTTCCATTGAAATGCATTGGAGAGCGCCAGGTAGCGAGAGGTCATACCTTTCGCTGTTCAAGGTCGGACGCTGGCGCTGTGGGCTGAGGCTGGAATAATGATGAATGAGTCGCTATATGGCGCTATCTCAGTCGCTAAGCAGGATTGGCTTGATAAATGTGTGATTGTGGTGGGGAGCCGGCGTTCTCTTGGCGGGGCCCGTCATTACCGGCCGCTCACCAGTCGCTACCTGTCGCTATCCCTTGTTAAATAAGGGCCTATATATACTTCCCCCTATCAATTCGGGGTCCCCATATACTCTCCTTCATCCAACAGCAAGTGGCCCTCTAACTGCATCCCCGCTTTGCACACCTGGCAGAACTGAATGTCTGCTGGGGGTTGCGTAAGGAATGGAGGAAGCATAGATGCAATGGGATGCTGTGATATTTGCACTAGAGGTGAGTATATGGAGATCCAGAGGGTCACAATGTGGGATACTTCAAATCAGGATGACCCTAGGGCAGGCATTCACTTATTGCCGAGCAGACTCCTCAATATTCAAAATGGGGTCTTTTAATTGGTTCTATCTTTTGCCTATGCTGAGATAAGACGCAGGGGGTTCTAAACTAAAAAAGATCCTTACCTCACCTTCTTGGAGAGGCTGAGAGGCGGGGTAAGCCCACATCCTGCGTCAGCGCCAGAGGAGGGAGGCAGGGCAGGTGGTATAGTATAGATATGACTGGACATCCGCTTTAAACCCAGGGAGGGGCCTTGTCACAGGAACACGGGCAAGCTGATCCATGACTAGCGCCAGATATCGGCAGATGAGCATCAGTACAGAGGCGCTAAGAGCAACCGATAGTATACGCTGTGATGGCCTATCTGGCACAGTAACAGAGCGCCAGTGGCTGTAGTAACCTGGCTGGCATTGATGAATGTGATGTATGTTGGGCGTTCTAACGCCGGTACAGCGCTGCTGGGAGCAAAAGGTAGCGCCAGCTCATTGCAACCAACTCTCAGCGACTCACATCAAAAACGGACACTCACACAACGTCAGCGCTCTGGATATGGTCACTATAGCATAGAGCGCCAGGCGCTGTGTGATTAAAGTCTGTTTTTGAACACATATCCACCAGTAACAAAGCGAAAACACATGGAATTACATTGTTGTAACATTGTGACATTAATACTACCAGACCTGTAAGTACAATTCTGCATAAAAATATAAAAAGTCAAAAACATTTTCAAAAATGACCTTTTCTAGGCCAGGAGAGGTGACACAAAAAAAAATTAAACACAAAAGAACCAGTTTAAACAGAAGAAGAAGGAATGTCCATTGAAATGTATGGGGGAGTGACAGGTAGCAACAGGTAATACCAGGCACTACATGGCGCTGTTAGAGTCGTTCACCAGAATCGCCTTCATAAATGTGGTATTACATAGAGCGCCCAGTGTTCACCAGACGCTGCCTGTCGCTACGAGGCACTACCTGCCGCTATCCCTTCATGAATAAACCCCTATGAGGTTTATTTAAGAAGCACTAGTGCCAGATGAACGTCAGATGAACGTCAGGTCCCAGTGCAAAAGGTGTATTTATCATGTCAAAAATCCAGAGCACCTCTGATAGTGCCAGGTAGGGCATTGCTGGCGCTGAGATAGGACCAGGCGCTCACCCTGCACTGTGTGGCCATGCATTTCAATTGGCTCAAATGTGTATAATTACGTTTGCCTTTTTTTTTCTTTCATTTTTTTTGTGCTGGTGCATGTGCCACGGCGTAGTAAACTTGTGATTTGGCCCATGCAAAACCTGTGGCATGTCTTTGAAGTGTCTCCAATGCAATTCCTGGTGTTTTTACATTTTTATTTTGCTGCCAACCCCCCAAAAATAAAAAAAAATCAGGTATTGCAACAGGCGCTGTGTACCTAGAAGTGTGTTCTCATTCTTAAAGTGGACCAAAACCCAGGATTTTGACTATCCTGGGTTTTGGTCCACTTCCCCGGTCGGGGGTGCCCCGCTATGTGAAACCCCCCAGAACGCCCAGATCAACTCACCTCACCCTGCTCCTATGGCGCATGCCGTACCGGGAATCAGGTAAGGTTTGCGGGCGTCCTGGGGGGTTTCACACGGGCAGGGCATCCCGATTTTGGATGCCCCGCGGGGAGGGAATGGATCGGCCCAGGAATCTATAAGATCCGATCCTGCTGGGTTTTGGTCCACTTTAAGTATTGTGGTTTTGCGGAGCTTCCAGTTGGCTTTGACAAGCCTTGTGCTGCAGGCACAGCCCAGCCAGGAGCACAGGGCCGCAGCGCTCGTTCAGCATTGCAGGGCACCTACCCCCTCTATTTCTAAGTGAGCCTTGGATTCGAGCCGCTCTGATAGGTTTGGTATATTATTTCCACAGTAAAACATTACTATTTCTTGCTTCAAAAAGCACAACTCCTAATATACTCCTGTATCACTGTGTATTTGCTGCACTTGTATCACATGTGACTGAAATAACCCCCCTACTCCTTTGCAGGGCAGGATTATGAGGGGGGAACAAGGGGCGTGCGCCCTGGCGTCTCCACCGCTTGCCCTGCAAAGGGGGCCTCCACCAATCTTTGGGAAAGGGGGGCCAGCAACAAAGCTATCAGCAGCAGTGCCCCCCCCCCCCCCCCGTGCCTGGGCAAGCCATTTTTTGTTTTGCAAACCTGCAGCCAAAGCCACCACAGGGCAGGATGGAGAGTCTAGAGCAGCAAAGCCGCCATCAGCAATGCTACAGTGATGGGGGTGTGCAGAGCTGTCACTGCACATAAGCCACCAAGCACAGCCACTGACAGCTCAATACAGGGAACTGATATCTGCTGGACCAGCTGGGTGACTACACTACCCCCCACCCAGAATGGCAAAGCAGGAGTTCCTGAGCAATACGCACCCACACAAGGGACTCGATCTGACATTCCAGTAAGTAAGCGGGTGCCAGACAAACACCAATCAGTTACTTGGCTGGACTATTATTTTAAAGGGAAATAAAAGCTGTATCTGGGGCCTCCACCACACGTATTCTGGCCCTGCTCCTTTGTATGTGTATATTTGATGCACTTGGGTCACATGTGACTGGGGTGATCCCCCCTCTTCTAATATACTCCTCTATCAGTGTGTATTTGCTGCATCTTTTTATACACTTGTTTAAGCCTCCTGTAAGCTCTACCTTCTACACCACCCTGGAAGATATTAGTGCTCCATAAAAAATGGGATTCTGTCACAGAATGGCAGCTGGAGGCTTTGGGGCCTGATTCAGCAGGAAGGCACCTATTAGAATCATTTGGCTGCTCTGTTTAGCTGTTGTGACTTTTGCCCTTATTCATCAAGCGATAGCGCCAGGTAGTGTCTGACGAGCGCCAGGTCCCGCCAGCTAACGGCGGCTACCGGCTCAAGTACGCCCGGCGTCGGCCACAATGACGCATTTATCAAGCTAAATGAGGCTAACGCCGGCGAGAGCGTCAGCTAGCGCGGGATTCATCATGTAGCCGACTGCAACGAACAGCGCCGCTGCTAATCCCATCACAGCGCCAGGTATGACCTGTCGCTCCCTGGCGATGTCCAATGCATTTCAATGGAGCAATCTTTAATTAATCATAATTAATTGCTATTAATTGTTTTTTTTTTTTTTTTTTTTTTAATGTCAAAAATTCTGTGACCACTTCTGCAATGTTAGGATTTTTTTTTAAGGTAAAAATAAAAAAAAATGATTTTGTGCAGAATTGATATTACAGGTCTGATATTAATGTATTCATATTACAAAATGTTTATAAAAATGTGTATAATTTTACAATCAAAAAATATGGTTGTTTGGGGGTTAAAAACTATTTTAAATCCATCGCCGCCAGCGCTCTGGGGTTTAAACAAGGAATTCACAGCGCGAAAAAATTCAGAGCGTGATTTGTTAATGAATCTGCAGCAAGCCGTTCGCTCTGGCCATTCGTTGTCAGGCGCACCCATACAACGCTGAACCTGTGAAACAGCGACCCCTAAGCCCGTATTCAACATTACCGCACACCGACTGAGTCGCTGTCAACAAGCAAACCCCGGCCAAGCACAGCGAATACTAGCTGGCGCTGTGAAAATCACGCTACTGGCGCTCATCTGTCGCTACCTGGCGCTATTAATGAATCGGCCTCCCCGATGCTAATTTATTGGGGACTGGAGTCTCATTTGGTGAAAATGAAAGCAGTAACAATACCTGTGCATTAGGAGGTTTAAATAAATGCAGTTTTATTCAGAAGGTCATATTTGGTGAAGCACTCAGACAATGCTGAAACCCCTGAAGTCCCAGTACTAACGTCTCATATATGTGCTTAAAATTGTCAGTATTACACAATTATTTTGACAATATTTAGAAGGTTAATGTATAACCTTTCTACTTACTTATTACATGACTTCTAATTACTACCTTGTCTCCTACAGCAAGGTCAAATCCATACCACTGAGGACTACAATTTGCTTGAAGTGAACCTGTAACTGGTTAGTCTTTGGGGGTCATTCATCAAGGGATAGCAGCAGGTAGTGCTTCGTAGCGGCAGGCAGCGCCTGATGAACGCCGGACGCTGTGCCCAAAACCACATTTATGAAGGCGATTCTGGTGAACGACTAACAGCACCATGTAGCGTCCGATTCATCATTATAGGTGGCTCAGCGTATCGCAGAATTGTCATTACAGGTCTGGCATTAAAGTATTAATGTCACAATGTTACAACAATGTCATTCCATGTGTTTTCACCAGGTATTACCTGTCGCTCTCACATACATTTCAATGGACGTTCTATTTCTTCTGTTCGTTTTTTATTTTATTTTTTTTCCTCTCAAATAATTGTGTCACCTCTCCTGGCCTAGAAAGAGTCATTTTTGAAAACTTTTTTGATTTGTTATATTTTTATGCAGAATTGTCTGGCATTAAAGTATTAATGTCACAATGTTACAACAATGTCATTTCATGTGTTTTCGCTTTGTTACTGGTGGATATGTGTTCAAAAACAGATTTTGATCACACACATTGTCTGGCGTTCTATGCTACAGCGACCAGACTGAGAGCGCCGACGCTGTGTGTGTCTGTTTTTTTGTTGAATATGGTGTCAGTCACTGAGAGTCAGTCGCACTGAGCTGGCGCTATCTTTCGCTCCCTGTACTGGTGTTAGAGCACCCAAAATACATCTTATTCATCAATGCCGGCCAGGTTACTACAGCGACTGAGGTGCTCTGTTACAGCGCCCGATAGCTGATCACAGCGTATGCTAGTGGTCGTTCTTAGCACCTCTGTACAGACGCTCATCTGCCGATACCTGGCGCTAGTAATGAATCAGCCTGTTTGTTTTGCATACAGATGCAGGGAGTCTCCATAAGCTCATTGGAGCTCAATTTCTATCAGTGATGAATGAAAGACTTTACAGTCATTTGCAATAGGAAGCTTTTGTTTTACTAAGCTCTGCTAGAATGATGTTGAACGCCAGGCAAATATTTCCCCTCTGACTTTGCCCTTAGGGAGGGTATAATGGTTATTTGCTGTGCTCGCATTCATTTACACTAATTAATATTAGAATGGGGAAATTTTCGCACTCTCAATACACATTGCTTGGTGCAAGTTCAAATTATTTTCCTCGTGTATGCCATGGGAAACATTAAACAAATACATTCCTCTGTGAAACTAGATTAGCAGTAAAAATAAAAAGAAAATATACTGAATATTAAAGTAGACCAAAAGATAAAAAAAGTAAGTTCAGTAAATTGCACCCCTAGAGCCCCACTCTTGTAATCAGTACCATAAACTATCTGAGTGGGCTTAAATCTATGCAGATGTTATGGGATAGCAGGGAGATTCTATGCTACTTAACTGTATGGCAGCGGCCATATTGCCGCATACATGAGTCCAGCTTATATAGAAACCCAATCCCACAGTCAAAATTGCCTCACATATCACTGCAACCCTCCTTTATTTCTAGTATCAAATCATCAGTTGTGATGACTCATTGCTCTGCTGCACAGCTGAAAGAATTCTGACACTTTAGGAGATACATATTGTTTACACTTAATAGTCTGCAGTAAATACAGAGTCTGCAGTGAACAGTGATAAAGATACATTGTTGCAGCTTTCCCTTCACACACACATCTCTCTAGCAGCTAGGTATTCAGTGTGTGTGTGTGTTATATTATATAACATAATACATAAGCTGGCTGTGTTTCTGGCATTTATCTCTCAGTTTGGTGTGGGCTACTGCTGGCACAGCTCTCCCCTCATGCTTGACAGAATGGCTGCTGCCATGCAGTGCAGCAAAGAATCGGCTTGTTATTCCAGAAGATCTGCACAGAGTTAAGCACTGTCAAGTAGTTTTTTGCCAGAGGGGGGCTTTAGGGGAGCAATTTAGTAAACATTCTTTTTTTGACTTTTGGTCTGCTTTAAAGTGGAAAGTGGAACATCAGAGACCCTGGTGTCTAAAAGACTTAAAGTGGACCAACACCCACGGGTGATCGGCCCGGGAATCTATAAGATTCCCGGGCCGATCACCCCCCACCCCGCGGGACATCCCGATCTCGGAAACCCCCCCCAAACACCCCAACTCACCTACCTTATCTTCGGCGGCGGCCGGCTGCCGCCGCCTCCCTCGCGCCCCTGTAGGCGTGCGCGCCTCCGCGCCGGCCGTCTGCGAATGGCCTGCGCAGGGGCGCGCGCGTTCAAAGTGACGCGAGGGAGGTGGCGGCGGCGGCCGCCGCTTAGACGTTCAAGATCTTCGCTTGTACGTCAGCGCTGGGAGCGGGGAGAGGTGAGTTGTTCGGGGGGTTTCACACAGCGGGGCACCCCGATCGGGGGTGCCCCACCAAAGTGGACCAAGACCCAGGATAGTCAAAATCCTGGGTGTTGGTCCACTTTAATGGAGTGGGTGTACTGAGGGTTGGCCCCGCCACTAACATGAGGGGGTGGCCGCTTGACCTCGGGTTGCCAGGATGCCTGGGCGGATTAGCACTACTGGTGAGTATATATTGTTTTTTTATTTTTTTCCAGGCAGGGCTTTTTAGTATTTCTTTACAGGAAGTCCAGGAATCTCTAGCATCTCAGATCCTGGGCATTGCCATTTTGGAGAGAATGCACAGAGTGGCAGGTCTGTCACCCAATCCCGTGCAGCCATGTGACTGTACTGGTCATTCACTTTAAGTCCAACTCTCTCCCAGGTCTACAGCTGCCATTCACATTCCTTTTTTTAGTAGAATATAGGGACCCTGATCCATAATATGTCCCATGATGTTAATCATTTTAAAAAGGCTGTTCTACCGTAGTGCGCCTTTTACATTTTGAAACAGTTTTTCTGTTTATTTCAGAGTGCATTCAACCAGGGGCATCTTATTTAAAGCGGACCAACATTCACAAATGACTTAAACCAGACCAACACAACAAACAGTGCTCATATGCCCCCTCTCCAGGGCAATTTACATTGCTGCACATAAAAATTAATTTACTTGCTGTAGTGAATTTTAAAAACAAAATGGTGGCTCATGCATTTGCAGGCCAAGTGTTGCTGGGCTTCCTGTTACTGTGCATGGTCAGTTATGTCAGTTGAATCCAGGCAGCAGCTTGGCTGAGATGCTGGGAGAGGAATCTCCAAAATGGCTCCAGGCTGTTGGTCCAGTTTAAAGAGGAACATCGGACCTAAAATAAAAAGGGACCAATTCCCGCCCTCCCCATCGGCCCCTGCTTACCTTTTGGATGTCGCTGCTGCCTGCTTGATCCTCACACCACCGCCCACTTAGCTGTCACTAACTGACAAGCTTGGCTTTAGCCGTGCTCCACAATGTCCAAACCCATCTCGCAGCTCAGCAAAGTCTTGCGGGATTTCGGGCAGCTCCATTGCATCCCATTCATGGGAACTGCACAGGCGCGAGATCAGGGGCTGCACGCAGTGCCTGATGGGATGCAAGATGGCGCCGCCTTTCGAGAGGTTGCCTGGAATCTGAGGGACCCAGAAGATGGATCCTCCTGGGAGGTGAGTAAATCCTGCCGAATTGTGAAACCGAAGGGGGGGACAGTCCGGTGAGGTTTGGGGGAGGTTTTACCCCCCTGATGTTCCTCTTTAAGCTGCATTATCCATTAATATATCTTTGTCTGCAGCCAGTGTTGGCAAACACACAAAAACATTTTTATCTGAAATGGTCCTGTTCAGATTCCTTTTGTATTTTTTTTTAAATGCGCTTTTGTGCTTCAAAGATTGTACAAACTAAGCTGAATGGACAGGGACAGTAAATGTGAGGTTTGTGGGTTGATTAGGGCAGGGGTAAACCTAGCCTATCTGCTATGGCAACTATAGAAAGGTGCCTCCCCCGGGACATGTGCTCCACTCCTCTGTCTGGCACCTTCATATTATAGCAGCAGCGCTCAATGTCGAGAATAGGGGGCGGGGCAACAGTCACTGAGCCACCAATGATTGACTGTAAAAAAAATAATGATTCAGCAATTGGCACCCCCCAAGTGCCGCCAGAGGCTCTTGTCTCATTGCAGGTGCACCCCTGGGTTAGGGACATAGCATATTGGTTGCTCAAGCATATGCAGCATATGAAAGATGTAGTAGAATGGATGGCCCAGCATAGGTTGACTCAGACCACCAGCTCCTTTTCATCTCCCACCAAGCACCAACACAGGATGTGTAATAAGCCATTAAAAGGCGCCCTTTACCCCTGTTCCTTATCCTAGACACCCTAAAGCAGTCTACATGCATAAGTCATGGGGACAAGCTCAATATTTGGTGAAGCCAGTGTGACTTGCAGTGCACATTGCGGTGTGGATTGCAACCTGCATCTCAGTAAGCTTTATAGCTTTTTAGACACAAAAAAGTTTTTTTCTACCTTTACCCCCCAAAATGACCTGTACCTGTGATGGAGTATTTTTACCGGTTATGCGGATCATTTTTCCAATAAGGTAAGGATATTTGTTTTTAAGTTTGAAAACAACAGAACCCTATGGCCTATGCAGAAACAGGCAAAAGGATAAATGAGCCTGTTTTCTGCTCTCTCCATGCCGAATGTGAGGGGCTGCCTCTTTTATTCAGCCTGCTTTAACCCTTTTGCTTGGAATGTCCCTTTAAGTTTTTTGTTCAGAATTTGTATACTGATGTAGCAGTATAGTCCCCTGGCTAGGGGTGCACCTGGGAGGGGGGGGGGGGTCCCAGAGAATGGGGGGGTTGTTCTGGAATATCCTGGGTGGGCGTGGATTAAATTAAGCTATAGATTTAGTGGTTAGAGTAGAGTAGCTGTAATTACCTTAGGAGGCCACTAGATGCCCCCATAGGATAGGAAATACAATGGATATTTTATGTGAAATGCCTGCTTGCACACATGGGTTAATTGGAGTACAGTCCACTCCCCTAAATGGTTAGTTTCAGGAGGGGATAAAAGGGACCCAGGGGGTGAGGGTAGAAATTTCTAGTCAGACTGAGCTGAGAGACGTGAGAGGAAGGATCACTGACATCTGTGCCAGCAAGAGGGGTAACAGGCCGGCCTACAGCTGGTGCAGGTGAAGATCCTTCCACCCACTGGAGTAACGGGAGTCAGAGACTTAAGGGAGACCTGAAGTGTAACATGAGGTGCTTTGTGATGCAAGGATGAACTGTCTGTCTGTGCCTGAATAAAGGAAGGGGCATCCCTCATCCTTACACCTGGTTTGTGTCTTAAATTCCTTCTCATGTGTATCAGAGTCAAGAGAGACCACCAGTGACTGCAAGTGTGAGTACTTTGTCCCATCCTTGGGGAAAACCCCTGGGCCCACTTTGGAGGACTTTGGTGGCCAGATATCATTGGGAACCCCCAACCCTGTGTGATGTTTACACTAATATGCTTTAGGTTCTATATATTTCGCCCTATTGCTTATATAAAGCGAGAAAAAAAACATGTTACCACTTTACTACATGAAATGTATTACTAATTATTGTCCATTTATGAAGGTGTTGGAGCTGAAGTGAGGAGTTGGAGACGAGATCAGGCTTTGGCTGGTGAAGGGGGTAAGAACCAGTTCAACATTAATTCAGGTCTGCATTAACTGCACTACCTTTAGTTAACTTTAACATTAAAGTGAACCAACACCCAGGGGGGATCAGCCCGGGAATCTATAAGATTCCCAGGCTGATCAGATCCCTCCCCGCGGGGCATCTGAAATCGGGATGCCCCGCTGTGTGAAACCCCGCAGGACGCCCAGAAACCTTACCTTATCCCCGTTCCAACAGCGCATGCGCGAGCCGCGGCCGCATCTCGCGTTTCTCTCTAGCAGGGCACGCACCCGCGCCGGCTGTTTGTGAATGGTGCTCAGAGCCGCTGTGGTTGTCCATCGCTTGTCCGTAGATACCACAGCTGCTCTGAGCGCTCTGATTGGACAAGCGCTCGCGTAAGAGCGGGGTGAGGTGAGTTTTTAGGGCGATCTGGGGGGTTTCACGCAGCGGGGCACCCCCGATCGGGGTGCCCCGCGAAAGTGGACCAAGACCCAGGATAGTGAAAATCCTGGGTGTTGGTCGACTTTAAGTGTAGAAGAGCTTACACTTCACCTTAGTCTTAGTAAGGGTTAACTTCCAGAAGCTGAATCATAGCTGGTTTTATTGTAACATATTTAGGAAGCCAGAGTGTGTATGCATCCTGACACCTGCAGAAGCGGTTGAAAGATGGATACATGAATCTGAATCTAGTATTTGCATTTGCTCATCAGTGTAGTAACAGGATTGAGAAGCTTGTGCAGGAGAGAGATAGCAGCCAGAGCAACAGAGGAGGAATCCAGCCAAAGCCGGTGTCTAGCCTTGCTAAGTGGGAACAAGAGCGAGAGGAACCCCTTGGAGCTTGAGGAGTAAGACAAGACCCTAGCTACCATTGTAAGGGAGTAAGCCTACTGCAGCCTTGTGTCTACAAAGGGGAACGGTCTTCGAGAGCTGTGGATAAGAAGTGCCTGTTGTGGATTTTATCTGGAAGTACCTGTTTGGACTATTGCCCTTATTCATCAAGCGATAGCGCCAGGTAGTGTCTGACGAGAGCCAGGTCCCGCCAGCTAACGGCGGCTACCGACTCAAGTACGCCCGGCGTCGGCCACAATGACGCATTTATCAAGCTAAATGAGGCTAGCGCCGGCGAGAGCGGCAGCTAGCGCAGGATTCATCATGTAGCCGACTGCAACAAACAGCGCCGCTGCTAATCCCATCACAGCGCCAGGTATGACCTGGCGCTCCCTGGCGTGGTCCAATGCATTTCAATGGAGCAATCTTTAACTAATCATAATTAATTGCTAATAATGTTTTTTTTATTTTTTTAAAGGCCAAAAATCCCGTCACCACCTACAAGCCGTTCGCTCTGGCCATTCGTTGTCAGGCGCACCCATACAACGCTGAACCTGTGAAACAGCGACCCCTAAGCCCGTATTCAACATTACCGCACACCGACTGAGTCGCTGTCAACAAGCAAACCCCGGCCAAGCACAGCGAATACTAGCTGGCGCTGTGAAAATCACGCTACTGGCGCTCATCTGTCACTACCTGGCGCTATTAATGAATCGGCCTCCCTATCTGTGTCTGCTGGTGGTAAGTCTGAGCAACTAAATAAAGTGAGTAACCTTCTTCAAGAGATTTGTGTCCTGTGCAGTGAATGTCTACCCTGCTTATGTGTCAAGTTTGTCATGCACCCATGGGACTCCGTTGGCCCAACATCCCAAACTCACTCCCCACACTCCTGGGTGCTAACCCCCCAGACCGCGTGTGCTACACTTACCTACTCCACAGCCCTGGAAGGTACTGTAATTTTGCTGACCTGAATAAATATTGTCCCTCAATGGTAGGCACTTCATGTTACTCTGATTAGAGAACAGCAGCAACAAAACTTCTAACAGCAGGGTTGCAAAGTTTTACAGCCCCAAGTGGTCAGGTTTAGTCCTAGGTAACACAGAGAGTGATGGTTCATGATGGTCAATGACTATATTAGATCAGCTCCAGCCTGGATACCAACAGCCTCAGAAGTGATGACCATGTGGATTACTGGGAGGCCAGTGAACCGGTGGCTTGCACAACATGGTTTACTGGTCTGCTTTACTGCCCTGCTGCTAGCGTATTACCTGAAAGGGTATTAGCAATTGATGTATATAACCTGGGTGTAATATCTATGGGCCAATGAGGCCACTGTATTAATATACGTAATATGCAGATTAAGGAAAATAAATGACACCTTTGAGACAGTTATCATATATATTTTTAATGTAAAAATACAGTTTCTTAGGAGCATTTTTACAATACTGTACAGCAAAAGCTAACGTAATGATAGCACTGCAATAAAAGTGGTTACAGCAGAAAGTAGATGCAAGCCTAAAAAAAAAAACAACAGCAGGTTGAGCATAAACAGCAGTGCAAACAGGTTCAAAATAAATGTGAGACTGGTAAAAAAAAAAAACATTGTGAATATGCCTTCTTACAACGAAAAGCAACTTTTCAAGGGTTCTGTAGGGTCACCATGCTCTGCTCCCCTGCTTACTTTTCACCTGCTCCCATAGCATGGCCTTTAGATGTACATGTGGGTGCTCAAGGCCAGACGGAGGTGCTCATTATGTTGGCTGAGCTTCATACATTGCTGAAGAAGCTGGCTTCAGATACCACTGCTGTGGGAGCACAAACCATGCTGCAGTAGCGAGTATAAGGTAAGCAGGGGGCCATGAAATGAGGTCTGTAGGGGAAAGTGGATTTTCCCTTTAAGTGTTGTCAGCCCTGATCACCTACTTCTTTATTAATCTTTTTTGCTAGTCAGAGTGTATACTGTCTACCTCAATTAGCATGTGAAGATCACAAAAGGAAGCAATTTAGTGCGGCGTAATAGTCAAGTCAACCAACTCCTCATTCATTGTATGGCTGCCAATAATATGACTGCCAGTAACCAATTAGATTCACTGAGTGGGCTTGCACATCAAATCTAAATGGTTGCTGTTGGTCACATGATTGGCTTATAGAAAAATTGGAGGTCTCTGCACACCAATATACAAGAAAGATTCAACACTTGAATTGCGCTTAAATATATGGTCACATGATTGGTTGTCAAACATGCAAATAAGCATGTGAACACTTGACTATAGCATTCGCTTAAGCAGAAAGCAATGCGCTGAAGATGCCGTCCCGTGTGTAAAGAGTACATTTGGTTTAACCGAATAAATAAATGTTTTGTTAATGCAGACATTGATGTAATGATATCAGTCAATTATTATTATTATTATTATATATTCTTTCTCTGATTGTAGGTTACAATTGCATTGAACATTTTGTGGATTTACTGTCCATTTAATAATGTGTGATTTGGGAAAATTGCTCAGCTAGCACATGACGAATTTTAGTGATAGGTGTCCCCCAAACTCCAGAAGGTGGGTGCCTGTTATAGCTACAGTACTTCAGTTTAGGGGATCCTCACAGTAATATACCGGTATATGTATATCTGGCGGTCCCTCAGGAAAGATCCAAACCAGCATGATCTGTAACCATCACATGTAATGTAGGCTCAGAAAGACAAGAGAAAAAGGCTGGTGAAAACTAGTGACCTAAGGAAATTGCCATAATGATTTTACCCTGGTGCTGCCCTAACATGTGCTGCTTTGGTTATTAAAATGAAGCCCTTGTGACTGTGGTAAAATGTACAACTGGGGATTGATCCTTCCTTTCTCTATAGAAAAGATAGTAGCCACTAGGGTTCCTAAACCAAATTGTTGCCAGCAAAGTGGTGAAGGCACTATTCCGCAGCCACTGCCAAGGATTAATGTGGAAGAGTTAGCATTTTGCCTGATATCGGGTTTCCTTGTTGTCTTTAACAGAAGGGGTGTTCCAAATTGGATGGTGAAATAAGCAGGTGGGCAGGTATTTTTGACTGGAGGTCGTTGTTGTTGCTATTCTTAAAGTGGACCAACAGTCAAAAATGACTTAAACCGGACCAACACAACAGTGCTTATATACATTGCTCCTGAGGACAATTTAGATTACTGCACATAAAATTCAATTTTCCTTTTTTTAACTCCTGCTGTGGTAAATTTTAGAGACAAAATGGTGGCTCGTGTATCTGCAGGCCACCTGTAAACAGGAAGTGCTGCCCGGCTACCTGTTACTGTGCATTGTCAGTTATGTCAGTTCAATCCAGGCAGCCGCATGGCTGAAATGCTGGGAGAGGAAGCTCCAAAATGGCCACTACTACTAGAAAATTGGCGAGGAAGCGTTTGCAGGAGCAAATCTAAGTGCTGACAATGCTTCAGTATCAAACATGCAGATTGGGCAAGTGAGTTTGGGGCTTTCTTTTCCAACTGTGCCAGGCTGTTGGTCTGGTTTAAATTTTAGGCTGACTATGTATAATCATAGCTTTATTTTCCAGCACATATCTGAAAGGTGGACCTGTACACATTTTAAATGGGAAGGTAAGCAGACTGTCAATCATTTATGACTGGAGGTCCACTCCAGGTTTGTTATTCTTAAACATTAGGTTGGATATGTATATTATTTTTCTGGTGTTAGTTTGAATGGTTTGTTAGCTCTAGATTTGCTTTGTGTAAGTGTTCTTTATGTATTCTATGAAAATAGGTCCCTGGGCCTTATCTCTCTTCTGCGGCAATTGTTGTAAGCTTTATGTCTTGAATAAAAATATAGAAACAGAAAAATACCCATCTCACCTACTTCAACTGTACATGTGCCCTAACTTTAGGGAGACTATGCCCCTTTAATTGTTAGAAATCTTGCACATTATGTGTTTCCTTGGAGGTCATTCTCCAAAGCACATAAACACATCCTCCTACAACAGGTCTTTAAACTAACTACTAACTATAATATATTTAGATTGAAATGATGCCACTTACAAGTACCTCCTAAATTAAGAAACATTCACAGTGTAGGATTTTCCCCATAAAACAAGAACTATTCAGTAATTAATACTTTATAAATGTCAGTCATACAACAAAAAATGGTTTCAAATCCTGTATCATATATATACAGTAAATATTTCAAGTCTTACAGCATCAGTGTGCAAACTGTCAGTGCTAGTTTTACCTGCTTACCTAGTATTTTAGTGTGCAGTGTATTATATTCTTTGTAAAACAATACACCCGATTTATATAATCAAGTATTGGATGGTTAATACATATAAAGGATTTGTGTGTGTTTGGATGTTCTGTAGATGAAAAGATGGTGTTACAACCTAAATAAAATTAAACACTAGACAATTTTTAGCTGTGCACCCCCTCCTGGCCGAATAACTTGAATATCATTTTTTTTAACCTCAGTCCTGATAGAGTGTCACACTGGACTGCCATTGCCAGTCTTCCATTTGCTCCAGAACTTCAGGACGTGACCCGAGCATTTGAGAGTGTGATAGACCAAGTGGGAGCAGTGGCGGGTAATCAGGGGAGATTGGTGGCCTTATGGTACTGCTGACCTGAAAGGGAAATTTCCCATTAACTGCAACGGTAACATGGGAGAGGCAGAGCTTTTAGGTGTGTTGTCTAAATTTAGATTTCATAATCATAAAGAGAAATGAGAACATTGAAATGCTTGTGAGGACATGATCCAGACAAATATTTACTTTTTGTGACTAGGGATGAGCCAGCCCCCCCCAAAGTTTGGGTTCAGCAAGGTCGAACTTTGATCAATGGGAACCCCAATTTTGGGGGGTGGCAGGGGCACAGAGTGTGCAGTAGGAAACAACTTACCTGAGCCCCATGTGATCTTTTAAATGGTCCATGGTCAGAGCCACAGAAAAATGGTTGCTGCTCCCCGTGAGCGAGGACACTCCTAGTACTGTTTTAAAACAGCTTTGGAAGCTGCATCCTTTATGTGAAGCGAGCTGATGAGCTGCTCCAGCAGCACATCAACCGGCTTTTCTGTGTTCAGGCCAAGAGCTGAACTCGAACACAGGCTTCGGGCTGAAGTCTGTGTTTTGGGAACTTGAACTTGCAACGTTCCATACAAACCCAAACTTTGCCATTTGGGGTCGCCCATTACTATTTGTGGCCTCTTTTGGTAGTATTAGTTTATTTCCTGATTGGTCACCTGAGGCAGGATGTTTATTTTACAGACAATCAATGGGTGTTGAACAAAAAGTGGTGACTAACACTTAATGGCTTTGGTCTCTCTAGCGCCATTTGACTTTCTAGAAAATTTCTGTGTTGCCAGGGGAAACTGGATCTGAGAAATCACACAAGCATCAAGAGAAAACTGAGCTGACAGGTAGAGTGGTGCTTAAATGTTTGTGATTTTTTATCTTTCTGCATTAATTTGTAATGACCTAGTGAAGATTTTCACAAGACCTATAGGCAGATTAGGAGCACCAAATCAAACAAACAACTATTAGCCCCCCCCCCCCCCCCCATCCACCTTGGAACAGTGTCAAATTAGGCATTTCAAAGCATCTCAAAATTTTAATTTATATTTAAATATCCTATTTATTTTAAGTGATTTTCTTTGCCTAAATTTTTTCATGGTGCAGCTTTATGAGTCTTGAGCATGTTGGACCACTTTTTGCCAGGTCCTGGAGGAGGGGAAAACATTGGAACCTTGCTACAGCTTCTACCCTGCGCTACAGGACATTGAGCAGAGGCACATGGGACATGTATCAGGTAAGCTGCGCCCTGCCTTATTGTTGCTGGTGGGTATATAGCCCTTTATTTAGTGAGAAAAACCACAACCCTTGGTTGAACTTGATGGACATATGTCTTTTTTCAACCGTATTAACTATGTAACTATGTAACATTTAACTTGCAAAAATATGTGTAGAAGCACAACCAGATAATTGAAAGGTGAAAATAGAATCAGGTATTTTCCATCAATAGGATGTCCAGGGGTTAGAGAACATTGATCTGTCAGTCTTATCTTTACACATGTTTGTGAGACTGTATCATGAAATGAACAAAGGGGATTTCAGGAAGAAGTTATTGATCCTCATTGTGCTGGAAAAGGTTACAAAACCACCTCTAAAGAGTTTGAATTTCGCCAGTCCACAGGAGACCCGAGACAATCCCCTCGATTCAAAGAGCAAAAGTTAATTGATTTCGGATCGAGAATCGTAAGTTTGGGTGGGTGTTTGTCATTTTTTCCTGTTTTTTTGGCCATTTCCGACTCGCACGAGCCTACGTACGAATGCGTATATGCTCTTATGATCATCGGAAGTTCGTTCCTAAATTTTAGGATCAAAACGTAAAACTTAGGATCAAATCCTAAAACTTAGGATCAAAACGTAAAACTTAGGATAATCGGATGTGTTTAGGTGTGATTCAGAGAACAGTTTTCAAAGCTCTAAATCCGTTTTAAAAGAAAGCCACTGCCGACACCTTTTAGCAGTCGGATTGCTGTTCTTGAACAGGTTTTTTGGCTATGTGGAGGAGTCTGCGCGTCTTGAGCTCCAATGAACTGCATGTATCAGCATGGCCGAGGCCATAAATTGTATGGCAATGCATACCTGATTCAATACATTTCATGTATGCCTTATAAAAGCATTTTAATGTGGACCTTAATTAGTCCTTTGCATGTAAACCTTTATTTTGCAATATATTTGCGTTAATTAAAGAAAGTTATGTCCTTTGTTATTTATTTTTAAATTGATGTACTAGAATAATATTTGTTTCTTTGAATCGACCCTAATGCCCAGTGGGCCACACTGCTTTGGGGACCTTTTGGCTTCTGCTTTTAACACCCACATTCAGTCCCAACCCCCTTAGTCTTCCTCTCAGCTCCCTGTACCTAGATACACTATACCCACACAAGCCCCCAATGCTATAGCCCGTCATTGTGGTTGGGGGGCCTCAGCAAGAATGTCTCAAGTCGGCCAGGGGCTGGTAAAATCCAGGGATTTTTGGCCCCAGTCCACCACTGCAGTCAGGTGTACCACTGGTGAAAATTCAAGACCATTATTACCCTCCTGACGAGTGATCAAACATCAAGGACCATGCCAAGAACATGACATGCAATAGTTCAAAAGGTCACAAATAATCCAAGGTAACCACTGAGCAACTAAATGCGTTCCTTGCTGTAGATAATATTAATGTTCAGAAGTCCACCATCAGGAGGACATTGCACAACAAGGGTGTTAGTGGCAGGATTGTAAAGAGAACACAGCTTCTCTCCAAGCAGAGCATTGCTGCCTGGCTGCAGTTTGCAAAATGGACAAGGCTGTTGGAACAACGTTTTGTGGACGGATAACAGCAAAACAGAGATTTTAGTTCATATGAGAAGCATTATGTTTGGAAAAAGGAAAACATAAAAACCTCATACCATCTCTGAAACTTGGTGGTAGTGTAAAGTTTTGGTCCTGTTATTGTGCACCTGGATCAGGACTACATGCCATCATTGATGGAACAATTCTCTATTGTACTAGCAAAACCTAAGGAAAATATCAGGACACCTTCCCATGATCTCAAGAGAACATGTGTCATGCAGCAAGACAACGACCACACACAAGCAATTTAACAAAGAATGGTTAAGTCAAAGTCCTGACTTTAAACCAATAGAAATATTGTGAAAGCCCACCAACATAACAAAGCTGAGGCTGAACATTCTTCCAAGCAGACGTACAGAAATTACATTTAAATACAAAAGGCAGGGGGGGTATACCAGATACTGAAAAAAAAAGGTTCACATACATTACATATTTACAGATGTGTGGTAGCAGATTATTTTCCTTGTTTAAAAAATGACCAAGTCTGATATATTTGACTCGTTTGCTTGATTTGATTCTCTATTAGGAGTTGTGTGAAAATGTACTGTTAGGTCAAATGTATTCCATTATATATATATAAAACATTCTAGGTCATAAACTTTTAAGCATCACTGTAGATAACTCTGCTTACTTTACCATTTAGCGCAGTGTATTTGAATATAGGCTCCCTTTAAAGCCAGTGTCTGGGCATAAACTTTTCCATTAAATTCAATCTACTAAATGTTCCCATAATACATCACTGATAAAAAAGCAAAACTTTGGTGTCAGGGTGATATTAGAGGAGAAATGCTCAGTATTCTCTGTTTGTTTTGTATTGATCCACAGTTACGTCATGCATTGATCAGACTATCCTGGGAGACAAGCTACTACAGTAAATACACATTTAGCACATTCACAGCATAGGTCAATAGCCAAGAGGACACATTATTTCAGCATAGGGTGTTGATGTGTGTAGAAAATACCTATAAGCGAAAGATATTAAAATAAAAACTTGAAATCAGTTCCTTTAACCCACAGGCAATATAACATTCATGCGTATATACTCCACATGGCTCTAAAGCAAGAGTAAAAATCATGTTAGTTTGTCTTCTTTGGGTGTTAGGGATATAAGTTTCATATAATGCACACAAAAACTGATAAGTCCAGAAAATAATAAAAAAAAAAAAAAACGCAAGGGATTTGTAAAGTTTCTATATTAAATAAATTAAACAAGATAAAAAGCATCCCTAGTGCTGATGAGGGTATCATGCGTAATCATAAAGATTCACTCTCCACCCATCTTGAAAAGCCTATGTGAAAGAGGTGACTCTCTCTCTATTTTGTACAAATATACCCTGTATTGAAATGTCCACGGCAGCAGATTTCATTGCACGTTCTGCCAAAAATACTGATTCTACAAAAAATACTTTTAACGAAAGACACACAAATGCAATTTCATCAGTCGATTTAAAGCACCACTTTATCTCAGGCACCAGCTTATGTCTCTTAGAATATCACCTAAACTTTATGATGCAGCTGAGTCCCAATTTCTTGGTAGGACACAATCACTTCTTCATCTGTGTCACCAGTTCAGCAACGCCCTAATGTTACCCCACAACCTTGTAACCCATAGGTCAGCTCCTAGTCGGCTCATGTACTGTATTTCAGGTGTTAGCATATTTCGACAAAGTTGCCTGTGCTGTGGTAAAATGTTTTTTTTAAGATTATACCCTTGAATCGTTGTTTTTCCTAGAGGCTGCCAAGGTTGAAGGCCAGACTCTTGGATTTTACTAGCATCTACTGGACCACCTCCTGCAATACATTCCCGCTTTAGTTCTTCATTTCTTCTTTTAAGTGCCATGACATCATTTTTCATTCTTTCCAGGCCATAATTTTCAACCCTTTTCCAAAATGTGTCATTGAAATGTTGATAGATTAAAGAGTCTAGTGCATTCCATTTCTCTGCCCGCTGGTACATATCTGGGCTCAGCCGGGAGCCACCTGAATCTTTACGGGCATTAAGCTTAAAA
This sequence comes from Gastrophryne carolinensis, assembly GCA_027917425.1. Classification (NCBI taxonomy): domain Eukaryota; kingdom Metazoa; phylum Chordata; class Amphibia; order Anura; family Microhylidae; genus Gastrophryne; species Gastrophryne carolinensis. The sequence goes on along the minus strand of CM051234.1, from coordinate 437,044,714 downwards.
TACAGTATATCATCCATATCCCAACACATTAACTCACGTAAAAGCAGCAGTGACTCATCAAAATACTCCAAAAGCATAACCAAATTAAATTGCCCATCAAGCTCTTCCATTAATTCATGGATTCTAGAATCTCCAACATCCATTTCATTATCATAACCCAGGTCAAACGTCAGAAGGTTATGTAGATAATGTGCATTAAATCCACTGGGGTCATAATAGCTTTCTGGGTTCTGCAGAAAGGCATCCATCTTTTGCTCACTCCCTGAACCTGGCAAGGCCCATGTCATTGGCACTACACGAGCAAAGTACTGGAATGAGGATTCAAAAAGAAGAGCTGGATTTCGGAGAACAGTAACATAGATGGTATCTGGAGGCATGAGAAGGCTCACTTCTGAATGGCGGTAGCGCATATGATTACAGATAATATTAAAACACATGCCAGGGTGATATCCTTCTACTAGCCAGCGCTGAAAAAAGCTTGGGTACTCAAAGTCATTGCGCCCCCGAGGAAAGGCCAGGTGGAGATGGTGCTTTTCTCCATATCGGAAAAGAATGTTAAGGATTGTGCTGCTACCTGTTTTATGGGTTTTCAGAAACATAAGGTTGTTACGTGGTAAACATTGCTGTGGAGAGCCAGAACTAGAATTCACTGTTGTTATATGAGAGCCAGGGACTGAAGATGGCTGACAGCGGAAAGACACAGGATTTCTGCAACAACAACAAAAAAATTGGGGGAAGTTTAAATGCATGTATTTGTATGTTAGCAAAGGACAGGCAGAGTGTCATAATACTCAATATGTTAACTTTAATTTACAGTACTATACAATGCTTTTTTGTACTGGGAACTTTGAGCCAAAGCTTTGGTTTTGCCACCAAATCTAACTAAGGAGACTCTGATAGCCATTAAGTTGTGGCCTAGAGGTAAGGAAGTGACCTTGTGATCAGAGGGTGGCAGCTTCGATTCATGATGAGACAAGTGTACACTCACTGCGTGTGGTTGTCTCACTGCACGGATGGATTGAATGCGAAAGATAAATTCTTATGCATAAAGTATACAGTTGGCTCGTGAGCCCCCTTCCCAAGTGGTTATCTATGAGTGACATAGCTGGCGAGGTCGTGGGTGTTACCTTCAGTACTTGCTCCAGTGGTTGCAGGATGATGTCAAGCTGGCTATGGCCACCAGTGACTGTGAAAAGCCACTGTGTGAAATAAAGGAAGGCAGAGAACCCTCTCCCATCCCATCATGTGACATGCTGCAATAAAGAAGATCAACCACATATTAAGCTGGCCCTGGAGTCTAAAAGACTTCAGCGCTGGCCAATTAAAGTGATCAAAAATGGCACTGAACTCTATAAGGGCCACCTGATCCACACTACCCAGGGCATCCCAAATCGCCCAATTCGCTGGTAAAACTTACCTGACCACCGCTCCAATGGCGCATGCGTGGGCCACTGCTGCTATATCCTTTAACCGGCATGCAGACCATTTGTGAATGGCCACCTTGGCCCCAGCACGAGCATAACAGACCATGCTAAGAATAAGAATGAAAATGTTTAAGAAAAGGCGTATGGAGCCGAGCATGCTGATTGGCTGTGCGCATGCTCCGTTAGATAGACATTTTTCAATAAATGTTAAGGGTGGCCCGGTACTCTGTCCAAGTTTTTACCTTTGGCCCGATGTGTATTTGAATTTGACACCCCCTGGATTAAAGTAATGAGACCTAAAGCAGGTGACTCATCTAAATTGGTGTTAGGGTAGAAAGGTAATAAAGTAGTCCAGAACATGCTCATGAATAATACATTTTCCTTAAATAATACATAATTAAGTGTTTGGCGAGTTGAAAGTTAAAAATAAATCTCAGTAATTTACCTTTCATTGAGTGGCTCTGCTTCCCCCTCTGTCTGTCTCTTTAGTGAGAAAATCACTTACTCAGTCAGCTTTCAATCCCCACCCCACTGACCTGGTCCTTCAATCAACCTTCAGTGGACCGGAAACATCCCCCGCCCTCCTCTCACACATCACAAGGTGCTTACTTTACATGTTTCTCTTTATTTTTACTCCAATGATCTAACACTTTTACGGGAACTACAGGGTCTTTTTGAAAACTGATTTAAGTGCTCAATCTGTGAAACGCATAGCTATAACCTGCCCCCCTGCATTTGCTCCCCCCCACTCTCCTCAGTATGTGATGCTTCTGAGGCAAGATTCTAGACTCCTGAACAGAGTTACAGCCTTTAGATGCGGGGGAATAGTTTTCTTAAGGGTTTAAGCGTTTCATTAAATGACACTGAAGGTCCAGTTTAAGTTTATTTTAAATACAATGTTCCTTTTAATAAGTCAAGAACTTACTCAGTACTGCTGAGACCTAAAGGAGGAGTGGCGTAGGAGTACAACAGGATCAAAAAACTGGTGAGGAGGGTTCCCAGGACCAAGCCTTTCCATACTGATCGACAAAGCTTGGCTGACGTCAGGGTAGACATCATCTGCAAAACAGCATAGATGTAATAAACAGTTTGCAGGTTATCAATATATATTTCTCTTATATCTTATATAGCTATCTGCCATACAAAGGCAGTCTATTATTTCACATCTTCAACCCTTGAGAATGTGGCAGTTGCTGGATCACCAGCTAGGAAGACAATGAAAGTTGATGACACCTTTTACTTCTAAGAAAAGAGTGAACCTTTTACACTTTTTATACTTTGTATACTGTAGTAAAAAGTGCCATTGCCTTTTACTGTCTTCCTAGATGGTGATTCAGCAACAGTAACATATTGTGCTTTTTTCAAGTGAATGTTTTACTACCAAGATCATTTTTTCAACTCTTACTGATTCAAGGCCTAGATCTACTAACAACTATGTAGTATAAGGGGCCATGATAATCAAGTCAAAGAATTATCATCAAATAGACCCTCGCATTATACAATTCCTGGTAGATTTGTTAATCCGACAGCAGGTAAGTAACAATCAACAATCGAACACAAGAGCCGCTTTGTTGTAGTCTATGGTCTAAATGGAAAATGTAAGAGTTATCCAAATGTTTCTGAGTCTTTCTAATACTAATTCTGTTGTACAGATTGTTTCTAATAGGATTGCTTTATATTTTATTTTGCCTATGGGAAATTGATTCAAATTGACAGAGGTTCAATGTTATTGTGGTTAGATTCCCTATGTCACATGCATGATCCTGCAGACATAAATGAAGAACTCCCCCAGCCATGCGCGCCAGTGGCATATCAGGCTAGTTCAGCGCGTTTTCTGCCACCACATGACATGAATATGATTATAAATTGTGCCCATATATAAATAATAATAAAAGATGATTCTGTGAGTGTTTTTATCCTGAATCATCAGTGCTGCAGAGGGATATGGATGACCCCTTTGTCACCCAATCATAGTAGAGACTGGCCTAGCTTCTGGCAGGGGATTGAGCAGACCAGGTAAGTCATGTCTCCATTTTATATGTCAAAACAGAGTCAACAGGGGAGTTTTTGTTTTGATGTAACCTGTACAGCCCCTAGCCAGCACAAACCCCTAAATAATACACCCCCCAAAAATGCTGAACCAGGTGCCACTCCCAAAACTATGGAAACATATAAGCTCTGGACCAAAATTACATAGAGAAGCACTCCAACATGTACAATAATTTTAATCTTTATTCCAAAACAAAAATCAATACATGACACATAACACACTAAAAACCCCTAAAATACAGAAATGACATACAAAACTCACACAAGACAGACTTATATAAAATGAGGTGTAGGCTGAGGGGAGAAAAATTAATCAGAAATGAAAAATAGATAAATAAGTACTGCAAGGCTACTCATTACTCATGATCAATAATTCTGTCAATGATCCTAATAAGTACTAATTACCAATTCTATCCATGTAACCTTGCCCATGACCTGGATCCTAACTGTGCAAACAAGCAATATGGATGAATGAATAAATAAATCACCAGTAAAAATCATATATACAATATCTAATACAATGACAATCACTGTGTGCATAACCAAACGAAGCAAATGTAATACCAATCCACACCTAATAAAGATCTATAAAGACCCCAAAACACCAAATACAATCAAATAACATCCAGGTCTCCCCAGAGCCTATCACCTCACAGAGAGCCATGCGTTCCCTGGGTCATAAGGCTCACTTCATCAGGCTTTGATGGTTTTGATTTAAGGTCCAATTAACTACCATTACAGCCACAATGCTGGAAGCTCATGTGTTACATGAGCCAGTTGAAGGCTCAAAGTGGGCATCCTTCCTGGCAAGTTTGTCCGGGGGTCCACTGTGACCCAAACCCTCCCTCTTGTCTCTGCCAACCCCACAATAAAATAGATACTCATCTTTTCTCATTGGGGTTTTATTAGAATGGGAACTGGAGAGTTTACAAATGTGTTTCAGGGGTTCATCAAATTTGCTACAGAGGATTACAGAGGATGTGTCCTGCTTATTTGCTGGTATTAATCAAATGCTAGCTACAAGCCACTTCCAACATTTCTCTGCCATCAGCTATATTATATACAGTAACTTTTTTGTCTAGTTTCCCATCCTTGGTGTTCTATCGGCACATAAATCTTCATTTGTTTGTTTGTTTTTTAAACAACTCCAATTACAACCCAAAATCTGCTAATTTCTTCCACTTTCAGTTTCTTTAAATCAATTCTACTGCCTCTTGCTCCATCACTGGTCCCCGCTGGGTCTCCTGCTGGGTGGGAACTGCTGCAGCTGCCTTATCAAGTCCTTCCATAGGGTCCTCCTGCTCCAGGCTGGCCTTCTGCTGACGCTAAGCCTGGTTCTCTTTCTGCCCCCACCACCTTTCGGTCACTTTTACCACCTCAGGCCAGGCCACCTATGTATCTGATGAGGGACAGAAAACAAGGAAAAGGGAAAGGCAGCTTATAGGGCCACCAATGCACCGCCAATAAAACGGACACCTCTGCCCTTCCATGTTTTTTAGGCATCTGTGGTAGGCAGAGAGTCTGCAGCATGTCTTGAGGAACAAAATAGGACACTGTGGCCCATCTCCTGAGAATACCAGATCTTGTGCACATAGCACCCAGCTGAAGTATGGCCGCCACCACCATGTCATAGGTGACTAGTGACATGTTCCAGGAGACTGTTAGCATTTAAGCTGACCATGCGTTATATATTTGACTTTCCTAAACAATCAAACCAGCGACCGACCTACATTTTCACCTGAGGGCATTCACCCCACTTTAGTTGAAGACATGCCTCCAAGTGACTTTTACATTTATAATATGCCTTTAAAATGTATATATATATTGAAAAAAATGATGAGGGAAAAGGTTTATTATCAATATGGCCTTTCTCCTGTAGGTGATAGGCTAGGAATACTTTGGTCTTCCCGGAGTCACTCTATAGTTAACTATGGGTGGAATGTGAGCTGTGAATAAAGGTCAGGGTAACCATATAAAAATCAGGTATATTGCATGATAGCAATGCTAAAGTTTCTTCACCTTTTACAAACACATTTCTCAGCACTTTTTAGTTAACATGACAACACACACACAGGAAAAGAATCTGACTGACTACCAAAGTAAATAACATCATATAAAGACAGAACAGCCTTGGTTTAAGGGACTTTACCTAAAATATCCTGTGAAAATGGACCATTTTGCCTGAATTCAGATATGATTCAAGAATTACAATAGTATAAGCCTGCTTAAAACAGGACAAAACCCCGGATTTTGAGTATCCTTGGTTTTGTCTCTTGCTCCCGGGGCTGTGTGAAACCCCCCAGATCACCCAGTAAAACTCACCTCTTCCAGATCTAACAGCACATGCACAGACTCTCGTCCATTCCAAGCCATGCATATCAAGGGGATTATTTAAGAAAACGCTAACGCCACATAATACCGCGTAGCATCAGGTGAACGCTCGGCGCAGTATGTGAAACCCATATATATGACAGTCAATCTGGTGAGCGCCTAATAGCGCCATGTAGCGTCACATGTATTACTAGCTGCTGCTCAGCGTATAGCGCCAGCGCTCTATGTTCAGCAGCGCCATGTAGCACCTGTCGCTCTGCAGCGTTATACCATACATTTCAATGGTGTTTTTTTTTTTTGCTTATGTATAAATAGCGTTTTCATTCATTATTTTTCTCAATTTTAGGATATAATTATTGTGTGGCCTCTCCTGCCCAGCAACCAAACACTTATATTGTTATATTTGGTTTTATTTATGCAGAATTGTATATACAGGTCTGTCATAGTAGTGTCATTGTCACAGTGTTAAAACAATGTCATTCCATATGTTTTCGGTCTGGTGCTGATATATATGTTGAGAAACAGACTTTCTTCATATAGCGTTCGGCACTTGACTCTAGGGCGCCGATGCTGGTTTTGTGTTAGATTTTCTTAAATATGGGCTTCGGCACCTAGTGCCAGACGCATTTAACTGGCGCCACCTATCATTCGCTGCAGTGTTGTCCTGTTATATGTATGGTCGCCTTGGGCGGCTTTTCCTCTGGGCACTACATATTCATTGATTCAAGGAGAGGGCTTCTACAGCGCCCTTCAGACATCACATTTATCACAGGATACTACAGCGTCACTTGTCCGCCCACTATGCTAGGTTATAGCACCAGACACCCGCTTGCAGATGTCTACTAGCGGACGCTCTGAGTGCCACTACATAGACGCTCAAATGGCAATATGTGGCGCTAGTCTTAAATTAGCCTCCACATGTTCAGCAAACGGCTCTGGTTATGGCTGCATCCCCAGCTTTGGGCGTACTCCTGCCCCTAGCTATTCAGATCCAAATTGCCGTAAACAGAGCACACCGGGGGAAGGCCAACTGCTGCCCCTAAAATCTTTTCAATTCTTTTAGATTCCAGTGACAAAGCCGCACTGGGTTTTGTTCCGCTTTAAAGGAATTAATATGTCAGATTAACACCTAAAAGTTTCACTATGAGCAGAAAAAACAATACACCAACTGAGATTTGATTTGGAAACATACAAAGTACCACTCAAGGAAAACTTTACATATAAATTGTGCCCCAAACATCATCTCTTTTTTGAATCAATCCTTATTTTAACTCGCCCAATTTGGGCATAAAAATAATATAACTCACCTGATCGCCAAAATCCTCCCCCGATGCTGGTGAGGGGCAGGGCTGTGTATGGCAGCTGTGGGCATCAGTAACAGATGGACTTGAGCGACAGACCAGCACAGTCACTGGTGGGATGGGGCGACTGACTTCAGGTATCTCCAGGTATCAGCTTTAGCTTCCATGCAGTGAGCTGTTTTTTATATTGTTGCACAAAGTTGGCTTAGAACAAGGGGAGGGTGGGGTGTTACACAACGCTCTCTTTAAAAGGGAACTGTCACCAGGAGCTTTGACTTTTATTGCTTTGACAAGAATCTGTGAAAATGTACTGGGGATGGAGCCACAAATAATAATGCATTAGGAGGGTTATATATGTCCCAATTTTGTGACAAAGCACTATGAAGAACCAAATTTCCCTGTCATTCCCCGACTAACCTGTTATGGATAGTAAAATCTGACTCATAATTCTTATACAGTACACAAGCCACCATGTGGAGAAACCCATGTTAGACTTAAGCACGAAACACGTACCCACCAGTGAATGTGTTTGGCTGTGTAAATTTAAAGCTAATCCTTTGACTCAGTGGCTCTGAGTGCTTTGGACGTAAAGAGATTATTTGCATAGCCCCGCCCACTGCAAGGAGTGATGGGAAAGTCTGTTATTTCTTGTGTTGGGCAGTGTGCAAATACTTTTCTTTCTAGGAAAGCACCTCTTTTCTTTTTCATAATACCCATGTATAGGTTGTAACTTGTTTCACCCTTTAATTTTTACATTGTACAGCACAATAGAAGATGATAAAAATAAACAATATTATTATTATTATTAATAATAATAATAATAATAAAATTATGTGTTTTTATGAATATTGGGCAAAGGCTTTAGTAAAAAAAAGAAGCACAGACTGTTTTGGGGCACTGGGCTGGGGATCACATAAACTTCCCTTATGGATATAGGATCACTTTAAAGGGAAGTCCCAGACTTTCCTAGCAATAAAGCAAGACAGGGTTACATAAAAATACACTTACGGGCAGGCTGATTCATTACTAGCACCCAATGAGATAAAATCACGTATCAGATCACAATGATAAGAACCATTTAGTTTAGGTCCTCTTTTTTCAGCTTCTTTCTTTCAATCCTGAGGATTAAAACAACTGCTCCCAACCATATAATCGGTTATTTTCCATTTTTTGATAATCAGCCATAGAGAGGAAATAAAACCAGCGACGGGTTGGCCCATCGAATAAGTCTGATTGACGAAGCGCGTTTGGAGGAGTTAATTTAATACGCAACTTTTTGGGGGCACCAATTGGGGTGCCCCAGGGGGGAAGCGAGTATGTCTGCCCTGGAGTCTCATAGACTCCAGGGTGGGTTTTGGTCCACTTTAAGTGCTAGGAAAGCCAGTTTAATGCTAGTTCGTTGCAGAGGCTACATTTTATACAGCAGTGTGAACTATTCCAAGTCATTGCCTGTGAAATCTGTTTGGAAAACACTACCTAACCCATATTCATAACTTAGCAGAGAGCAGATTGGAGGTGTAATCAGCCCTGGCTGGTAAAGGCAGAAATTAGAGAACAAGAAAGAAAACTGAAGTCTTTAGAAGCAACAGTACACCTGAGTTTTATGGGAAACATTCAAGTGCTCTGTTTGTGGTATCATCTTCCAAATTGCTTCTAGGGAATAGAAAAGCATCTTCTCTCATCTTTAATCTATTGTCTAGGATATCTATAATCTATTCACAAGAAAAATCTGGGTCATCATGTATACAAGGAGATGAACACATTACTCTGTCACTGTCCAGGCACACACTAAATTCCTTGGGAACAGTGTAAAACGAGCCATTTCTATGTAAATACCTTATATATTCTAAGAAAATCAGCTTTCTTGCCGTGCTCGCTCACTGAGCGCACCAGAGTAGCTGTTACACCACTTTTTTTCATGGTCCTTAAGGAATGGAATGGATAGGAGGGGCAAACCTAGTAGCCCTGCTACAGCTTCTGCCGAATTTAAAACCGCAGGGAGAACATGTATTTTATAGTCTGGTGCACTGCCCTGTATAATTACGGGCGCCCATAAACCTGAAGAGTACGATTACCAAAAAAAACACCTACAAGACAAGTGGTTCACACAGGGCTGGCAATTACAGACAAAAACTCACAATCACGGCTGCTTGGACCACAACAACTAGATTTTATTTAAACATGGCACATCAACTTATAAACAAACCCCATGTCCCTCAAATGTCCCTTCGCCACCCTGACGAAGCCCCAGTAGGCGGGGCGAAACGACGTTGGTGGATGGACGGCCCGGCCACGCCCCCTCCTCAGCTCTCCTCACCACACACGCTGGCCTTGCTGTGACAACACGCGGATGGCGGAAGGCACAAAACAGCGCGAAGTTACACACCCGGCTGCGGCCTAGGAGAGGTATCACGGTCGAGCTGCGGGGACTAGGGTCGGAGGCCAGATGCACCCGCGGGCCCAGCGTGGCTCCCGTGGTTTGCATGTGTGTTGTTAATGTGGCCTCTCTAATTACATCCTTTTCAAGCTGCCATTGTTCAGCGTCAGTATTAATGATATATGAAGATGCCAATATTGCTGTGAAATTACAACGAGCTTGTGCCTTGGCATATACACCATTATTCAGCGTGTGACCACGTATGCTTTATATCATTGTTGCTGCTATATATCATGAATTGATACTGGACTATAACTAGCACAAAGCACTTTAACGTTTACACAGTTGGACATTGCTGCTATTTAGTTACGTGCCACTCAAGCCTAAGAATTGTTTACAGCATTAAGCACTTTAGCCTAATTATGAAATGGCCCTTTCAAGACAATGATTCTCCCTTAAATGCAGCCGGAAATCAGAGTGTGATATAGTGGCTGGCCAGAAATCTAACCTTAGGGATGTGTGGTGGTATGTGTGGGAATGAGGAGGTGTGGTATGTGTGGGGGGCCCCCGTATCTATTTGAGCTACGCTAGCTTTTTAATTTGAGGGACATGGGGTTTGTTTATAAGTTGATGTGCCATGTTTAAATAAAATCTAGGTGTTGTGGTCCAAGCAGCCGTGATTGTGAGTTTTTGTCTGTAAGTGCCAGCCCTGTGTGAACCACTTGTCTTGTAGGTGTTTTTTTTTGTAACTGCTACAGCTTCTACCTGGCACTGCAGCAAATCTAGTAGAGGCACATGCAACAGATATCAGGCGAGCTGCCTTGTTATTGCTTTTGAGTTTACAGTCCCTTCGACAGTGAGGAAAGATGTAAGACTGTAAGAAGAAGTTATAAAAACAAGACCTTTGCCCTAGGAAACATCTCAATCAGCGTATCTGGAAAAATCACACTGACTTTTATGGACTTCACCCTTACACAGTATTTCTCCCTATCCCAGCATCCTTCTAATCGTTTCACTAATCTTCTCTTATGCTACTCTTGAACCTCTTGAACTATGTTCCTCACCAAGTGGTGACTGCTATGGAATTCCTGGAACTGGGTTGGGTGGCACCTGGTTTCAGGAGTTCCTCTTGTCAACCTGTCACTATTCCATTACTTCTACTCCTGTACTCCTCTTCATTCTTATCTGATCACTCTTTAACTTTTCTTCTTAGACTTGTGCCCACCACCAAGTGACGCTGGCAATGGAATGGCCAGGTAAAAGGATTCGCTTTGCTTCAGCATCTGTCACTATACCTCCACTAGTTACTTTCCCTCCTGTACCACTATACATTCTAACCTCATCTCTCACTACAATCCAATTCTTAAACTAGGACCACCACCAAGTAGTGACTGAAATGGAATGTCTGCCTGGGTGGGCGACACCTGGTACAAGGAGTTCCTCTCATTATTCAGCTTTAACTGCTAGCTACTTTCTCTTTCTCCTACCCCAACTACCCCCCTACCTGTTGTATCTAACCCAATCCAAGTAGTGTGCTTGGATCCGCTCCTGCCCCCCGTCTAAGAGCTTGCAGCAGCTTGCTAACCTCTAACAGGCAGAGTAGCGTGCCTGCGTCGGCCATTCACAAATGCCTGATGCTAAAGAGATAGCGGGGATGCGGCCACTTCTCACACAAGTGGCGTTGAACCGGGGAAGAAGGTGAGTTTACGGGCGACCTGGGAAGTTTCACAAAGGGGGCATCCCGATTCTGGATGCACCGGGGGGAGGGAATCTAATGGACCTGGAATCTATAAGATTCCAGGGCTATCGTGGCATGGGTTTTGGTCCACTTTGAGGTGCTGAGCGTATCAAATATTTTAGTTTGTTAGAAACCTGTGTTTTATGGAAGCAGTTTTCACTACTTGCAATCTGTTGCTATTGGCAACTGTACACCAAGATTTACAAGAAGAGAGAAGTGAGCCCTGTACATACAGAACACTGCTGCTATGGCTGCTGCTGAGATGTGAGAGCTCCCTCATCTCATGTAGCTCAGGATCCCATAGAGCACAATGGGCAGAATTGGATTATAGTTTTTAATGCTTAAAATTAATATTAAGCACATTTATTTGTACAGAACTTGTATTGGGACTTTTCAATAATGGAAAAGCAGGACCTAGATATCCCCAAATGCCACTTTTGGTTACTAATGTGTAATTCAGACAACAACAACTAAAATGCAGCCTAAAGTTTGCCTCCCTTGTACACTGTGCAACCCCGAAAAGACAGCGGCACAAAGTGGCGCTCACTAGCGCTAGGATAATCACCAGTCAGGTCATAGTGCAACAATCAAAGCTTAGTTAGCAGTGACATCTAGCACCAAAGTTGTGTCTGGGGGCCCTAATCAAAGGAATTTTATTATAACAAAATGCTCCCAAGTGCGGGGTGTGTGCATGTGTTTGGGAGTGTGTGCATGTGCTTGGAAGTGCGGGGTGTGTGCATGTGTTTGGGAGTGTGTGCATGTGCTTGGAAGTGCGGGGTGTGTGCATTTGTTTGAGAGTGCGTGCATGTGTTCAGGAGTGCATGCATATGTTTGGGAGTGCGTGCATGTGTTCTGAGTGTGGCGGTGCGTGCATGTGTTCGGGAGTGCATGCATGTGTTCGGGAGTGCATGCATATGTTCTGAGTGTGGCGGTGCGTGCATGTGTTCGGGAGTGCGTGCATGTGTTTGGGAGTGCATGCATATGTTCTGAGTGTGGCGGTGCGTGCATGTGTTCGGGAGTGCGTGCATGTGTTCGGGAGTGCATGCATATGTTTGGGAGTGTGGCGGCACGTGCATGTGTTCAGGAGTGCGTGCATGTGTTCGGGAGTGCGTGCATGTGTTCGGGAGTGCATGCATATGTTTGGGAGTGCATGCATATGTTTGGGAGTGCGTGCATGTGTTCGGGAGTGCGTGCATGTGTTCGGGAGTGCATGCATATGTTTGGGAGTTCGTGCATGTGTTCGGGAGAGCATGCATATGTTTGGGAGTGTGGCGGTGCGTGCTTGTGTTCAGGAGTGCATGCATATGTTTGGGAGTGCGTGCATGTGTTCGGGAGTGCGTGCATGTGTTCGGGAGTGCATGCTTATGTTCTGAGTGTGGCGGTGCGTGCATGTGTTCGGGAGTGCGTGCATGTGTTCGGGAGTACATGCATATGTTTGGGAGTGCGTGCATGTGTTCAGGAGTGCGTGCATATGTTTGGGAGTGCGTGCATGTGTTCGGGAGTGCATGCATATGTTTGGGAGTGTGGCGGCACGTGCATGTGTTCAGGAGTGCGTGCATATGTTTGGGAGTGCGTGCATGTGTTCGGGAGTGCATGCATATGTTTGGGAGTGCATGCATATGTTTGGGATAGTGGCGGTGCGTGCATGTGTTTGGGAGTGCATGCATATGTTTGGGAGTGCGTGCATGTGTTCGGGAGTGCATGCATATGTTTGGGAGTGTGGCGGTGCGTGCATGTGTTCAGGAGTGCATGCATATGTTTGGGAGTGCGTGCATGTGTTCGGGAGTGCGTGCATGTGTTCGGGAGTGCGTGCATGTGTTCGGGAGTGCATGCATATGTTCTGAGTGTGGCGGTGCGTGCATGTGTTTGGGAGTGCGTGCATGTGTTTGGGAGTGCGTGCATGTGTTCGGGAGTGCGTGCATATGTTTGGGAGTGTGGCGGTGCGTGCATGTGTTCAGGAGTGCATGCATATGTTTGGGAGTGCGTGCATGTGTTCGGGAGTGCGTGCATGTGTTCGGGAGTGCATGCATATGTTCTGAGTGTGGCGGTGCGTGCATGTGTTTGGGAGTGCGTGCATGTGTTCGGGAGTGCATGCATGTGTTCGGGAGTGCATGCATATGTTTGGGAGTGCGTGCATGTGTTCAGGAGTGCGTGCATATGTTTGGGAGTGCGTGCATGTGTTCGGGAGTGCATGCATATGTTTGGGAGTGTGGCGGCACGTGCATGTGTTCCGGAGTGCGTGCATATGTTTGGGAGTGCGTGCATGTGTTCGGGAGTGCATGCATATGTTTGGGAGTGCATGCATATGTTTGGGATAGTGGCGGTGCGTGCATGTGTTTGGGAGTGCATGCATATGTTTGGGAGTGCGTGCATGTGTTCGGGAGTGCGTGCATGTGTTCGGGAGTGCATGCATATGTTTGGGAGTGTGGCGGTGCGTGCATGTGTTCAGGAGTGCATGCATATGTTTGGGAGTGCGTGCATGTGTTCGGGAGTGCGTGCATGTGTTCGGGAGTGCATGCATATGTTCTGAGTGTGGCGGTGCGTGCATGTGTTCGGGAGTGCGTGCATGTGTTCGGGAGTGCGTGCATGTGTTTGGGAGTGCGTGCATGTGTTTGGGAGTGCGTGCATGTGTTCGGGAGTGCGTGCATATGTTTGGGAGTGTGGCGGTGCGTGCATGTGTTCAGGAGTGCGTGCATGTGTTCGGGAGTGCATGGATATGTTTGGGAGTGCGTGCATGTGTTCGGGAGTGCGTGCATATGTTTGGGAGTGTGGCGGTGCGTGCATGTGTTCAGGAGTGCGTGCATGTGTTCGGGAGTGCATGGATATGTTTGGGAGTGCGTGCATGTGTTCGGGAGTGCATGCATATGTTTGGGAGTGCGTGCATGTGTTCGGGAGTGCCTGCATATGTTTGGGAGTGTGGCGGTGCATGCATATGTTTGGGAGTGCATGCATGTGTTCGGGAGTGCATGCATATGTTTGGGAGTGCGTGCATGTGTTCGGGAGTGCATGCATATGTTTGGGAGTGCGTGCATGTATTCGGGAGTGCATGCATATGTTTGGGAGTGCATGCATGTGTTCGGGAGTGCATGCATATGTTTGGGAGTGCCTGCATGTGTTCGGGAGTGCATGCATATGTTTGGGAGTGCGTACATGTGTTTGGGAGTGCGTGCATGTGTTCGGGAGTGCGTGCATATGTTTGGGAGTGTGGCGGTGCGTGCATGTGTTCAGGAGTGCGTGCATGTGTTCGGGAGTGCATGGATATGTTTGGGAGTGCGTGCATGTGTTCGGGAGTGCATGCATATGTTTGGGAGGGTGGCGGTGCGTGCATGTGTTTGGGAGTGCATGCATATGTTTGGGAGTGCATGCATGTGTTCGAGAGTGCGTGCATGTGTTCGGGAGTGCATGCATATGTTTGGGAGTGCGTGCATGTGTTCGGGAGTGCATGCATATGTTTGGGAGTGTATGCATATGTTTGGGAGTGCATGCATATGTTTGGGAGTGCATGCATGTGTTTGGGAGTGCATGCATATGTTCTGAGTGTGGCGGTGCGTGCATGTGTTTGGGAGTGCATGCATGTATTCGGGAGTGCATGCATATGTTTGGGAGTGCATGCATGTGTTCGGGAGTGCATGCATATGTTCTGAGTGTGGCGGTGCGTGCATGTGTTTGGGAGTGCATGCATGTGTCCGGGAGTGCATGCATATGTTTGGGAGTGCATGCATGTGTTCGGGAGTGCATGCATATGTTCTGAGTGTGGCGGTGCGTGCATGTGTTTGGGAGTGCATGCATGTGTCCGGGAGTGCATGCATATGTTTGGGAGTGCATGCATGTGTTCGGGAGTGCCTGCATATGTTTGGGAGTGCATGCATGTGTTCGGGAGTGCCTGCATATGTTTGGGAGTGCATGCATGTGTTCGGGAGTGCATGCATATGTTTGGGAGTGCGTGCATGTGTTCGGGAGTGCATGCATATGTTTGGGAGTCCAAGTATAAGAGTCCAGTGTTGCATAGCAAAAGGGAGAGAGGGAAGGAGCACAGCCAGGGTGTCAGAAGTGGTATCTCCAGTTTGAATAGACCCCACCCATTACGAGACCTCACTGCTCCAAGGGCCACACCCACTTGCTGAGAGAGAGAAATCATGAGGTAAAGTGTAAATTTCGATATCTTGGCTTGGCATTTCTGCTTCAACCCTTTATGGCAGTGCCCAATGTAGCCTGACGCAGCAGTGTAACAGTTGCCTTTGCCTGAAATATGACTTTAGCTGCACTTACTATTTCACACAGCTTGAGTCCTGGTTCTCAGCTATACCTTGATAGTATTATTGTGATATGTCCTGTCCATCAATGACTCACCTCACACTGGGGGCAATGAGGAGAGGCGGAGGGTGTGCCTTTTGCCCGGTACCATCAGGAACACAAATGCTGACTAGACTTTGTCATCCAGAGAAGGGCATTGGCAGGAAATACCAAGACATTTACTCATCAAGCATAAAATAATCCTGCCACTATTATTCCAAAAGGGAGACTATTGCCTGTGCTTCTCATTGTGTGTAGTCTCCATGATGTAACCTCTTTGTATGATGGGCTTGGGCCTTATTGTACTATGATGGATGTTTAAATTCCAACTCTCAAACTCATTTTTATAAATGCACAGAAAGCATCAATGTTCCTTTAGTATAAAAGAGGAGCAGTAGACATGTCCATCCCTTCATTATGCAACGTGTGATCTTGCATTTGAGCAGTTAGCATAGGACACAGGTTCCCAACTGGTGATATTAGTACCACTGGTGATACTTCATATCTTATCAGGTGCTACTCGACAGGACTGCAGACTGACCTGTACCCCAACCCTATCTGCTACCATCTATACTTCACCCAAGCTTGTTTTGCTCCAGAGGATGATAAAAACGTGTTTTGTTCACTTTTAATATCTGTTTTATGTGTTTTACTTGCCCACATGCCCCACTCAGATACTACTTGATATAACTGGAAAATGGAAAGTGGTATTCAAAGCAGACCAAAACCCACTGAACTTGTGAAAAACATTTGGCCAACGCCCCTGTCGATACTCCCCTCTTAGAGTGTAGAGCTAGAAGTAAAATATTTTCACTTTTCAAAACACCCTGGAACATGATCCAGCTGTGGCTTAGCATGTGCCCCTGAATACCCCTCCTCCCGGGGCATCCTGATTTGGGGTGCTCAACTTCTCCAATGGCACATGTGCGTGCAGCAGCCGCCACCTGCTATACCTTTAGCAGGACGCAGGCACGCGCAAGACATTTGTGAATGGCCAACATGCTCGGCTCCCCTTGGTTAAACTAAGCTGGAGCCGAGTCTTAGGCCCTTATTTATGAAGGAATAACGACAGGTAGCGACTGGTGAGCGACCGGTAATGACGGGCCCCGCCACGAGAACGCCGGCTCCCCACCACAATCACACATTTATCAAGCCAATCCTGCTTAGCGACTGAGATAGCGCCATATAGCCACTCATTCATCATTATTCCAGCCTCACCCCACAGCGCCAGCGTCCGACCTTGAACAGCGACAGGTATGACCTCTCGCTACCTGGCGCTCTCCAATACATTCCAATGGAACAATCTTTAAATATTAATAATTAATTGTTATTGTTTTTATTTTTTTTTTAAATGTGAAAAATTCTGTGACCACTTCTGCCATTTTAGATAATTTTTTTAAGGTAAAAAAAAAAAAATTGTACAGAATTGATATTACAGGTCTGATATTAATGTATTCATATTACAAAATTATTTTAAAAACTTGCTTTTTTTGATTTCCAAAAATATGGTTGTTTGGGGGTTAAAAAACTACTTTTAACCCATCGCCGCCAGCGCTCTGGGGTTTAAACATGCATTTCACAGCGCAAGAATTGTTTGAGCGTGATTTGTTAATGAATATGGTGGGAGCCGGTCGCTAGGGCCAGTCGCTATCATGCACTCCCATACAGCGCGGAACCTGTCAAATAGCGACTCCTCACCCAATATTCAACATTACGGCAAACCGACTGAGTCGCTATCAACTACCGAACACCGGCCAAGCACAGCGACTACTAGCGGGCGCTCTGAAAATACCGCTACAGTCTCTCAACTGTCGCTACCTGCCGCTATTAATGAATCGGCCTCTTAGATGAGCTGATGTGAGCGAATCGGAGCGTGCTGATTGGACAAGAGGCCTCGCATATGCCGTAGGACCTGGGAAAGGTGAGTTAGACTGGATGACCTGAAGGGTTTTACACAGGGGGCAAGAACAAAACCCAGGATAGTCAAAATCATGGGTTTTGGTCCACATTAAGGAAACAGTAGACATAAGGTCATACTTTATGTAGGCTTATCGAGTATATTTGAAAGTAAGCTTTTGAGAATACTGTACCTAGTTCTGTTCATCACACATGAGGAGAGAACTAGGTGTGTATCCTTGAAAGTTTAACTGTTAGCCTTCAAAAGGTAATAGCTAATTTCTTCACTTTTCCTGTAGCGATTTAAGACGGCTTTGTTAGAGGAAGTTGGCTCTGAATGCTTACTGGGCTGGACTTTATGTAAAGACAAACACATCATGGCTATACTGAGTGTAAAACAGCAGGGCAATAAAAATGCACCTAATGCATCTATGACATCCATATCTAAGCAGTAAAATATTAACCTATATTAACAGAATGGGGCCATGTAACTAACAATATAAAAATGATATTTTATGTAAACAGATGATGGGGCTGAGCTGGGTGTGGAGGGAGTCTACTCACTGGCCGACAGTGAAAGTCTGCTTTGTTTTATAGTCTTTTAACAGTTCAAAATATTTTAAACCACCCAGCTTAAAGGGACATTCAAGGCAAAGGGTTAATGCTGGTTGCTAGGGACTGCGTCTTTTTTTCACCAGCACTTTGCATTCCCTGATGAACCCAATTGAACTTGAGCCTTTCTGCTGAATTAAATTTCAGGGTCCTCCGATTTCACGGTCCACCAAAGAGCTACATGTAGAGCTGATGACTCCTCCTAGCATGAGTGGCCCTGGCAGGGTCCCTTGTTTGTATTCACAATCCCCCATAGAGATGCATGTAGAGCTGATGACTCCTCCTAGCATGAGTGGCCCTGGCAGGGTCCCTTGTTTGCATCCACAGTCCCCCATAGAGCTACATGTAGAGCTGATGACTCCTCCTAGCATGAGTGGCCCTGGCATGGTCCCTTGTTTGAATCCACAGTCCCCCATAGGGCTACATGTAGAGCTGATGACTCCTCCTAGCATGAGTGGCCCTGGCATGGTCCCTTGTTTGAATCCACAGTCCCCCATAGAGCTACATGTAGAGCTGATGACTCATCCTAGCATGAGTGGCCCTGGCAGGGTCCCTTGTTTGAATCCACAGTCCCCCATAGAGCTACATGTAGAGCTGATGACTCCTCCTAGCATGAGTGGCCCTGGCAGGGTCCCTTGTTTGTATTCACAGACCCCCATAGAGATGCATGTAGAGCTGATGACTCCTCCTAGCATGAGTGGCCCTGGCAGGGTCCCTTGTTTGAATCCACAGTCCCCCATAGAGATGCATGTAGAGCTGATGACTCATCCTAGCATGAGTGGCCCTGGCAGGGTCCCTTTGTAAATAAGGGGCCTTTATGGAAAATCAATATTTTTAATAATGTTGCATATTGAAATATAGGAATATACAGCAAAATAGTTTACAATACCAGCATGCACAGGTGGCCGGGCAGGAATTGTATTCCAATCAGATAGGACAGCATCCTGCGACAATAAAGCAGGGCTGGGACAAGATTGAGAGGCCAGATTAGGAGAAGAGTAAAACCTGCAACTAGGGTCATAAAAGATCAAAGGAATACCAGAGATGAAAGCCCCCTTTGAGTATAATTGGGGGGATCCTTAGATGAGAGGGGGGCAGAAGGAAGGAAGGTGAGAAGAAGGAGACTGCTGGCACATGAGAGGAGCAGGGAGCAGAGGCAAGAAAGAAAGAAAGAGAGAGAGGAGGAATGAAGGCTGCCCGCTGAAAAGGTCTGCTTGTGGGTGCCCTTTCAGGAGGGTAATGCTTTTAATGTTACCTTAATCCCTGTATATATGTATGCCAGTCCCAGAACTGCATTGTATTGTGTTGAAAGATTTGATTGCATTATTGTGTTATTTTGTCAACACTATAACTCTTTATTTACAACTTGTCTCAGTGTCCTCTGCATATACCAGAAGTCAAAAGAACCTACAGTCTTACAGTCTTATGTGTGTATCCATTGTGTGATCATTGGCCAGATATTGATAATATTTGTATATGTGTTTACCTATTTTAGTCGAGCCGGGCAGGATATATATATATATATAATATTATTAATATTTTAGTTATCACATAAATTGGACAAGCTTTTCAGGAGTATTAATTGTTTACATAATTCGCACGCGCCAGCCAGGAGATATTATTGATATAATATTATTGATATTTAATTTTATTTACATAATTTGGCCAGCCATTCAGGAAGATTATTTGTTTACATCTTGTTTGAATCCACAGTCCCCCATAGAGATACATGTAGAGCTGATGACTCCTCCTAGCATGAGTGGCCCTGGCAGGGTCCCTTGTTTGTATTCACAATCCCCCATAGAGCTACATGTAGAGCTGATGACTCCTCCTAGCATGAGTGGCCCTGGCAGGGTCCCTTGTTTGTATTCACAGTCCCCCATAGAGCTACATGTAGAGCTGATGACTCCTCCTAGCATGAGTGGCCCTGGCATGGTCCCTTGTTTGAATCCACAGACCCCCATAGAGATGCATGTAGAGCTGATGACTCCTCCTAGCATGAGTGGCCCTGGCAGGGTCCCTTGTTTGTATTCACAATCCCCCATAGAGATGCATGTAGAGCTGATGACTCCTCCTAGCATGAGTGGCCCTGGCATGGTCCCTTGTTTGAATCCACAGACCCCCATAGAGATGCATGTAGAGCTGATGACTCATCCTAGCATGAGTGGCCCTGGCAGGGTCCCTTGTTTGTATTCACAATCCCCCATAGAGATACATGCTATGCTGGTTGTTAAAGTGGACCAAAACCCAGGATAGTCAACAGTTTTGACTATCCTGGGTTTTGGTCCTTTCCCCAGGGGCACCCCGATTGGGGGAGCCCCGCTGTGTGAAAGCTCTCAGGACGCCAGCTCACCTTTTTCCAGTCCCACAGCGCATCTAGAAGCAGTGGCTCCTAGATGCCATCCTTCGCCTCCCTCTAACAGGGAGCGTGCTCGCATCGGCCAATAACAAATGGCTGGCACCGACAGGGGAGGGAGGCGGAGGATGCAGCCATCAGAGCCGCTGCTCTTAGAAGCGCTATGGGACCAATTTTGTTTTTTGTTTAGCCTGCTCAATCACTTTAATCCATTTCCTAGGACTCTTCTAGGGACAGAATGTAGGATCATCTACAGGCATAGATACGAGTTCTCATTCAATGTGGTCTGTTTTGATGTCTGGCACAGCACATTTGCCTGCTCTTAGTACACATGAGGGCGGCAGACTGGGTCCTGGGGACCATCATACTAACAGGCAGCATTCTTGATCCCTATTTCTTCAGCCACATACTGTAACTTCAAAAGTGCAGGCTGTCAGTGTCAGGTCAACTCAGTGTCAGTTTACTGATGTATAGCCAGCTAAAAATAGTAAAAAAAATGCAGTGAGATGTGTCTTAGGAATGCATGAGGATACATTTGTAATACTAAGATACAAAAGAATAAGAATAAAGGTGAACATTTATAGCCAGAATCTATATAATATGCAAAATATGTACAATATGCAGAAAGCTCCACAGCTTTCAGAGAAATAGCAAGAGCCCCAGCCATACTCAGGTAAGCAGTGACATAAATAAATACATGTGATGAGAATGTGATGCGAACCGGAATTTCAGCATCATTTAGTGAAAAGCCCAAACCTTTAAAAAACGATTTCCCAGCATTTGAAATTATTACATTTTAAGTTTTAGGTCACTTATTATTCTTTCCCCCACTGGGCTGCAACTCTGTTCAGGACTCCAGTATACGGACGCCACCATCTTGCTGCAGAAGAATAACATACTGAGGAGAGGAGGTGCTGCAATTACGGGAGGGGGGGGGTATAACTGTGCTTTGCACAGACACAGCAAAGCTGAGGTCAGAAAAAGGACAGCAATCCCAAAATGCAGAGCGGCACAGTCAGAAGACACTTCTTGTCTATAGGCAGCCTGAGACTCCATGGGCCGCCATTTGGATGTTTAAAAGCTCAGAAAAGGCATTAGGTGCAGGTAGGATGATTTTTAATGTGGGCAATCTGTATGTACAGGGTGGGGTGTACTTAAGGTTTGGTTTAATGAAACCTTTTCAAGACTCAGACAGTAAACTTTTTGTTTCTGTCTTTCAACTTCACTAAAGATTGAAATGTCGTTGAAACGAATGGTGCTTCCTTTCTCTAAATGATGCCAAATGAGCACAAATATGATAAATAAGTTGGAGGAGCAACTATTGTGGGGGCCCCGTTCTGATACCTGCACCCCCTCAAGTTACGCCCTTGCAGGTAAGTAGGAGTGCAATGACACCAATGTTCACTGAGTGAGTAATATTAATTTTTAGAGGTGTCATTTACGGGTAGACCTGTGGAGATATTAAGCCAGTGTCCCCATTCCTTTATTTCATCAGGCTCTGACTTTGGCTCCAGCTCCTTCCAATAAATTGTAATAAATGATTTCCTGTAGTAAAATGGGAACATCTAGCATTTTCTCACCATTATATAAGCAATCAGACTACTTAGAACATAAAACATATTTATTAGAAGACATTTACAGAACAAATAAGGAACCCGCATGCGACGTTGGGTCGGGGAAAGATTAACGGCCACCTGAGGGGTTTCACACAGCCGGGTATCCCAGTTCTGAAAAAGCTGGCGGCTGGCCTTGCAATCCTTTACATTCCAGGCCAACTGCTGCTGGGTTTTGTTCCACTTTAAACTCTACTGACCTCCAGCGCCGGGCAGTGTCCCGCTGCTGCTCCAGTCGGCTACTGTTATGCCAACAGAAGTTTGGAAGGAAGGAGGGCGGGGGTCCCCCTTCCCTCCAGGCTGGCAGGCTGTGCTCGCTCCCCGCTGAAGAGAGGGGTATTTTTACTCCCGGCCGTGGATTGCCTGTGATTCCCCCTAGCGTCATTTGACAGCTAGGGGGTGGGAAGCCATAATGGTATAAAACATTGAGGCTATTCACACCTCTCTGCTTGTGTTGTGTTGGCCAACACAGTCACAACACAAGTGAAAATGCTGCCCATTATTTTCAATGGACCAGTTCACAAATGTACGCTGTGTATAAATTCATTGAAAATAATGGTCAGCATTTTCACTTGTGTTGTGACTGCGTTGGCCAACGCAGTGCAAGCAGAGAGGTGTGAATAAAGCCTAAAAACTTTTGTGTGGTGTGTATATTTTTACTTTTACTACCTGGAACTAGTATGTGGTCCAGGGGCCCCTTTACTAGTTGAAAGGGTGGGGGAGGCGAGTAACCCTCCTTCGATAGCCAACGGGGTAACTAGCAGGTAATGTTAGGGGCCAGTGCCCATCGGCCAGCCCTGGGGAAGCACCAGATCTGCACTGAACGGCATAGGTGTGGTGTGGCCATTTGGCCTCTGACACATGGGTACCCCAGCCCCTGTGCCTGGTGTGCCAGCTGGTAGGCTTGGCAAGTGTTGTGTGTTTTTCTTGTTTTGAAAAACACACAACGCAGGTGCAAAAACTGCTTTTCTACATGCATTTGTGTTGCGGCCAGCTCTATGGGGCTGCGTCTGAAGTTGCATTGGTCTGTTTACAAACACCTTTTCTTCCTCCTGCCGCACCGGAAGGTGTGAAAGGGGCCATAGAAGACTATTGTAGCATTTTTCTTCCGTTACCGCTGCTTCTGCCACATTCGCACGGACATCCCTACGGTTTTTGTTTCTTCCCTTTGGGCCTGTTTGACAACAGCTCCTAATTCAGCATTTTCCTACTCATTTTAAAAGCAGGGGTTTTGTTACTCAGTTCATCATGCTGCTCTGTATCTCTGATGCTGGAAGGCCACTCTTACCTCCACAAAAAAAGCAACTTGACACATTATATCATAGACATAATGATGAGAAAAGTGAGAAGAGCAGAATGAGCAACATGTGTGAGGAGCACAAGGTCCTGCTGACTGAACATGCAAGCTAAATGTAGAATATACCTGATAAGTAACGGGAGTTTAGAGAATTTCATGATGATTGACTGAAAACCATAACGGTGCACAAAGGGGCGGCCCAGTACAGCTCAGGTAGCCAGCAGGCAAGGCCTGTCAGAGCTAGTTTTTAAGAAGCAAATGTCACGCCTCATTAACGCTCCCCTATAAGGTGATTTCGACCTCTTTTTCAGGCATGACAAGAATGCCTTGTGTTGAATGTAAATAATACACTGAGTGTATTTGTGGAGTGCAATGGTTAGTGTACAATCTAACTTTCACTGGGCCAGTGGCTGTTCCCAGGACTTTGGGAATTTTGGATGATCTGTCCTGCAGGAGAGTCACAAAGAGAGTAAAGCTGACTCCATGTCTTGGTAGGGGTCCTGGATGGGAGGTAGGGTGGAAATGGCAGGTACCTTAGGGGGAGGTTTAGGAGTAAGTTCTCTTTTTACCCCAGGAACACCCTTCCTACCTTCTATCAAGGTATATCTGCATTTTGGGTGTTTCATTTATATACTGCCCCCCTGTCTTATAGACTATAGGCCGGTGGTTGCGCCTCAAGCATTATAGACTCTAGGCAGGGGTTTCTCTTTGAGTCTTATGGAGTCTAGGCTATTGGTTTTTCCCTTGGGATCTATAGAGTCTAGGCCAATTAATGCTGGTGCTAATAGACTAAAGAAAATAAAAACCCTATCAGTAAAGAAAAATACAATTCTGTGAAATACTCACCTGTAGAATTGGTATTATAAGTATACAGTACGTCCTGCTCCAGATATAGTACTTACACTTGGGTTATCCTCCGCCAGATGGCGCTGCACTGCAGAGACATGCAAAACAGGCTCCTCCCGGCCCCTTAAATACCCGGGGACCTCCCACAAATCCCCAGCATTGAAAAGCAGTGAAAAAGAAGCCGGGAGAATTTAACCACCCAAAAAATTGGTAACTTATAACAATGATAACAATCACCATACAGGGGATCCAGAATAATGCAAAAACCAGGGTGGGGTGGAGCAGGACGTACTGTATACTTATAATACCAATTCCACAGGGGAGTATTTCACAGAATTGTATTATTCATAGTATACAGTACGTCCTGCTCCAGATATAGTATTTACACTTGGGACATCCAATAGCAGTGTCCATAAAGTAGGGTGGGATGCCCAACAAAAAAGGCAACAGCAGACAGTTAAAATCACTGTCACCTGCATAACCATGCGGCCAAGACAGCATGAGCTGAAGCCCAAACATCAACCTTGTAAAACTTTGAAAAAGGTATGAATCAGAAGACCAAACAGCGGCCTAGCAAACCAGTTCAACAGAAGCCTGGTGCTGAAAAGCCCAAAAGGCACCAAAGCACGAGTAAAATAAGAATCAAAGCGAAAAGGAAGATTCTTCCCCTTGTTGGAATAGGCCTGAGTAACAGCCTGACGAATCCAATCGCTAACAGTAGACTTGGCAGAAGCCAAAAAACCCTTTCCTAGGACCAGAAGGAACATCGCATTCAAGTAATAACAATGGCAAAGGCCGCCCAAATCCCCGAGAGCAGACGAGATCGGGCACATTCAGGATGTAGTGACCATAGACCCAAAGGAACATCAGTTCTCCTAAAGGACACAGTGACTACCAAGGAAAAAACTTCCAACACCTGTTCAAGGAATGCAGAACCCTTTCCTCAGCGTTGCTAGGAATAAGGCACAGCAGGAAGAACAACATCTCGAATCAAAGAACATAAGACACCACCTGAGGCAGAGAGTCCAGCTTCAGGCGGAACACCACCTTATCCTGGTGTAACTCAAAGAATGGGGCTAGATAGACAGAGCCGCCCGCCAACACACGTCTGACCGAAGTAACAGTCACCAGAAGGACAACCTTGAGGGTAAGAACAGCCAGACAGCATCCTGAATAGGACCAAAGGGAAAAAACCCTGCAAAGCAGACAGAATCAAATTCAGATTCAAATCCCAACAGGGACCATAGAATTACATGTGGGACGCACATGAGTAACCCCTGAAAGAAGTCTTAACCAGGAAGACTGAACAAAAGACTTCTAAAGCAAGGTAGACAGGGCAGAACCTGACCCATTACTGAGTTGGAGAACCAACTCCAACTCATGCTGAAACAACTCTAGGACCCTGGGAACCGAGAAAGCCCGACAGGGAAGAGACCTAGACTCACACCAATCAATAAGGGTAAACCATACCCTATAACAGATAGAAGAAGAAGAAGCTTGCACCTAGTTTTCCCATAGTCTCAATCACCGAGACAGATAAGCCTGTCTCCAGCAAGATGGATGTTTCAGCAGTCAGGCCATCTAGGCCAGAGTCTGTAGATTGGGGTGACGTAAAGGGGCCCTGAGTGAGCAGGGCTGGCACTCCTGGCAGAATGTACAGAACTACTGCCCTCAGTATCACGTCTGCGAACCACACTCTACTAGGCCACCCGGGGACCACCCGAGTCACTGGTCCCCCTTCCAGAGCAATTTTGCGCAGAACCCTGCCTAGCAGGGGGGATGGAGAAAGGACACACAGAACAGAATGTCCAGACATAACGTTACCAAGGCATCCTGACAACTGCCAGAAGATCCTGGGACAGGGAAACAAGGGCCGAGAGCTAGTGAAAGTGACGGGACACAAACAGATCCACAACTGGTTGGACCCCATAGTGATACAGTGATTAGCACATCCTGTCGTAGAGAGACCCCCACCAGAGCGAATACCACTGATATGCAGGGAACATTGTCCGCCACCCAGATAAGTATCATAGAGACTTCCTGGAGGACCCTCCTGCTCCAGGTCCCTTCCAGAGGAATAATGTAGGCCACTGTCGTCATACAGACCGAGCGCCCCCGAACAGGCAGGCCCTGAAGAGGAGTAGTCAAAACAAGATAGAATCAACCTGAACTCTCACTGTTTCAAACATCGATAGGTGTATGGACCTTCTAAGGGCCCCACCTCCCCCAGAACCGCAGGGAGTTTCAGAAGAAACCCCCCCCCCTTCAACCTGATAGATTGGCATCCATGGTGACCTTCTCCAGGAAGGGGCAAGGAAGGAAACTGCCCCCAGACAGGTTCCTTGAGTTCATCCACTGCAAGAGGGAACTCCATACCAGAGGGGGAAGGCACACAGACCCTGCTCCAGGGATGCTCAATCCCTGTCCTGTACTAACAATAGAAATTGCAGAAGGGCCCAAGGGGGACTGAGCATAAGGCACCTCTTCTGAGCAAGCCACCAACGGGCCCACCAGCAGCATCCCTGCCTGGTGAAGGGACGGGGACAGCAATGAGGGACCGAGCCTATGCAACCAGATTGTCCACTTTATTGTTGAGGAAGGAAGATTCTCACCTGAACAGAATCCAGATTCATTCCTAGAAATGGAATTACCGATAAGGGGACAATGAGGACTTGGGGTGATTGATCACCCGTCCAAATGACTCCCAATGGGCACCACCAGCCGAGTATACGGTAGGTGGGGAGTAGGGGTGCCCCTGCCCCGAGGGGGCCGAGACGGCCGCCTGCGTTGGGGTGACTTACCCTTTTTACCAAACAGGTCTAGACGGGCCCCAAACAAGCATAGCCCTCTAAAGGGAAGCCCAGTAAGAGTCTTTTTAGTAGCATCATCAGCACCCCAGTGTCGCAGCCAAACCAAGCGACGTATAGCCACCGCAAGGGCAGAAGTTCTTGCACACATTCTAATGGTGTCCTACAACGCTAATAGGATACATTTTACAAACACATCACAGCTGGAGAGTGCATTAACCACCTCCCAGGGGAGATTATCAGAGTGATGATCAAGCATCTTTCTGACGAGGGTTCTAGTGGCCACTGCTGTAATAGCCGCGGCACAGACCGGGTGCAGCGCCGTCCCTGCACAAGAAAAGGCGTGGGAGGCCAGCAGATCAATGCGCCGGTCCTCAGCATCCCGAAGGGTATTATAAGCAGGGGCTGTAATAAAGGGGGGGTTAGGAACCCCTATGATTGGGGCATCCACCACGGGGGGGGGATGACCAGCAATTAACCACCTCAGGGGGAAAAGGGTATTTCCTATCCCAGTCCCCTGGGATCCCTGAAAGTTTACTGGGGCATTCCCATTCCTTGAGAACAAGAGCATGGAAATGAGCCTGCTCTAGGAATTCCAGATGTGCTGTTGCTGTATGGAAACGCTCCCCTCTCGGCTTGGAAGCCTCACCAGGGAGAGAGATAGACAGAACCTTAATCAACAAATCGTCAGTGTCACACTGGGCCCAGTATTCAGGTCCAGAATCGTCATGACTCCTCGGCCTCTCATCAGATGAGCCTGAGTCAGAGAATAGCTCTCCTTCATCAGAAGGGGAATAGTCACACGGAGTAGAAAACTCCTCAGTTCCCATAGGAAAAACAGTAACAGGAGGCGTCAAGTGCCACTTCTTACCAGGGCCCTTGCGCTCTGACAACCTCGCAATAATCTGTTCAGCCGTAGGCAGTCTGGAAGACGCAACAGGCTGCAAATCCCCACTTGTATGCGACTCAGCAGGAGTGAGATGTAAGCATGGGGAAATAGGTGAAATGAAGCGAGGTGCAGCCACTGGCAGACCTGATTGCAGAGCCAGTGCTTGCTCGGCACAGGGTCCGCAGACCCGTGCCCTGTCAGCATCAGCATGGGGTTGTCCACACGCTATACACAGCCGGTCTTGTCCCAGAGGGACCCCGGTCACATAATTCTGAGATGCCTCCATATGGTGATTATTTAGGCACAATATGCCAGCAGGGATTTACGCTATAGGCAAACCTGGATGCCCCAAAGACCCGCTAGGGAAGTGGGAGAATTTTACAAGGCCCGCTATAAATTACACCAGGCCGGGAGAAACCAATGGTGTTCACCAGTCTGAAAGACACAATGAGAAGAAAATGGTGTCAGAACCGACAACACTACAATGAGAATAAGCCGCCCGAGAGGGCACTTACAGTACCACGGTAAGCAGGAATGCCCCAAGCGTCGCGCGCGAACAGACAAAATGGCGCCGTGTACCTCGAAGGGCGGGCCAGAGCGTACCATGACGCGGAGCGCGCCAAACCAGACCCCGCCCTCCCGAAGAGCACGAAGTCCAACATCAGCCAATGAGGACACAGAGGTGTCTGAGGTAACACCTCAGTCATACGGCGGCAGTCATACAAGTAAAATACATAAAAAGGGGGCGGCGGCTGACACCATATCTATAAGAGTCCAAAGACAGACAAAGGCCATATACGTGCAAGGATCCTATACAGACCACACAGGCACCCCCCCCCTTTATTCCCCCCCCTTTCTTTCCCCCCGACTACGGGGGGAACGAGGGAGGATGGCGGCCCTTGGTATAGGGCCCACCGCTACACGGGGCAAGGGGCAGTAATGCGGGAGGGGCATCCCATAGAGGCTCACCATCAGCCTACACCGCCTACCCTTTGGTGGGGGACTGCGGAGGAGCAGCGCTTCATAAGCACGCATGGTGCTGCCTACCTTCAGCCGACCAGCGCAGCCCAGGCTGGGAGGCACAACACAACGAGGACGGGTGGGAATAGTCCAACAGGGCCACAGGCTTTAATAGCCCCGCTCACCTGCGAGAGAGTGATACTTCATGTCTTCGCAGTCGGCACTGCAGAGAAATCTGGGGATTTGTGGGAGGTCCCCAGGTATTTAAGGGGCCGGGAGGAGCCTGTTTTGCATGTCTCTGCAGTGCAGCGCCATCTGGCGGAGGATAACCCAAGTGTAAGTACTATACCTGGAGCAGGACGTACTGTATACTAAGAATAATGAACTTAACTCCCTCAACAAGTTGCCCCCCCATCTTTTCCTGTTGCATCACCAGTATCAGGCA
Source organism: Gastrophryne carolinensis (assembly GCA_027917425.1). Lineage (NCBI taxonomy): Eukaryota > Metazoa > Chordata > Amphibia > Anura > Microhylidae > Gastrophryne > Gastrophryne carolinensis. The sequence continues at coordinate 437,015,480 of CM051234.1, read as the reverse complement.
TCACCAGTAGGAAGAGGGAGGTTGTGATGCCGCTGTATAGAGCCCTGGTAAGGCCACAGCTTGAATACTGTGTGCAGTTCTGGAGACCTTACCTGCAAAAAGACATTATTCAAATAGAACGTGTCCAAAGGCGGGCAACGAAAATGGTGGAAGGACTTAAACTTAAAACTTATCAGGAGAGACTTAAAGAACTTAATTTGTACAGTCTGGGGGAAAGAAGGGAGAGGGGGGACATGATTGAGACCTTTAAATATGTGAAAGGATTGAATAAAGTTCAGGAGGGAAGCGTTTTTAAGAAGAAGCTTAATGATAGAACAAGGGGGCAAAACCTGAAGCTAGTCGGGGGGAAGATCCGGAGCAATGTTAGAAAATATTATTTTACAGAAAGAGTAGTAGATGCTTGGAACAAACTTCTAGCAGAGGTAGTTGAAAAATCAACAGTCACTGAATTTAAACATGCCTGGGATAAGCACACATCTATCCTAAGATAAAGAGTACATACAGTATACACATAAGGGCAGACTAGATGAACCGTATGGTCTCCTTCTGCCGTCAACCTTCTATGTTTCTATGTATGAAGTCTACTTTCTGGTCCAGTGGTACAGTATTTAGGCTTTCTGGGTTCCTGGCCTCTTTGGTTGTTGACTTTCTAGCAATTTAGGAGGAGGTTTAGGAGTAAGTTCTCTCTTTACCCCAGGAACACCCTCCTACCTTTTATCAGAGAATATCTGCATCTGATGTGTTTCATTTATATATTGGGACATAGAGCAGACTTGTTGGGATCAGTGTGTTTTACCGCAAGTCTACTTTGGCAGAAAAGCCCCAGTATTCAGTAAGCCCATGTCTCTTGTTTGCACCCTTCCACTCTGAGATTCCTGGCCACCTTTCTATTATAGGGAGCCAGACCCTGTGGAGTACCTGTGCTAATTTAAGTAAGTGGTTCTTAAGGAAACAATATACACAGCGAGAGAGATGACAGGTAATCTAAAGAAGCTGAGCCAAACTAACTGAAAGCGAGAAGGGAATCTGAGATGGCCATTAATATTAATAGGTAAGTTAGAGGTTTTTCTGGCTGACTGAAACATGAAATGTACAAGGTGTGACCTAAAATTGATTAGGTGAGGCTAAGTTTGCATGCCTTTAGACACCAGAGCAATACAGCAGCATGGTACTATTTCATGTTATTCATAACTACTCAGTTCTTTTTATATTTTCTCTCCTAACTCCTAAGGAATTGTAGATTTAACTGGTAATAAAGAGCTGTAGTCATGAAAGACATAAGGGCCACTTACACCCCCACCGCCCAGGGCATCGCAATTTAAAATGCTCTTCAGGAAGAAAAAGCCTCTGGTTCTTCACTTCACCTGATATTTTAACTATCCTGGGTTTTGGGCTGTGTGTGAAACTCCCTTGGTTCGCTATGTTTGCTTACCTTTCTGGTGATCCCATGACGCATGGGTGGGCTCTCCTTCATTATTCATTCTTAGCTGTGTATATTAATGAGTGGCTAAAAAAGCTGAAGGCTAGTCACCGTAAGCAAACCCACTAAACTGGGGGGTTTCACGCATTGGGGCATGCAAAATTGCAATGCTTCATGGGAAGTCCAGTCTCTCTGACACCTCACCCTCCCACTGTGCTAAAAGCAAACATGACTTAAATAAACAGCAGCAACTTGATTGACAGGCCAGTCACCCAAACCCCAGAGCAGCGGTGCTGCAGGGATTGGATTCCTTAACTGTCACTCAAGGTCTCAGCTCACAGCTTCTATATAGGACATCTGCCCCCCCCCCCCCCCTGTCTTATACACTATAGGCCGTTGGTTGCTTCTTAAGCCTTATAGACTCTTTGCAGGGGTTGCTCTTTGAGTCTTATGGAGTCTAGGCTATTGGTTTTTCCCTTGGGTCTTATAGAGTCTAGACCACTGAATGCTGGTGGTTGCTCCTAGATAATAGACTAAAAAAATAAAACTCACCCTCAGTAAAGAAAAATTAACTCCCTCCACAAGTCCCACCCCCCATCTTCTTCTGTTGTATACAGTCTTCTTTCTGGTCCAGTGGTGCAGTATTTAGGCTTTCTGGGTTCCTGGACTCTTCGGTTGTTGACTTTCTTGAAAGCTACTGGCTAGCTGGAATTTCTTCAGTAGGAAGATCTCTCTTGTTGACTCCTTATACAATGGAGTTATGGCTTTCATGGGCTTTACCAAATGTCACAGTTCATCATTGTAAAGTTAGGGAAATGCCAGGGAGGCACCGATTCCAAGGGTATAAATACCCCTCCCTGTAGCTGCACCTTCATTCCCCTGGCTAGTAGCCTATCTGTGCTGCCCTGAAGACTAAACACTAGAGTAGGGGAAGACCAGCTCCTTTCAAGCAAGCAAGCAAAATTACACGAAGTGAAGCACCATAAACGCCAGAGACCAGAAATCGGCTGCCTCAGTCAACGCAACAGCCTATGGAAAATCCCAATACATTATAAAATATACCTCCTCAAATTCTGCATATGCTGCTATCTCAAAACTTGTCATAAAACCTACTGTTTTTATACTGTATATTGTTGCATTATTATTTTAATACAATACAAAATGTCGGTATTATGCTTTCTTTATATATACGGTACTTTCTTTACAGGGGAACTAATGAAGATTAGCTGCATAGAAAGTAGGACTGTATATGGTAGATGTGTATGATAGATACAGCTCAGGGAAGTACCATGTTTATAGAAGTACATTTCATTTTAATGTGTCTTTGCATAACAAAATACTTTACAATAATAGCAATAGTGTTCTAAGCTGTTCTATTAGTTCAATCTATCTTTCTTGGCCTAATATTGACATTTTAGTAAGTAATGAGTTACTAATTAGTAGAGTTCAGTTATTTGCTTGGAAACTGACAATCCATACTAATCGTATATGCTCTAATGCAAGCACAAAGCAGGATAAATACATTCTGAATAGTGATGTCACCTTGGCAAATATCAACTGCTTTGTTTTAGAATTAGTATTAATAATATAGTCTTGTTTGCAAATTATATGGTTTTATGGCTTACATGTTATAGCCGAGACAACAATAAAATTGTCTTTTAGTTTAATGAACTCAGAGTTTATGGACTTTAGTCGACATCAAACTAAGACGAAAGGCCTGCAGAGAACTGAAAATAACGCGTGCTTTCCTGATACAGCATAATGTGTGAAGGGGAATTTCTCCATGTCCACTAGTCTTGTCTGTGTTTCAATGTTTTAAGGCATCAGAGGCTCTCTTTAGCTTAGAGTAGGTGTTTTTAGTACAGCTCTATTCTTTTCTGGAGACCCCAGTGTTCAGAGTTCCATTCAGTTGCAACACTGCCATGTTGCTGTTATTTTTTGTCACTTATGCTGGCCATACGCGAAATGCTGATTCAATACATATTTTGGGGGTCATTTAAAAAACAATCCGCAGGCCATTCCCTGACCATATGCTCTTTTCCGCATTTACAATTCACACCATGGCTTGTTTGCCCGGCAATTTCAGTGTTTGCTGGATTTATGTTGAAGTCATTTTGCGCAGCGCATGCTGGTGAACACCAGCTTTAGTGGCGAATCCCATGAGAATCAATGTTATTTTCGGAGAGATCGGGCTTGATTCAACTTGAATTTTCATGAGTTTTCAAAATGTGTTTTTTTGAGAAAAAGGTTTTTTGCATGAAAATTCTATGTGCGATTCAGCAACCCTGAAAGCTGTATTTTTTCATGTTTGCTAATTCAATTCGAATGTAATAAAAAGCACTTGAAAATAATTCGATATTCGAATATAATTGTAATTTGTCGAACTTTCGAGCACAAAATAGTTCTAGTGATTCAGGTGGCATTGAAAGGCTCCACACATAAATTAAATAATGGGGTTTATTCATCAAGGGATAGTGGCAGGTAGTGCCTCATAGCGTCAGGCAGCGTCTGGTGAACGCTGGGCGCTGTACGCAAAACCACATTTATGAAAGCGAATCTGGTGAGCGACTGTAACAGCTCCACGTAGCGAACGATTCATCATTACAAGTGGCTCAGCGTATAGCCTCTCGCTCCCCCATACATTTCAATAGATGTTCCTCTTCTTCTGTTTAAACAGGGTTTTTTTTTTTTTTTCTCTCAAATAATTGTGTCACCTCTCCTGGCCTAGAAAAAGTCATTTTTGAAAACTTTTTAGATATTTTATATTTTTAAGCAGAATCGTCATTACAGGTCTGGCATTAAAGTATTAATGTCACAATGTTACAACAAAGTCATTCCATGTGTTTTGTGTTTTCGCTTGGTTACTGGTGGATATGTGTTCAAAAACAGATTTTAATCACACAGCGTCTGTCGCTCTATGCTATAGCAACCAGATCCAGAGTGCCGACACTCTGTGAGTCTGTTTTTTTGTTGAATATGGTGTGAGTCGCTGAGAGACGGTCGCACTGAGCTGGCGCTACCTTTCGCCCCCTGCAACGCTGTACTGGTGTTAGAATGCCCAAAATACATCTCATTCATCAATGCCGGCCAGGTAACTACAGCGAATAAGACGCTCTGTTACAGCGTGCCAACACCTCCCATTCACTCTTCTTTGACTTTGAATCACTCATCAAGATATGTCCGTGTATCGCCCACGGTGCCCATATCTCTCAAAACCTTTTCTTCTTTATCCTGTAGAATACTTAGGCCCTTATTTAACAAGGGATAGCGCCAGGTAGTGAATGGTGAGCGAACAGTAATGACGGTCACCGCCACGAGTACGCCGGCTCCCCTCCGCAATCACACATTTATCAAGCCGATCCTGCTTAGCGACTGACAGAGCGCCAGATAGCGAATCATTCATCATTATTCCAGCCTCACCCCACAGCGCCAGCGAGCGACCTTGAACAGCGACAGGTATGACCTCTCGCTACCTGGCGCCCTCCAATGCATTTCAATGGAACAATCTTTAAATATTCATAATTAATTGCTATTAATGTTTTTTTTTTTTTTTTTTTAAATGTCAAAAATTCTGTGACCACTTCTGCAATGTTAGATATTTTTTTTAAGGTTAAAAAAAAAAAAATTTGTGCAGAATTGATATTACAGATCTGATATTAATGTATTCATATTACAAAATGTTTTGAAAAACATGTTCTTTTTTTCAAAAAATATGGTTGTTTGGGGGTTAAAAAACTACTTTTAACCCATCGCCGCCAGCGCTCTGGGGTTTAAACAAGCATTTCACAGCGCGAGAATTTTTTGAGCGTGATTTGTTAATGAATATGCTGGGAGCCGTTCGCTATGGCCATTCGCTGTCATGCGCTCCCATACAGCGCGGAACCTGTCAAACAGCGACTCCTAACCCCGTATTCAACATTACCGCACACCGACTGAGTCGCTGTCAACAGCCGAACAATGGCCAAGCACATCGAATACTAGCGTGCGCTGTGAAAATAACGCTACTGTCGCTCATCTGTCGCTACCTGGCGCTATTAATGAATCGGCCTCCCCGTAGCCATTTGTGAACCATAATCCAAGGTACTTTGGCATCTAATAAGTGATCTTGAATGTCCCTCAGGCCCACAACAAAGCCACAACCAGCTTTCTTGTATGCACTGGAGCATCTTCAATTGTATCTCCAAAAAGGATGTATTTAGGTTTTTTCAGACCCCTTACTCTACTTACAACATAGGTTGTTTCCACAACCTGATCCCAAAAGTCAGACACCACGTTACATTTCCACCCGATATGGAACATGGTCCCCTCAGACCCACACCCTCTTAAGCACAATGAAGACCTGCCTGGATAATGCTTAGCAGTTCGTGAGGGAACCATGTACCACCTCATAAGCACCTTATAGTTAGCCTCTGTTAGAGATGTGTTAATCGAGCATTTTGCCATATTTAATATTATTTTATCCCAAACATCCTGCTCAACCTCTTCCCCCTATTTTTAGGAGCCCTCCCTTTACCTCAACCCTAATTGACTCATCTTGGCCTGTCTCTCCTCTATCATCTTGATACAGCCTCAGGAGTGTCCACACAGGGGGACCTCCATCATTCGGAAGGTTGAGGGCTGGGGAGGAGGAACCCTCCTATAATACATGGCAGATCCTCTATTTACCTCTATAGGAAATCCAGGGACCCCAAACACTATATTTTATCTCTTTGAATGCTAGAGTTATTCTCATTCATATTACAGTCTAGCCTAGCCCTGACATGTCTCAGCAATATACCTCTGCATTTCCATGACCAGGCAACGGTAATTCTCTGAAGCAACAAGAGGAATTGCCAGGGGATACCCTAGATCCACTTACGTTACACGTACCCCAGGGGGTACAAGGCAGTGTGCCAGGGCAAACTTTCAGGGGGGTGTCTGACTGGTCTGGTATATTTTTTTACAAGTGAAACCTAATTCCTTCTTGCTTTAAAAGGGCCACGAGGCCTATGGCCTACTTGTTGGTAGTTGTTTGAAACTTCTTGTCCCAGATCCCAGGAACTTGGTGTAAAAAGGTTGAGAACCACTGTCCTAGATAGTCTAGCAGGGAGAGTGAAAAATTTGAAGATACTGTAACTTTCAAGCTTTCTCCACTAGGTTTACATTAGGATACCTCTGCCTGTTTTATTAATACAATTCTCCTATCAGGTCCTTGCATGGGTTCTCTTTAAGTCCTTCTCCCATGCACGCATGTATGATGTGCCAGGTCCCGTGGGACACCCGCCTTCTGAGTAAGTCCGCAAACCCCAATCTCCGCTGCTAGCTTCACCTATAGTCAAGCCCCCGTCTGCCGGGACGCTTTATATGCCTCACCGGGCACGGTTGCCCCCAGGACTTCATAGCACAAAGGATGCGGAATTATGGGAAGGAAGGCGGATGAACCAGGAACGAGACTAGGCGAGGTCGGGCAAGCAGGGGTCATACACGGGAGAACAGTCCAGACAAGCACTGCACAAAAGGATGAGACGGAAGAGTAGTCAAAGTCGAGCCAAGGGTAAAGCCGGAAGGTCACGGGTACGCAGTTCAAGGGAGCAGGCAAATCGTAGTCAGAAACAGGCAATGGTCGGTCCAGGCGGCAATCACGGGATGGTCAATACACAGCAAGATCAAACAGGAAGTACAGATACAGATAATCACACCTAGCAGCACGCTATCATGGGCAAGGAACAACTGCAGGGAACCAAGCTTTATAGAGGGGAACTGATGGGGTAGGATGAGAAGGAGTAAGCTGATTGGTACACATTAACAATCTTGGGCTGATTGCCGAGTTAACTTTGGACTCATTGGTCCACCTTAAAACCAAGGGCTCATTGGCCCAACGTGCTCATGTGCGCAAGCACGAGCTGTCAGGCAGGAGCGAGGAGGAGAGGGGACGTGTCTGCTCGTCCCTGCTCGCTCCGACGCCGCCTGCCGGAGACGTGGCTACCGTGCGGGGACGGAGGCAGACAGGCGCCGGAGCCTGAGCCGCGGAACCGGCGTGAAGGTGAGTTGTTCGTGACATGATGATTTTGTATGAGTCGAAAGCAGTGAGGAGTATATCAAAGATATGATCCCAGGTTTTCCTCTGACAAGATTTCAAGAAATGGAGGATCTGACATGATTTGGAACTGTTGCAGAGTATGATTGCTGGGTGCAGCACAGTCCAATCCAGGTAGATATTAGTGGTATAAGAGGAACGGGCTTTACTGGAACATGAATGCAGTAGGAGAATATCACCTTAACATGATGGCTAACACAGACAGGAAAAAAGGAGTCATAGAGCGCAGATCTCTAAACATCAGAAAAGTGCATATAGAGACTACAGCATTGGTAACAGCAACATCTAGTGTCCTAACTGTAAACTGTATTAATCTAGACTAAGCTAAGTCTGTTGTATTGCCAACACCCCTTATCAACAGCTGAGGCTTAGTCTGTCAAGCCCAACTTCTTTGGATACCTCGAGTGTCAGGGGCTTGGTAAGGATATCTGCTGTCATTTCCTCAGTAGGGCAAAAAAGTAATTTAAGAAGTCCCTGTTCTTGAAGATCCCTCAGAAAGAACTTTGCATCATTGTGCTTGGTTCCCAAGCTAACCCTTTCCATCTGAGCAAGTGCAAGGCATCCTTGATTGTCCTCTAAGATTCTCATTGTTTCCAACTGTGGCTAACCCAAGTCTGTTAACAGTTTTCTCAGCCAGCCCGAGCTAACCCTTTGCATCTGAGCAAGTGCAATGCATCTATGATTGTCCTCAAAGATTCTCATTGGTTCCAACTGTGGCTAACCCAAGTCTGTTAACAGTTTTCTTTTTTTTTACTATCAAAGGTTTCTCCGGCCCAGTTGGCATCCACATACTGTGGATGCAGACTAGGCAGACTAGATGGACTGTATGGTCTCCTTCTGCCGTCAACCTTCTATGTCTTTATGTTTCTATATCCTGTCGGGGTGCGTTTATCACTTGCTGGTAACTTTAGCTTGTAGTGTAGAGTCCATTTAAGATAGGAAATGACTCGCTTTACAGCATTCCAGTCCATCTGACTTGGCATTGAAACCTTTCTGCATAGGATTCCAATAGCTGATGTAATGTCGGACCTTATAGCAGGGGTAATGTACAGCAATTTGCATATTGAGCTTACTTTTGTCTGCTCTTCTGTACTGAGTGTTAGTTGGTAGGGGCATATCTTGACTGTTTATCTCCTTAATGTAGTTGGTTTCCATAGGAGACTTTACTGGTTTGGCATCTTCCATTCCAAATGTTTCAATTTTCTCTTGTATTTTGTGCTTTTGGTTCAGAAGAAAGCTGCAATCTAGCTCTCTCTCAAAGTGCTGATTCTGGGTTTGCAGTATTTCTGCTTCTGCATCCCCTTCTTTCTCAAAACAAATTAGGATATCGTCCACATAAATAAGCACATAGAACCATCTGCCTGCCAATTTCTTTCTGTATAAGCAGGGGTCTGCTTTACTCCTCTGAAAGTCCTCATATGTAAGCACTTCATTTATTTTCATATTCCATGCTCTGGCAGCTTGCTTTAGACCATATATACTCCTCTGAAGTTTGCATTCTAGGTCTGGCCTTTGTTCATCTTTGAACCTTGATGGTTGTTCCATGTAGATGTGTTCTGTTAACTCACCATGTAGAAACGCTGTTGTCAGATCGTGTTTCACTTGTATTTTGCTTGTAGTGGCTACTGTCAGCATAGTCCTTATTGTAGCATGCTTGACTACTGGAGCAAAGGTCACATCATAATCATCTTCATATTTTTGAGAATATCCCTTGATTACGAGTCTTGCTGCAGATTGCTCCACTGTGCCATCTGCATTGTACTTCACTACAGCCTATGGCTTTACTTCCAGGTGGTAGTTCTGTAATTGCCCATGTTTTTGTGTCATGCATGGCAATTATCTCTTCCTTTGCAGCCTTTATTAATTTACCAGCTTCCCCTTCTGAAATATATAAAGATAAAGATATATCTTCCCAAGTTGCAGGCTCATTAGTACTGGCAGTGCTTGCCTTGTATGAAAGACGGACAAGTGGTTTACCTTTGTTTTCTCTTGTTGAGCATCCTGGTTCTGTATCTGAGCTTACTTGTGTCTGCTCTTCTGTACTGCTAGGTAGGGCTGTCTTTTGATGCTTTATTCCATTCAACTTTAAGTACTCTTGTTACTTGTCTTTACTACGTAGTCCAGTAATTTGTCAAGAACTTTACTTTTGTGTTGCATTAGGAAAGTGACTGTGTACTTTGCATAGTGATCTTTGAAAATCACTATGCACCTGTTGCCTCCATAGGGCCAGTTTGCAGGCCACAGTAAATAGGTTCAGAATGTTTTCATTTGGAATAGCATAATGAAGAATCTGTTCTATTGAGCATGTCCTGAGCATGTCCTCAGACAGCAGATAGGCTAGCTTCACCCCTAACCATTTTTATAGCTCTTCCCCATCAGTCCCACACATGTTCCTAATACTCCCAATACTCAACCAATCTAAACTCCCATCAATGCTTTGGCACAATATTTTTTCTATAATAATTGTAAGCATATAATTATTATAGAAAAAATATTTTACCAAATTATTGTGCCAAAGATTTCACCGCATTCTGCCAAGCCACCACTGTCATCTCTATTTGCCAACGCTCCCGTCCTATATCACTCTTTGTGCAATTGTCCATCCTTACTGTGCCCATATTTAACTACCTTTACATGCCAATTCAATTTACTCCTCCCACTTTCCCAACATTTCAGGGGCCATATCAGAGGCCATATGACATGTGCCCCCGGGCCGCAGGCTGAGCATATGTGCTCTAAAGTGTCCATGTGCTGGCATTTTATACACTGTCCTTAATAAATGCAGCGTGACCAGGCAAACTTTTCTATAGAAATGTCCTATTGTCACTAATCTGCTCCTTTTCCACTATTCATATACTTGTGCTAGGCCGGGATAAACAATCGGCATAAGTTGTACATAAGTTGTGAGTATTCCGAGCTATAGATTATTAATTCTACCAGAGCTGGACAAGTTACCTCCCTTTGGGGAGCCATAGGACTGATAGTGTATCGAGGATAATTGAGAGGTCAATTGAGAAGCTCTGGCAGCATAATAATAGTCCTATCAGGCCACATATTAAATGTGCAAAATGCACAGTAAGTTTAAGGAAGCTTACCAACTTTTCAGGGGCTCAGTTTCTTTTCTCGAGGATTAACGCCCCGCATGAGTACCAAACTTCCCGTGCCCCTATGTGAATGGATTGGGCATATCAGCTTCACTGTGACTGCATCATAAAGGCTGATGTGAATGAAGATGGGGCCCGGGGGCCTCGATCCTACTATAAGATCCACAGCGCCAAACTAGAAGTGATCCTCTGAATAGGACAAAAGGTGGGCATACATTTTTTTTTATTTTGCATGAACAACCAATTTAAGCTTTTCCCAGTTTAGTGTTCAGAAACGTACCATTTTTTGAGGTAGGGCATCCTGCCATGCTCTATAAAGACGGGCATGGCTAGATAGTGCCTATGAAGCCCCCCCCCCCTCTATTTTGCAGTGGATAGAGTTGCAGTCACTGTGACCAACATGGAGTCACAGGAACTGAATGTGTGCCCATGAAATCACAGGGTGCGTAAGATACTGTAGATACTGTAAGTCTCTGCACACCCGGCGTGATTGAAGCAGCTCCAGGGGAGAAAAAGATATATATATATATATATATATATATTTATATATTCTTTTGTCCATTTAATCTGCTATAAAACGTCACTGTGCTTTAAAAACAAGTCATTCAGGATTGATAATAATGGATTATATTTTATGACTGCTGTATTTTGTTGCTTATTTTATGGATCCCATTTGCAATGAAAAGAAATGTTACCTATCAGCAGGAAATGAGCTGCAATTTCCCTTTACTATACCATACTACACATTGATCTTTGCACTATTAAAATTGTGCATAGTACTTTACACAGACAACATCTGTCACAGCTAGCACTATAGAGAGATGAACAATAGCTGGAATATAGGTCTTATGCAGCAGTCGTATATCAGCAGGGGAGTAATTGTATAAAGGCAACGTGATAACGCTGCCTCAGTTTGGCACACCAGACGGGGCATCAGGCTCGGGTGTGTAACTTGAGGGAGTGCAGGGGGTGCAACAGCACTTGGGACCAGAATGTCAGGAGGGCCACATTATTGTTGCTCCTCCGCTTTACTTATCATAATTGTGCTCTCTTGGCATTAGTTAGAGGAGGAGAGCACAATTTGTCCGCTGTTTCAGTCTTTAGTTGTCTAGCTGTACCCAGGACTTTGACTATCCTGGGTTTTGGTCTTTGCCCCGCTGTGTAAACCTCCCCCCCCCAGGTCACCTGAAAACTCACCTTCATTCCCGGTCCATGCATGAACAGCGGCCGCATCCTCGCTATCCCTTTAGCAATGGAAAGTTCTGCATGCCAACTAGGAGGTGTAACACTAGGGGAAAAGCCTGTACAGAATGATTTGGGTACAACAGCATGTCATGCAAATCAACTGCCTCTAAGGCACTCAAACTCAATAGTTTAGGGCAGTGCAAAAAACAAGTGGGACCTTGAAGAAAAAAGATAAAATCAGACTTCAATTCAAAACTGACAGAAGGTCTGCTTAAGAAACATAACTAAATCTCACTATCCCCTGGTACAGATATGTAAATGCGGCCTTGTTTTGTGTGGCTCATACAATATATGTTTTTTCCTATCCTTTGAAATAAATGTGATACAATTAGACAACTACAAATGGTGCTTCATGAATGTACATGATGACGTGTGAGGACATAAAAGGCTTGATGGAGGAACTACAATGTCGGGTACTCTCATGGTCCCTGATGTTGTTATGCACTCCACAGGACTTGATCCCAAAAAATGGGGATGTTTTTAAAGTGGTCCTTCACCCTGAATAAAAGTCTATCTTATATGTTTCCCACACCCTGTACATACAGATTGTCCACATTAAAATTCATCCTACCTGCATCTACTGCATGTTATGAGCCTTTAAACATCCAAGATGGCGGCTCATGGAACATCAGGCCGCCTGCAAACAGGAAGTGCCTTCTGACTGTGCTGCTCTGCATTCTGGGATTGCTGACCTTTTCCTGACCCCAGCTCTGCTCTGTCTGAGCAAAGCACAGCTATAACCCACCCCCTGTACTTTATCCCACTTACCTCTCCTCAGTAAATGTGATGCTTCTGAGTCAAGATGGCGGCGCCCATATCCTAGAGTCCTGAACAGAGTTGCAGCCCAGTGGGGGAAATAATAATAAGTGACTAAAAACGTAAAATATATTAATTTTAGATGCTGGGGAATGGTTTTTTAAGGGTTTGGGCTTTTCAATAAATCATGGTGAAGGTCTGGTTTAAGTGATGGACTGTAAGAAAAAATCTGCAGAGGAGAGTTATTATTGTGTTTAGTCCCTTAAAAGTAAGAAGGATTAGGAGTAGGATGACAATTTGAATGTTCACTTTCGATTCAATTTTTGAAAGTGTATATTTTGTGTCCCAAAATGTCCTAAACGTGCTGAGCTGATCTAGTATTTTTTCATTTTTGCTAAGGTTAACAAATGTGTGTTTTATGGAAGCAATTTTCACTATTTGCAATTTGTTGCTATTGCCAATTGGTGTAAGTTGCCAATAGCAACAGATTTCAGATAGTTGCAAGAAACACTGCAGCTGGTGAGTTCCTCACCTCAGTAGTGATCATAGTAAAGAAAAGGGAGGGTCAGAAACTGGGCTTGTTTCCGCTTACTGTATTTTCGCCCTACAAGACGCACTTTTTCCCCCCAACGTGAGGGGGGAAAGCTCATCGAGCAAATGTTAAAAAAATAAATAAAAAACATTTTTTGACATTCCAGATGCTCCCATGAGCGGCCAGTCTCCTGCCGACATAGACAAACACTTACACACAAACATTTCTTACCAGCCGATACCCACGCGCCTCTGCTGCCACCGCTGCCGGGATCAGCAGTGGCCAGTGGCGACTCGGTGATCAGCAGCGGAGGCGCGGCAGGCATCGACTGGTAAGATGTGTGTAGGTGTGTGTGTTTGTCCATGTCGGCGGGAGACAGGCCAGCATCGTGGGAGCCCCAGGAATGTAAGTATAATTTTTTTTTGGTCACGCTGCCTGTATTAAGGATGTCCCACACATTTCCTGTATTTGGGATGCCCCACACACTGCCTGTATTTGGGATGCCCCAAACAATGCCTGTATTTGGGATGCCTCACACTGCCTGTATTTGGGATGCCCCACACATTGCCTGTATTTGGGATGCCCCACACATTTCCTGTATTTGGGATGCCCCACACACTGCCTGTATTTGGGATGCCCCACACACTGCCTGTATTTGGGATGCCCCAAACATTGCCTGTATTTGGGATGCCTCACACTTCCTGTAAATTGGGGTCTGTAATGGGGCAATTGGGGGGGATTCTGCACACTGTCGGTAATTGGGTGATTGGGGGGAGGATTTTTGCACACCACTTGTCTTATTTTCCTCCCCCAAATCTTGGGTGCGTCCTTCGGGGGCGAAAAAGTACAGTTCTCAAAATCGCACTACCCAGCTAACTGGTATAAAAAATGTTACATTTTATTTCATATCTTGCATTTTAAAAGAAGAAACATTTCATATCACAAGTATTTAATAAACACATATAAAAAAATGGTGTTCAGTAGACATCAACCATTATGGTATACTAGACATGGTGAGTTCAGCAGGAGTTAATGTATGTCCGGAGCAATTCAGTGCCTGTCAGTTTGGTCATGTTTCAGACTATTGAAACAAAAAGAATTCAAAAGGTGATCAGTTTCACCAATTTCAGAAGGTAATTCACAAATCTTGTCCGGGTCGCTATAGTATAAATCTTGATATTCAAGCATGTCACAAAACAGCACGCAGGATGAGCTTAGAATGCCTATTGAAAGTCATGACTTCTAGCTGAATGATCGTTCTGTTCTCTTATATCCCCATCTGAAGTCCAGGAAGGATGACAGGAAGGAAGGAGTGCAGCAAAGGACCTTCGGCTGGTCCCAAGTATAGACAAAAGTGACCATGCCGCTGGGAGCTCTGCTCCAAAGATGTCCGTTGGAGTGGAAATGGCCATCCTTTCAATGGGAAATCTGAGCCCCTCTTGTCTGCTGTATTGGGACATGCTTGAATATCAAGATTTATTTCATTTCTTGGTTTACTAATCACCCACTTACCAGCTGTCTATGCACAAGATCAGATGAATAAACTCCTTATGCAACTGTATTTAGTGGCCATAGTAACAGTCCTCTGTGTGTACAGCACTCACTTCTCTCTTCTTGGTGTACAGATTTGTGTACGTTGCCAACAGCAACTGCTTCCATAAAACACACATTTGTTTACATAGGATTGTTTTACATCCGTTTGGAACAAAAAAAATATACAATTTCAAAAATTCTATAGAAAGTGGACTAACCCATTAAGCCCAGGGTCATGTCTACTTATCTTGTGATATGAATTAGTAAAATGGTAACTGCAAAGTGGTGACATTTGGCACTATCAGGAAACAACATTTGCTGTGTCAGTGCAACAAAATATTTAGAGCAGCTGGAGAGCCTAACAAAGCCCGGGGGGGGGGGGGTATAAGCTCAATGGACATATTGTCCCTGGTGGGAAGGGAGCCCAGGAGCCCAGTGGTGCAGAGCAATCGTATTAACCTATTAGACACTAGGATGTCCTCGAATAGTCATTGTGATTTAGCAAATATAACCTCATTAGGAGAAAAGTAGTACATTTTGTTTACTCACCTGTACACGATATATAGGGCCAGCTATGCCCCACTAGTAATTAAAATTCAGACAAGCCATCCACACCAGACATAACCAGCACAGCTAATTTATGCAGAAGAATTGACATTTTTTTGCCACGAGCGGTATCAGCCGAAGCCTTCACATCTGCATCATGAAATGCAGGCATTAAGTAAAAAACAGGTTGTAGAATAGCACATATGGCTCTCTGAAGTCTGATGCTGAGAAAAAAAAGACTAGGGTAATCTAACCACCCCAGTGACATAAACAGTAAAGTAGAACCTTCTTACCTTTGAGGCCGGACACCCTCATGCCATCAGTCTAGCATCAGTTTGCCGACTGTAGAAAAGATGGCCGCCAGGGCTCTTCCTGGTCCTCAAGGCACATCAGTTTCTGAATAGCACGAGTGGCTGCCAGGAAGACTGCAAAGCCTAGGTTCCACTGAAGGAATGCCAACGCCACTCCTTGTGACAAGTGCCACATGGGTTCAAGCGGGAAAAAAAGCTCAGTCTCCTCATTAAGGAGAAAAAGGGAGGAACATCTCCCTAAAGAGAATTTCTTCTTACCCAAGGATCCATCAGAATTTAAATGAATACAACCACTATGCTGACCATTGTTGCTACAAAAAAGTAAAATATTGCGAGGAAAGAAATGAAAAAAAAAAGTTTGCCAAAAGAGCCTTTCGGTCTCTTCAGCCTCAAAGACTGCAAGAATAACTGAGAGTAGAAGGTGCAGGCAGCTCTATATATAGTGGGCAGGAGGACCAACCACAAGACTTTAAAAGTTAGAGGATATTGGAAGTGTGGTTCATTAGTAAACATGGATGTTAAACTTTTTAATGTGTTCTTTACAAATAGGAGAGTTTTGTGGTGTAATAATCAGAAAGCTTTAGCTTATATTTGTAATGAAATGTTTTTTTCACTTTTGGATCATTGCTTACATTGGTACAGTATACCTATATAAAAGCTTGTTTAGCAGAGAAATGAACTTGTTACTACCCGATGCCTGTTTACTATTAATTTAGATAGCTCTAAGGCCGGTGAGTGGGTTAGTCAAAATACATACAGTAGAAAAATGTGTTGGGACCTGGGCCAGTCCCTTATTACTCATACAGTATCTACCACACCATAATTAAAAAGTATATGGGGTTTATTTAAGAAACACTAACCAGATGAACGTCAGGTGAATGCCAGGTCCCAGTGCAAAAGGTGTAATCATCAAGTCAAAAATCCAGAGCGTCTCTGATAGTGCCAGGTAGTGTCCCGTCTATCATCAGCGCCAGTTCTATAATTATTTTGGCACTTTTGTATATTTTTTTGGGGCTGTTGCATGTGCCATGGAATAGTGAGATGTTTGGGATTATTTTTGGATGCATTTTAGGCACTTTTGTGTTGCGCAGCAAACTTATGATTTGGCCCGTGAAAAAAGCTGTGTCATGTCTTTTAAGTGTGGCCAATGCTATTCGCATTTAAAAAAATAAATAAATAATGACCTGAACCTAAAAAATAAAGAGGGTGATTACAACAGGCGTCGTGTTCCTGGAATCCCGTTTTTTGAGTGCCCATGTAAGCGCTATGGATTTTTTAACACTTGCGGCGCTCCCGGAAGGCACTAGGTGTCGCTAGCGCATAGGCATATACAAGCCGTGTGCTGCGAAAGGAATGTTACAACTGATAGCGCACCCGCAGGCTGAAGCCACAACAGATGGCCACATCTGTCTGGTTTAGCTGGCCCCTGTCAAACAAAAGGGGACAGCTCTGTTATAAGTGTGCACACACCGTCTCTCTAAGTTGGGGTCCATGGTGCCTCTTTGTTAAATACAGTGTAAAAAAAATCCCCAGGCCCAGCCATAGTATCGGCAGCATCCATTTGCCCGGCCTGCCACTGCTAGTAGTAGCAGCAGCAGCAAAGTACACAGTAGTAGTAGCATCAGCAGTAAAGTACATTGTAGTAGTAGCAGCACCAGCGAGCCAGAGTTGTCCATTAACTCCAGTGGGCGTGTTTTTTCAGACAATGCATCCATTGTGGGCTGGTTGACTTGCAATAACTTGGAGCCAGGTTTCATGGGATTCCTCCTCCAGTACAGCTACACGTCAAAGTAAAAGAAGCCTTTCTCTTCCATCATCTCTGTCTTTACCGCCCACTTCTAGTGGGGTGTCAGCTTCTCAGCAGCCCGGTTGTTGGATAGTGGTGAGGAGAATTTGTTGACAGTCAGCCTTGGGAGTGTGTAGCGGAGGTGGTGGAGGTGGAAGCTGTGTCCAAAATGCATCGCAATGGTTTGTCGGGGGGCAAGTAGACATGATGAAACATTAGAACAGGGAAGTGGCGGGGATCAGGAGGAGGAGCATGATGTAGTTTTGGACAGGACCTGGGAACCAGGTAACAAGGAAGGGACATAGTCAGAGCAGGAGGGTACTTCTGGCACTAACAGTGACAAAGAGCCAAGCCAAGGTAAGGCCAGATCATTTGCAAAACGGCACTAGGTCTGCTGGTATGGTCCGCTCAGGAGCAGGTGACAGTGACACTGATGCTGCTTTTGAAAACTCCAAAAAAGCCTGCCAGAGAAGGAGCAAAATCAGGTGGTAGTGGTGGACATTCTAGATCTTCTTATCTACGTTATGCTGGCATGTGGCAATTCTTTCATACCTTCCCTGGAGAACAAGTGCAGTGCCAGATCAGAAAGTTAGTGACATTTTTCAGCATTTGTAAAAAGCCATTCTTTCTTCTTCAGTTAAAATTTAAGGGTGCCAATTCCGCTGCTATAACCCCATTACAAATGGGATCATTTTTTGAGGGCTTGCTTGCTACTGCCAGGCCTACACAACCACAGGACTACCCCCTGAGATGCCCAAAATTCGTACATTTTTCAATGCTTGTAAAAAGCCATTACTTTTTTTAACTTTCCAGGAACACCAAACCTGCTTCTCCCCACTTTTTATGTGCTTTAAACTATCAAAGACAGCAACGGGCTATTGACGTGCTAATTACACCCTGAGTGATTAGTATGCAAATTAGCCATGTACCATTTCAAATGCTAATTAGTCCACTAAAACAGCCAGGACTTTTAGGGCCATCAGGCATTGTTTTCCATGCGTTTTAGATGAAAGTTCATCCCAAACTAGTTCGGTCCGAACTAAACCTTTTTCGAGCCAGGGAACCGAACTTTTGAAAAGTTCGCTCATCTCTAATGATTAATTTGGGGCTTTATGTGTAACCATGCATACGCTGTTACTCAAGATAGATTTCCATATGGGTCTCCTTTTAGAGTGGATGAATAATACAACAATAATATTTGTTTCATGACATTAACCTCTCCACTGAATGTTATGACAAATGTAAATAAGGTGTAATCAGCAGAGGTGCATTGCACAAGGTTTTGTGTGCATTTGTCAGGCAGTCTTTCTTTTCTTTCATTTCTTCCATCTTTCTATTTTTTCACATTCCCTCCATCTCTCTTTTCTCACATTCTCCCCATCTGTCTCTCCTTTCAACCTTCCCTCAATCTATCTGTTTTCCAAATTTCCTTATTCCTCCTCACTTTTTTCGCATTTCCTCCATCTCTCTAATTTTTACACATTCCCTTTATCTTTCTTTCTTTTCCACATTACATTCGTGTCTCCCTTTTTTCTACATTCCCCCCCTCTTTCTCTCTTTTCCACATTCCCACTATCTCTTTTTCTACATCCCCTCCATCTTTCTCTCTTTACAAATCCTCTCCATCTCTGCCTGTTTTTCATATTCACTTAATCTCTCTTTTCATACTTTTTTCTTGTTATGTGAATGGTTGTATGTGTGTGTTGGGGGGGGGGGGAGTTCTAAAATCTTGCACAGGGCACCTCCTTACCTAAGGCCAATCCTGCCTCCATGCTCCTCCTGCCACGTGACTTACCAGCTTTCAGCTGCATACATACAATGAAGATCAGTCACAATGTTGTCAATAACATCACAGAATGATCATCCAGTCTGAAACTACAAATAAAAACAATACTGGAAGTTTACTCTCTCTGACGTTTGTTACTCTTCCATGATGGGTGTATACAGTACTTTTCCAGATTCTGCAGGTGTACAGTGGAAATAATTTTCAATACTTAGCTTTAGTTGTGCAGGGCTGTAAATAGTTAACCAGCACACCTAGAAAAAAACTTTCCTCTGGGTGCTGCTGTGTTTCTGCAGTGGTAGTGGTGCTAAATAATAATTGTTTCTTCTTAGTTTACACATAGGCCAGGCTACAGACTGAGGGGAATCTTAAGAAGATGAGGTTGTTTTCAACTACAGTATATATCAAAGCAGAACTGCATCACTACCTGTATGTGCAAAGCTAAAGTAGTGTAACGGCAGTTATAGGGGTTAACCAGCAGTAATCACGGTCAGCTTTAATTGCAATCCCAAGTATGTCATGGTGTCAACAGCACACACGTATCGTAGCCAAGGGTAAGGATTAATGGGATCACAGCATGGGGAGCTTACAAGATGGTATCACAGCAGACAGACACTCAACAGCAATCAGGATAAGTGAGAGCATCAGCTTTTGCTATTGTTCCAGGGCCATGAAAAGAAATGTTAATGCTTTAATCCACATCACGGTTAAATACACAGTTTACTGGCCAGTAAACTTGCATAGCTTTGTAAAAATGCAAATACAGGAACACTCGCTTCATAAGGACGTTTCAGTGAAAGGCTTAATCAGGCTTGTGTCCATCAGATATAGAACACAGGTACTCCTGCTTGTCAGAACTTTTCAGCATGAGGACTAGGCAATATTGTATTTTCCAATTAAATGTAGGCTCTTTTCAGAGGGGGAGTCGGGCAGCCACCACCTCACTTTGAGCTAAGCACCCGCTCGTAGTGTAGGCCATCTATGGGGTATCCCAAACTGGAACGCAGAATTGCCCGGCATCAGCAGTCATCATTAAAACACATGGGGAACCTCTACTCCATAACATACTAGCCCGGAACTCTCCCCAACACAAGGGCTTTTACCTCACACAACAATCATTGTAGGACAGGGGCCTCAGACAGGGGCAGCCACAACTTACCACAGTCTGAGGCACAGCGGCTTCCTCCTTACGGGCCAACAGTCTCTTTGGTTCCTCCCTTTCCTAAAGGGTGTCTCCTCTGTCACATCTACACCATTACCCCCCTGGGCTTCTTCCCACCAGGACCCTCTCCTCTCTGCGCGGAATTCCCTGCACCTCAGTCTTCTCACTCTCTCTCCGCAACTCAGTGCGACTCTGCTTCACTACAGCCACATCCTTCTACTTGCTTCCAATTGCACCCTGGGCCTCGTCTCTGTAGTCTCCCCCTTAGCATGTTTATGGGCGATGTCCCTGTCCCTGGCTTCAAATATTATGTTTTTCATTTTCTTTTATTTTAATTAATCTTTTGCAGATGGATTATCTTGGCCATAAAGACAAGCTATCCCCCAGAATGAAATTAATTTCCAATCCCCAACTTCACTAATATTCGTCTATTGCTTGTTTTTTCAATGTCTCCATTACTGCGCTATTGCGCAGACATCTTTGTGAAGTCCGGACTCCGAAGTTTTCCGATGTTTCACTTTCGCCGACTACGAGTCTGGAAGGGAAGAACGTCACATCTGCAACCGAGTGCCGCTGATACAGGTTGGGACGACGGTTCCGGAAGTGACATTGCGAGCGGCGACAGGAAGCGCGCTGCTCGCGACGAGCACTCACTGGCCGGCCAGGGGGGAAGCCACACACTTTATAAGAGCGCCAGGTTCAGAAAGCAGGCAACGCTACCCTGAGGAAACGGCCGTGAAGCGTCTGTAACTGTTTTTTGAGCGATCATTCCACTCTGCATTTTATACATTTCTGTCTTTAATGCCTCTTGCTCTGCCTATCTATGTTATATTATGTACATAGATGCCATGATTGGGTGTCATGATTAAGGCATCTTTTGATCATTGTTGCTTTGCCTATAGTCTGCAATATGATGAGTATATGGATCTCTGCTTCAGACATTAAACCGGACCTTCACCGTGATATATTGAAAAGCCCAAACCCTTAAAAAACTATTCCCCAGCATCTAAAATTAATATATTTGAAGTTTTTAGTCACTTACTTATTATTATTTCCCCCACTGGGCTGCAACTCTGTTAAGGACTTTAGGATACCGGCGCCACCATCTTGACTCAGAAGCATCACACTTACTGAGGAGAGGAGAGTGAGATAAAATACAGGGGGGCGGGTTATAGCTGTGCTTTGCTCAGACAGAGCAGAGCTGGGGTCAGGAAAAGGTCAGCAGTCCCAGAATGCAGAGCAGCAAAGTCAGAAGGCACTTCCTGTTTGCAGGCTGCCTGATGTTCCATGAGCCGCCATCTTGGATGTTTGAAGGCTCATAACATGCAGTAGATGCAAGTAGGATGATTTTTAATGTGAGCAATCTGTATGTACAGGGTGTGGGCAACATGTAAGATAGACTCTTATTCAGGGTGAAGGTCCGCTTTAACTTCTTTTGCTGAAAATGCTACAATTTACTGCTTGTTTTCCTTGACTCTATGCTTGTTTAGTTAAGTTTAATATTTAACTCTGTATGTGTCTGAGGACCACTGTATAACTATATACCTGAATAAAGAAAAGTAACCTTTTACCATTACTATATAGGTTGCTGTACATAATGCTACTGCTAAGGCTATTCAACATTTACATTTTCTAGTGTGCACACAGCCCCCCAGAACAACATACTTGGATGAGATCTGTATCCTTTTTCTGAAACATATGGGTATAAATACAATTCTCACATATGGCACCTTGTAAATAACACAGAGTATATATGTGTATATATGTAAATGATTGTTATTCTTTTCAATACAAATTTACTTGAGGAATTTATCCTATAGGAGGAAGCACCCATCTATTTCTTCTTCTGTTTCCTATATTTGAACCTTGATAGGAGTGATAGCCAGGATATTAATTATCTGTATGCTTTATTCCTCAGGTTTTGAGCACCCGCCTTTCCGAATGGAATAATACAATTCTGTGATTTCTCACCTGTAGAATTGGTATTATGAGTATACAGCACGTCCTGCTCCAGATAGTAATTCCTTACGTTTGGGTTATACATCCACAAGATGGCAGTGGACTGCAGAGACAGCAAGAAAGTGGCTCCTCCCGGCCCCTTATATTCCAGGGACCTCCCACAAATTCCCCAGTATTGACAAGCAGTTAGCAAGAAGCCGGGAGAATAATAACCATAATCAAACAATTTTAACCATGATAACAATCACCATACAGAGGCACTAAGAACAATGAAAAACAAGGGCGGGGTGGAGCAGGACGTGCTGTATAACGTACTCATAATACCATATGAGGGACCATATGGTCCCTGTCCCATACAGACAAAAGGTGGAGTTGAAGAGGCCTCATGTGGAACTGAGCATAAGGAACTGCCTTGAAGCAGGACACCATCAGGTCCACCAACTGCATTCCCTGCCTGATGGAAGGATGAGAGCATGACAGAAGGAGCTGAGCTTGCACCTGCAGACTGTCCACCTTCTGCTGAGAAAGAAAAATGCTGGGCCGAGCTGTATCCAGATTCATGCCCAGAAATGGCTTTACCAAAGAGGGAGACAGGGAAGATTTGGCGTGGTTTATCACCCAGCCGAATGACTCCAGAGTGGTCATCACCCTCTGAGTATCCAGCTCTGCTTGTTGGAAGGACGGAGAAGTGATAAGAATGTCGTCCAAATAGGGAAGAATGCGAATGCCCTGAGCTCTCAGCAGATCCATAACGCCCGCCAGCACCTTGGTGAATACCCTGGGAGCTGAAGTAAGACCGAAGGGCAATGCCACAAACTGGTAATGCTGAACCTCCAGAGCAAACCTGAGGAATCTCTGATGACCTGGAAAAACTGGAACATGGAAGTAAGCATCCTTGATGTCCACAGAGGTCATGAAGTCCCCTGGGCGCAGTGAACTTACAGCTGAGCGCAGAGTCTCCATGCGAAACCTCCTGGGTCTGACAAACTTGTTGAGAAGCTTTAAATCTAGGATGGGCCTGACAGACCCATCTCTTTTGGGAACGGTGAAAAGGTTGGAATAGTAGCCCTTGCCCCTTTCCCCTAAGGGCACTTGGCAAATGACCCCCAGCTCCAGCAGATTCTGCACAGCAAGCAACAGGCCCTGAGCTGACAGGGGGTCTTGAGGCATCCGGTATCTGATGAATCGTGGGGGCAGCCAGGCTGCCAACTCTATCTTGTAACCGGAGGACACTACCTCCTGAATCCACCGGTCTGAGACATGACGCCTCCAGACGTGAGCAAAGAGCCGAAGCCGCCCCCCCACCCGGATGGGTGAGGACGCCCCTTCATCCCTGAGGGGGCTTGGGGGAAGACTTAGATTTGGCACCCCAGGAGGATCCAGGGCGGCCACGGCCTCTGTACCTGCCCCACAAATATCCTCGGGGCCCCTGCAAATGATGCTCCCCTTCCCACTCTGGACCCACGGTAGGAGGGAAGAAAGGAACCTGAACCCCCGAAAGGGCTGAGACTGTCTCTTGTGCTGGGGTAACTTGCCTCCCTTAGCAAACAGGTCCAGGTGATCCCCAAAAAGACGCAGCCCTTTAAAGGGGAACCCAGTGAGAGCTTTCTTGGCAGCGTTGTCAGTTGCCCACTGGCGCAGCCAAACCGAGCGGCGTTTAGCCACCGCTAAGGCAGTAGCACTGCCACACATTCTAATGCCATCATCCAAGGCAGAGAGGACATAAGCAACAAATTCATCACAACGCAGAAGAGCACTATACTCAGCACTAGCTGCCTCATCAGGAGCCTCATCTAAAATACTCCTGAGCAGAGTCCTAATAGCCACAGCTGTAATGGCAGAGGCACAAACCGGGCGCAGCGCAGACTCCGCACAGGCAAAGGCATGGGAAGCCAGCTGATCAATGCGCCGGTCCTCACCATCTCTCAGTGTAGTAGAGTCAGGGGAATGCATGACAGTGTTGGACAATCCCAGAATTGAAGCATCCACCTCTGGAGAGGACGACCAACGCTTAACCACTTCAGCAGGGAAAGGGCACCTCTTATCCCAATATTTAGGCACCCCAGGGAACCTGCTCGGTCGCTCCCACTCCTTGAATACAAGATTATTAAAGTGAGTTTGCTCAGGAAACTCCAAACGTGGCTTAGCCGTGTGAAACAACTCCCCCTGCTGCCGAGGAGCCGCGGCAGGAGGAGAGATAGACAGCACTTCAAAGATGTGAGCCAAAAGCCTGTCAGTATCATCTGGAGCCCATGGGTCAGAGCCAGAATCAGCATAACCCTTAGGCTGCTCATCAGATGATTCTGAGTCAGAAAACAATTCCCCTTCTTCCAGGGGGGTATAGCCAGCCAGGTCAAAAAATTCCTCAGCCTCCATAGGAAATAAGTTCACGCCAGGTGCTAGATGCCGCCTCTTAGCCGAGGCCTTACGGGCCGTAGAGCCAGCAATCAGCTTCTCAATACTAGCCACCCTGGTAGACAAATCAGGCTGAGACTCCCCACTGGTATGCACCTCACTGGGAGTCAGATGTAAGCGTGGGGGAGTGGGCGAAGCCACACGGGGCACAGGCCCAGCCACAGGTAATCCAGATTGCAGCGTATGCGCCCGCTGGGCACAGGGTACACAGACCCGCACATTGTCATCACTAGTAGGGGACACCCAACACGCCACACACAGCCGGGCTTGTCCCGAAGGAACCCCATGCACATTATCCTGAGAAGCCTCCATATGGTGGTTATCGCGGCCAACGGCCAATAGGTATTTACACAATAAAGTCACCCGGGATGTCCCAATAACCCGCTAGGGAAGTGGGAGGTAAAGGCAGATTAGGCCTCTAATAGTAACTAAATAGAGGGGATAGGCCGGGAGAAACCACAATTAAGTTTGACCCGCCTGCAAGACATAAACAGAAAATCCCGCAAGCGGTATGCATACACAACAATATATAAAAGATAAGCCAGCCCGCAGGGGCACTTACAGACCGCGGTAGGTAGAAGCCAGCCACGCAGCACGAGAAGGCAAAATGGCGCCCGCAGATACCTCGAGGGGCGGGCCGCGGAGAATCCGCTAGCGCAACAGCAAGCTGAAACACTTGCATATACACAGGCAGAACTGGTGGCACGATATTTGGACTCCACCAGCATATTCTCTAATGACCACATCTCACTTAAATGCCAAATCAGTAAGTAAGAAACTGGTTCAGTATCAACTGCATTCAAAAACTTTAGTTGAATCCTTAAAAGAGAAGAGCGTCCCCAGAGGCCTACGCCTTGCCATATGCCATTCTGCTGGGAGGACCCTAGATTTTATGCCAATTGGTTCAAAATACTAAATAAATGTAGCTTAGATTTAATGGCCCTCACTATAGAAGGCATACAAGGCCAACTCTGTGATATAGAGAACTCTATTTCCTCTCTCAAAACACAACTAGAGAAATACATTCCAACTCCTGACCTCAAAGAAGTTAAGATTGACACATACAATACAGAGACTCTAAACTTTAAATTGCAAAAGTCTTAAAGGAGCCACAGCACTCAACCCTGTTAGCTTGCAGACCAACCTACAATCTGTCTCTAAACTTGGTTCACTCGGTCACACACATCTGCAGAAGTATGCTGAAGCTGCACCACCAAGCGCCAAGGTGACTCTGTGGGGTGCAGGTAACTCTAATCTCTGAGAGCCCCATTTGGGACATACAATGCAATAGATAAATTGGGAGCAGGCTTACCGGAGGTTGCCCTCAACCTCAAGTGCAGCCCATGGGGTGGAAGGGTCGAAGACCTTTCAATACAGCCTAGACCCCACACCCCAAGCTAACAGGGTTGAGTGCTGTGGTTCCCATAAGACTTTTGTATCCTAATTGCCCTGCTAACATGCACCTCCCAGGTTAGTTATAAAATGGTCTGAGCGGCTGCCAACCCTTCTTTGTTTCTTTTGAATTTGTGCAAGCACATGGGGTGTGAGAGAAGCTAGAAGTGAGAAAACCCGCCAGAAAGATAACAGAGAAATATCATCAGATAGTGACGGTAGTAACAGCAGCACCGACACCACACAGTAACGTTTTTTAGGGAAACCCAAAGGCCACAGAGGATGCGGAAACCGACACGAAGGGGCCGTAGCCATACAAGAACGCCAGATACTAGCAGCCACACCCAGACAACTACTTGATAATGGACTTATCCGGACGGACCCTGACGGAAGCCAAGAGGAGGGTACAAAGGATTAGGTTTCACACCAACATACAGATAGTAGGTAATCAAATTGAAACTAATATTGACCTTCAACGTTTCTTTAGAACCATCAGATTAAAGGCATACTTTCACTCAGACACCTCCGAAATGGGTTCCAACCAGAGATCTATACTTCCCCCGAGCATTGATGTTTCCTCATGCAAACCCAAAAGTAAGTGGACATCACCAATCACCTTCTCTACAGTAGAAACATTTATCAAGCTAGTAGAACAGGAGGTCCATAGTCTATATTAGTATATTGACATATTATTACCTACAGCTTTTGCTAGTCTGTGAAACACTCCATTACAGTACACTGCTGATAGGAAGAAATACCTTAAAATAGAAAAGAACTCTTTAAAGTGGACCAAAAATGGTCCATAAGACTTTGTAGACTCCAGACTCTCTATAAGATGTTAAAGCCTGATTCCCTCCCCCGTGGCATCCAGATTTGGGATGCCCCACTGTGTGAATCCAACAGTGCATGCATGAGCAGCGGCCACCATCAGCTATACCCTTAGCAGGGCACTCGCCTGAGCCAGGCATTTGTCAATGGCTGGCACGGGCACACACCCTGATAGAGGGTAGAGGGGATGCAGCTGCCAGCGCTCCTCTCTGCTCTTTTTCGCTAGACTTGGCCTCTCAGTCAATTTTGCAGAGTGTTGTGGTGAGACGAGACCCCTCACATGCACCGTAGGACCAGGGAAAGGTGGGTTTACTGGGCGACCTGGGGGGTTTCACACAGCGGGGGAACCCCAATTCAGGCGTAAGGACCACAGCCAGTATAATCGTATTCCCAGGTATTGGTCCACTTTAAAGCTGGCCAAAACCCATCCATTGATTTGACTAGACTCCAGTGCCAGATGAAAGTCCTCCCCAGGGCCATCCTGATTTGGGATGCCCATGCTGTTTGAAACCCACCGTTACTTCAATACCAACTTCCACAGTGCATGCGCGTGCCTCTGGCAGCATTCCCAGCCCGCCTCCATACAATGCACACAGCCCCACTAACCATATGTGGCTGTTGGCCGGTGCGTGGCCAACAAGAAGCACCTGGAAATCCATTCAGGAGGGAGGTTGTAAGGCATCATAAGTAGGAAGAGGGAGGTTGTGATTGTGGAGTATAGAGCCCTGGTGAGGCCACAGCTAGAATACTGTGTACAGTCCTGAGCTCACCTACAAAAAGACATTATTCAAATAGAAAAAAAAAGGCATGCAAAAAAAAAAATGGTGGAAGGACATAATTATTTTATCTTATTCTGTGTGAATGGGGGCACCACTGTAAGCCGTCATGTTTTTCTAGTCAATCATTGGTGGCTCTTCAGCTATGGCCCTGCTCCCTACCACCTATATCGAGTCACTGCTGATCCCACAATAGGAAGTAACCAGGTGGAGAGGCACATTGTCCTATTGAGGAGTGAAGCGACACCCACTGGGGCGCTATTTTATTGTTCTCCTTAGGCAGGAAGAGTTTTGCCCCGTGGCCGATTAAGTTACCCTGGTGCATCCCGATTTAGAATGCCCCCGTGTGAACCCAGCAGGATTTCACCTTTCCACCGCTGCCACATCACATTCATGAATTGCGCCTGCATCCCTGGCATCTCGCAGCAGGGGTACACTGCAACAATCAGGGGGAGGGAGCACGCCATAGACCACAGTGAAGCCAGGTATGCAGCCACTTCTGTTTCACTATGCCAGTGCTATGTTCCAAACAGAGCATGCATTAATATGCCCATCATACAGCAGGACAGTGGGACTGACGGGAAGGTATGTTCTAAGAGAGATCCAGGGGTTTCACACCAGGACCACCAGGATGGTCAAAATCCCAGGTTTTGGTCCACTTTAAAGTTACCAATTATTAGGAAAGACTCCAGGAACTTAGCCTGGAGGAAAGAAGGGAGAAAGGGGACATGATTGAGACCTTTAATAATGTTAAATTGAATAAGGTTCTGGAGGAAAGTGTTTTGTTGGAAGAAACTTGATGAGAGAACAAGGGGGCAAAACCTGAAGCTAGACTGAAGGAAGATCCTTCTGGTTGTCAGGAGCTGTATGTTTCATCCAGTTCTCATTCAGCCTGCTTTATATTTCTCAGTAACTCCAAGTGAATGTTGTCTTTTCTTCTTTGAGGCCATCTTAACAGCAAATGAAGACTCATCCATGCATGTTTTCATTTTGAGGGTCCCTTCAGAAGTCAATTCATTTTGGGGACCTTGAAAATGAGTCAGCAGAAGGGAGCAAGTTCTATAGGGTTTATCAAGGAATGCAAAGTGCTGGTGAAATAAAGATAAAGACCCTGGCAATTAGCATGGGGTAATCAGAAACCAGGATAAATTAACTCCCTTTAAAGTGGACCAAAACCCACTGAGATTGATTCCCTCCCCTGGGGCATCCAAAAACGCGATGCCCCACTGTGTGACCTCCCAGGTCGCCCATAAACTCACTTTCTTTTCCAGACCAACGGTGCATGTGCGGGCAGTGGCCCGCATCCCCGCTGTCCCTCTAGCATTTGTGAATGTCTGGCGTGGGCACGCTCCCTGTTAGTGGGTAGCGGGGGGGGGGAGCAGATCCAAGTGCGCTGATTGGATGAGAGGCTGCGCATGTACCGTAGAACCGAGAAAGGCTGAGTGCGATCAGGTGACTTGAGGGGTTTCACACAGCAGGGCATCCCCGTTCAGGGTGCCTCAGGGGCAAAGGGCCAAAGTCCAGGATAGTCCAAATCCTGGGTTTTGGTCCACTTTAAGGGTATAAACAATTACAGTATGTTGTATATGCTAAATTTGTGATAAGCGTACTGGGTTATAATTCATGTTTGCTGATGGTTTAGCAAATATGTCTTTTACAGGACTGTGGGAGTCAGATGAAGCTAACCACATCCTGCTACAGAAATTCTTCCCTACTCCACCAATCTGCTGACAGGTGATAAGATTATAAAGAGGAACAAAACCCAAGAATTTCACTGTAAGGATCAGGAGAGCCTAACCACATCCTGCTACAGAAATTCCTCCCTACTCCACCAAACTGCTGACAGGCAATAAGATTTTAAAGAGGAACAAAACCCAAGAATTTCACTGTAAGTGTCAGGAGAGCCTAACCACATCCTGCTACAGAAATTCCTCCCTACTCCACCAAACTGCTGACAGGCAATAAGATTTTAAAGAGGAACAAAACCCAAGAATTTCACTGTAAGGATCAGGAGAGCCTAACCACATCCTGCTACAGAAATTCCTCCCTACTCCACCAAACTGCTGACAGGCAATAAGATTTTAAAGAGGAACAAAACCCAAGAATTTCACTGTAAGTGTCAGGAGAGCCTAACCACATCCTGCTACAGAAATTATTCCCTACTCCACCAATCTGCTGACAGGTGATAAGATTTTAAAGAGGAACAAAACCCAAGAATTTCACTGTAAGGATCAGGAGAGCCTAACCACATCCTGCTACAGAAATTCCTCCCTACTCCACCAAACTGCTGACAGGCAATAAGATTTTAAAGAGGAACAAAACTCAAGAATTTCACTGTAAGTGTCAGGAGAGCCTAACCACATCCTGCTACAGAAATTCCTCCCTACTCCACCAAACTGCTGACAGGTGATAAGATTATAAAGAGGAACAAAACCCAAGAATTTCACTGTAAGGATCAGGAGAGCCTAACCACATCCTGCTACAGAAATTCTTCCCTACTCCACCAAACTGCTGACAGGTGATAAGATTATAAAGAGGAACAAAACCCAAGAATTTCACTGTAAGGATCAGGAGAGCCTAACCACATCCTGCTACAGAAATTCCTCCCTACTCCACCAAACTGCTGACAGGTGATAAGATTTTAAAGAGGAACAAAACTCAAGAATTTCACTGTAAGTGTCAGGAGAGCCTAACCACATCCTGCTACAGAAATTCCTCCCTACTCCACCAATCTGCTGACAGATGATAAGATTATAAAGAGGAACAAAACCCAAGAATTTCACTGTAAGGATCAGGAGAGCCTAACCACAGCCTGCTACAGAAATTCCTCCCTACTCCACCAATCTGCTGAC
The DNA here is from genome assembly GCA_027917425.1 of Gastrophryne carolinensis. Classification (NCBI taxonomy): domain Eukaryota; kingdom Metazoa; phylum Chordata; class Amphibia; order Anura; family Microhylidae; genus Gastrophryne; species Gastrophryne carolinensis. Next base: position 436,985,004 of record CM051234.1, on the reverse strand, counting down.
AGGTGATAAGATTATAAAGAGGAACAAAACCCAAGAATTTCACTGTAAGGATCAGGAGAGCCTAACCACATCCTGCTACAGAAATTCCTCCCTACTCCACCAATCTGCTGACAGGTGATAAGATTATAAAGAGGAACAAAACCCAAGAATTTCACTGTGAGGATCAGGAGAGCCTAACCACATCCTGCTACAGAAATTCCTCCCTACTCCACCAATCTGCTGACAGATGATAAGATTATAAAGAGGAACAAAACCCAAGAATTTCACTGTAAGGATCAGGAGAGCCTAACCACATCCTGCTACAGAAATTCTTCCCTACTCCACCAAACTGCTGACAGGTGATAAGATTATAAAGAGGAACAAAACCCAAGAATTTCACTGTGAGGATCAGGAGAGCCTAACCACATCCTGCTACAGAAATTCCTCCCTACTCCACCAATCTGCTGACAGGCGATAAGATTATAAAGAGGAACAAAACCCAAGAATTTCACTGTAAGGATCAGGAGAGCCTAACCACATCCTGCTACAGAAATTCCTCCCTACTCCACCAATCTGCTGACAGATGATAAGATTATAAAGAGGAACAAAACCCAAGAATTTCACTGTAAGGATCAGGAGAGCCTAACCACATCCTGCTACAGAAATTCCTCCCTACTCCACCAATCTGCTGACAGGTGATAAGATTATAAAGAGGAACAAAACCCAAGAATTTCACTGTAAGGATCAGGAGAGCCTAACCACATCCTGCTACAGAAATTCCTCCCTACTCCACCAATCTGCTGACAGATGATAAGATTATAAAGAGGAACAAAACCCAAGAATTTCACTGTAAGGATCAGGAGAGCCTAACCACATCCTGCTACAGAAATTCCTCCCTACTCCACCAATCTGCTGACAGGCGATAAGATTATAAAGAGGAACAAAACCCAAGAATTTCACTGTAAGGATCAGGAGAGCCTAACCACATCCTGCTACAGAAATTCTTCCTTACTCCACCAATCTGCTGACAGGTGATAAGATTATAAAGAGGAACAAAACCCAAGAATTTCACTGTAAGGATCAGGAGAGCCTAACCACAGCCTGCTACAGAAATTCTTCCTTACTCCACCAATCTGCTGACAGGCGATAAGATTATAAAGAGGAACAAAACCCAAGAATTTCACTGTAAGGATCAGGAGAGCCTAACCACATCCTGCTACAGAAATTCTTCCCTACTCCACCAATCTGCTGACAGGTGATAAGATTATAAAGAGGAACAAAACCCAAGAATTTCACTGTAAGGATCAGAAGAGCCTAACCACATCCTGCTACAGAAATTCTTCCTTACTCCACCAATCTGCTGACAGGTGATAAGATTATAAAGAGGAACAAAACCCAAGAATTTCACTGTAAGGATCAGCAGAGCCTAACCACAGCCTGCTACAGAAATTCTTCCCTACTCCACCAATCTGCTGACAGGTGATAAGATTATAAAGAGGAACAAAACCCAAGAATTTCACTGTAAGGATCAGGAGAGCCTAACCACATCCTGCTACAGAAATTCCTCCCTACTCCACCAATCTGCTGACAGGCGATAAGATTATAAAGAGGAACAAAACCCAAGAATTTCACTGTAAGGATCAGGAGAGCCTAACCACATCCTGCTACAGAAATTCTTCCCTACTCCACCAATCTGCTGACAGGTGATAAGATTATAAAGAGGAACAAAACCCAAGAATTTCACTGTAAGGATCAGGAGAGCCTAACCACATCCTGCTACAGAAATTCCTCCCTACTCCACCAATCTGCTGACAGGCGATAAGATTATAAAGAGGAACAAAACCCAAGAATTTCACTGTAAGGATCAGGAGAGCCTAACCACATCCTGCTACAGAAATTCCTCCCTACTCCACCAATCTGCTGACAGATGATAAGATTATAAAGAGGAACAAAACCCAAGAATTTCACTGTAAGGATCAGGAGAGCCTAACCACATCCTGCTACAGAAATTCCTCCCTACTCCACCAATCTGCTGACAGGTGATAAGATTATAAAGAGGAACAAAACCCAAGAATTTCACTGTAAGGATCAGGAGAGCCTAACCACATCCTGCTACAGAAATTCCTCCCTACTCCACCAATCTGCTGACAGGTGATAAGATTATAAAGAGAAACAAAACCCAAGAATTTCACTGTAAGGATCAGGAGAGCCTAACCACAGCCTGCTACAGAAATTCTTCCCTACTCCACCAATCTGCTGACAGATGATAAGATTATAAAGAGGAACAAAACCCAAGAATTTCACTGTAAGGATCAGGAGAGCCTAACCACATCCTGCTACAGAAATTCTTCTTTACTCCACCAATCTGCTGACAGGTGATAAGATTATAAAGAGGAACAAAACCCAAGAATTTCACTGTAAGGATCAGGAGAGCCTAACCACATCCTGCTACAGAAATTCCTCCCTACTCCACCAATCTGCTGACAGGCGATAAGATTATAAAGAGGAACAAAACCCAAGAATTTCACTGTAAGGATCAGGAGAGCCTAACCACATCCTGCTACAGAAATTCCTCCCTACTCCACCAATCTGCTGACAGGTGATAAGATTATAAAGAGGAACAAAACCCAAGAATTTCACTGTAAGGATCAGGAGAGCCTAACCACATCCTGCTACAGAAATTCTTCTTTACTCCACCAATCTGCTGACAGGCGATAAGATTATAAAGAGGAACAAAACCCAAGAATTTCACTGTAAGTGTCAGGAGAGCCTAACCACATCCTGTTACAGAAATTCTTCCTTACTCCATCAAATGTAACTTCCTTGGGTTTTGCCCTCCCGAATTGTGATGCCTCGCTGTGTACATCCCCTGATGCCAAAAGAAACTCACCACTTCCTGGTTCCCACATGGGCCTCTCAGCCAATCAGCAGCACTTGTTTGACTGAAGGCAAGGAAATCCACATAGAGCGAGTGCCACAGGAAAAATCTCCGCTCACCCCCCTAGCTGTGGGCATGCCAGAGAAAAAGGCCCGGCACAGGTATGAGCATGAAATAGAGGTTTGCTGGGCATATGCCCATGGACATCGAGACTTGGAAAGGGCACTGGAAAGAGGTGAGTAAATTGGGGTGATCTGAGGGTTTCACACACCAATTTGGAATGCTGAATAAAGAAGGAGGCCACTACCCCTCGAGTCTTATGAAATAAAGAGGTGGGGGTGATTGCTTCTCTTTAGATAGTAACAACATCCAGGAGATTTCACTCTCCTGGGTGTTGCTCCACTCAGGTGCGGCATCATGATTTGGGATGCCTCACTCTGTTTCCTCATGGTTTGCCCAGGTGTGTGGCTAGCAGAGCCGAACATGTAGCTGGCCGCATCCCCGCTAGCCTTTAGCTGTGTACATGCCCCACCTAAAGGTATGCTGGGGATGTGGCAGAAGTGCCGAGGGCTCTGGGAACAGGCTTTGGCGGGGGTTTCACTCAACAGTACATTCCAAATGGGGATGCCAGAAGGAGACACCCCTGGAGTCCCTCCAATGTTCCTCTTTAAAGAGTGACTCAGTGAGAGTTTGTGTCCAGTAGAGCTTGTTCTGCCCAACTGTGTCAATAAACATGAAAGCACCATTAAAATGATTTATCCTCACGGGTTTACTGCTGCTAATATCCATTACATGTATGTGCTGGGTAAGGCCCAACCTTGACATACCTTTTGTCTTACAATTTACTAGTTTTATACAGTAATGGGATGACTTTTAGCCAGGTAGAAGGTGATGCAGTCATTGATGGGCCAGCATTTACAGCAGATCGCTCACCTGGAGAACCATTGCAAAAAGATGTCACCATCATAAATGCCCATTGGTACACAAAAATGACCTTCCCCAACCAAAGCCTTGGTTGAACTTTATGGACATGTCTTTTTTCAGCTGTATTAATTATGTATTTAATATTAACTACAGACATGACAAGTCACCTGTTTTTTCAGGGGATCTCACTTTTTTGACCCCCCCTTATGCAGTCACCCTGTTTTGACACCCCCTCCCCTTTATCCGGTCACCCTGTCAGCAGCTCACATCACCCTGAGGCAGGTCTAGCTGACTCCCGGTCCTGGTGCTCGGGGAGAACACAGCTTTACACAGGCTCAAGGACTGTTCTAATGCAGGGGGCAAGGGATGGGGGTGCCACACAGCCCTTCAAAAGACCATATAGGCAGGGAGGCCGGAGATGCAGCCAGGCCTGCTTCCCTAAATGGAGCTCTGTGAGTAAACCTTAAAATGTACGGCATATGGCACGGATTGGATAGAAGCCCCATGGGACGCAGTGCGGCTAAGGAAATCTGAATAGAATGAGTGCCGCTGATTGGCTGAAAGCCCACATGGGAACCAGAAAGAGTTTTTGTGTTATATGTGGGAACACACACATTGTGGCATCCCAAAATATTTTCTTGGGTGTCTCCAGGGTTGGCATCTTTGCAACTACCCAGTTATGACCTCAGTAACATCAGGATATCACATGATTCCCCCTGCTGGTGACAGTGACTCGATGGTCTGCCGGTGAGTGAGAGCATGCATGCTGGTTCTGGCCACATTTAGTCATCACTGGAACCTGGGGGAGATCTCTTTTTTGTCAGTGTGGGACATCTCAAATTGGAATGCGCTGTGTGACCCCCCCAGTTCCCCCCAAAAAACTCACCTTTCCCCAGTACCACGCTGAATGTGTGGGGTCTTGTCCAATCAGCACTGCATGCTGTGCTTAATATCAAAAAGGTCAGTGAAATGTGGGGTGATCAGAGCGGGGGAGGGTCACATAGCGGGACATCCTGAATCACATAGCAGGGTATCCCCAATCAGTCCCATATGCTATACATAGTAATCCCCTGTAAAACGTACCGTCTCCCTGGTCCAGTGGAGCATAGGCGAGCTGCAGCTGGCACCAGTTATACCCTAAGCAGGGCGCGCACCTGAACCAGGCATTTGTTAATGGATGGCGCGGGCATGCACCCTGTTAGAGGGTAGTGGGGATGCGGCTGCCAGCATACTTGGCTCCGCTCGGCTCCTCTCGCCCCTTGTCGCCAAATGTTAGCCGATTTTGACAAACACAGCCAAGTGCGCTTATTGCAAAAACAAAAATGATATCCCGCACAGCTTATACAATATGGTATACTGCAGGTGCTGGATAATAGGGGAACCACCACAAGGTGTATGTAAACCAAGACAAACATGTATTTGGGCTGCCAGTACAGTCCCAAGAAATACCCCTATTTAATGGAAAGAGCCGCACTCAATAGTAATTAAAATACTATAATAATAGACAACAGTTACTACACACAAAACAAGGACAGTTTAAACACAAATAAAGTGCTATGGAGTTGGACCTTTCAATGTTATGGCTCTAATATCCACAAAGATATATGATAAAAATATGTATAAAAAAGTTCAAAAAAAATAATAAGTACAGTCTTAAAGTGCTAAGGTGCTAAGTTATATAATGATATTTAAATCTGTGAAAAACAAAAGAAAAAAAAGTGACAAATGCACTGTTAAAGTGCCAAATGTCACAGAAGGTCAATATAAATGACAAAGTGACAAGCGCAATGTGTTAAAGTGCAATAGTAATGTGCTAAGACTGAATAAAGATCAAAAAGGTATCACCAAATCAGTAGGGCAGATAAGCAGAGCCAGGTCCTCTCACCATTCACACCTCACATCAATGTGTTGCGTGGTGGAGCCCCCCACCACTTCGTCAGGATGTATCCGGAACGGGGAAAGGTGAGTTTACAGGTCGACCTGTGAAGTTTCACACAGCGGGGCATCCGGGAAGCCCCGGGGACAAGAACCTGGGATAGTCAAAATCCTGGGTTTTGGTCCACTTTAAGGCTGTGCTATCGACAAAATGCAGTGATGTGTGTTTTTTTATTTAAAGTGATGGCACTAAAGACTTAGTATGGTAGGGGCCAGTGGCATAGCTAAATGGCGCGATCATTAAATGGGGCCCTTTCACAGCTCATACAGTAAACTTTTTTCTGTATTTTAATTCAGCTGGACGCAGCCAGACAACTAAATACTGAAACAGCAGAGACATGTGGTGTTTTCTTTCTCTAAATGAGGCAAAGTGAGCACAAATATGATAAATAAGGTGGGGAAGTAACAATGAAGCCCCCCCCCCCCGACTTTCTGGGCCCTGGTGCAGTTGCACCCCCTGCACTCCAACAAGTTATGCCCCTAGTAGGGGCAGGTAAAATGGAAGGCACGGGTATGGATCTTACAGACATGATGTCGAAGCTTAAGTATTGCTGGGGCAGAACATGCTCTGGGGTGAATAGGGTCACTCATAGTGATGATAGTGAAGCTTTACTATGGTAGGGGCAGATAATGTGGCAGGAGTGAATATGGACCTCACAACTATGATGTAGAGGCTATAGCATTGCAGGGGCAGAGCATGTCTGGGGTAAATAGGGACGCTCTTAAAGTGATGAAGCTTTAGTATTCTAGAGGCAGATAATATGGAAGGAGTAAGCATGATGTTGAGGTTATAGCATTTCAGAGGCAGAGCATGTCTGGGGTAAATAGGGATTTTCTTAAAGTTATGGTACTGAATCTTTAGTATTGTAGAGGCAGTTCATTTGATTTGGTAAATTCCAGCACAAGCTCTGGGTAAGTTGGGCTGCATACTCCCAGCAGTGTGGCCCACTGGGCATTCTCCCAGTTCTCCATGGGGCCTGTCCTACAAACCACAAAAAGATACTGTGCGAAAAACACTTCTTCTCTGCTATAACAGCACAATTAACTTTACCTAGCTCTAAAAATAGGACTTGTTTTCTAAAGGACAATAATTTTTTAAATGTTGTGATAAGTTGCAGTTTTTTGCATACCCTTTACGATGATTTCTGCTGACTTCACGATTTTCAGGTCGTAAAAAAGTGCAGAAGAAAAGTTTTTTTTTGTAAATTAAAGTATATTGGTGAAATGCTTCTTTTTCGAAGGTCTATAATATAAGATTTTTCGGGAGTTCAAACGATAGTTGTCCTTAAGGGACAGATAAGGGACAATGGAGGGGGTAGCAAACACACATGCCATTTGTGGCTCCTCCACTCACTCACCTTGGGTGTCTGGTACACAGGTAGGTAGGTGAGTAATCCTGGGCGTCAGAAGTCGGAAGTGGCCTCCATGCCAGCAGCAGCCCGGGCAGATACGGGTGGATAGCTCATCCTATAGATAGGGTCATACAGAGCTATATGTCAGGAGCAGCCTTATAGACTGTGCTTGTGTCACCTGTGTTGCTCTCTGCCCTCTCTTATCACATTGCCGCCTTATCTTGCTTTTGCCCTCACTTGCTTCTTTGTTTATAGCTGCATTCATAGAAGATAGTGTAACACTATCTTCCCAGTTGTATAGCATGACATGAAGGGACACACAGCACAGCCCCACCTCTGCCTGAGCCTGGCTCTCCTCCTCCCTCCCGCCCTCTGTGCCTCAGCACAGAAAGTCCATTCAACTCCCAGAGAGAACAAGGGTCCTCTTATCAGCTGCGAGAACAAACAGCAGTCTCACTGACCTGACTCTGGGCTCTGGGGGTCCCTCCACCACTTACAGGTGGGTGTTTCTAACAGGGCCTGTCACTGCTACAAGGGGCTCATTACAATTGCTAATGAATGGCCTCTGCTGAATACTGGACCAGAGACTGACATAAGCGTTACAAAGCACTCAGTACCACACAAAAGTGTTATAAAGTTGCTAGATACTGGACACAAGAATAACACAGCACATGATATACCACACAAAAATGATATAAAGCTGCTAGATAATAGATCCGAGACTGACACAAGCATTACACAGCACACACCATGACACAAATGTGTTACAAAGCTGCTGTATACTGGACCAGAGACTGACACAAGCGTTACACAGCACACACCATGACACAAATGTGTTATAAAGCTGCTGGATACTGGATAAGAGACTGACACAAGCATTACACAGCACACACCATGACACAAACGTGTTATAAAGCTGCTGGATACTGGATAAGAGACTGACACAAGCGTTACACAGCACACACCATGACACAAACGTGTTATAAAGCTGCTGGATAAGAGACTGACACAAGCATTACACAGCACACACCATGACACAAACGTGTTATAAAGCTTCTGGATAAGAGACTGACACAAGCATTACACAGCACACACCATGACACAAACGTGTTATAAAGCTGCTGGATACTGGATAAGAGACTGACACAAGCGTTACACAGCACACACCATGACACAAACGTGTTATAAAGCTTCTGGATAAGAGACTGACACAAGCATTACACAGCACACACCATGACACAAACGTGTTATAAAGCTGCTGGATACTGGATAAGAGACTGACACAAGCATTACACAGCACACACCATGACACAAATGTGTTACAAAGCTGCTGTATACTGGACCAGAGACTGACACAAGCGTTACACAGCACACACCATGACACAAATGTGTTATAAAGCTGCTGGATACTGGATAAGAGACTGACACAAGCATTACACAGCACACACCATGACACAAACGTGTTATAAAGCTGCTGGATACTGGATAAGAGACTGACACAAGCGTTACACAGCACACACCATGACACAAATGTGTTATAAAGCTGCTGGATACTGGATAAGAGACTGACACAAGCATTACACAGCCCACACCATCACACAAATGTGTTATAAAGCTTCTGGATACTGGATAAGAGACTGACACAAGCGTTACACAGCACACACCATGACACAAACGTGTTATAAAGCTGCTGGATACTGGATAAGAGACTGACACAAGCATTACACAGCACACACCATGACACAAATGTGTTACAAAGCTTCTGGATACTGGATAAGAGACTGACACAAGCGTTACACAGCACACACCATGACACAAATGTGTTATAAAGCTGCTGGATACTGGATAAGAGACTGACACAAGCATTACACAGCACACACCATGACACAAACGTGTTATAAAGCTTCTGGATACTGGATAAGAGACTGACACAAGCGTTACACAGCACACACCATGACACAAATGTGTTATAAAGCTGCTGGATACTGGATAAGAGACTGACACAAGCATTACACAGCACACACCATGACACAAACGTGTTATAAAGCTGCTGGATACTGGATAAGAGACTGACACAAGCATTACACAGCACACACCATGACACAAACGTGTTATAAAGCTTCTGGATACTGGATAAGAGACTGACACAAGCGTTACACAGCACACACCATGACACAAATGTGTTATAAAGCTGCTGGATACTGGATAAGAGACTGACACAAGCGTTACACAGCACACACCATCACACAAATGTGTTATAAAGCTGCTGGATACTGGACCAGAGACTAATACAAGCGTTACACAGCACACACCATGACACAAATGTGTTATAAAGCTGCTGGATACTGGATAAGAGACTGACACAAGCGTTACACAGCACACACCATGACACAAATGTGTTATAAAGCTGCTGGATACTGGATAAGAGACTGACACAAGCGTTACACAGCACACACCATCACACAAATGTGTTATAAAGCTGCTGGATACTGGATAAGAGACTGACACAAGCGTTACACAGCACACACCATCACACAAATGTGTTATAAAGCTGCTGGATACTGGATAAGAGACTGACACAAGCGTTACACAACACACACCATCACACAAATGTGTTATAAAGCTGCTGGATACTGGACCAGAGACTAATACAAGCGTTACACAGCACACACCATGACACAAACGTGTTATAAAGCTGCTGGATACTGGATAAGAGACTGACACAAGCGTTACACAGCACACACCATCACACAAATGTGTTATAAAGCTGCTGGATACTGGATAAGAGACTGACACAAGCATTACACAGCACACACCATGACACAAATGTGTTATAAAGCTGCTGGATACTGGATAAGAGACTGACACAAGCGTTACACAGCACACACCATGACACAAACGTGTTATAAAGCTGCTGGATACTGGATAAGAGACTGACACAAGCGTTACACAGCACACACCATCACACAAATGTGTTATAAAGCTGCTGTATACTGGATAAGAGACTGACACAAGCATTACACAGCACACACCATGACACAAATGTGTTATAAAGCTGCTGGATACTGGATAAGAGACTGACACAAGCATTACACAGCACACACCATGACACAAATGTGTTATAAAGCTGCTGGATACTGGATAAGAGACTGACACAAGCGTTACACAGCACACACCATCACACAAATGTGTTATAAAGCTGCTGTATACTGGATAAGAGACTGACACAAGCATTACACAGCACACACCATGACACAAATGTGTTATAAAGCTGCTGGATACTGGATAAGAGACTGACACAAGCGTTACACAGCACACACCATGACACAAACGTGTTATAAAGCTGCTGGATACTGGATCAGAGGCTGACACAAGCGTTACACAGCACACACCATGACACAAATGTGTTATAAAGCTGCTGGATACTGGATAAGAGACTGACACAAGCGTTACACAGCACACACCATGACACAAATGTGTTATAAAGCTGCTGGATACTGGATAAGAGACTGACACAAGCGTTACACAGCACACACCATCACACAAATGTGTTATAAAGCTGCTGGATACTGGATAAGAGACTGACACAAGCGTTACACAGCACACACCATGACACAAACGTGTTATAAAGCTGCTGTATACTGGACCAGAGGCTGACACAAGCATTACACAGCACACACCATCACACAAATGTGTTATAAAGCTGCTGTATACTGGACCAGAGGCTGACACAAGCATTACACAGCACACACCATCACACAAATGTGTTATAAAGCTGCTGGATACTGGATAAGAGACTGATACAAGCATTACACAGCACACACCATCACACAAATGTGTTATAAAGCTGCTGGATACTGGATAAGAGACTGACACAAGCGTTACACAACACACACCATCACACAAATGTGTTATAAAGCTGCTGGATACTGGATCAGAGGCTGACACAAGCATTACACAGCACACACCATCACACAAATGTGTTATAAAGCTGCTGGATACTGGACCAGAGACTAATACAAGCGTTACACAGCACACACCATCACACACAAGTGTTAAAAAGCTGCTGGATACTGGATCAGAGGCTGACACAAGCATTACACAGCACACACCATCACACAAATGTGTTAAAAAGCTGATGGATACTGGATCAGAGGCTGACACAAGCATTACACAGCACACACCATCACACAAATGTGTTATAAAGCTGCTGGATACTGGACCAGAGACTAATACAAGCGTTACACAGCACACGCCATCACACACAAGTGTTAAAAAGCTGATGGATACTGGATCAGAGGCTGACACAAGCATTACACAGCACACACCATCACACAAATGTGTTATAAAGCTGCTGGATACTGGACCAGAGACTAATACAAGCGTTACACAGCACACGCCATCACACACAAGTGTTAAAAAGCTGATGGATACTGGATCAGAGGCTGACACAAGCGTTACACGGCTCACACCATCACATTAAGGAGTCATGAAGCTGCTGGATATTGGACCAGAGGCTGACATAAGCATTACAAAAGCACATAGTACCGCACAGAAGTGTTATAAAATTGCTAGATAATAGATCAGAGACTGAAACAAGCATTACACAGCACACACCATCGCACATAAGTATTATAAAGCTGATGTATACTGCACCAGAGAATGACACAATCATTACACAGCACACAACATACACACAAAAGTCTTATAAAGCTACTGGATAGTGGACCAGAGACTGACACAAGTGTTACACAGCACACACCAACACATTAGGAGTCATGAAGCTGCTGGATATTGGACCAGAGGCTGGTACAAGGGTTACATAGCACACGCCATCACATAAAAGTGTTGTGAAGCTGCTGGATACTGGAACAGAGACTGACACAAGCATTACACATCACACAGCATTAGACCAGAGGCTGACACAGGGGTTATATCACCCTACAAAAGTGTTTTTTAAAGCTGCTGGATACTGGACTAGAGGCTGTTGAACAAGGGTTACATACATCCCAACTTCTTAGGGTAGAAAAGAGGGAGAATTGTTAAATTAAGCCACATCCCCTCATTGATTGATGGATAGGAGATAGATTGTAACAGTTACCACAATATAAACACTTTGAATAGGCAAATGAATCAATTATTGATGCACCTCACAGAGGGACAAATGAGATACACGTGGGACAGTCCTTCCATGTCAGGGACACTTGGGAGGTATGGGTTACACAGCACACACCCCATCACACTAAAGAGTTGTAAAGCTGCTGAATCCCGGACCAGAGGCTGACACAAAGGTTACACAGCACACACTATCACACAAAAGTGCTGTGAAGCTGCTGAATCCCGGACCAGAGGCTGACACAAAGGTTACACAGCACACACAAAAGTCCTGTGAAGCTGCTGGATACCGGACCAAAGGCTGACACAAAGGTTACACAGCACACACTATCACACAAAAGTGCTGTGAAGCTGCTGAATCCCGGACCAGAGGCTGACACAAAGGTTACACAGCACACACTCACACAAAAGTCCTGTGAAGCTGCTGGATACCGGACCAAAGGCTGACATAAAGGTTACACAGCACACACTGTCACACAAAAGTCCTGTGAAGCTGCTGAATCCCGGACCAGAGGCTGACACAAAGGTTACACAGCACACACTGTCACACAAAAGTGCTGTCCAGCTGCTGGATACCGGACCAAAGGCTGACACAAAGGTTACACAGCACACACTATCACACAAAAGTCCTGTGAAGCTGCTGGATACCGGACCAGAGGCTGACACAAAGATTACACAGCACACAATGTCACACAAAAATACCATTTTGTGATTACTCACCTGTAAAATGGGTATTATAAGTATGTCACACACCCCACTTCATTTACTAATTATTATTACACTTGGGTTAACTCACCGCTAGGTGGCGCACTTGCAGAGATCTCCAAAAATTCAGCAAGCCCCTCCCGGTCTATAGATACCTGGTACCTCCCAACAATTCCCCAGTGTTAAAACAGCAATAAGACAAGGTACCAGGAATAAACGATTGTAACCCTCAACTGTAAATAACAAAACTTCACCATATAAAGGAACCAGGATACCAAAAGAGGGCGGGTGAAGTGGGGTGTGTGACATACTTATAATACCCATTTTACAGGTGAGTAATCACAAAATGGTATTATTCTAAGTATGTCACACACCCCACTTCATTTACTAATTATTATTACACTTGGGACATCCAACAGCAGTGTCCAAAAAGGGCGGGTATCCAAACCAGGCAATAACGCAGATAAAACTCAAACCACTGCAGCCTGCAGAACCTTACGGCCAAACACAGCATCCGCTGAGGCCCGCGCATCAACCTTATAAAACTAGGAAAAAGTGTGAACCGAAGACCAGGTAGCGGCCTTACAAACATGTTCAACCGAAGCCTGGTGCTGAAAGGCCCAGGACGCACCAACCGCACAAGTAGAATGAACGGTAACGCGAAAAGGGGGATCCTTCCCCTGGCAGAATAGGCCCCAACAACCGCCTGACGAATCCATTCGCTAATGGAAGACTTAGCCGGAGCCAAACCCTTCCTGGGCCCACAGGGCACTACGAAAAGAGCATCAGTCGTACGAAAGGAAGACGTAGCACGCAAATAGTACCTAACACAACGCACAACGTCCAAGCAGTGCAACGCACTCTCCTTGTCATTCCTAGGCTTAGGACACAAGGAAGGAAGAACAATGTCCTGATTAAGATGAAAAGCAGATACCACGTTAGGGAGAAAATCTGACTTGAAACGAAAAACCACTTTGTCCTGATGCTTCTCAAAATAAGGAGCCTGAATCGACAAGGCTGCCAACTCCGAAACACGCCGAACCGAAGTGATGGCCACCAAAAAGACAACCTTCTGAGTAAGAGTGGACAGAGCAATATCCTGCAAAGGCTCAAAGGGAGGAGCCTGTAACGCAGAGAGCACCAAATTCAAATCCCAAACTGGGAGCAAAGGCTTCCTAGGAGGCCGCAGATGCGAAACCCCCTGGAAGAAAGTCTTGACCAAAGAATGGCTAGCAAAAGACCTCTGGAAAAAAATAGACAAGGCAGACACCTGCCCCTTCAAGGTACTTATCTGAAGACCAGAATCCAGCCCTGACTGAAGAAAATCCAAAATCCGAGAAATAGAAAAGACCCGGCAGGGCAAAAATCTAGCCTCACACCAATCAATATAAGATCACCAGACCCTATAATAGATGGAAGAGGAAGACCTCTTCCTAGCACTAACGAAGGTCTGAATGACCGAATCCGAAAGACCCTCCTCCCTCAAGATGGAGGTTTCAGCAGCCAAGCCGTCAAAGCCAGCGTTGGTAAACTGGGGTAACACAGTTGACCCTGGGTGAGCAGATCCGGCCGAAGAGGCAGATCGAACTGATCCATTGCCAGACGAACGATGTCTGCAAACCACACCCGCCTTGGCCACCTTGGAGCCACGAGAATGGCGGGAACTACGTCCTGAACTAGCTGTCGCAACACCCTGCCTAACATGGGAATCGGAGGGAACAGATACAGGAACCCCAGATCCTTCCAGCTCAAGGCCATGGCATCCGCCGCCAGAGCCAGAGGGACCCGAGACAGCGACACGAATGTCGGAAGCTTGTGATTGTGACGAAAAGCAAACAGATCCACCTCCGGCGTCCCCCACCGAAGACACATGGACCGAAACACATGGGGATGGAGAGACCAATCCCCCCGGCGGGACGAGCACCGGCTCAGAAAATCCGCCTCCGTGTTCTCCACTCCTGAAATGTACACTGCCAAAATGCAAGGGACATACGTCTCCGCCCAAATCAGAATCAGAGACACTTCTCTGAGGGCACCCAGACTGCGAGTCCCTCCTTGGTGATTGATGTAAGCAACCGCCGTCTAATTGGCCGATCGAACCTGAACCGGCAGACCCCGTAATGATGCGTCAAGTGAGACCGAACCAATCTGATGGCTCGCAACTCCAGAACATTGATGGGCAAGTGGGCCTCCTGAGGGTCCCACTGCCCCTGAAACTGAAGATCCTTCCAGAAACCTCCCCATCCTGACAAGCTGGCATCCGTGGTGACAGTTCCCCACAGCGGAGTCAGAAACGACCTGCCCTTCAAAAGATTGTCCGGAACCAACCACCACCGAAGAGACTGCCGAACTCGAGGGGACATCCGGAAGGACCGATCCAACGACCGCGGGTGCCGTCCCAAGACGCCAAAAGATGAAGCTGCAGCGTCCTCGTGTGAAACTGAGCGAAGGGAACTGCCTCGAACGAGGCCACCATCAACCCCACCAGTCTCATCCCTAGCCGGATGGACGGGAGAGGAGTGGTAAGAAGAAGCTGAGCCAATTCCTGAATCAGAAGAACCTTGGCCTGAGGGAGAAACACACTGTGCTGGCAAGAGTCCAAGTACATCCCCAGAAAGGTCACCACCCTGGCCGGAACCAGAGAGGACTTGGGGTAATTGATCACCCAGCCGAACCTCTCTAACATAGACACCACCGTGCTGGTGTCCCCTTCCGCCTGACTGAAGGAAGGAGCCATGATGAGAAGATCGTCCAGGTAAGGAACAATGCGAATCCCCTGAGCTCTGAGCAGGGCCATCACCCCTGCCAACACCTTGGTGAACACTCTCGGAGCTGAGGTGAGACCGAATGGAAGAGCTACAAACTGAAAGTGCCGATCCTCCACCACAAATCGCAGAAACCGCTGATGTGCCGGAAAGATCGGAATGTGAAGATACGCGTCCTTGATGTCCATGGACGTCAGAAAGTCCCCCTGCCGAAGCGAGCCGATCGCCGACCGCAAGGTCTCCATGCGAAACTTCCGGGGACGAATAAACCTGTTGAGAAACTTCAAATCCAGAATCGGACGGAAGGACCCGTCCTTTTTGGGTACAGTGAAGAGAATGGAGTAATACCCGCTTCCCACCTCCGAAGGAGGGACCGGGCAGATGACTGCCAAATCCAGAAGATTTCCTACCGCCGCCAGGAGCCCCTGCGCGGCCACAGGGTCTGAAGGAACCCGGGACCTGAAAGAAACCTTGGAGGAGGGCGGGACTCGAACTCCAGCAAGTAACCGGCCGACACCACTTCCCGGATCCACCTGTCCGAGACCTCCTGGTCCCATACCCGGGAGAAGAATCGTAACCGTCCCCCCACCCGTACGGGTGAGGGCGCCCCCTCATTGCTGAGCGGGCTTGGCAGCTGACTTGGGCTTGGCACCCCAGGCATGAACGGGACGGCCACGGCCTCTACCCTTGTTCCAACCCGCGCCCCTGGAAGCCGAGAAGCCCGCACCTCTGCCGGCTTTGGCTCCCCGAAAGGACGGATTGAAGGGGGCCGCCCCCCGAAAAGAACGGCGAAACCTTTTGCGCTGAGGCAACCTGCCTCCCTTGGCAACAGAATCCAGTTTTTTACCAAAAAGCCTCAAACCCAAAAAAGGAAGAGCCGTGAGTGATCTTTTAGAATTAAGGTCAGCCGTCCACTGTCTCAACCACACAGAGCGACGAATAGCCACCAACAGAGCAGAAGCTCTGCCACACATCAACATGGCATCATCCTGAGCGGCCAGAACAAATGACAAGAAGGAGTCACAACGCTTAAGCGCAAGAAACTCATCACCAGAGGGATCAAGATCCACACATAAATCCCTGACCATAGACCTAACCGCCAATGTCAAAAGAGCCGAAGCACAAACAGGCCTCAAAACCGAAACCGCACAGACAAAACCATGGCGGGCCGACTGATCAATCCGGCGATCTTCGCCATCTTTGAGATAAGTAGTGTCAGGAAGATGACAGCCGCAGTATTAGACAGTCCCAAAACCGGAGCATCCACCTCGGGAGGGACAGACCAACGTTTCAGCAAGTCCGCCGGAAAGGGATATTTCTTATCCCAGCTAGGCGGTACCCCGACAAGCCGTATAGGTTGCTCCCATTGCTTAAGGAAAACGTCCTCAAAATGCTGTTGACTGGGAAACTCCAGGCGCTGCTTGGACCCCCCAAAGAGCTGGCCCCTAGGCCGAGGAACCGCCTTGGGAGGGTCCAAATCCAAAACCTCAAACATCTGGGCCAAAATAGAAGGCGTGTCAGGAGCGGGACCATCAATCTGGTCCCCCTCAGCGCCCAGCACCTGCTGACCCACTGAATCATCCAATTCCTCCACAAGCCACCCTCTTCAAGGGGACGATCTGACCAATCCAGATCCTCAACAACCTCCTCATCAGAGTCCGGCGGAGGCGGAGATAGGTGTTTACGCTTAGCAGTAACCTTCTGAGCGGACATATCGGAAAAGCTTTTCTTGAGGCTGGCCAAGCGGGCGCACACCTCAGATTGCGAATCCCCACCCGTGACCACGTCACACGGGGTCCGGAACAGGCGAGGCGGAGAGGGGATGGCGCGGACGACGAAGTACCAGGCACCAGAGTGCTGGACTGACGCTCAATGTTCCGCTGTGCACATGGAATACATATAATGAAATCATCCCCCGGGAGCGGAGTCCCACAACCCCCACACAGCCTGGATTGTCCCGAAGGACCGTCCGGTATCTTTGGCAGCCTCCATCTGGTGAAATTTATGGTATTCGCGGAACCCAGGGATTTATGCTATAAGCAACCCGGGATGCCCCCAATGTTAAAAATCTAGGTATATATATAATATACATATATATACACAAAATCTATAGAGCCCAGAACCAGGGGGTAAATTTGCCAGCAACCCAGGAGGGACTATAAGGCCAAACCCCAACTAGCCAGGTATACAAGACCGGGAGAGCCCAGCAGGAAGGAATCCCGGATTTGAAAAACAAACAAGAAAACAATCAGTCACATCCAATGTCAACTGACAGGACAAACACAAAACAACTAAAAGCCAGAGGCGAGTAGCTAGCAGGGCCAGGCTGTGAATACACAGCATAAGCAAGACCATCCGGCAAGCCCAAGCGCCTGGCTGAATAAACCCCGCCATCTCCCCCAGTGAGAGGGGGGGGGGGGTTAGGATAGTGAGTGGGCCGCAAGAATAACCGGCAGAAAACATATATATGTATATACAGATATAAGCATATCCCATTAAGCAACCGGCCTCTATGCCCACCCCCATAACAACCTGGACCCCCTCAGCAACGAGAACAGGAAGCGATCCTACCTGGATCCTCCGCACTATAGACCCCGAAATGGCGGCCAGCCAGGGAACAAGGAGAGGACGCAGGGCGGACCCAGCGAAAACGCGGGAACCACCACGGCCCCGCCCCTCCCCATCCCGCCAGACACGGCGCGGGCCGCGAACGGACGCGGCCCCGCCCACCGCAGAGCGAGCAAGCAGCGGGCGTCACATTAGAGAATGGCGCCCGCATAGACCAGCAGGCGGACCGGCACGCCGCCCGGTCCCGCCCGCCAGTGAGGAGCCGCAAGGCACCATACCGCCTACGGGCCGGCGGCGCAGCGCGCCGCCCGGCCCCTAGGCTGACAGACGGGCGCCCGTTCTGGCGCCCACCCCAACGTCCCCCCGAAACCGAATGACGGGCCGGCGGTCCCGCCGCCCGTCCTCCTGAGACAACGGAAGGGCACAGGGTGCCCTAAACAGCGTAACAACCGCGACGGACGGCCCCGCAGGCCACCCGTCCAAAACACGCACACACACACACACACATACATGAAGGGACTCTAAACGTAAAAATCATGAAGAAGGGGACCCATGGGGATACAAGGGCTGGGGCATCCCACGTCCGGATCACCAAACCGGAACACCGCTATGCCCCATAATATGGGGTTGAGCGGAGGAGCTAATCTCCTAGGCACCATCAGTGCCATCTACCCTTGCCCAGCCTACAGCCTAAGCTGGGAGGCTGCCATGAAACAGGGGGATAATACAAAAGAGCTGGGCAGAAATAGACCATGGGGGGGGGGCCGGGGTGATACCCCGGCTACCTGCAAGCAGGAGACTTCTCTCTTCTGTCTTGTCGCCATCTTGCAGAGACCAACACTGGGGAATTGTTGGGAGGTACCAGGTATCTATAGACCGGGAGGGGCTTGCTGAATTTTTGGAGATCTCTGCAAGTGCGCCACCTAGCGGTGAGTTAACCCAAGTGTAATAATAATTAGTAAATGAAGTGGGGTGTGTGACATACTTAGAATAGTGCTGTGAAGCTGCTGAATCCCGGACCAGAGGCTGACACAAAGGTTACACACCACACACTATCACACAAAAGTGCTGTGAAGCTGCTGGATCCCGGACCAGAGGCTGACACAAAGGTTACACAGCACACACTATCACACAAAGGTGTTGTGAAGCTGCTGGATCCCAGACCAGAGGCTGACACAAAGGTTACACAGCACACACTATCACACAAAAGTGCTGTGAAGCTGCTGAATCCCGGACCAGAGGCTGACACAAAGGTTACACAGCACACACTATCACACAAAAGTCCTGTGAAGCTGCTGAATCCCGGACCAGAGGCTGACTCAAAGCTTACACAGCACACACTATCACACAAAAGTGCTGTCCAGCTGCTGGATACCGGACCAGAGGCTGACACAGAGGTTACACAGCACACACTATCACACAAAAGTGCTGTCCAGCTGCTGGATACCGGACCAGAGGCTGACACAAAGGTTACACAGCACACTCTCACACAAAAGTGCTGTGAAGCTGCTGGATCCCGGACCAGAGGCTGACACAAAGGTTACACAGCACACTCTCACACAAAAGTGCTGTCTAGCTGCTGGATCCCGGACCAGAGGCTGACACAAAGGTTACACAGCACACACTGTCACACAAAAGTGCTGTCCAGCTGCTGGATACCGGACCAAAGGCTGACATAAAGGTTACACAGCACACACTGTCACACAAAAGTGCTGTCCAGCTGCTGGATCCCGGACCAGAGGCTGACACAAAGGTTACACAGCACACACTGTCACACAAAAGTGCTGTCCAGCTGCTGGATACCGGACCAGAGGCTGACACAAAGGTTACACAACACACTGTCACACAAAAGTGCTGTCCAGCTGCTGGATCCCGGACCAGAGGCTGACACAAAGGTTACACAACACACTGTCACACAAAAGTGCTGTGAAGCTGCTGGATCCCAGACCAGAGGCTGACACAAAGGTTACACAACACACTGTCACACAAAAGTGCTGTCCAGCTGCTGGATCCCGGACCAGAGGCTGACACAAAGGTTACACAGCACACACTATTACACAAAAGTGCTGTCCAGCTGCTGGATCCCGGACCAGAGGCTGACACAAAGGTTACACAGCACACACTATCACACAAAAGTGCTGTGAAGTCGCTGGATCCCGGACCAGAGGCTGACACAAAGGTTACACAGCACACACTGTCACACAAAAGAGCTGTCCAGCTGCTGGATAACGGACCAGAGGCTGACACAAAGGTTACACAGCACACACTGTCACACAAAAGAGCTGTCCAGCTGCTGGATCCCGGACCAGAGGCTGACACAAAGGTTACACAGCACACACTGTCACACAAAAGTGCTGTCCAGCTGCTGGATCCTGGACCAGAGGCTGACACAAAGGTTACACAGCACACACTATCACACAAAAGTGCTGTCCAGCTGCTGGATCCCGGACCAGAGGCTGACACAAAGGTTACACAACACACTGTCACACAAAAGTGCTGTCCAGCTGCTGGATCCCGGACCAGAGGCTGACACAAAGGTTACACAACACACTGTCACACAAAAGTGCTGTCCAGCTGCTGGATCCCGGACCAGAGGCTGACACAAAGGTTACACAACACACTGTCACACAAAAGTGCTGTCCAGCTGCTGGATCCCGGACCAGAGGCTGACACAAAGGTTACACAACACACTGTCACACAAAAGTGCTGTCCAGCTGCTGGATACCGGACCAGAGGCTGACACAAAAGTAACACAGCACACACTCACACAAAATAGCTGTCCAGCTGCTGGATAACGGACCAGAGGCTGACACAATGGTGTTGTGAAGCTGCCTTTTTCTGTTTCCTGACAGTCATAGTGACACTAACATGACTGGCCTAGGGGTTGTGCGAATTGTGTGATCACACAAGGAGCCATTCCAATCTATTAGGGGAGAAATCGAGCCATTCTTCAGACAATGCTTTAGAGATAAAGCTCTCAGCTGGCTCGGCATCTCTCTTTTTTCCACATTTCTTTCTTTTCCACATTACACTCTTGATTCATTTTCCCTCATTCCAGGTTTTTCTATTTTTCTCTTTTTTTTAAATTTACATTCTGTACTCTATCAACCATAGTCCGTTCTTCGTTCTCTCTTTTCTGAATTTTCTATTTCTTTCCATCTCCTGCTTTTAGAGTAGAAATAGGAGAAATAGGAAAAAGAAACACTTCCACACCAACCTTGTCTTTAACTGGGGGTTTATTGGATACAAGGGGTGGAAAGGGTCAACGGGGGCCTGGTGGGTTTCTTCCTCTGGGTCTTGTGAGAGAGAAGAGTTAGAGATGACTGTTATGGGAAAAACAAAGGATTCAGTTACTTAAGGGAACTAAAGGGAACGAAATCTAATTCTTATCTAAGGGGCATCCAAAAAACGTCCACTTTCCAGGTAGGTGCAGGTAGCGTTGTGCGTGCCCACATGGGAAAGTTAAACAATGTTATTTGTTAATTGCTTATTTGTGAGGAAACATGGTATGAGCTGGGCAAGCTTTTATTGGTTTCAGAATAAGGGTATGTAGGAGATGCTCACTGCTGATCTTGTCTGACAGGTTTGTGGCACGTGGGGAGTGGCTTCTGCTTTCCCCCAGTGCGAAAAGTGGTAACTGCTGCAGTAACATCAATGATCATTTTGCATGACTTTCTAGGTGCTCCTGAGATGCCTTTTTTTTATGCACCCACTCCCCTCACCTTAAGGGAACTAAAGGGAATGGCATCTAATTCCTATCTAGGGGCATCCAAAAAACATCCACTTACCGGGTAGGTGCAGGTAGGGTTGTGCGTGCCCACATGAGAAAGCTGTACACCCCGATTGTGGGGGCTCCAGGGAGCAGGAATTGCCGTGGTCATTTGGGAGGGCCCCATGCCATCCTCTGGCCACCCACGGTGGATTCATCGAGGACCTCTGGATGGATCAGGAAGGGTTAATTGGGGAGGGCATAGGGGGGTCATCAGGCCTAAAAGGGTGAGACCAAAGGTGTGCTTACCTTGGCTGGGGACGTGCAGCCTTCAACCTAATCCTGGTGGCCCCTGTCCTTGGTGGGTTGGCGGGCATTGGTGGGTAACTCCACGGTGTCACGGGGATGCCACGGGTGCCCCTTTCTCCCGATAACCACTCTTGTGGTCTGATGCTGCAGGGTCCTTGTTGTGCCCAGCAGGCTTGGGCAGTGTCCAGCTGGAGGCAGTGCTCCTGGCTGGGAGGGCCAGGATCCCTCGGTCCTTTCCAGTTTGGGGTACCCCTCTGTGGTTCTGGGTCCGCATTAGGAGGTGGGTAGCCTTGCGTGGTGGTGTTTGCTCCGGCATTGTGACTGATGGGAGAGAGGAGGTGGTAGGAGCTACCCTATAAAAGGGTGAGATGTGGGCGTAGTTATATTATATCTGGTAGGTAGTAGGGAGGAGCTAGTATTTAACCAGAGAGAAAGGGGTGGGTTTCCCCTTAAGAAGAAAGCAGAATGGGAGGAGCTAGACTTTAGGTTAGAGAAAAGTTTAGCCTTGGGAATATAAGGTGGGTGGAGTCTCCATATATACTGGGAGTGCGATGGAGCCAGTGGTAGGTCACCCCTTAAAATCACAGTTTCACGCACGTCTGTGAGATGGCGGGAACAAGTGCAACACAGGAGGACATACTGCTTTGGTGCGCAAGTGTTTTGGGACACCTGAGAGGACCAGGTTGAGAGAGCAAAAAGCCCCAAGGGTGCTTGTGACGTGGATACGTGGAGCTACATAGTATTCGGAGTGTGAAAGGCCTGTGAGCGGTGCCTGAGCTGCGGTAAGGTGTGGCTGCCCCTGTTGGAAACCCTCAAGCCCCGGCAAAATGTAGATAGCCACCAAAAAGGCCACCTTAAGAGTCATAATTGCAAGCGCAGCATTGTTGAACGGCTCAAAGGGAGGACCCTGGAGAGCAGAAAGCACCAAGTTGAAATCCCACACCGGTAGCAGGGGCTTACGCGGTGGACGTACATGAGTAACTCCTTGGGAAAAACCTGGCGTTTGAGGGTACTCAGTTGTAGACCCGACTCCAGACCATGTTGTAAAAACTCCAAATCCTGGAAATGGAGAAAGTGCGAGAAGGAAAAGATTTAGACTCGCACCAGGCAATGTAAGCATGCCAGACCCTGTAATAAATCATGGAAGATGATTTCTTTTGAGCCCGAATCATAGTACTGACTACCGAAGCCGGCAGTCCCTTATCCATCAGGAAGAAGGTTTCAGCAGCCAAGCCGTCAAAGCCAGCACTTGTAAATTGGGGTGGCGCAACTGTCCCTGAGTTAGAAGCCCCGGGCAGGACGAAGCAATCCACCGCTATCTGGACGACGTCCGCGAACCATACTCTCCTCGGCCAGCGGGGGGCCACCAGAATGGTGGGAAATGGAGGAAACGCATAGAGAAGCCGGAAACCCGTCCAGGGAATGGCTAGAGCGTCCGTGGCGAAGGCCAGCGGATCTCTTGACAGAGACACGAATCTTGGAAGCTTGCTTTGTGACGGGACACAAACAGGTCCACGTCTAGCTGACCCCAGCGGCAACATAGGGCAAGAAAGATCTTGTAGTCGAGGGACCATTCCCCCAGACGAGACGTCCCCCTGCTCAGGGAGTCCGCCTCCTGGTTCTCCACCCCTGGGATGTAAACCGTTGAGATGCAGGGAACATTCTCCTCTGCCCAAGACAATATCAGGGACACCTCGTTGAGGGCTCATTTGCTCCGAGTCCCGCCCTGATGATTGATGTAAGCGACAGCCGTCGGATTGTCCGAACGGACCTGGACCGCATTACCCCGAAGGTTTGGAGTCAACTGGAAGAGAACCAACCTGATCACCCTCAGCTCCAGGAGATTGATAGGCGTGTAGGCCTCCTGAGGGCCCCACTGGACCTGGAACTTCAGTGAGTGCCAGAACCCTCCCCAACCAGTCAGACTGACATCCGTGGTGACAATCTCCCAGCACAGAGGAAGAAAGGACCTGCCAACTAGAAGATTCATCGGGTCCAACCACCACGAGAGGGACTGTCTGGCCAGAGGGGACAGAGCGAATTCCCGCTCCAGGGATTCCTGCTTCCGATCCCAAACGTTCAAGAGATTCAACTGAAGGGGTCTCATGTGGAACTGGGCGAAGGGCACAGCCTCGAAGCACGACACCATGAGTCCCACCAACTGCATCCCCAGACGAATGGAGGGATGAAGGCCCTCCACCTTCTGCTGAGGAAGAAACACCTTGACCTGAGAAGTATCCAGCGCCATGCCCAGGAAGGACCTCACCAATGACGGAGACTTGGGATAATTGATCATCGAACCGAAGGACTCTAGGGTGGACACGACCACCTGAGTATCCCTCTCGGCCTGATGAAAAGATGGAGCAGCAATCAACAGGTTGTCCAGGTAAGGAAGAATGCGAATGCCCTGGTTCCTCAGGAGGGCCATGACACCCGCCAGCACCTTGGTGAACACCCGAGGGGCCGAAGTGATACCGAACAGCAAGGCCACAAACTGGTAGTGCTGATCCTCAAGAGCGAACCTCAGGAACTTCTGATGCCCCAGAAAGATAGGAACGTGCAGGTAGGCATCCTTGATGTCCACAGTGGTCATAAAGTCGTCCGGCCGAAGAAAGCTCACCGCCGACCATAAGGTCTCCATGCGGAAGTGTTTGAACCTGACAAATCGGTTGAGACCCTTTAGATTCAGGATTTAGATTCAGGTCTCAGGGAGCCGTCCTTCTTGGGCACCGTGAACAGATTGGAGTACAACCCCCGACCCCGTTCCTGAAGAGGCACAGGACAAACCACTCCAGATGATAGACGTTGGACGGCCAACCTCAGGCCCTGCGCCGTCACAGGATTTTAGGAGATCCGGGACCGGTGGAATCTTGGGAGCGGCCAAGCTGCTAGCTCTATCTTGTAACCGGAGGACACGACCTCCTGAATCCACCGATCCGAGTTGTCTCCAGACGTGAGCAAACAATCGAAGCCGTCCCCCCACCCGGATGGGTGAGGGAGCCCCCTCATGCCTGAGGGGCCTTGGTAGGGGGCTTGGGCTTAGCACCCCAGGAGAGACCAGGGCGACCACGGGATCTACCCCGTCCCCAAGAATCTCTGCGGCTACCTGTGAAGGAAGATCCGCGTCCCCCATGGGAAGGGCGAAAAGAGGAAGACCCCCGAAAGGGGCGAGAATGCTTTCTACGCTGAGGGAGCCGGCCATCCTTGGCCAAAACATCAAGACGTTCCCCAAAGAGGCGTAGTCCCGTGAAGGGAAGCCCGGTAAAGGACTTCTTAGCGGCAGCCGCCCACTGACGCAGCCAGACGGACCTACGCATGGCAACCAACAGGGCAGAGGCCCTACCACCAAGCCGGACGGCATAGTCCATGGCAGACAGCACAAAAGCAATAAAGTCAGAGCAAAGCAAAAGGTCCTTTTAGTCATCCTCTCGCTTGCGAGATCTGGCGGCCTTGGCAAGGTGCCTAACCGTCTTCTTGAATGCAATGGCAACAATGGCCGCAGCACAGACCGGGCGTAAACCCGTTCCCACAAAGGTGAAGGCATGACAGGCTAGTTGATCCATACGCCGGTCGGCATTATCGCGCAAAGTAGTGGTGTCAGGAGATGGCATAATAGAAGTATTGGAGATCCCCAGGACGGTGGCGTCCACCTCGGGGGGACAAGACCAGCGGCGAACCAAGTCGGCCGAGAAGGGATACCTTTTATCCATTCCCTTGGGCACCAAGGGCAGCCTGTGGGGCCGTTCCCATTCATTGAGGACCATATTGGAAAAATGTCCCTGTTCCGGGAACTCTAAGCATTGCTTGTCAGGACTGAAGGGCTCCCCCTGCTTCCTCTTTGCCGCCTTAGGGGGAACGATGTGTAAGGCATCAAAAATGGCCGACAAATGTCTGTCGGTATCCTCCGGGAGCCCGGAATCCTCATCCGAGGAGGACCCTGGTTTGCTATCAGACTCGCCATGCCCAGGAAGGACCTCACCAATGACGGAGTGAGCGAAGACTTGGGATAATTGATCACCGAACCGAAGGACTCTAGGGTGGACACGACCGCCTGAGTATCCCTCTCGGCCTGATGAAAAGATGGAGCAGCAATCAACAGGTTGTCCAGGTAAGGAAGAATGCGAATGCCCTGGTTCCTCAGGAGGGCCATGACACCCGCCAGCACCTTGGTGAACACCCGAGGGGCCGAAGTGATACCGAACGGCAAGGCCACAAACTGGTAGTGCTGATCCTCAAGAGCGAACCTCAGGAACTTCTGATGCCCCAGAAAGATAGGAACGTGCAGGTAGGCATCCTTGATGTCCACAGTTGGCATAAAGTCGTCCGGCCGAAGAAAGCTCACCGCCGACCATAAGGTCTCCATGCGGAAGTGTTTGAACCTGACAAATCGGTTGAGACCCTTTAGATTCAGGATGGGTCTCAGGGAGCCGTCCTTCTTGGGCACCGTGAACAGATTGGAGTAGAACCCCCGACCCCGTTCCTGAAGAGGCACAGGACAAACCACTCCAGATGAGTCCCTGTTCCGGGAACTCTAAGCATTGCTTGTCAGGACTGAAGGGCTCCCCCTGTTTCCTCTTTGCCGCCTTAGGGGGAACGATGTGTAAGGCATCAAAAAATGGCCGACAAAAGTCTGTCGGTATCCTCCGGGAGCCCGGAATCCTCATCCGAGGAGGACCCTGGTTTGCTATCAGACTCGCCATGACGATCACCAGAGGAATCGGAATCGTGGAACAATTCCCCCTACTCCATGGATTCACGTCCGCCATAGAAATCATACAAATCATCATCGGCAAAGAGGGACAAGCCCGTAGCCAGGTGCCTCTTTGTACTAGAGGCCTTGCAGGCAGCCGGACAGGCCAGATGCCGCTCAATGCTGGCAATGCGCAGCGCCAGGTCCGACTGAGACCCCCCTACTGCCTTCCCCCTCACTGGGAGCTAAATGCAGGCGTGGGGGAGTAGGTGAAGCTGCAGGAATAACAGGGCTGGGTAGAAAGGCACTCGGCCCAACTTGTTCCGCAATGGCACTTTGGGCGCACGGGACGCAAATCGTGCTGCGACCACTCAAAGGGGATGCCCCACACATGGGACACAGCTGAGCCTGCCCCGAAGGGCCCCCAAGCTCGCTATCCCCAGATATCCGCCTGTAATGACACAACAGGTACAGGAATTAAGCATCCCACATCGCATGCACACCATAAGACATAATGACTGACAAAAAAGAGTGGACTCACGGACCGTAGCAAAGCCAGATCCACCCGTGCAGGTACTGCAGGAGAGGATCCACAGAGGCAGCAGCGGGGACTTGGCCACGAGGGAGCCCCGCAGAAGCGTCCCCACGATGAGGACCGGAGATCCGGCGGGGGCTGTCAACAAGTGTCCCGAAGAAGGAAGAGGAGGGAGAGGTGCCCCGGCAGCGAGAGAAAATGGCGCAGTGGGCGGGGGAACCTCGATGGGCGGGCTGTGCAGCGATGACGCAAATTGCATTATCGCGCAGTCCCGCCCCCCCCTCAAGCGCGCGAAGCCCCCAGGCGCCGTGCGTCATGGGCAATGTAATGGCGCCCGGGAGAAGAGACGCCACGAGGGAAGTCCCTCACAGGAGCCTCAGCCGTGCGTCGCCGATGCGCTGCCGGGGGACCCGGCAAGCCCAGAGCCCCACCGCGCGCAGGACACGCCCAGACCCCCCCCCAGCCAGCAAAGTCTGGCCGGGTGAGGGAGAAAGAAGAGAGGGAGAGCCCGGAAGAATGAAGGGGGAAGGGTGGGCAAAAAGGGAGGCAGGAGGGGACAAAAGACAAAAGGAAATGAAGTGAAGCACAGCACACGACACACATACAGGGACCTCAGAGTGGTTTCTCCCTCCCCGCCAGGCTCACCATAGCCTCAGCCGGCTACCCTTTACAGATAGGGTCTGCGGCCCAGAGCAAAAACTCTGCGCGCACCCGACCCCAGGTGCTCCCCTACCATCACCTGAACCTGCAGCAGTGCTGGGAGGCAGAAGGGTCCGGAACATGTGGGAATAGGCCTGCAGGGCCGACGGGCTTGGGATGCCCCACTCGCCTGTGATCCATATAGAGCCATCTTCTGTCTTTGCAATCATGCAGAGAAACTCTGAAGTCTCTGGGTAATTCCTGCCCTATTTATGGGCCGGGAGGAGCCACAAGTCTTTCTGCAGTCGACTGCGCCACCTTGTGGCGGATTACCCAAATGTGAAGCAAACCAGGAAAATAAAACCACCATCAAAGGAAAAGAATCGGAATCTGCAAAAGAATCCTTGTGTAGGAGATCTCTTCACAAAAAAACTCACTCTATGTATCTTTGCTACTTAGTCAACAGAAATGTGAACCCCCTAGAATAAGAAATGATCAGATCAGAAGAACCAGGTAATCCCCATGGCTTTCCTACCTATGATAGGTTTTAGCAAGGGTCTCATGTTTGAGGCCACAATTCAGGATGACTTAGCAGCCCAAAGGCCTCCTAAAGGGGACTCTGATTCAGTCTAACTACCAGCGTTGCCCTGTAAACTCCCATCCTGGCAAAGCAGAATTTTCACCCTTCCTTCTCACCCCCACAGATGTGGTGCTGCCAAGCAGCACCCTGACCAGGTTTGCAGCCAAATTAAACAGGACTGTGCTTTTTCAGATAGATCCATTTGCCTGATCCAGTACCATAGAGGGGAAAAAATTTCAATAACCAAAGATCCAGAAATTTCTTTGGAAGGTATATTTATAAAGCTCAGAATACTTTAGCCATTTTTTTGTTACCACTTTTAACTTATTCACCAGCTCCTCTTGCTGCGGCATGTTTAGCCTTCCTCTATTTCATGTATTTAATAATGTCAGATTTTGAGTGGTTTGAAAACCTGTCCAACTCTTTGTACAAGAGCAAAAACACTAGTTTACCCACCATTTGTGGATTCTTAAAGGAAAACTCCTTTTTGTGTTTTTTCGTTTTCTGCCTTATTGTTTTCCCCTTTTGGAATGTAAAATAAACATTTGTGTTAGCATTATGTCCCCATACATGTGATTTATTTAGCAGCATGCTGTTTCCAGGTTTCTTATATTCCCCTGTGTTTGTAAAACAGGGATGGCTTTCTTGCCCTATAGTAAAACTCTCACTATCCTTTCTGACTACAACTTCCACTGTAGTGGGTGAACTCATTAGAAGCTTTGGCTAAATCACACAGCAGCAATCATCTCTCCAGCTGAGAATGCTGCCAGTAACACTGTTTTCCTCCCAGCTGAAGAGGTTGAATTAGAGCAGAAAGGGTTAATATTCTTATTTCTGCCTCAGCCAATCAGATGATTAGCAAGCTAGAGTCAGGAAATGTCCGATCTGTACTTTTAACATGCCAGTTTGATGTGCATTACTAAGGTAAACTCATTGTTGCTAGGGAGAACAAAGAGTTGCAGGGAAATAGGAAAAAATTAACCAATAAGCTTAGCACATTGATTACATCACATAGCCACACAATAATGGGAACTTAAAAGTGCCATCAGAAGTGAAATTACACTTTTAAGACCTTCTTGGATCTGGGTGTCCACTCAATGTATGCAATATGGAACTACATCACCCTACGCTGAGGCTTAAGAGTGTATTCATGATCTCAGCCTCCCAAAAGGGGTGCAATTTCATGTCTTGTGATTTGTTCATATTATTCCTACTAGACCCTAAAGGCAAGAGTTTGAAGTTGTGAGCACCAATATTCTCCCAGATCATGCAACCCATCTCCAGTTGCCCCAGGTGCCAAGTTTTCAGTGTGAGGCTGCATTCTCCAGGCAGCCATCATGTGCTGGGAGAGCCAAAGAAAGAAGTTTCACAATAATCCCTAATAATCAGCTTTTTGAATATACCGTACATTTTTTTCTGGCTGTACTTCCTGGATTATGAGTGGACTCAAATGATTACACCAATGAATGTACCGAAGCATATTTGTTAGACCCGCAAAGTGATCTGTTAACAGATCTTGCAGGATGTTCCATATTTGTGCTCATTAAGCCTGAGCATTGAAGGAGAGAAAGCAAGAGGAAATTCCATGAACAGACATGCACATAGCAACAAGAAAAATAAAAACAATAGAACATGCTACATAACAAGAAAGGAGGACATTTAATATAGACCTACACTAATAACCACTGTGCTCCACAAGGGCCCCATCCCCTCATATAAGATCATGCAAAACCACAAAATAAGCCTTTCACACAACCCCTCTCTAACACCTGCTTAGTGTACATGACCTAACATTGTCTAATGGGGTCAGACGTCTAATCATGCACAATGGCAAACTCATTGGTTACTGGCAGGTCACAAAGACAGTTAAAGCTGTTCAAGAGCACAGAGAGGCGAGAAAATGGCCCCATGGTGTTCAAGGATGTCATGGCCCAGATTGTGGCGCAGGGGCATAGGTCTGCTTTAAAGTGAACTCTACGTGGCATACAACAGGGAAAACTGTTATTTGCTTGGTGGCTTGGTGGCCCATAGCTGCTAATTTGACCCAAAAAATAGCTTTGAGAGCACAGCTTTAGAGTGGACCAAAACCCACCATGGAGTCTGAGACTCCAGGGGAGGCATACACGCACCCCAGGGCATCCAGATTTAGGATGCCCCCGTGTCAAACCTCCTGGTCGCCCGAAAATATACCCTCTATTGCGGTCCAACGGCACACGTGTGAGCAGCGGGCGCATCCCCGCTATCCCTTTAGCAGGGTGCGTGCCCGCACCAGGCATTTGTGTAGCGGGGGATGCGACAGCCGGCACACTCTTTTCCGTTACTTCAGACGAGCTCTTGGACAAAGGGGTGGGAGCGGATCCGAACGTGCTGACTGGACGAGAGGCTGCACATGGACCATAGGACCGAGGAAGGGTGAGTGAGATCAGGCAACCTGGGAGGCAAAGACCAAAACCCAGGTTAGTCAAAATCCTGGGTTTTGGTCCACTTTAACTGTAGAGTTCAGGTTCTATCTTATATGTTTACCACACCCTGTACATACAGATTGCTCACATTAAAAATCATCCTACCTGCATCTAATGCATGTTATGAGCCTTAAACATCCAAGATGGCGGCTCATGGAACATCAGGCAGCCTGCAACCAGGAAGTGCCTTCTGACTGTGCTGCTCTGCATTCTGGGATTGCTGACCTTTTCCTGACCCCAGCTCTGCTCTCTCTGAGCAAAGCACAGCTATAACCTGCCCTCCTGCTTCTGAGTCAAGATGGCAGCACCCATATCATAAAGTCCTGAACAGTGTTGCAACCCAGTGGGGGAAAAAATACAATTCTGTGATTACTCATCTGTAGAATTGGTATTATGAGTATACAGTATGTCCTGCTCCAGATAGAATACTTACATTCGGGTATTACTCTGCCAGATGGCGCTGGACTGCAGAGACATCGAAAATAGGCTCCTCCCGGCCCCTCAAATACCCGGGGTCCTCCCACAATCCCCAGAATTGAAAAGCAGTTAACGAGAAGCCGGGAGAAATAACACAACCCAACTAGTAACTATAACAATGATAACAATCACCATCCAGGGGATCCAAGATAATGCAAAAACCAAGGGTGGGGTGGAGCAGGACGTACTGTATACTCATAATACCAATTCTACAGGTGAGTAATCACAGAATTGTATTATTCTTAGTATACAGCACGTCCTGCTCCAGATAGAATACTTACATTCGGGACATCCAATAGCAGTGTCCATAAAGTAGGGTGGGATCCCCAAAAAAGGTAACAGTAGACAGTTTAGACCACTGCCGCTTGCAAAACCTTGCGGCCAAAAACAGCATCACCTGAGGCCCTAACATCAACTTTGTAAAACTTTGAAAAGGTATGAACAGAAGACCAAGTAGCGGCCTTGCAAACTTGTTCTACAGACGCCTGGTGCTGAAAGGCCCAAGAGGCACCAATAGCACGAGTTGAATGAGCAGTAAGACGGAAGGGAGGATTCTTCCTCTTAGCAGAGTAGGCCTGAATCACAGCCTGACGGATCCATTTGCTGACAGTAGACTTGGCAGGAGCCAAACCCTTCCTAGGACCAGAAGGGACCACAAAAAAGAGCATCAGTTTTCCTGAAAGGTGCAGTAGCCACCAGATAGTACTTCAGACACCTAACCACATCCAAAGAATGCAAAACCCTCTGCTTAGCATTACTAGGATTAGGGCACAATGAAGGAAGAACAATGTCCTGATTCAAATGAAAGGCAGACACTACCTTAGGCAGAAAATCTGGCTTGAAGCGAACCACCACCTTGTCCTGGTGTCTCTCATAGTAGGGGGGCTGAATGGAAAGCACCGTCAACTCAGACACACGCATAACAGAGGTGATAGCCACCAGAAAGACAACTTTGAGAGTAAGAATGGCCAGGGCAGCATCCTGCACAGGTTCAAAGGGAGCACCCTGCAAGGCTGACAGAACCAAGTTCAGATCCCAAACAGGCATCATAGGCTTACGTGGAGGACACACATGAGTAACCCCCTGGAAAAAGGTCCTGATCAGAGAATGCCGAGCAAAGGACTTCTGGAAGAAAACAGCCAGGGCAGAAACCTGACCCTTCAGAGTACTAAGTTGGAGCCCCATCTCCAACCCATGCTGCAGGAACTCCAGAATCCTAGGAATAGAGAACACACGACAGCAAAGAGACTTAGACTCACACCAGTCAATGTAGGCACGCCAAAGCCTGTAATAAATGGAAGAAGACTTCTTCCTAGCCTTTATCATGGTAACAACCGAGGTAGACAGCCCCTTCTCCATCAAGATGGAGGTTTCAGCAGCCAGGCCGTCAAAGCCAGAGTTTGTAAATTGGGATGGCTAAGGGACCCTGAGTGAGCAGATCTGGCACCATGGGCAGAACGTACTGGTCTACTGCCAGCTGCACCACTTCTGCGAACCACACTCTTATTGGCCACCTGGGAGCCACCAGAATTGTTGGCACCCCTTCCAGAGCAATCTTGCGCAGAACCCTGCCCAGCAGGGGGAATGGAGGGAAGACATACAGAAACTGAAAGTCCTGCCATGACATTGCTAGAGCATCCATGGTCAAGGCCAGAGGATCCTGGGACAGGGAGACAAAGGCCGGGAGCTTGTGATTGTGACGGGACGCAAACAGATCCACATCTGGTTGGCCCCAACGGTGAGAGAGATATTGGAACACCCTGTTGCGGAGGGACCAGTCTCCCTGGCGAGAGGTCCCCCCTGCTCAGAGAGTCCGCCAGGCGATTTTCCACCCCCGGGATATACACAGCTGATATGCAGGGGATATTGGCCTCCGCCCAAGTCAGGATCAGAGGGCCCCCTTGCTCCGGGTCCCCCCTGATGATTTATGTAGGCAACTGCCGTCTGGTTGTCCGAGCGCACCTGAACAGGCAGGCCCCGAAGGTGAGGAGTCAACTGAGCCAGAACTAACCTGATCGCCTGCAGCTCCAAGACGTTGATAGGTGTGTGGGCCTCCTGAGGGCCCCACCTCCCCTGGAACCGCAGGGACTTCCAGAAACCCCCCCAACCTGACAGACTGGCATCTGTGGTGACCGTCTCCCAGGAGGGGGTGAGAAAGGATCTGCCCCCCAACCGATTCCTGGAGTCCATCCACCACGAGAGGGACCGCCTGACCAGGGGGAAAAGCGCACAGACCCGGTCCAAGGACACTGGGTCCTTGTCCCATACTGACAAGAGGTGGAGTTGCAGAGGCCTCAAATGGAACTGAGCATAAGGGACCGCCTCGAAGCACGGCACCATCAGGCCCACCAGCTGCATTCCCTACCCAGGGACCTCCCACGAATCCCCAGCATTGAAAAGCAGTGAACAAGAAGCCGGGAGAATTAAACCACCCAGAACAACTGGTAAAGATAACCATGATAACAATCACCATACAGGGGATCCAGAAAAATGCAACAACAGGGTGGGGTGGAGCAGGAAGTACTGTATACTAATAATACCAATTCTACAGGTGAGTATTTCACAGAATTGTATTATTCTTAGTATACAGTACGTCCTGCTCCCGATATAATACTTACACTTGGGACATCCAAAAGCAGTGTCCATAAAGTAGGGTGGGATCCCCAACAACAAACGAACACAGCAGACAGTTTAAAGCACTGTCACCTGCAGAACCAGACGGCCAAGACAGCATGAGCTGAGGCCCTAACATCAACGTTGTAAAAAACCTTGCAAAAGTCATGAGCAGAAGGCCAATGGCAGTGGCCCAACCAATAGTTCAACAGCAAAACCGGTGCCGAAAGCTCAAGAGGCATCAAGCACGCGTAGAAGGGAATCAAGGCAACAAGGGAGTTCTTCCCCTTGCCTGAATAGGCCTGAGTAATAGCCTGACAAGCCGATAGCTAATGAATTTGGCAGAAGCCAAGGCCAAAAAGGTACCAGGAGTAACGTCCATCAAGGCAACAACCAGGACCAAACCGCCCAACTCCGAGAGCAGGCGAGATCGAGCACATTCAGGATGTAATGACCCCAAGCCCCAAGGAACCTCAGTTCCCTTAAAGGACACAGTGACTTCTAAAGAGAAAAACTGCCAAAACCTGTATAAGGATGCATAACTACTTCCTCAACGTTGCAAGGAAGGGGGACAGCCGTAGAAAACAATATCTCGGATAATTGAACATACAACACCTACAGATGTAGAGAATCCGACTTCAGGCGGAACTCCCTTTATCCTGGTGTATCTCAAGGAAGAGGGCTAGGTAGACCGAACCGCCCGCTAACATACGCCTGACCAAGGTAACAGTCACCAGAAGAACCCCCTTAAGGGTAAGGACATCCAGACAATGTCCTGAATAGGACCAGGAGACAACCTGCAAGCAGACGGAATGAAAACAATTTCAATCCCAACAGGGGCCATAGGAGTACATGGAGGGCGCACGTGGGCACCCCTTGAGGGAAGTCTTAACCAAGGACGACTGAACCAGAACTGTTAAGGCAAGGTGGACAGGGCAGAGCCTGACCCATCAGAGAGCAGAGTTGGGGGACCAACTCTAATTTATGCTGAAGGCCACATTGGAGTCCTGGAACCCGAGAACGTCCAACAAGCAAGAGGACTAGACTCGTCCCAATAAATGTAGGTATGCCAACCCTACAACAATAGAAGACGACGCAGAGGAGGCTCACTCCTAGACATCCCATAGTCACAACACCAAGGCAGCTAAACTTGCCTCCATCAAGATGTATGCCTCAGCAGTCAGATCCACTTACGCCAGGGACCATAAACTAAGTGATGTAAAGGGCCCTGAGTGATCAACTGGCACTCCTGGCAAGGTGCAGAACTACTGACCACAATACCATAACTACAACCACACCAGGTCAACTGGAGGCCACCAGCATTACTGGTCCCCTCACCAGAGTAATCTTCCGCATAACCCTGCCAGCAGAGGGAATGAAGAAGGGCATACAAAACCAAAGTCCTGTCAAGACGGTACTAAGGCATCTGGACCACTGAGATAGGATCCTGGAACAGGGAAACAGGGCCAATAGCCTGTGAAGGTGACAGAACCCAACAGATCCATGACTGGATGGATTCCATAGCAACATGGGGATTAGCACATCCTGTCGCAGAGGGGCTTAGCCGGAGCTAATATCACTAACATGCAGGGGACATTGTCTCCGCACAGAAGGCAATATAGACACTCCCTGGAAGGTGCGGCAGCTCCAGACCCCTTCCAATCTTTAATGTAGTACGCCTGTCATCAGACGGACCGAGCACCCCCAGCCTGGCAATTCCGGAAGGGGAACAGTCAAACGAGAAGCGCCAACTAAAAAACGCTTACTGCTTAGACTTCCATAGTCGTAAGGACCCTCTAAGGGCCCCACCAACACCAAAATCGCAGGGAGTTTTTGGAAGAAACCATCCCCTTCAACCTGAAAGGTTGGCATCCATGGTGCCGTTTCCAGGAAGGCAAGAGGGAACTGCCCCCAGACAGGTCCCTCGAGTTCATCCACTTTCAAGAGAAAACTGTCATACAGGAGGGAGGGCCCACCGGCCCTGCTCCAGGGGTGCTGGATCCCTGTCCTATGCTTACCCCCAGAAGTCGCAGACGACTCAAGGGAACTAAGCATAAGGGACCACTTTCGCTGCTCGGGCTCCTGCCATGCAAGATAACGGCCCACCAGTTGCATCCCTGCCTGGTGATAAGCAACCCGAACAGTAGTGAGGGACTGGGCCCAAGAGACCAGAATGCCCACCTAATTGCTGAAATGGGGGGAATGACAGAATCATTCCTATTAATGGAGTCACCTCGTTAGGGAACAGTGAGGACTCGAGGGGATTGACACCATCCAAATGACTCCCAATGGCCCACCAGCCGGGTATCCAACTAACCTGACTCAGACAGGGAAGTGAGGAAGGGCGACCAGGTAAACATCGCGCGGACGTCCCTGGTCTCAGAGACATCACCATCGACAGCACCTAAGTGACACTCTAGGAATTGGAGAGGTCAGATAGCAGGGCCACAATTAACAGTGTTGGAATTCCAACACGAACCTGGAGAACCTCAGATCTGAGGGCACAGGGGTGTAAACATCAGCATTGAAGAGTGCCCCGGGCAGCAAGACGCCCACTGGGCGCAAGGTGCTGATGGCCAAACTCAAGAGAATCCACGCAGTAAACTGCCTGTAACTGGAGAATTGCAGTGAATCCAGAATGGGCCACCTGATCCATCCTTTGGGGGGCTGAGGGAGGTGGTATATCGGCCCTTGCCTCTGCCTATTACGGGCACTCTGCAAGAGACCTTCAAACCTTGCAGGCCTAACATGGCCTGAGCCAGCAACCAAACAGGGACAGAGACCAGGAGTACCTGGGGTCTGATAAAGAACTGGGGAAGGCAGTGCAGCATACTCTATCCTGTATCTGGAGGACACCCCCTCCTGATCTGCCGGAGTGAGGCGAAAAGCCTCCTGATAAGAGCCAGGTGCTGCAGTCATCCCCTCACCCAGGCGGGCGAGGGCGCCCCATCATGCTTGAGGGGGTTTGGTGGAAGATTTGGGCTTAGCCCCACCGGAGGGGCCAGGGCGTTGCCTGCTGCTCGTGGGTAAAGAGTCTGCCCCAAAAATCCGGAAGGACACCCCTGGTTCCTGTTTAACACTAAGGTAGGGAGGAGGGAGGGTGCTCCTGCCTCGAGGGGGCCGGGACGACCGTCTGCGAAGGGGTGATTTGCCCTTTGTTCCGAACAGATCTAGACGGGTCCCAAATAGGCGTCGCCCTCTGAAGGGGAGCCCAGTAAGAGTCTTTTTTGTGGCATCATCGGCACCCCACTGTCGCAGCCAGAGCAGGCGACAAATAGCCACCGCAAGGGCGGAAGTTCTTGCACACATTCTAATCGCGTCCTCTAGCGCCAATAGAATAAATTTCACAAATACATCACAATTGGAGAGTGCATTGAACACCTCCCAAGGGAGATCCTCGGGGTGATGATCGAGCAATTTTTTGATGAGGGTTCTAGCGGCCACCGCAGTAATGGCTGCGGCACAGGCCGGACGCAGCGCCGTCCCGGCACAGGAAAAGGCATGGGAGGCCAGCAGCTCAATGCGTCGGTCCTCAGCATCCCGAAGGGTGTTATAGGCAGGGATTGTAATAAAGGGGGGGTTAGGGACCCCTATGATCGGCGCCTCCACCACGGGGGGGTGACGACCAGCCATTAACCACCTCAGGGGGAAATGGATATTTCCTGTCCCAGTCCCCTGGAACCCCTGTAAGTTTACTGGGGCATTCCCATTCTTTGAGGACAAGATCATTGAAATGAGCCTGCTCTAAAAATTCCAAACGTGCAGCCGCAGTATGGAAACGCTCCCCTCTAGGCTTGGGAACCTGACCGGGGGGAGAGATAGACAGTGCCTTAAAGACCTTAAGCAACAGGTCGTCAGTGTCACACTGGCCCCAGTATTCCGGGCCAGAATCATCGTGAGTCCTCGTCATCTCATCAGTAAACCGCCTACCCTTTGGTGGGGGACTGCGGTGGAGCATGGCTCCACAAGCACACAAGGTGCTGCCTACCTTCACCCGACCGACGCAGCCCAAGCTGGGAGGCACATCACAGGAAGGACGGGTGGGAATAGTCCAACAGGGCCGCAGGCTTAAAAGCACCGCTCACCTGCGAGAGAGCGATACTTCATGTCTTCGCAGTCAGCACTGCAGAGAAATCTGGGGATTCGTGGGAGGTCCCTGGGTATTTGAAGGGCCGGGAGGAGCCTGTTTTTCCATGTCTCTGCAGCACAGCGCCCTCTGGCGGAGGATAACCCAAGTGTAAGTATTATATCGGGAGCAGGACGTACTGTATACTAAGAATAAAGTGGGATTTGTGGTAAACGGGGGTGGGTCTTTGTAGTATTAGGAGAGGGTTTAAAGAAGAAGTCCAATCTTTTTTTTAACCCCCCCCAGCCAACCTCTCGCAGTGTGTTAAGCCCGATTTGGGAGTTTAAATAATAAAAACTCACCTGATCACTGCAGTGCTCCCCGGATGCCAGCAGGGGACCTGGCTCTTAATGGCATCTGTAGACTTGAGTGACATTTGGACTCTGGTGACAGACCAGTACAGTCACACTGCTGCATGGCATTGTGTGACTGGCAAGTGTCACTCAAAGTCCCAGCTTCAGCTTCTGTGCAGATTGCTCATGCCCCAAGTGGATTTTCTATGTTATTAAACTAAGTTTAGCACTGGGGAAGGAAGTGGTGGGTGGAGATTTACAAAAAGCTTGGACTTTCTCTTTCATTAAATATACTTCACAGTCTAGTAGGATGCCTAGTATGCCATGGTCTCGTTGGATTTCCAGAAAGCATTTGATTTAGTCTCTTGGCCTTTTCAGCTTATGGCCCTTGAAGTGCTGGGAGTTTTACTCCGTCTTATGAGATATTGAAATTTAGATAAGACATAAGTTAATTCCAAAACAGTGGTTCCAGACCATGGAGATAAATATCACATTTCTGGATTGGGGCTATCAAAATGTCCTTAATAGAAATTAGTATCTCTCTTCCACACTTTATCTGTAACTCTTTCTAACATAAGACTTTACAGCTTATTTGGCAAAACAGGAGGCCTAGGATTAGGGCTGTTATGAGGGGAAGGCACCTTTATCCCAGCAATACTTTTTTTTCTGCAGATGAGTCAGGGCTACTGGTACTGGTCCAGGCCATAGGACAGGCCTTTCATTCCCCCCCATTGGGAGGGGGGACTGGTGCTAAAGTAGAAGAACAGCATGACACATACCTGTATGGGACAACACCAGCACCATAGGATGGGTGAGGAGGGGGCAGATATTTTTCTCTCTTTCGTTTTCGAGGGGTACTTTGCCTAGAAACTGCCCTGGCTAGGATAGCTGCACAGATCTTGTTCTGATTTTGTTGTTCAGCTTGTTGCTAGGGGGCACCTGCAAACTGCATTATAGAGGGACATACACTACTGTGACCATTGTCAGAAGCGCCAATAGACTGCAGTGATGCATGAACCGGTTGAGTGTTTATTACCTCCCAATCTGCCTCAGTGGTGGAGAGGAGGGTCAGATTTTAAAAGTCAATTTAATGATGCTGTAAAAAAGGTTTAAAAAATAAAAATATAAAATGTTATATAATCAAGTCCCACTTAAAGATGTTAATTTTCTTTGTTAATTTGTTAATATCTTTTATACCAAACCGATAAAAAAACTTTAGCAGCCTAAGATTAGAGGATTTATTATAATGTCAAAACAGTGGACTTCTTTTCATTTGTACAAACAAAGAAGTAAATCTCACTAAGAAAATGAAGATGGTTTAACAGAGCATTTTCTTATATCTAGATCATGTTAACATGTCTTGCATCTGTCTATAAAATGCTGTAACATGGCCAGTTATGTTTATTTACACAAAAGCAGTCTGTACGCAGCAAGCTAAACCGAGATCTTGTCAGTGGGCCAGCCCTGTGGTTATTATGAATGGCGATAGGAGTGACAAGTTGTAAGGCCTAGAAAATACTCCCACACGTTCCATGGCAGGTATTCAAGATCTCCCGATAGGATATGTTGCATTATGTATGCACAACGTTTGTGGTAAGGAAAGTGAATGTTCATTTTCTGTTACTCAAGGCCTTTTTGTCTTCTTGGTCTTTCGCTCAGCTTTGGTGGCATCATCATGAGCTTTCCTCTTCATTGCCAGCTTATTAGCCTGTTAAAGAGACCGGGGGTCATCCAGGGAATAATTTTGTAGGTAAAAAGGAGGCAGAATTTTTAGAAAGGTAAAACAAAAAGGGAAAAACTAAATCAAGAACCTGTTTATACCTGCAGTACCAAGAAAACCAAAATTAACTGGCAGGCTAGAAAGTCCTTGCCCCCAAACGGATTCTGTTATCAGCAGATACTCTGCAGCCAAAGTTCATTGCTTCCAGATCAGCAACTTTTGTCTTTGAGTTCTTGAGTTTTGTGAACTTTGCATATCACGTCTGTGTGCACCTACCTGATACCAATAGAGTCTGCTTTTTAAAAAATTAAAGTGGATATTCAGCCCGCGGTGTGCTACCCCATGAGCCCCCCACTTCTAATCACCAGTAAGCCCATTTTGATGGTTTAGCGCAACAACAAAAATACAATTCTGTGGAATACTCACCTGTAGAATTGGTATTATACGCATACAGTACGTCCTGCTCCAATATAATACTTACACGTGGGTAATCCTCCGCCAGAGGGCGCTGTTCACTGCAGACATGCAAAAACAGGCTCCTCCCAGCCCTTCATATACCCAGGGACCTCCCACAAATCCCCAGTATTGAAAAGCAGTGAGAAAAGAAGCCGGGAGAAACCAACCACCAAACTGGTAACAATAGTAATGATAATCACCATACAGGGGATCCAGAAAATGTAAAAACCAGGGTGGGGTGGAGCAGGACGTACTGTATGCGTATAATACCAATTCTACAGGTGAGTATTTCACAGAACTGTATTATTCTAAGCATACAGTACATCCTGCTCCAATATAATACTTACACGTGGGACATCTAATAGTAGTGTCCATAAAGTAGGGGTGGGATCCCCAACAAAAAAGGCACCGCAGACAGGAAAGCCGGCGTCGCCTGCAAAACTTTGCTACCAAGTACGACATGAGCAGAGGCTCTAAGGTCAATCTCATAACAAAACCTTTGAAAAAGGTATGAACAGACACAAGCAGCGGTCTAGCAACTTATTCAACAGAAAACCTAGTGCTGAAGGGCCAAAGGTACCCAAACACCAATGGAACGGAATAAAAAGAGAGGGAGATTCTTCCCCCTTAAAGGAATAGGCCAGTGTAACGGCCTGACCAGCCCAAGGGCAACAGAAGCCTCGGTAAAAGTTAGCACTCTCCCCAACGGGGAATTGAGAACTTGTCTCCCGCCAGACAGGCAGGGATAGTGACCCCTTCACTAACAAGGATCAGCAAGAAGCCCTTACTTCAGCATTACTAAGAATAAGGCCCAAAGGTAGACTAAAAGGAATTAAATAATGATCGAAAACCACCACCGTGGACAAAAGGGTCCGGCATAAGGCGGAATACCACCACATCATGGTGTGTAATAATATATATATATATATATATATATATATATATATATATATATATATAATATTATTACACACCATGATGTGGTGGTATTCCGCCTTATGCCGGACCCTTTTGTCCACGGTGGTGTTTTTCGATCATTATATAATAATATTATATATATATATATATATATATATATATATATATATATATATATATATATATATATATATATATATATATTCATTCATTCAGAGTCACCTTCTCAGGCACACGTCGACTGAAGCAACAGCCCCCGGAGGGGCAACTTGAACTACAATACAGCTCAGACAGCCTCCAGAATAAGTCCCAAGGGAACAATCCGCAGGGCAAACAGAGTGAAAATTGATCCCACCAGGGAACATAGAACTACTTGGGAGATGCCCCTGAGCAATCCCCAAGAGAACTCCTAACAAAGAAGACTGAACCAGACTTCTACAGGAAGGCAGACAGGACATAACCTGAACCTTCAGAGTACCTAGATGGGGAGCCAACCCCAACCTATGCTGTAACAACTCTAGAACCCTGGGAACCGAGAAACATCCCACAGGAT
The DNA here is from genome assembly GCA_027917425.1 of Gastrophryne carolinensis. Taxonomy (NCBI): domain Eukaryota; kingdom Metazoa; phylum Chordata; class Amphibia; order Anura; family Microhylidae; genus Gastrophryne; species Gastrophryne carolinensis. Next base: position 436,942,703 of record CM051234.1, on the reverse strand, counting down.
AGAGACCAAGACTCACGCCAATCAATATGGGTACACCATAACCCACAATAGACGGGGGAAGAAGCAGCCAAGGAAGCTTGCTCCTAGCCCCCCCATAGACCAAGTCACCCAGAAGATAAACCCGTCTCTAAGGGGGTGAATGAATCAGCTGTCAAGCCCTCAGACTAGAGTCTGTAGATTGGGATGACATAAGAAGGAGCCTGACAAGGGCAGAACCGCACTCCTGAGAGGGCGTACAGGTCCGCTGACCTCAGCAGAAGCATCTGCAAACCACAGTTCACTAGGCCACCCAGGGGCCATCAATCTCACGGGTCTCTATCAGCACGACCTTGCGCAGATCCCCACATAGCAGGGTGAATGAAGAGAAGACATATAAAAAGTCTATACATAAATTTACTAAGCCCCCATGACCAGAGTCAGAAGATTCTGGGGCAGTGAAAACAAGGGCAGAGCCCCTGTGATATTAGCGAGACCCAACAGAGCCACCCTAGTTGGCTTTCATAGGGGACACCAGGATAGCACAACCTGCCACTGAAGGCCAGCCATTGGAGCGAATACCACTGAGGAGCAGGGGACGTAGACCCCCACCCAGATCAGGAACCTTCCAGGAGGACCATCCTGTTTCGAGCTCCAGACCAATAATAAAACAGGCCATTGTCTGCCGACAGGCCAAGAGTCCCCAACTAGACAGGTCTTGAAGAGGAGAAGTCCAGCAAGATAGAGCCAACTGAAGGCTCACTATTTTAACAAAAGCAGTAGGTAAAATGGACCCTCTAAGGGACCCTACCAAGGAACCGTGGGGTTTTTTTTTGGAAGAAACCCCCACCCCCCCGCCAACCTGCGAGACTTGGGACCAAGGTGACCAATCACAGGAAAATGCAAGCAAGGAAGGGGGTGCCCCCTGACAGGGTCTTTGAATGTAACCAGCTCAAAAGGAACCACCGTACCAAGGGGGAATGAGCACAGACCTAGCTCCAGGGGTGCTGGAACCCCATCCAGGATCAATGACCTACTGTGCCGAAGAGACCAAGGGCTCTGTATATAAGGGACATCATCTGATATGCCACCAACGGGCCCACCAGCTGCAATCCTGCCTGGTGAAAGTAAGGCGTCAGCAAAGAGGGACAGAGCCCCTGTGACCAGGAGTCCACTTATTGCCAAGGAGGAAGGCTCAAGCCTGAACCGAATCCAAGGAATGGAGATAGCTAATAAGGGACCATGAGGGATTGAGGTGACTGAGCACCCATCCAAATAACTCCCAGAGGACACCACCGGCCGACTAACCCACTCGGCCTGACAGAGATTGGGAAGTAAGGAAGGACGATCCGGTAGATCCTAGTGCGGACGCCCCACAGGCATGTCCGAGACATCAACCCCATCCGCGCCATGGCGGGTAGCCTGGGAGCTAGAGGGAGGCCAAAAAACAAGGCCCCAATCCGCAGGGTTGGTCCTGCAACACTGACTAGTAACGGTCTTGGTGTCCAGAAGACACAGGGGGGACTAAAAGGATCTAGAACTCCACAGGAGGCAAGAAGCCCCCCTTGCACTGTATCCCAAGACAGAGATATACAGGGACTACCTGTGAGTGAAGAATCGCCAAGCCTACCATAGGCCAGCATGGCCCAGACTGCCTCATCATTATGAGGGAAAGAGAAAGGTTAACATAGAGGCCATATCCCCATTCTGTCAAGGGCAACCTGCAAGTAAGCCCAGACCCTGCAGGCCGAGTACGGCCTGCACCATCTCCTGAGGGGAAAACAAGGGCTAGAAGCACCCTGACAACCTCAGAGGGACCGCCCAGCAAATTCTATCCTGTGTCCAGGGGAACTACCTCCTGGAACCACCCGAAGGAGAAGATACGCTCCCAGATAGGAGCCAGGTGCTGTGGCAGTCCCCCCGCCCAGAAGGGTGAGGGCGTCCCTTCATGCTTGGGAAGTCTTGGCAGATTTGGACTTAGCCCTACCAGAGGGCCCAGGGCGTTGCCTGCCCACCCCATGGTGGAAATCCACGCTGAAAAGTAGGAAGCACACCTCAGGTTCGTGTTTGACACTGCCCCGAGGAGGCCTAGACAGCCTTCTGCGTAGGGATGCCTTACCCTTTTTTCCAAAAAGGTCCAAACGGGCCCCAAATAGACGTCGTCCTCTGAAAGGAAGGCCAGTGAGAGCCTTTTTCGTATCATTGTCAGCACCCCACTGTCGCAGCCAGACCAGGCGGCGAATAGCTACCACAAGGGCAGAGGTTCTAGCACACATTTTAATGGTGTCATCCAGCGCTGAGGGGATAAGCCTCACAAACACATCACAATCTGAGAGCGCATTAAAGACCCCCCCAGGGGCGGTCCTCAGGTCGGTGATCAAGTAGTTTTCGAATGAGAGTCCTGGCGGCCACCGCAGTGATGGCCGCGGCACAGACTGGGCGCAGAGCCGTCCCTGCACACGAAAAGGCGTGGGAAGCCAGTCTGTCAATGCGCCGGTCCTCAGCATCCCGAAGGGTACGGTAATAAGGAGCAGTCATGAAGGGGGGGTTAGTAACCCCTATAAATCGGTGCATCCACCACAGGAGGTGCTGACCAAAAGTTGACCACATCAGGAGGGAAAGGGTACTTCCAATCCCAGACCCCTGGGACCCCTTTAAGTTTACAAGGCGAATCCCATTCTTTGGATATAAGATTCTGGGAATGCTCCTGTTCCAGGAATTCCAAGCGCGGCGGCGCTGTGTGGAAACTCTCCTTCTTAGGCTTGGGAGCCTCTCCAGGAGGGGAGATTGACAAAACCTCAAAGATCTTAATAAGTAGTTCATCTGTGTCACACAGGCCCCAAGAATCGGGCCCAGAATCATCACGGCTCCAGGGCATCTCATCCGAGGAGCCCGAATCGGAGAATAGCTCACCTTCACCAGAAGGATCAAGGTCCTGCATAGCAGCAGATTCATCAGTATCATTAGGAACCGGAGAACCAGGAGGCGTCAGGGACCGCTTCTTTCCAGGGCCCAAGCGCTCCGCCAAACTAGACAGCACCTGCTCAGCCGTAGGCAGCCTGCGCGGCACGACTTGCTGGTCATCCCCGCTCGAGTGAGACTCATCAGGAGTGAGATTTAGGTCCGGGGAGACAGGTGTAAGTGAGGTGCAGCCACTGGCAAACCTGATTGCAGGGTCAGTGCCTGTTCAGCACACGGTCCGCAGACCCGTGCTCTGTCAGCATCAGCATGGGGCTGACCACACACTGTACACATCCGGTCATGTCCCAGAGGGACCCCAGGTACATAATTCTGAGATGCCTCCATATGGTGATTATCTGAGCAGTATGCCCGCAGGGATTTACGCAATAGGCAACCCTGGATGCCCCAAGACCCGCTAGGAATGTGGGAGAATTTTTTATGTGAACCCGCTATAATATATATCAGGCCGGGAGAAGCTACCGAAATCTTGGCGTCTGAAAGACATAAAAGGGGATAAGAGGGGGGTGTCAGTGCCATGCGCAGTTGACTAAAAAGTCATAGGAACAAAAACAGCTCGGGAGAGCACTTACATGACCAAGGGAGGAGGCGGATCGCAACCACGCGCGCGCGAAGACCGTCAAAATGGCGCCAAGCGAACCTCGAGGGGCGGGCCTGATCTGGCCGTGACGCGGGGCGCGTCATGCCAAGTCCCCGCCTCCCCCAAAGAGCGCGAAGCTCTAACCAGCGCAACATCAATGACAGTAGTGGATAGGACACACATACAGAGTGTAATTGAGGAGATTGCTCTCAACAATAGAGAATGATGCTGCCGCCCGGGCTGCACACTTATGTAATGAAAGGAGACACACACGCGCACAACCAGACAAGGTTTATGTGGGGCAAGGAGCGCGGCACCAACACCCAAGTTAAAATGAAAAGTAAACGGCCATAACGTGTTAACATTACGCTGGGACCGCCACACACATACCCCCCCCTTTCTTTTCCCCCGAGCTACGAGAGGAAGCGAGGGAGAAGCGGACCTGCACCCAGGGTTCATCGCTATGAGGGGCAAGGGCAACAATGCGGGAAGGGCATCTATTGGAGGCTCACCATCGGCCTAAACCGCCTACCCTATGGTGGGGGATTGCGGTGGAGCGTAGCTCCGTGAGCACACGAGGTGCTGCCTACCTTCACCCGACCAGCGCAGCCCAGGCTGGGAGGCACATCCTTATCGAAGAGGACGGGTGGGAATAGTCCTGCAGGGCCGCAGGCTGTAATAGCCCCGCTCACCTGCGAGAGAGTTGATACTTCATGTCAGTCAGCACTGCAGAGAAATCTGGGGATTTGTGGGAGGTCCCTGGGTATATGAAGGGCTGGGAGGAGCCTGTTTTTGCATGTCTGCAGTGAACAGCGCCCTCTGGCGGAGGATTACCCACGTGTAAGTATTATATTGGAGCAGGACGTACTGTATGCTTAGAATAAACTCTCTTCCACAATGCTCACGTGCCCAATCCTCTGTCCAGAGCTCGGCCTGTGCAGCTCTGCTGCTACTGGATAAGCTGCTGCACAGACTGACTGACTGCTTAGCCAGCCAATCAGTGCAGCAGCAGTGCTTCACCAGCAGAGGCCACTGCAAATCCAGAGAAGCAGGGCTCCAGTTGCCTCACTTCCGCCATAGAATCATGTAGTCAGAGTGAGGGACTGGAGGTCTACTTTACACCAGAAGAGCACATTAAAGTCATCCGGGATTTTGTGCTGCTATTAACAGAACGAAAAAAGTGAGATCAACTCATCACTTTATTAGAATGGTTAAGGGTAAGACAAGTATAGCCTGTAGGTTGTTTTGACTACATGGGAATGATTTTTCAACTTGAAACATTAAAAGATTAGAGGGTGACATTAAAAGGGCAGTTTAGAGAAAAAAACAAAATATGATACCCCCCCCCCCCTCTTCTCCCCCATAGCCTTCCCATTCCAATCTGATATAAGATTGATAATAATCTGATGATAATTAAACTAACTGGGTCCTGAGAACAATTCCCACTGCATACAGGCCAGCAATACTGACTAGCGTGTCATATGCTCACTGCTTGCATCGTCACAGTGACTGGCCACACCCTACTCATGGCAATAGTGAAGATAGTCTCAACAGCAGTTAAAAAGTTGCCTGGTGTATGACCAGATATACGTAGGTATGAATAAAGAAAAACCTACACATTGTTTGGCCTCAGTTGCCCAGGCAGATTTAAATGATGTTGCCATTTTATTGGCCATATCTAGTGTGAACTTAGCAATTTAGAATTATATATATATATATACATATTATATATGTATATATATATATATATATTAATAGTAAAATGACTAAGAAGGGAACAGTTTGAGTCTTTTGCCCTGAAGACCTTGTGGTTGTTCCATAAACTGCCCTTTGAATGACCAAGTTTAAGCAGCACACTGATACACAGCAAATAATGATATGCAGCAACACGGCTGAAGGAAATATGCTGCATCTGAGCTGAACGACAGAGGTTTCATTATCCGGCTTTTACCTCGACACTTATAGCAGACACTTAAATTTTTTTTATCTTACCTCTCGGACTTTTCGCTTTTTGCCAAACATGATCTTATTGTAGAGATATTTTTCCTTTTTCTTCATCATCATAATTGCCAATCGCTTTTCTTCGTTCTTCTCTTCTTCAGCTGTCTTTGATTTGTTTTCCACCTTTACAGTTCCTGCAGTCACCTTTACATTTAGCTTCTGTAGTCGAGAAGACAATGAAAATCAAACAAAAAAGGATATATACTATGTAAACAACTTTCCAAGCAGTTCCCTTACCTTCCCTCCAAACTGTTTATCTTCCCGTTCTCTCAACTTTTTATCGCTCTCTTTATCATCATCATCCTCCTCTTCTAATACATCATCCTCCTCTTCCTCTTCCTCTTCCTCATTATCTTCATCATCTTCATCCTCATCTTCTTCTTCGTCGTGATATTCCTCTTCTTCTGCCAGTGAAATAAACAGCAGCAATCAAGAAAACATTCAGTTAACATACTAAAACTAGTGCTAAAAACAATACAAAAACAGTATAAGATATGTACAAGGCCTGGCAACTATCCAGTATACTCTTTTTCCAAGAGAGTTTAAAAAAAACTTTCTGGAAGGTGCAAGCCACAAAACCTATGTATCACCTACTATAAAACAGGTAACAACTTAATGTCTTTTATTTTAGCTAAAACATTGTAAAAGTGAAATCTGCACCATTTCCTAACCTGTATATGGTCTTGACCCTCCCCATTGTACAGCTTGTTGGAATAAACTTTTATTGATGTACGATATTAGGCATCCACTAACATGGTATTACAACATTCAGAAGAACTCCCACCCAATTAACCAATCTCATTTGTTTGAACAGTAAAAAACATTGAATGGTTTCTAAATTTACCGATTGCCTCTCCTCTCTGGAGAGCCAACAGCCGCTGTTTCTCTGGAGGAATGTAATCGCCTTCTTTCTCCTCCACAAATGGTGAGAGATGAGGGGGCAGAATCACCCCTGGAAAGTAATCTTCCACAGGCAAGAGGAGACGAGCGTTGACGCAGTCAAACACCCATTGGGGCTGAACATAGTACCTGCAGATGAAAAACACTAAATTACACAAGTGATCAAATCAGTTTTAATGTGTGTGCACTGCATCGGTTTCCATCACACGGCAATATACAAGCAATCACTTATGTGGTGGGAGGGACAGGTGTCAAAGGCCTGTTTTGAGTATCTCCATACAGCTGCACAGGTGGGAGTATTTAGTGCTCATACACGGCCATAGGGACAGCTATGTGGAGATCAACAAAACATGACCTGTTGCTGCCCCTACAGCAGCGAGTTTCACACCCCGGATCTATGGGGTATATGCCCACCTATCTGAAGTTGAAAGGCTTTGTTACACAACCCATTTGCAAGCTTGACAGCTCGAGGACTGTACTTCGGAGCTTCTTTTCATCTGTGAGGAAGGCAATGGGCTGTCTCGCGTCCTCCCATCAGTAAGCTAATAAGTTGATTTGAAAATAAAACCTACTCCTGTAATTTTTAGTATATGCCTTTATGGGACATGGCAGTAGGATGGAGCTAATGTTTAGGCCGTAATGTGTTACAGACAGCAGTCTGAAAGTCTGTTCATGTAGCAGGGGACTTCGATACGGGTCAGGATTGCAGGCCCTTTGGATACCTGATCACATTTTGGAACTGCTTTGGGGCATTTCTAGATGTTATGACTGACTCCCCAACAAGTAATGGCAAAAAGAAAAATATAGCCTACGCCCCCACTGTTATGGCTGCTGTCTTCTGCTGTGTAGCCTGTTGCTACAGTTAATGGCCGTTCCTCTGGCTCTCCTTTTTGATGCTGTCAATTACAGACAAACTAATAAGATTTGATAAAGGTAGAGGCCAAAGGGAGAAGCAGCCAAGAGCAAAGTTCTATGATAGCCAAGCTTATATATTCCAGACGAGGTCCTTCCTAGGGGTGAGCTCAGTCACGGGGGAAAGGCACTGCCTGCTGTGAAGGAAGAGGCACAGCATGGCACAAAAATCCAGCGCCATCAACTGTGCTACAGACAGCAGACATAAAGAGGTTGCACAGAGCTGCATCCCTGCCCGCCCTTTCAAGTAAATGGGTGAATGCATGCACAGAGCAGGGAATGCCACTCTATGCAGAATGTTTCTCCGGGAGAGTGAGTGAATATATTTACAATGTAAGCCATGCAATTTTTCTGTATATATTTACAATGTAGACCTCAGATAACGGCTGCCAGAGGTGCACAAGGGCCCTGTTTACCTTCACCTGGTCCTACAGTAGTGATACTCCCAGACTCCAGGGAAACTGTAGCTTGGAGCCAGAATTCAGGGCTCGGGGTGGCCATAGCTAAACTTAGTCCCAGGAGAAAATATATCATTCCTGAGGTCATATGGAATAATTTGTTCAGTAGACAGGCAGCAATAGATTTTGCATTTTCTAAATAAAAAAAAAAACAAACAAAAAAAAAACATCCTTGTTATGGAATTTCAGTGTAATGAGCAGCAGGGTATCCCATATCGAGATCCCCCCCTAAGCTGCAGGGCTCAGTGCAAGTTGGAAGGACATGAAAGTGCTTGCACAAAAGGGTGGGAATCCATCACTGACACAACATAAAAAGTACATTTTTACTTCCGATTACCTGTTGATGATCTGAGTCTGCAAGCTTGGCCGGTCCACAATATGATGTGTGATTGTCGAGTCCGAGCTGTCATATGTGGAACCTATGCAGAGTGTGCTGTCCCACGATACTTCTCCCCCAAAACTCCTATGAAAACACAGCAGAGGAAGAAATAAGGCAAAACTGGAAATCTGCTCAGCAAGTAATGGCTAAAATAAATAACAATATACACCAATACTAAACCTAAAACTGGATCAAAAGTCAGTAGCAGTGTAAAGACCCCCAAACCATGTAAACATTCTTTACCATTCATCTGCCTGTTCTTTGCACCCCCACATTTAATGCACTGAAAGCATCTTCATATCCATTTTTTTCCCAGGGAAACCAGAAGGGGGAAAGGTAAATACTGCAGGATCTGAGGCGTGGCAAAGAGAACAGTGACGTAAGTGGCAACTTTATAGATGCAATATCAGCCTTGGGGGGGTACAGAGTCTCACAGACAGAATTTTAATCTATCAGGGACATGTGAGCCTACCACAATACCCAAGTGGTACAACCAGCAGGGAAAAGGGACTTTAGACATAGGCTTTTGGCTTGCTTATGGAGTTAACATGTATGTTTAAAGGGATTTTCCAGGCAAAAGATTACAAAAAAAAAAAAAAAAAAAAATGGGGTTACCTTGCCAAGCTTGGTGCTTGGCCCGGTGCCCTGAATGAGAAAATATACTTCCTCATCTGCTCCTCTAGCGCCACCCTGCCAATGTGGGTCACCAATACTAGCTCCAGGAGCTAGTCCAGACCACACCCTCCTCTGTATAGTTAGAATGACACTCTCAGAGCTGCCATTCAAGTCCAGCTAAACCCTCTGTCCCACCCAGACCACTCCTCCTCTCATCCCCAGCACCAGGGCCACTCCCACTTGCTTCAGAAGACAAATCATAAGGTAACAAGTCAATGAGAGGGTTAATGCACACTGAAAATCAATGCAGGGTGCTCAACCCAGGGCAGTCTCAACACAGATCAACATAAAGGGTAGAGGGTCCGCACTCCTTAAAGGTCCATGCTTTATTAGGTTAATCTTAAAAAAAATCTCCATATAAGCAGCCACTAGCAAATCAATAGTTATCATCCTTTCTGCTCTGGTCCGGTAACAGAATCCTCTGACGCGTTTTGGAAATTATCCAAAACACTTCAGTGGATTCTGTTATCACCCTGCTTGGGTCTGGTAACTAGGATTATAGTGGCTGATTATATGGAGAGGTTTTAAGATTAACCTAAAAAAGCATGGAGTGCGGACCCTCTACCCATGAGGTAAAACTGTAAACCTTGATATCAGTTTATGCCAAACATAGCCCAACACAATGGTGTAACAATTGCCTTTGACAGAAATCACCTTAACATATTCATAGAATAATAATCGAGTTTGGCTTGTCTGGCTTTTACAATATTAGCTATAAATAACCAATAACTCACCGAATGACAAAGGCTAGTGCCTCTCTTGGCACTTCCCGATTTAAGAAGAACTTAAGGCCCACAAATAAAGATTTGTGCTTTTCTTCTTCCTGCATCAACTTTTTTTGTTCCTCTTGAAGGCTGGCATCTTCCTGCACCAATCAGTGTTCATAAAAAAAAATGGTTTAACCATATACAATTTAGGTGATTTACAAATAAACATGCATAGTAGACTCAAGGGCGCTTCCTATTCTAATGTATTTTGCAACATTGGTTCCTGCCTAGATTGGGAAAAATATTTTCCTATTTTGCAACAGATTTACTGAAGTTTATGAGGCAGTTGAGCTTTTAGTGCTTTCGGATTCATTGCAGTTATTACAACGGATAAGGCTGACCCCTTCCGGGCCTCTTCAGCTGGTCTATCCTAGACCGAGAGTAACTCTGTCTGCAGTAACCTTGTGTGAAATTGGTCAAAAGAAACAGCCCCCATGGAGGATACTATTAGAGCCAGCAGACACATGCACTGTCAGATAGTAGGGCTGTTATCTGCTAACCTTTACCTTGGCCTGAATAGAGCCTCTTTTCTACTGAGACATTTGCCTGCCAGGTGTCCAGAGCCATGTCCAAAAAAAGACCTCATTCTTGAGGGAAATACATTCGACTCAGGGTATCTGAAGTTCCAACCAAATCGTTCCAGTCAACAGGACCATCCTGATATACCTCAGGGCCTTCTGTGTGGATGGAGCCTCGATCAGTAAATGGTCTTAGGTACAGGGTGATACATATCCCCTGGCTCCCCATGAGCCCCACCCAGGACCTTTGTAAATACCCATAGGGCGGTGGTGGACAGGCTGAAAGACAGAGCCACAAACTGGAAGTGTAGGCAGGGAGAGGCAAGAGAAGATGTTCCTTACTAAATGCCTGAGCGTAACAGCCACATGTTACTGAAAGGTGGTGTCTCAGAAAGGGAATTCAAGCCGCGCACAAGTAGTATGCAATGTGACGCCATCCCCTGGCACCCAGCATTGATGCTATTTTTGACATTTGAGATTGGCATCGGAAGAAGTCGACATACCATAAATAAAATTAAAAGTTACACACACAACTCCTGCACAATTCTGGGATTTTATGGAGGGAAATTAGTGATTATCCATTTGGAAACCTATCCTGCAGGGCCACCATACTCTGCTGTCAGGGTTCCCTTCAAAAGCAATACCACCGAGCTTTAGGGTGCTAAGCAATATATAAAAAAATAAATAAAAAAACGTGGAACCCCATCTGTGAGAACTCTGGGAGCCCACCCTCACTGATATGACTGAAGTGGCTTGATTGATTTTAAAAGGCATCAATAAGTTGAATAAGTCTGGAAGAGTAAGTAGATGAAGGCCTGGAAATCTGACAGGGTGCAGACATATCCTGCTTCCTGAGAAACTGAAAAACTCCCAGGGTGAAAAATAAGTAGAAAAAACAAAACCCTAGACATATATTCACAGTACAACTACAAGAACAAACTGGAGAGGGCTGCACAGCCGGAGATATATGTAGATTGGGAGGAGCCACACCTTAAGTGTTAACCCATTAGTAATTGACTTGACACCTTGGAGAGGAATATGAGAGAAGGCCGAGTTTTTGGTCTGCTTTAAGCACTTGGTATAATTAACAAGATACAACAAACATTTACTGACTGAATCTGCAGGGAATTCATCAGCTGCAGCATCTAGATCTTCAGGCTCAGCAGGAATAACTCGAGATAGACTAGAACTGAGAGCTGCCAATTTCTGAAAAAAAAGAATAGGTTTATTAGGGCCATGAGGCAGACAAGTTGGAAAAATACCATTTTGTGATTACTCACCTGTAAAATGGGTATTATAAGTATGTCACACACCCCGCTTCAGGTTACTTAAATCATTAAGCATGGGTTATACTCACCGCTAGGTGGCACTCTTGCAGAGAAGTCCAAAAAACAACAAGCCCCTCCCAGTCTATACATACCTGGTACCTCCTAACAATTCCCCAGTAATTCAAACAGCAATAAGACAAGGTACCAGGAAAAAAACCAACGGTAACCCTCAATTATAACAAAAAAGCTTCACCATATAAAGAACCAGGATACCAAAAAGGGCGGGTGAAGCGGGGTGTGTGACATACTTATAATACCCATTTTACAGGTGAGTAATCACAAAATGGTATTATTCTAAGTATGTCACACACCCCGCTTCAGGTTACTTAAATCATTAAGCATGGGACATCCAACAGCAGTGTCCAAAAAGGGCGGGTATCCAACCAGGCAATAATGCAGAAACTCAAACCACTGCAGCCTGCAGAACCTTGCGGCCAAAAACAGCATCCGCTGAGGCCCGCACATCAACCTTGTAAAACTTGGAAAAAGTGTGAACCGAAGACCAAGTAGCAGCCTTACAAACTTGATCAACAGAAGCCTGGTGCTGAAAAGCCCAGGACGCTCCAACCGAACGAGTAGAATGAGCAGTAACACGAAAAGGGGGATCCTTCCCCTTGGCAGAGTAGGCTCCAACAATCGCCTGATGAATCCATTTACTAATGGAAGACTTAGCCGGAGCCAAGCCCTTCCTAGCCCCACAGGGCACCACGAAAAAGCCATCAGTCTTACGTAAAGAAGACGTAATACGCAAATAGTACTTGACACAACGTACCACATCCAAACAATGCCACGCCCTCTCCTTGTCATTCCCAGGCCTAGGGCACAAGGAGGGAAGAACAATGTCCTGATTCAGATGAAAAGCAGAGACCACCTTAGGGAGAAAGTCTGGCTTGAAACGAAAAACCACTTTGTCCTGATGTTTCTCAAAATAAGGAGCCTGAATAGACAAGGCTGCCAACTCCGAAACACGCCGAACCGAAGTGATGGCCACCAAAAAGACAACCTTCTGAGTCAACATAGAAAGAGCAATATCCTGCAAAGGCTCAAAAGGAGGAGCCTGAAGAGCAGAAAGGACCAAATTCAAATCCCAAACAGGGAGCAAAGGCTTCCTAGGAGGCCGCAGATGCGAAACCCCCTGGAAAAAAGTCTTGACCAAAGAATGGAGGGCAAAAGACCTCTGAAAAAAGATAGACGAAGCAGAAACCTGCCCCTTCAAAGTACTAAGCTGCAGACCAGAGTCCAGCCCAGATTGAAGAAATTCCAAAATCCTAGAGATAGAAAAGACCCGGCAGGGCAAAGATCTCGCCTCACACCAATCAATATAAGATCTCCAAGCCCTATAATAGATGGAAGAGGAGGATCTCTTCCTGGCACTGATAAGAGTCCGAATGACCGAATCCGAAAGGCCTCCCTCCTTCAAGATGGAGGTTTCAGCAGCCAAGCCGTCAAAGCCAGCATTGGTAAACTGGGGTAACACAGTTGACCCCGAGTGAGAAGATCCGGCCGAAGAGGCAGCTCGAACTGATCCACCGCCAGACGAACGATATCTGCGAACCACACCCGCCTTGGCCACCTTGGAGCCACGAGAATGGCGGGAACTCCTTCCAGAACCAGCTTTCGCAGCACCCTGCCTAGCATGGGAATCGGAGGAAACAGATAAAGAAACCCCAGGTCCCTCCAGCTCAGAGCCATGGCATCCGCCGCCAGAGCCAGAGGGTCCTGGGATAGCGACACGAATGTCGGAAGCTTGTGATTGTGACGAGAGGCAAACAGATCCACCTCCGGCGTCCCCCACTGAAGACAAAGCGACCGAAACACCTGGGGATGGAGAGACCACTCCCCCCGGCGGGACGAACACCGGCTCAGAGAGTCCGCCTCCGTGTTTTCCACTCCTGGAATGTACACTGCCGAGATGCAAGGAACATGAGTCTCCGCCCAAACCAGGATCAGAGACACCTCCCTGTGGGCACCCAGACTGCGAGTCCCTCCTTGGTGATTGATGTAAGCAATCGCCGTCCGATTGTCCGATCGAACCTGAACCGGCAGACCCTGTAAATGCTGCGTCAAGTGAGACAGAACCAACCTGATGGCTCTCAGCTCCAGAACATTGATGGGTAAGTGAGCCTCCTGAGGACCCCACCGGCCCCGGAACCGAAGATCCTTCCAAAAGCTCCCCCATCCTGACAAACTGGCGTTCGTGGTGACAGTTTCCCAAAGCGGGGTCAGAAATTACCTGCCCCTCGAGAGATTGTCCGAAACCATCCACCACCGTAGAGACTGCCGAACCCGGGGGGACATCCGGAAGGACCGATCCAACGATCCCAGTCGCCGGTCCCAAGATGCCAACAGATGAAGCTGAAGCGTCCGCGTGTGAAACTGCGCGAAGGGAACTGCCTCGAACGAAGCTACCATCAACCCCACCAGTCTCATCCCTAGACGGATGGACGGGCGAGGATTGAAAAGAAGAAGCTGAGCCAATTCCTGAATCAAAAGAACCTTGGCCTGAGGAAGAAAAATTCTGTGCTGGTAAGAGTCCAAGGACATTCCCAGAAAAGTCACCACCCTGGCTGGAACCAGGGAGGACTTGGAGTAGTTGATCACCCAGCCGAACCTCTCCAGCATAGACACCACCATGTTGGTGTCCCCTTCCGCTTGACTGAAGGAAGGCGCCATGATGAGAAGATCGTCCAGGTAGGGCACAATCCGAATCCCCTGAACTCGGAGCAGGACCATAACTCCCGCCAACACCTTGGTGAAGGCCGAACGGGAGAGCTACAAACTGAAAATGCCGGTCCTCCACCACGAAGCGAAGGAACCTCTGATGGGCCGGAAAAATCGGAATGTGAAGATATGCATCCTTGATGTCTATGGACGTCATGAAGTTCCCCCGCCGAAGCGATCGCAGACCGAAGGGTTTCCATGCGAAACTTCCGGGGACGAATAAACCGGTTGAGAAACTTCAAGTCCAGGATGGGACGGAACGACCCATCCTTTTTGGGAACAATGAAGAGATTGGAATAATACCCGCGCCCCACCTCCGAAGGCGGGACCGGACAGATGACTGCCAACTCCAGCAGATTCCTTACCACCGCCAGGAGCCCCTGTGCGGCCGAGGGATCTGGAGGAACACGGGACCTGAAAAACCTTGGAGGAGGGCGGGACTCGAACTCCAGCTTGTAGCCGGCCGACACCACCTCCCGGATCCACCTGTCCGAGACCTCCTGGCCCCATACCCGGGAGAAGAGTCGCAACCGTCCCCCCACCCGTAAGGGTGAGGGCACCCCCTCATTGCTGAGCGGGCTTGGCAGCTGGCTTGTGTTTGGCGCCCCAGACGTGAAAAGGGCGGCCACGGCCTCTTCCCCTGTTCCAGCTAGCACCCCTGGAAGCCGAGAAGCCCGCACCCCTGCCAGCTCTGGCTCCCCGAAAGGAGGAATTGAAGTGGGCCGCCCCCCGAAAGGAACAACGAAAATTCTTGCGCTGAGGCAGCTTACCTCCCTTAGCAACAGAATCCAGCTTTTCACCGAAAAGCCTCAAACCCAGAAAGGGAAGAGACGTGAGTGATCTCTTGGAATTAAAGTCAGCCGTCCACTGCCTCAACCATACTGAACGGCGAATGGCAACCAACAGAGCCGTAGCCCTGCCCGACATCAACATGGCATCATCCTGGGCTGCCAGAATGAAAGACAAAAAGGAATCACAACGCTTAAGAGCCAGAAACTCAGCACAAGTAGGATTAAGGTCCGTACATAAATCCCTGATGATAGACCTAACCGCCATCAACAAAAGTGCCGAAGCACAGACTGGCCTCAGAACTGAACCCGCGCAGACAAACCCATGCCGGGCCAGCTGATCAATCCGGCGATCCTCGCTGTCCTTGAGGGAAGTCGTGTCAGGAGAATGAACAACCGCCGTGTTAGATAGTCCCAGAACCGGAGCATCAACCTCGGGAGGGACAGACCAACGCTTGACCAAGTCCGCCGGAAAGGGATACTTCCTATCCCAGCTAGGCGGCACCCCAACGAGACGCGTAGGTTGCTCCCATTGCTTAAGGACAATGTCCTCAAAATGCTGTTGACTGGGAAACTCCAAGCGCGGCTTGGACACCCCAAAAAACGGACCCTTAGGCCGAGGAGCAACTTCAGGCGGATCCAAATCCAAAACCTCAAACATTTGGGCCAGAATGGAAGGTGTATCCAGGACAGGCCCTTCAGACTGGTCAACCTCAGCACCCAGCAACTGCTGGCCCTCGGGATCCTCAAATTCCTCAACGAGCTCGCCCTCTTCAAGGGGCCGATCCGGCCAATCCAGGTCCTCAATAACCTCCTCATCTGAGTCCGGCGGAGGCGGGGACAGGTGTCTCCGCTTAGCCGGAGCCTTCTGAGCGACCACAGCGGAAAACATCTTCTCGAGGCTGGCCAATCGGGCGCAAACCTCGGACTGCGAATCACCCCCAACGACAACGTCACACGGGGTCCGGAACTGGGGGGAGGGAGATGGTGCGGCCGAGGACGTACCGGGCACCGGGGTGCCGGACTGGCGCTCAATGTTCCGCCGTGCACATGGAATACATAAAATGATATCATCCCCTGGGAGCGGAGACCCACACCCCCCACAGAGCCTGGACTGCCCCGAAGAGCCATTTCCGGTATCTTTGGTAGCCTTCATATGGTGAAATTATGGTATATGCAGTAACCAGGGATTTACGCCTAAAGCGACCCGGGATGCCCCTTCAGTACTGACTAAAAAGCTAACCTCAAAAAAATCGGAATTTAGACACAAAAAACCCAATTCAAACAATGGCCCCCCCCAACTAGCCAGGTATCTAAGACCGGGAGAACCCTGCAGCGTGGGATCCCGGGATCTGAAAAACAAAAGACAACCGTCATAAACACCTGGATAACTTATAACAATGATGAGACATAAGAAGTCTGCATAGAAATAAATATATATATATATATATATATATATATATATATATATATATATATATATATATTAAATAAGGGTATATATATATGTAAGTATATATACACTGACAAGGCTGGTGTGGACCAGGGCAGCAGTAGCTCCCTGCCAGCTGGCCTAGAGCCGGGACAAGGGCAAAGCCGCCCCACGCCCCCCCCGATCGGCGAGGAAGGGGGCCAAAACCTAAGCTGCCGCCCCCCCCCCCCCCCCGGCCCAGCAGTACCCCAACAAAGAAGAAGAAGCAGCCGCCTACCTGGATCCAGACAGAGATGGCGGCTGCGCCACGGAGGAGCGAGAGGAGAAGAGGGGCGGGCCCAGCAAGAAGCGGGAGACGCTGTGGCCCCGCCCCTCACCAAGCCTGAAAGACACGCGCGGACCCCTCCAGGATCGCGCCAACACGGAAATGGCGCCCGCAAGTGCCGTCAGGCGGGCCGGCGGCGCACATGCCTCCCGGACCCGCCTGCCTCTAGTAACTCCGCCAGCGGGCGCCGAGAAGTGACACTCGGCGCCCCAACAGCCAGGCGGGCGCCAAAGAATGGCGCCTGACCTCCGGATGAGAGCGGCGGGCCGGCGGCACTGCGCCGCCCGACCTGCCCCCCCAATCACCGACAAAAAACGCAGTCCCGGGGGCTAAAGAAGCCCCCCCAACAAGGAGTGACCAGGCGAGCCGACGGGCCGGCCTCCAGTCACCCGTCCCCTGCCATAACATGCAGTACTGTGACACAAACACACACACAATTTCAATAAATAAAAACCAACAGGGAGAAGGCCAATAGGGGGACCTGACCTACCTAACACTGGGGCATCCCACATCCGGATCACCACGGCCGGAATACCGCTATGCCCCATAATATGGGGACGAGCGGAGGAGCTAATCTCCTGGGCACTACTAAGTGCCATCTACCATTGCCCGGCCACCAGCCTAAGCTGGGAGGCTACCAATTAATCAGGGCTAAAAAGAACGAAAACCGGGCAGAAATAGACCATGGGGGGGGGGGGGGGGGGGGGCGGGGTGTTACCCCGGCTACCTGCAAGCAGGAGACTTCTTTCTTCTGTCTTGTCGCCACCTTGCAGAGAAGAACACTGGGGAATTGTTAGGAGGTACCAGGTATGTATAGACCGGGAGGGGCTTGTTGTTTTTTGGACTTCTCTGCAAGAGTACCACCTAGCGGTGAGTATAACCCATGCTTAATGATTTAAGTAACCTGAAGCGGGGTGTGTGACATACTTAGAATATAGAAGAGTGGAGGTATTTGGGGAAACAAAAAAATGTACATCATTTACAAATTGAACATACCTCCATGTAGGCCTCAGACTCTAAGGCATATTTCCCTTCGTCCTCCACATCCTGATCTGCCTCTGAACGATAATCGAGCTATAGTGTTAATAAGAGAACAGTGCTTTCAATAAAGTGGAAGTGCAAGATATGGCCTTATAACAAATCAGGATAAAATAAAACACAGGTATGTGAATGCAGAGGCGGGTTCTTGTTTTTACAATCGAACATAATGACTGACTACACTAACATGTCTCCCTCCAAGGTAGGACAGAAAACAAACAGCACACACTGCAGAGGTCAGCATCTACATCCAAAGGAGACACCAGCTGTAACAGTACACGTTGCAGCAGGGAAAGGTGGCTTATGCCTCTCCCGGCCCCTCCAGAAGGCAGACTTCAGTCACAACTAAGCAAAACATTAGTGTCCACCAATGATATGCTATTAGTGGTGGACGTTCATATGCTTGCTGGGGGGGGGGGGGCACACTGGAGTGGACTGCTGTCAGTTTCCAAATTCAGACTGCTGCAGCCCACAGTCGAGGGGCTAGTGAAGTTTTTGCCTCAACAGTCTCATAAAATGGGTCCTAGAAAAGCAAATCACCAAGAGCTTTGCCACATGATCATCTGCTTGTTTTAATGTTGGGTTAAAAAGTAAAGTCAGTGCTGGGTAGAAACATAGAAGGTTGACGACAGAAGGAGACCATACGGTCCATCTAGTCTGCCCTTATGTGTATATTGTATGTTCTCTTCATCTTGGGATAGATGTGTGCTTATCCCAAGCGTGTTTAAATTCACTTAATGTCGATTTTTCAACTACCTCTGCATCTACTACTATTTTTGTAAAATAAAAAAAGGAAATATCTTTCCTCCGACTCAGATTGTGCCCCCTTGTTCTATCATTAAGTTTCTTCTTAAAAACACTTCCCTCCTCAACCTTATTCAATCCTTTCACATATTTATGTTTAATCTTATTTTATTGAGTTTTCCACATTTCACAATTACATTTACACAAATAGACACATATAAAAAAAACAAAACAGTACAGAGTGCGTAGTATATGACATACAGCGGTATCTTGTATTCCCATAACCTACACAGATCCCACTCGGTCTCCACAGTCCTTCCGATCACCTCTTAGTTTGTTAAAACTATCCCCTCCGTCTTATTATCCCCCCATAACCACCACAGCTGAAATAGCATGACTCCCTCTCCCTGCGCCCGTCAGAAGGAGCTCACGTTCCCAGAGTATGTTAGGGTGTTCCAGACAGAGTTGTCCGTACTAAGTCATCAAGTCACTCGGATACCGGTTCATCTATTCACCTGTAGGCCAGACATATACACCACGCACCACAAAGAACAAACAAACATACAACAAACAAGACAACACACACACACATTGGGGCTGGGGGGGAAGGGGCGGGCAGAGCGTAAAGAAGGAGAGAGCGTGTCCACCCCCCTATGACAAGGCCTTTTGTAGTTCCTTTATTCTCCTCTGCCCTTGATCCCCGAACCCTTGTACATTACCCATGCTACCCACATAATCCTAAACTTCTCACCCTCCCCCTTTAAATCAGCCGTTAGCTCCTCCATTCTCACAATATTATTAAGCTCTTCGCACCACTCTATCAAGGAGGGATCTGTTGTCTTCTTCCAGTACCTTGGTATCCCAGATCTCGCAGCTGTCAAAAAGTGTCTTAGAACTCCCCTTTTACCCTCTTGTCTACTTCCTGGAAGCATGGACAGCAACGTTATCTCAGGGGTGTTTGGAACTGGAGAGCCATAAGCCTCCGCATACAGAGAGGATTCTGACCCAAAGCCTATTTATGCTAGGGCATTCCCACCAAATGTGCAAGAGGGTACCCCGAGCCATGTTACATCTCCAACACGTGTCCGGCATCAGGGGGAAGATCTGATGGATCCGGACGGGGCTTCTGTACCATCGTGAGATCAATTTTAATTTTTTTTTCCTGAGCCTTACATGGTTTTGCCATCTTGTGAGTAAGAAAAAAGGCCTTCTCCCACTCCTCCCCCTCTAGGGTTCTCCCGATCTCTCTTTCCCATTCAGCTACAAAGTCCAACTTCGCATCCCCCCCCCCCCCCCAACAGTATACCGTACAAGATTGATAATACCCCTTTTGGCCTTTCTGTTGCTTCCAGCAGGCTCTCGAACTGGGAGCACTCTTTTGGGATCTTACCTATGTCCCCCAGTGAGCTCAAGTAATTTCTCAATTGGTGCACTGCTAGCCATGAAACCTCCCCCCCCCCGGCGCCCAGTTCCCCCACCTTGGGCGGCCTGCCCTGGACCAGCGTATGCCTCAACTTAACACTTAAGGATGAGTCCCAGATCAAAAACCTTGAGGCCCCCACTCCCGGCTCGAACTCTGGGTTGTCAAACAAAGGCATCAACGGTCCCGGTCTAGATGCTATATCCAGATTCCTAAGGCAGTCCTCCCATGTCAGAAGGAGCTGGGCCGTCAGGAATGGCAGCTTCTCCTTTGACCGTATTTTCGGATCCACCCACGGGAGAGATGTGACCTTGCACGCCTGCATGTCCTGTTCAATTGTGACCCACTGCTTAGACCCTCTCCCATGATGCCAATCCACCATCCTAATTAGGACCGCTGCTCTATGGTAATTCTCGACACCTGGTAGCCCGGCCCCTCCCTGTTCCTTCTGCCTAGCTAGCTTACGAAGGCTTAGTCTCGGGTGTTTCCCTCCCCACACAAATATCACGATCTCAGATCTAATTTGCCTAACAAAGCGCTTATTGCCATGAATGGGTATTGCCTGAAAGATGTTTAATAGTTTCGGCAATATGTCCATCTTCAGGACATTTATTCTCCCGAGCCAGGAGATATTCTTTTTCCCATACACCTCCAGTTCCTTCCTGATCCTTGCGAGTAAAGGGTCGTAGTTCAGCCCCACTTTTCCCCCCCAATCTGAGCCTTAACAAACAAAAACCTGCCCTCTGGGTCTATCATCTGGTCCAACAGCACGAACGGTGCATTTTTATGAATCGCTATGGACACTCCCTTGGCCTTAGCTTCTGGGTTTGGGGCGTGAAACCACATGGGGAAGTTCCTATCCCTACAGTTCGGCACCTTGCCTACCTTAAAATGGGGTTCTTGCAAAAAAAGGATCTGACATTTCTTCTTATGTTGGGAGTGTAAGATTTGGGACCTCCTTAGAGGGGCTGTTCAAGCCCTTTACATTGAACAAGCAGATTGTAAGGAGATGACCCCACCCCCACCCCTCCCACTACCAGCGCCCTGGAATAAGGGAAAGAAACACTAGGTTACAAATAACACAAGACTAGGGGAAGACAAACAGACTACACGTTAACCTTACACTGGCTACTTCCTGGTGTATAGGGATTTAGGGAAGGCTAGCCCTTACCGACTACTCTAACCGTTCTGGGAGTACCTCCCAAAAACTCTAACCAATCAACTAGGTTGAACACAGCCGTGGTGGCGCCCGCACAGCCCAATTAAATGGTAAACTTTCAGTGCAAACAAATATTGCTGTTTCTTGATATGCAACAACAAATATCTTATTTATAGACATGTGTTAACACTACCCTCCCCAGAGGCCCCCCATCCCCCCGCTCCCCCCCCCCCCATCCAGGAAGGCGAGCCAGCAGAACGCCCCGAGAGTCCACAGCATCCGGTCCCCCCGCGGGAGGGAAGGAGCAAGCCTCAATCCGGCACAACCCGTTACGTGGATACTCTGAAGAGATCCTGAATCATAGAGTAAGCTCTGGATCCCCAACCCATCTAGACCATCAGGCCCCTCCCTCCTGAATCCCCCCAGCGCCCCCCCCCCGTGGGACAGACCCGCCCACTATCTCGGAGGTCCCCGTGACACCCAGTCCCGAGGCGGAGGCAGGGCCCCGGGGGGGAAGGGGAAGAGCCTCCCAAGCCCGGACCCCGGCCCAGCGACATAGGCAACACCCGGATCCACATACATTATGTCCCGTTCATGAGACAAAAACGGCGATAGCCGAGGCCAGACCAAAGGGGGGCCCCCAACACAACGGCCCCTCCCCCAGGTATTCGGTCCTGGAAGGGAGCTTAAGGAGCCCCCCAACTGTGTGAAACCCGATCTGTCATTCCTCCATACACACCCCCCGGCCCAGAGGACGAGCCCACCGGCGGCCTTGTAGGGGCTGGTCAGCGGAGCCCGACCCCCGGGCCAAGGAGGGCCAGAGAGGAGACGGGGGGCCCGATCAGCCTAAACCATCCCCCGCCCAACCCCGGAGGCCCGTACAGGGAGTCCAGAAGCACACACTACCCCCCGTAAATGTAAGTGAGCATCCAAAGGTCCGAAAACAAATTATCCCGGGTGAAACAGGGGCTAAACCCCAACCATAACCACACCTGAAAGTACCCCAGACCCCCGCCCCCCCCCCCCCCCAAGAACCGCA
The DNA here is from genome assembly GCA_027917425.1 of Gastrophryne carolinensis. NCBI lineage: Eukaryota > Metazoa > Chordata > Amphibia > Anura > Microhylidae > Gastrophryne > Gastrophryne carolinensis. The sequence continues at coordinate 436,920,564 of CM051234.1, read as the reverse complement.
AAAACAAGGCATGTTCGGTGAGTCCTCAGATAACGAAAAACCGTGGCCTATTGTTTCCTATAATCACAAGTCACTCACCCAAGTGTCTGCCGAAGCATCAGGCGTTCTCAAACCCGAACCCCCCCTCCCCCCGGGCGGAGCCTCCGCACCCTATGTGGCAAAGGGCTGAGGCAGGGCCGGCAAAGCCTCCGCGAGCCAGTCGGGCACCTGTACGGCATCTGTCGACAGGAATTCAAAAAGCATTGGGAGTTCCTCATGCGATCTCAGAGAAAACAAGGCGTCATTCTTTCTTACTGTTAGATGAAATGGGTGCCCCCACTTGTAGGATGGGCCCGTGCTTAATCTTCTCCAGAAGCGGACGTAAGATCCGCCTCATGTGCAGTGTTCTCCTGGAGAAATCCGGAAAAAGTGTGATCCTGGTGCCGCTCCAGCTCACAGGGCCCCTTTCCCAAGCCGCCTTCACGATTTCCTCTCTGTCCTCGAAAGACAACATCCTGCACAAGACGTCCCTCGGGGTCCCCTGACCCCCAAAGGGTTCAATCCGGAACACTGCATCTGGCGGTCGACCCAATAAGGAGTTGAAGAATGCTTGCGCCGATGCTCTCAGCCTGCCGCCTCCCACTTCCTCCGGTATGCTCCTAAGCTTCACGTTGTTTCTTCTTCCCCTGTTTTCTAAGTCATCGATATGTAACTGCATCTCCCGCTATTGACGTCGGACCTCTCGCTGCATACCCGCCAACTCTTCCAGCTCACGGGTCATCTCTTCATGATGCCGCTCCATCACACCCGCTCTAGTATCTAACGTAGCCGTTTGCTGCTGCAAGTCCTCAATATCTTTCCTCACCGCCTTCTCAATGCGAAGCGCCATAGATTCTAGGTCCGCTTTGGAGGGGAGGGCCTGAAGATCCTCTTTAGTCGCCAAAGACTGCAATAGACTCCTCAAAGTCGCCCCCCCGAGGTCTCCCCCCGCCGGGGGTGAATGATCCCGGTGGGGACTTGCATCCGGGGATGTGAACCCCGCTTTCATCCACGCCATCCGATCCGCCACAGCCGATCCGGAACTCTGATGAGGGAGGGACCGTCTGATTTTCCGGACTGAGGCCGGGGCTGTCCAGGCTGACGTCCCTCGTCGTCTCTGGGGACCGAGCCTCATCACCTCCGAGCTGTCTGCGCTGCTGGTGTTAAGATGCCAGACTGGGCTTGGTATTGGGGAGCATGCCATCCCCCTGTTGCCCCCATGGGAAATCCCACTGTGGGGACTCATCTGTCCCCCCACATTGGTGCTGTAGTGACCACCAAGGGGGCTGGGCATCACGCCAGCTTTGGGACACCAGGGCTTCATCTCCTGGAGCTTCCCCAGTGCGCCTTCCCCCACAGTCACATCTCCAGCATGGCCTTCCGTCTCCTCCGCTGCTGGGTCTCTCTCTTCTACCCCAGCCGTCTCACCGCCGCAGCCCGGCTTCATGTGCACGTGCTCCCCCATGCCTCCTCCTTCCCCCTCACCTCCGACGGCGCCCCTCTGCACTCGGGCGGATCCTCGCTGCTCAGTCCCCGCAGCCTGTCCTCTGCCCCCGCTGCTCTCCGCTGTGCGGGCGGGGGAGCCGACTCCCTTCACCTCCACCTCCGCCGTTTCTTTACTGCGGCGCGCCGTCGCCATCTTGACAGGCTTCCGCTCCTTGTGCTGCCCGGCTGGGGGACCCAAAAATCTAGCGACCCCCGCACGGGAGGGGACAGCTGACCTCCCGGCCCCCTTCTTTTGGGACCGCAGTGGGTCACGATCCGATCTCTGCACAGTCACCGGGATAATCAAGGGCTATGCGGAGCTCCCACAAGACGCTCCTCACACCGCCATGCTCAAGCCCCTATCCCCTTTCACATATTTAAAGGTCTCAATCATGTCCCCTCTCTCCTCTAGTACAAATTAAGTTCTTTAAGTCCCTCCTGATAAACTTAAAATTTAAGTCCTTCTACCATTTTTGATGCTCATCTTTGGACCTGTTCTGGTAGCCTACCATGTGACCACATTCCTATGGTCTGTCTTCCAAATCTCAAAGCCTCTGTTAATAGTGGAGCTACCAACTCTCTCTCTCTAGTTGAAACAAAAAATTAAGACACAAAATGAGCAGGGGGTATTACCCAAGAGGACAGGGATTTTAGCACTGCATTACTTCACCAAAATTATTAAAGTTGGCATTATATTCAAAGTTAAACCTCCTTACTAAGCTCAATTTTGGCATAATGCTCCTACTGGTGGGTGCAGGAAACAGTTGAATACTCCAGTGAAACGGGTATCCAATCAGAGGAGGTGCTGCATGTGTGTAGCCATTTCCTGTCCCCCCATCAGATAGAGCACAGACTGGGAAAGATGAGTAGGGCTCACTAGTGGCATGGAGGGTGTAGGTCCACTTTCAGCAGCAAATGGTCTGGCAAACAGAACTATTAATTCTCTTACCTTAGGAGGATAATGAAGGTTTAATGTCTGGTAGAGGCGGAAGTTGATAAATCCAAGAATAGTGGTATAAAACTCTGTAAACGTGGCCATTACCCTGTAATCCACATCTGTTGGGTGCTACAATAAGAGAATAATGAAAAGATTATTACATACTGTAGTGAAGCAATGGGAAATGATTGTCTAGTCAGTAAGGTAGACCTGGGTTATTTGTGAAGGTTCTTATTTCTATAAAGTAAAGGAAACTGGCATTCTCAAATGCAAACACAATGGCCGACCAATTTCCCTCCTCCTAGCTGTGTCCTGAAGTTGGCATCCAGTGGCAGTTTGTGACCAACCATTACTGCTGGTGTTAAGGGAGTTTTGTTTTTTTGCCAAGAAGCAGACTCTACAAACATCAGCAGGTAATAAATGTGATTTCTGCTCAATAAAACAGAAATGGTAAATGAAGTGGAATGCCTGCAATTAAATGGAGGCTCCTATTACAAAGCGTGGGCACATATTAGAACAAGCTTTTATTCACATTTTTCCTTATAGGGACAATCCAGGCAATATCAATAATAAGACAGCAGGGAGATCACTTGAACAGTCTACAGTGTGCTGTGGATGCCATACCAGATGTGCAATGTCTGCCCCCCTTTTGATTTTTCCATGACCGTGCTCTGAATGTGGTTGCACGGGCGCTCTTGTCCCTTAGTGCTCCAAGCATGAGGGAGCCTGGCTTGTTGCGTGGAAGGGGCTAATGCAAAGATGACACAAAGGAAGTCCACAAGAAGTCTCCAGCTGGGTTCTGGGATGTCGAAGAAAAAAAAATACAATTCTGTGAAATACTCACCTGTAGAATTGATATTATAAGTATACAGTACATCCTGCTCCAAATAGATTACTTACACTTGGGTTATCCTTCGCCAGATGGCGCTGCACTGCAGAGACATGCAAAACAGGCTCCTCCCGGCCCCTCAAATACCCAGGGACCTCCCACAAATCCCCAGCATTGAAAAGCAGTGAACAAGAAGCCGGGAGAATTTAACCACCAAACTGGTAACTATAAGTATGATATCACCATACAGGGGATCCAGAATAATGCAAAAACCAGGGTGGGGTGGAGCAGGACGTACTGTATACTTATAATATCAATTCTACAGGTGAGTATTTCACAGAATTGTATTATTCTTAGTATACAGTACGTCCTGCTCCAAATAGATTACTTACACTTGGGACATCCAATAGCAGTGTCCATAAAGTAGGGTGGGATCCCCAACAAAAAGGTAACAGCAGACAGTTTAAACCACTGCCGATTGCAAAAACCTTGCGGCCAAAAACAGCATCAGCTGAGGCTCTAACATCAACCTTGTAAAACTTGTAAAAGGTATGAACAGAAGACCAAGTAGTGGCCTTGCAAACTTGTTCAACAGAAGCCTGGTGCTGAAAGGCCCAAGAAGCACCAATAGCACGAATAGAATGAGCAGTAAGGCGAAAGGGAAGATTCTTCCCCTTAGTGGGCTAGGCCTGAGTCACAGCCTGACGAATCCATTCGCTAATAGTAGACTTGGCAAGAGCCAAAAACCTTTCCTAGGACCAGAAGGGACCATCCCATCCAAGTAAGGACCAGGCCCAACGCTGCTTAGCCCCCTAGATCAAACGAGATCGGGTGCATTTAGGATGGAGTGGCCATAGGCCCAAAAAGAGCATCAGTTTTCCTGAAGGACGCAGTGACTACCAAGGAATACTGCCAACACCTGTCCAAGGAATGCAGAACCCTTTCCTCAGCGTTGCTAGGAATAGGGCACAAAGAAGGAAGAACAATATCTTGAATCAAATGAGCAGAAAACACCACCTTAGGCAGAAAGTCTGGCTTAAAGCGAAACACCACCTTATCCTGGTGTCACTCAAAGAATGGGGGCTAGATAGACAGAGCCGCCAGCTCAGACACACGTCTGACCGAAGTAACAGCCACCAGAAAGACAACCTTGAGGGTAAGTACAGCCAGAACAGCATCCTGAATAGGTCAAAAGGGAACTCCCTGCAAGGCAGACAACACCAAGTTCAAATCCCAAACAGGGACCATAGGATTACGTGGGGGACGCACATGAGAACCCCCCTGAAAGAAGGCCTTAACCAAGGAAGGCTGAGCCAAAAGACTTCTGAAAGAAGACGGACAGGACAGAGCCTGACCCTTCAGAGTAGTTGGAGACCCGACTCCAACCCATGCTGTAATAACTCTAGAACCCTGGGGACAGAGAACACCCGACAGGGAAGAGACCTAGACTCACACCAATCAATATAGGTACGCCATACCTTATAATAGATGGAAGAAGAAGTTTGCTCCTAGTCATCCCAAAGTCTCAATCACCGAGGCAGATAAGCCTGTCTCCATCAAGATGGATGTTTCAGCAGCCAGGCCGTCGAAGCCAGAGTCTGTATATAGGGATGACATAAGGGGCCCTGAGTAAGTAGATCTGGCAATCCTGGCAGAACGTACTGATCTACTGCCCTCTGTACCACGTCTGCGAACCACACTCTTCTTGGCCACCCGGGGGCCATCAGAATCACTGGCACCCCTTTCAGAGCAATCTTGCGCAGGACCCTGCCTAGCAGGGGGAATGGAGAAAAGACATACAGAACAGAATGCACTGCCATGACGTCACTAAGGCATCCATGACCACGGCCAGAGGATCCAGGGACAGGGAAACAAGGGCAGAGAGCTTGTGATCGTGACGGGACACAAACAGATCCAACTGGTTGGTCCCCATAGTGACACAGGGATTGGCACACCCTGTTGCAGAGGGACCCCCCCGGAGCGTATACCGCTGATATGCAGGGAACATTGTCCTCCACCCAGATCAGGATCAAAGACACTTCCTGGAGGACCCTCCTGCTCCGGGTCCCTCCCTGATGATTAATGTAGGCCACTGCCGTCAGATAGACCTAGCGCCCCCGAACAGTCAGGCCCTGAAGAGGAGTAGTCAAGAGAGTTAGAACTAACCTGAACGCTCACTAATTCAAACATTGATAGGTGTATGGGCCTCCTAAGGGCCCCACCTCCCCTGGAACCCCACCTTCCAGAAGAAACCCCCCCCCCCCCCAGCCTGATAGATTGGCATCCATGGTGACCGTCTCCCAGGAAGGGGCAAGAAGGGAACTGCCCCCAGACAGGTTCCTTGAGTTCATCCACTACAAGAGGGACCTCCTCACCAGGGGGGAAGGCACTCAGACCCTGCTCCAGGGATGCTGGGTCCTTGTCCCGTACAATAATAGGAGAAGTTGCAAAAGGCCCCAAAGGGGGACTGAGCATAAGGGGCCTTTACGGAGCATGCCACCAACGGGCCCACCAGCTGCATCCCCTGCCTGGTGGAGGGACGGGCACAGCTATGAGGGACTGAGCCCGGACAACCAGATTGTCCACTTTATTGATGAGGAAGGAAGATCCTTGCCTGAACTGTATCCCGATTCATTCCTAGGAATGGAGTTACAATGAAGGGGACAATGGGAACTTGGTGTGTTTGATCACCCATCCAAATGACTCCCAAATGGACACCACAAGCTGAGTATCCAACTTAGTCTGACGTAGAGACTGGGAAGTGATGAGGACGTCCAGGTAGGTCATCCCGTGGACGCCCCTTGGTCTCATCAGAGACATCACCCCGTCAGCACCTTGGGAGCTGAAGAGAGGCCAGATGACAAGGCCACAAATTAGCAGTGTTGGACTTCCAACGCGAATCTGAAAACCATCGGTGTCCTGAAGAAAATAAGCATCTTTGATCTCCACAGACAAGAAGCCCCCGAGGGGCAAGGAGCTAATGGCCGAGCGCAGAGTTTCTGTGCAGAAACCACCTGTAATTGACGAATTGCTGAAAATCTGTGAATCCAGAATGGGCCAGACTGACCCATCCTTTTGGGGAACTGTGGAAAGATTGGTGTAGCGGCCCCTGCCTCTGCCTGTTAAGGGCGATCTGCAAAAGACCCCCAGACCCCGCAGGCCTTGCATGGCCCGCACCAGCACCTGAACAGAGGCAGGGACCAGGAGTAACCTGATAATCTTGGGGGAGGCCGCACAGCAAACTATCTAGTAGCCGGAGGACACTACCTCCTGAATCCACCAGTCCGAGGCGTGATGCCTCCTGACATGAGCAAGGTGCCGCAGCCGTCCCCTCACCCAGACGGGCGAGGGCGCCCCATCATGCTTGAGGGGACTTGGGGGAAGATTTGGGCTTAACCCCCCCCCGGAGGAGCCAAGGCGTTGTCTGCTGCTCCTGGGACAGGAATCTGCGCGGGCCCCCGTGAAGGACATCCCTGGTTCCTGTTTAATACCATGGCAGGGGGTAGAAGGGGTGCCCTGGCCCCGGAGGGGCCGAGACAGCCACCTGCGTTGGGGTAGCCTACCCTTCTTACCAAACAGGTCTAGACGGGCCCCAAACAGGCGTCGCCCTTTAAAAGACATCCCGGTAAGAGCCTTCTTTGCAACATCGTCAGTACCCCACTGTCGCAGCCAGACCAAGCGACGTATAGCCACCACAAGGGCAGAAGTTCTTGCACACATTCTAATGGTGTCATCCAATGCTAATAGGATAAATTTTACAAACACCTCACAACTGGAGAGTGCATTAAACACATCCCAAGGGAGATCATCAGGGGGACGATCAAGCATTTTTCTGATGAGGGTTCTAGCGGCCACGGCAGTAAAGGCAGAGGCACAGACTGGGCGAAGCCCCGTCCCCGCACATGCAAAGGCGTGGGAGGCCAGCAGGTCAATGCGCCGGTCCTCAGCATCCCGAAGGATAGTATAAGCAGGGACTGTAAGAAAAGGGGGGTTAGGTAGCCCTATGATCGGGGCATCCACCTCGGGAAGGGGGGGGGGGATGACCAACATTTAACCACCTCAGGGGGAAACAGATACTTCCCATCCCAATCTCCTGGGACCCCGGGCAGTTTACTGGGGCACTCCCATTCCTTGAGCACAAGGTTATGGAAATGTGCCTGCTCCAGAAATTCCAAACGTGATGTTGCTGTATGGAAACGCTCCCCTCTTTGCCTGGGAGCCTCACCAGGGGGAGAGATAGACAGAACCTCAAAGATCTGGATCAACAATCTGTCAGTGTCATCCTGGACCCAGGGGTCAGGGCCAGAGACTTCATGACCAGTCGGACTCTCATCAGATGAGCCTGAGTCAGAAAAGAGCTCACCATCAGAAAGGGTATAGCCACACAGATTCATAAACTCCTCAGATCCCATAGGGAAAACAGTAACATTAGGCCTCAAGGGCCGCTTCTTACCAGGGCCCTTACGCGCTAAACATAGAAACATAGAAGGTTGACGGCAGAAGGAGACCATACGGTCCATCTAGTCTGCCCTTATGTGTATACTGTATGTACGCTTTATCTTAGGATAGATGTGTGCTTATCCCAGGCATGTTTAAATTCAGTGACTGTTGATTTTTCAACTACCTCTGCTGGAAGTTTGTTCCAAGCATCTACTACTCTTTCTGTAAAATAATATTTTCTAACATTGCTCCTGATCTTCCCCCCGACTAGCTTCAGTTTGTGCCCCCTTGTTCTATCATTAAGCTTCTTCTTAAAAACACTTCCCTCCTGAACCTTATTCAATCCTTTCACATATTTAAAGGTCTCAATCATGTCCCCCCTCTCCCTTCCTTCCTCCAGACTGTACAAATTAAGTTCTTTAAGTCTCTCCTGATAAGTTTTAAGTTTAAGTCCTTCCACCATTTTCGTTGCCCGCCTTTGGACACGTTCTATTTGAATAATGTATTTTTGCAGGTAAGGTCTCCAGAACTGCACACAGTATTCTAGCTGTGGCCTTACCAGGGCTCTATACAGCGGCATCACAACATCCCTCTTCCTACTGGTGATGCCTCGAGCTATGCAGCCGAGCATCCTGCTTGCTTTTCCCACTGCCTGGCTACACTGTCCACTCATCTTGCAGCTATCAGTAATCAGTACCCCTAAATCTCTCTCCTCCGAGGTCCTGGCTAACACAGTACTGCCCATACGGTACTCAGAGCAGGGATTCCTTCTATCCAAGTGCATGATTTTACATTTAGAGACATTAAACTCTAGTTTCCACAGTTTTGACCATCTATCCAGTAAAGCTAAATCATTTTCCATGTTGCAGACACCTCCAGGAATATCCACCCTATTACTAACCTTTGTATCATCAGCAAACAGACAAACTTTTCCTACCAAGCCTTCTCCTATGTCACTTACAAATATATTAAAAAGAATGGGGCCCAGGACAGAGCCTTGCGGCACACCACTTGTAACTCGCCTTTGTTCAGATTGCACACCATTTACAACAACGCTCTGATACCGATCCCTCAGCCAACTGGAAATCCACTGAACTATCCAGGGATTGAGTCCTACCTTCAATAACTTATCTATGAGCTCCTTATGTGGTACAGTGTCAAAGGCTTTGCTAAAATTCAGATAGATGAAGGTGGTGCTGTGGATATCGCCTAACACTTTAGTGACATTGTCAAAGAAATCAATAAGATTGGTCTGACATGATCTGCCCTCAGTAAAGCCGTGCTGTTTTGGGTCCAATAGGTCATTAATTTTTAGATGGGAAATTATCTGTTGTTTTAAGAGTGTTTCCATTAATTTGACCACTATAGATGTTAAACTAACTGGCCTGTAATTACTGGCTTCTTCTCTACTCCCCTTTTTATGGATTGGTACGACATTGGCCATTCTCCAATCATCTGGAACCTCACCAGTTGAAAGGGAATGGTTAAGTAAATCAGTTAGAGGGGCTGCAATCACAAACCTAAGTTCCCTTAGAACTCTGGGGTGGATTCCATCTGGACCCATCGCCTTACTTACCTTTAGATGTGCCAGCTCGGCTAAAACATCAGCCTCCAGAAACTCTGGAGCTGTGCCCTCCCAGCTGGATGCTGTGCTATGGCCATGCCTGCTACTATCTGAAAATACCGAACAAAAGTAGCTATTCAGATGGTCAGCCACAGCCTTATCTCCGTCAATATATTTATTTTCCCTATTTCTAATTTTTGAGACTGCATTGTTTTTCTTCTGTCACCAATATATCGGAAAAAGGTTTTATCTCCCCTCTTCATAGATTTGGCCATTTCTTCCTCTTTTTGCCCTTTAGCAGTCCTTATAATTAGTTTTGCTTCCCTCTGTTTAATTTTATATGCCTCTCTGTCAGCTACACTTCCATTTACTTTATACTTCTTATAGGCAGACTTCTTATCTTTTATGATAGTGCTGACTTCCCTAGTAAACCATAATGGTTTCTTCTTCCTTTTATTCTTGCTAGTTTGTTTCACATATTGCTTAGTTGCCTTTAAGATGGCCATTTTTAATAGTGACCACTGGGCACTCACTTCTGCTACTCTGTTCCACTCACCTAATTTTCTTTCTACATACTCCGCCATTTCTTTGAAGTTTGTCTTCCTAAAGTCTAGCACTTTGGTTCTGGTGTGTGATTGCACAATGTCTGTTTTTATTCTGAACCATAAGCATTGATGGTCACTGGAACCCAGATTTTCTTCAACCCTGACCTCGGACACCAGATCCCCATTGGTCAGAAGTAAGTCCAGAATGTTATCTCCTCTAGTTGGCAATGTCACAAGTTGTTTTAGAGACACTCCATTAAGTGCCTCTAATATAGTCCTGCTCTTGCATGTCGATGCACTTGGGATATTCCAGTCCACATCAGGCATGTTGAAGTCACCTGTAATTACAATGTCCCCCTTCTCTGCCATTCCACTGATTTCATCAATTAACAGGTTATCTAGATCCTCAGATTGTCCAGGGGGCCTATATATCACACCAATTCTGACCACAGCTCCCTCCTTAGTCTGCATGGTAACCCAGAGAGTTTCTAGTTCATTATGTGTATGCTGAATTATTGTTGATTGAAGGGTGGTCTTGACATAAATGGCTACTCCACCGCCCTTTCTATCCAATCTCTCTTTTCTGTACAATGTGTAAAGACCTCGCAATGATCTTTTCAGCCGTAGGCAGTCTGAGACAAATCAGGCTGAGAATCCCCACTTGTGTGCGACTCAGCAGGAGTGAGATTTAAGCCTGGGGAAGTAGGTGAAGTAAAATGAGGTGCAGCCACTGGCAGGCCAGAATGCAAGGCCAGCGCTTGCTCAGCACAGGGTACGCAGACCTGTGCCCTGTCAGTGTCAACATGGGGTTGTCCACACGCCATGCACAGCCGGTCTTGTCCCAAGCAACCCTGGATGCCCCAATGACCCGCTAGTGAAGTGGGAGAATTTTACAAGGCCCAACTATCAATTACACCGGCCCGGGAGAAGCCAATGGATTCGCCCGTCTGAAAGACACAATGAGAAGAAAAGGGTGTCAGAACCGAAACACTACACTGAGTATAAAAGCCGCCCACGAGGGCACTTACGGACTACGGCAGGCAAGAACGTCACACGCGCGTGAACTGACAAAATGGCGCCGAGTACCTCGAAGAGCGGGCCAGAGCGTGCCAGGCCGGGACCCCGCCCTCCCGATGGGCGCGAGATCCAACAAGCAGCCAATGAGGACGCAGAGGCGTCTGAGGTAACGCCGCCGTCCGGCGCGGAACATCCAAGGAAGGAAAAAGCGCGGCAGTTACACGAGTTGGACCTCATGAGCTATGATACTGCCTCTGCACAAAGCTAAAAATACAAATCAGCGCGTCTGACGCCACAAGTACAAAGCCGCCATATGCATGAAATCACAATACAGTGACAAACACCCCCCCCTTTATTTCCCCCCGAGCTACGGGGGGGGGGGGGGGGGGGGCGGGGAACGCGGGAGTATGGCGGCCCTTTGTACAGGGCCCACCGCTACACGGGGCAATAATGCGGGAGGGGCATCCCATAGAGGCACACCATCAGCCTATCCTTTGGTGGGGGACTGTGGTGGAGCAGCGCTCCATAAGCACGCAAGGTGCTGCCTACCTTCACCCGACCAGCGCAGCCCAGGCTGGGAGGCACATCGCAAAGAGGACGGGTGGGAATAGTCCAACAGGGCTGCAGGCTTAAATAGCCCCACTCACCTGCGAGAGAGTGATACTTCATGTCTTCGCAGTCAGCACTGCAGAGAAATCTGGGGATTTGTGGGAGGTCCCTGGGTATTTGAGGGGCCGGGAGGAGCCTGTTTTGCATGTCTCTGCAGTGCAGCACCATCTGGCGGAGGATAACCCAAGTGTAAGTAATCTATTTGGAGCAGGACGTACTGTATACTAAGAATATTAACTCTTACTGAACCCACAAACAAGTTTTGGATCTTCTAGGACCCCTAGCTCGACTAAGGGTCTTGGAAGAACTGAAACTCATCATCTTAGCGGGCCAGATCTATTTACATTATTATTAGTGGCAATAAATAAAAAGCAAGTATAAATGCTGTAAAATTACAGTTTTAAAGCTTCCAGTCCTGTACGATTTTCCAGCTACATGTGATCAGGCATTCTAATGCTTTAAAAGAGGTGCAGTTTTAGGCAAATTAACTGAGTATAATAAATTATTATATAGCGTGAGACCAGCTGTACAACAGTAACATGTGACCTCTCATATCATGCAGTATGTAGGTAATAGTGATAAACCAGCTATCTGCTCATCTCTGCTAATCCAGAGATTTTATTGCGCTGTAGTGCTAGGAACAGCATGTCACTGCCAATTCCATAGGATATGCTTACTATCTATGTAGGCACTGTTTAGCACACTTTGTAAATCTCACTGTTTAGAGAAGGGTCTAAATTTAGAGAACCATAAAATTACATAAAACCTGGACACAAACTAAGGAACCCTGATTCTTTCATGCCCAATATAACCAGGTAAGTCTCAGATGTCAGTTTTGAACAGCTGTTGTAGCAGCATTCAATGAGCAGACAGGAGTTTTAGGACCTTTATAACCCCTGCTCCAGAAAAGTGGTGTACCTACAAGCTACTACTAAATGCAGAGGCCCAAATCCATTGTTCGTATAAGTGACAGGTGGCTAGTGTTTGCCCATATTTAGACTGGCTCATCATCAGGTCTCCTCCTCTTTCATAAACCTATGCAATGCTCCGGTAAAAGTGACCCTCCAGTCAAATACAACTACAGCAGGGGTGTCAAGCTCATTTTCCCCAAGGGCCAAATCAGCATTATGGTCCCTTTCAAAGGGCCACAAAAAAACACCACAAAACGCAAACACGACTATTCAAATATATGGTTACAGACATAGAATTATTTTGCCCTAGACAGATGCAGAGGCAGATTTACTTTGCCTAGGTCAGATGTCAAATTATTTTGCCCAGAAAAGATAGAGAATTATTTTGATGAAATAAAAAAAAAAACAAAAAAAAAAAAAAACACTTTTCTCCACCCCCAACTAGCAATAGCTAGCAATAACCCCTGCAGCAGTAAGCAGGGTAGGTTAGGTGGGCTCCCCTTGTGTGGAGAGAGCTAATTGCAGAGAGACACAGAACAGTTATAGACACTACTCTTGTCTCCCCCAGAACATTAAAAAGGCATGAACCAGCCACTTTCATAGGCACAGGTCTGGGGACAGGAGAAAAGGCAGTACTGTGCTCCACAGTGGAGTGCATCACTTGGCAGCGCTACTCACAGGCGCAAAGATGTGCTGCTGGTGTCAGTAACACTGGAGTGACCAGGACTCTAAAAGAGAACTGGCACCATCTGGCAGCTGTCACAGAGCTACATCCGACCCTGTGCCTTGAGTTTGACATATGTGAATTAGAGGGTCCCTGAACTAAGCTCCTGCAATGCATACCAATGCAGCAAGTCCAATCCAGCTTCCTTCCATGCTCCCACATCACAGCACCACATAACATTCAGCAGCCAAAGAGCTTCCAGCATGCAACCTGCTCCCTTGTAAATAAAAACTGGAGAGGAGTTAGGTCTTGGAGCTATATAAAGAACACTGCCAAAACATTTCAGCTACCAGAGCGGTGAGGGATCAATGCTGCCAATGGTTGGGCAAGTATAGCAGTTCTTATTTTTGGCTTAAAAGACACATGAACTAAAATAGTAGGCTAAATAATAGTAGACACGTCCATTAGAAGACATTTTAGTAACTTACATCATGTGAAAAGGCATAGGGAGTAATCCAAGTCACGGTTTGTCCCAGTATCTCTGCTTGATAATAAATCCCCTTGATAGACAGGAAGACCTGAAAAAACACATTACATAAAATACAGAAAAAAAAGTGAATTCCTTTTCCATCCTTTGAGTCGGCTTTGGTCTACTTATAAAAAGGTTTAAAGAGCAACCACTTGCCTTGAGTCTACAGGGGGAGGTGGTCTCCCTATTTATGGGACATCCAGAATTGGGATGTCCTGCTGTGTGACAACCAACCCCCCCCCCCCCCCCCCACATTACCCGATATAGCTATTACTAGAGCCCTCAATGCATCTCAGCTGCATTCCCCAGCATAATCCCAAGCTGGGGTGCGTACCCGCCCCATGCCTTTCTGAATGGCCAGCGTAGGCACACCTACAGCTAGAGGTCAGCATGAATGCGTCAGACGGCACTCATTCCATTCAGATTTCAATGTCGCTCCGGGCTAAAAGCGGCAATAGAAATCCAAATCGAGGGAATGCCCCATTGGAATAAGGAAAAGGTACATTTTTTTTGTGATCCAAGGAAATACACACAGGGAGGAACAAACTTAAGAAAGTGAAATTCTTGAATTCTTGAAAGTGAATTCTTGTCTTATTTTAATCTTTAGGTTTAAGGGCATATCAGTTCAACTAACTTAAAATCAGTGTAAGTAAAAGTGAAGAATAACTAAGAGCAGATGTCAGTGCTAAATTTCCATCGATAAAACCCTACTGGTTGTTCAGTACACCTTTCCTAATTTGGCCCCATGTGTCCTTGAACTGGTATGGATCAAAGCACATTGTATGATACATGGCACCTATAATAATGCACGATATTGAAACTCTGGCTAAATTCTAGGCAAACTACAGGCATCCAGAAAGGTGGGACTAAGCCATTCTAAAGAAACAAATAGGTTTCATGGCCTATGCACACTCACAATGACCGGCTGATGAATGTACTAGTGTACTGTAAGAGTTGTGTAAAAACACATCAATGCTACATAAATCCTCTCGATTATGCAAAAGAAAAGGCCAGTAGCACACAATTAGATAATAAGTTATACATCATTTATGTTAATGTTTCACCACTACTACAAACAAGGTTTCTATGGTCATGTAACCAAAGAGAGACAAACAGTGACAAGCTTGCACAACGTTTTCCAATAAGTGCCAATAAGTTCTTCAAAGTAGACCAAAACCCAGGATATTCACTATCCAGGGTTTTTGGATGCTCTGCAGTGTAAAACCCCAGTGTCAGCCCAGGAAATTCACATTTCCTCAGATCCAATGGAGCATGCGCAGCCACTTGTCCAATCAGCTTCTAATCTGCGACTGGAGAAGCTGAATGGAATCCCAGACACACACATTGACAGCGAGTGGCATCACTGGCATCAGCCATTCAGCCATTGCGTGCTTGGCTGTGCACTGCGATGCCACGGCTGTCCGCACATGCACTCGGCCGAAGGACAAGAATTATGGGGGGGGGGTTCACAGAGCTGTGCATACTAGCTGGAGATGCCCCAGGGAGAGGCAATCAGCCGGCCCTTGAGTCTCAAACGTCAGTTTTGGCCGCTTGCAAGTGGACCAATCGCCAAGATTTTCGCTATACTGGTGATTGGTCCCTGCCCCTGGTAAGCATCCCGATTTGGAATGCCCCACTGTGTGAAACCCCCCAGATCGCCTACTCAACTAACCTTTCAGCCAGTTTCCCTATGGAGTGTGTGCTCCATCTGTACATCCTACTGGTGATGCCTCAAGCTATGTAGTCAAGCATCCTACTTGCTTTCCCCACTTTCTGGCTAAACTGTTCACATATTTTAAAGCTGTCATTGATCAGTATCCCTAAATCCTTTTTTTGTTTTTCTGAAGTCCTAGCAAATATGGCCATGCCCATATAACACTCAGGGATTTCTTTAAACTGCAATTTCTATTGTATCTATTTGCCTTGTTGATAATTTTTCTAGTAAGGCTAAATCATTATTACACACATTTATGTCATCAGTTCTATTTAAATAAAGCAGACCAAAACCCTTTAACCCCAATCACACAGATGTCTTCAAAGTTGGTGCTGCCCTTCTGTCATGCACAGCCATTACAAGAGAAAAGAAAACTAACTATGTAAATGCAGCACGATACTGGATCCAGTAGTAGTTTAACTCTCACTTTAGCCAGTGCTCATCCATTTCTGTTTAGAGTTCATCCTACTCCCATCACAATACACAAGTACATTACAGGGCTGCACAAGTGTCTGTTTAAGTGTCAGTGCTTTCATGTGCATTGAGAATGCTTTGCTTACCCCCTTTTAGTCATACAAAGGTAGTAAGTATTTATTCCCTTTTAACGTGGAACCAAACCCAGCAGCGGCTAGACTGAAATTTAAAAATCTAGGGCTGACCATTGGCTTTCCCTGGTGGCATCCTAAATTGGTCCAACAGCGCATGTGCGGGCTCTTGTCCAAGCAGACCTGCTTGCTCAAATGATTGTTGACAATGGAGAGCATGCGCTCCTACATCCCATCCCAATCAGAGCCTCTTGCCGAATTACATCATCATAGCAAGCGAAGGGAGCCTGCTAATGCACCGTTGGACCAGGGAGAACGTAAAAAGATTGGGCAATTCAGGGGGTTTCACACAGCAGGGCATCCCGATTCAGGATGCCGCAGGGAAGCGGAACAAAATCCAGAAAGTAAACAAACCCGGTTATCAACCACACAGTTATCGACTGGTGTTGAACCATAAGCAAGTCTAATGATTTTTGTCACTACTATCTCTTTGGGTAATTGTAATATAGGACTCTTTGTACATGAACCCTCTGATTGTAAAGTGATGTGGAATATGTAAGCGCTATGTAAATCAAAATGATTAGTATTAACTTTATTTTAAATTGATACTGCAGGCAAAGGTAATTGTTACACTATTGCCATTTGGCACGGTCCTAAACTTTTTAGTCGTTGTTAAATTAAAGAAGAAATGGATGATATATCAAGGTTTACAGATAGCAAGGTGTACAGTTCTGTGATGCTGCTCTGCGCTGACATCAATGTAAATTTGTAGGAGGAGGGGGGGGGGATGGGACCAGCAATCCTGTGTTCCTCTGCCGAGCTGATTGGGATGAAAATGAGAATATCATTGGCTGAACCTGTAAACCCCGATATCTTGTCCAATTCTGCTTCAATTTAAAAACCGAAAACAGTTCAGGACCATGTAAAATGTAGCCCGATGCAATGGTGTAACAATTACCTTTACCTGCAGTAGCTTTAAACCCTCACCCTCTACCCAAAATTTCAACAGTAAGCTGCAGCCTTCCTAGTGTAATTGTGTTTGCATGACTGTCCAGTAAGATATTATTGAAAGCCATGGCTAAACCTAATTTTTAGTTGTATTCTGTTAATATATGAATCTTAAAACTGTCCCCTAGAACAGTGAGCATTTTACTGTGAGTAAATTTAAGACTAACATAGTTGTGAAAAAAAGAGCAAAAGTACATTTCAGAACAAGAGTATAGAGAGTTGCTATGTGTTGTCTACATGGCACCGGGGAAAAGGCCATGTCCTGGACTTTGCCACCAATTTTTACTGCCAAGGCTAATCTCCGTCTACAGCCTGTGCTCCAACAACGCTGCCTAGTGTCCTAAATGGACAACTACCAAAGAAAAAAATAGGTAGGATTTATTGGAAATAAAAGCAAAATTTGATCTGGCTGTCTGGCACCCACCTTGCGCAGAGAACGTGAGCAGATGACGTAATGAAGGAACTCAACTGAAAGCCTGCGGCAAAGCTGTATTGTCTGGACGTGGCACTTGCCAGTCCGGCGGAAGGTGGCAAAGAGGAAACACATGGAAAGAGCATCGTCTAAATCGCGGACAGCATCAATAAAGGTTGGATACCTAAAACAATACACATTATTACACTTGTACTACATTATTATTATTGTTTATTTATTAAGTGCAATCACCTTTCATGGCACCTGCACAAAGTGAAATTACAAAGCACAGATACAGTCATACTGAAATGCACTAGGCGAGACAGCCCTTCCCTTGAGGACTAACATGAAGACACTTGGACCTCCGATAGAGGTTTCTACTTCTGCAAACGTACAGTACATTTAGATTAAGTCGAGAAAGGCATTTTTTGTCTTTTGACCACACTGGGGAGTATCCTCCTTACTATGTTCAGTAACTATAGTTTAAGTTTATTCAATGTAACATCTACAGGTGTCATCAGGATCAAAAAGTGCTGACCAGTAGGGGTGTGAATTGGCAAGAAGCTGGCAATACGGTACGGCAATACAGGCAAGACGATACGATATATACCGATTCTGCCTCAAAGACGATATATTGTGATATTTTTTAAATTAAATTTTAAAAAAATGACATAGGGCTCCCCTTCCATTTTTTGGGAATTTTAAGGGTTAAAAACGCTAGCCACAGGTGACTTGCCAGACTCAGAGCCTTGTAAACTGGTATAGGGGTCACAAAGACCCCTTACTAGCTCACAAAGGGTTAGGTGAAAAAAATACAATTCTGTGAAATACTCACCTGTAGAATTGGTATTATACGTATACAGTATGTCCTGCTCCAGATATAATACTTACACTTGGGTTATCCTCCGCCAGAGGGCGCTGTGCACTGCAGACATGCAAAAAAAACAGGCTCCTCCCAGCCCTTCATATACCCAGGGACCTCCCACAAATCCCCAGCATTGAAAAGCAGTGAACCAGAAGCCGGGAGAATTCAACCACCAAAAACAACTGGTAATGATAACAACAACAATCACCATACAGAGGATCCAGAATAATGCAAAAACCAGGGTGGGGTGGAGCAGGATGTACTGTATACGTATAATACCAATTCTACAGGTGAGTATTTCACAGAATTGTATTATTCTAAGTATACAGTACGTCCTGCTCCAGATATAATACTTACACTTGGGACATCCAATGACAGTGTCCACAGAACAGGGTGGGATCCCCAACAAAAAAGGCAACAGCAGACAATTGAAAGCACTGTCACCTGCAAACCTCGCTACCAAGAGCGACACGAGCAAAAGCTCTAATGTCAACATCAAAACAACCTTTGAAAGGGTACGAACAAGAAAACAAGTAGCGTTCAAGCAAACCTGTTCAACAAAACCTGGTGCTGAAAGGCCCAAAGATACCAAGGCACCAGTGTAATCAGAATAGAGTGAGAAGAACTCTTCCCCTTAAGGAATAGGCTTGAGTAACAGCCTAACAAGAGCAAAAGCTAATAGTAGCCCAGGAAGAAGCCAAGCCTTCCCCAGGACCAGAAGGGACAACTATCCAAGTAAAGGCTAGGCCCAAGGCCGCTTAACCCCTAGAGGCAGACGAGATCAGGCACATCCAGATGTAGGTGCCCACAACCCCAAGGAGCATCAGTCCCCCCAAGGGACAATCCAGCACCTATTGAGGGAAATATTCCCTTGCCTCAGCATTACAAAGAAAAATCCCAGAAGAAGGACATTGTCTTAATACCTGAGCCTAAGACACCACCTTAGGCAGAAGATCCGGCGTAAGGCGAAACAACGCCTCATCTCGGTGAATATACATCAAAGAACGAGGGCTAGCTAAACAGAGCCGCCCGCTCAGGCACACGGCCGACTGAAGTAACAGCCCCAGAAGGACAACCTTATGGATAAGAACAGTCAGACAGCATCCGGAATATGGCCAAAGGGGAACACCCCACAAAGCAAACAGAATCGAATCAAATCCCAACAGGGACCCTAGAACTACGTGGGGGATGCCGCTGAGCAATCCCTGAAAGAAAAGTCAACCCAGGCAAGGAACTGAGTAAAGACTTCTGCAGAAGCCAGACAGGGCAGAGCCTGAACCACCAGGGCCCCGAGTAGGAGAGCCAACTCCAACCCATGCTGTAATAACTATATAACCCTGGGAACAGAGCGCGCCTACAGGGGAGAGACCGAAACTCACACCAATCAATATGGGTAAACAATACCCCACAATAGACGGAAGAAGAGGAAGAAGAAGCCAACTCCTAGACTTCCAGAAGTCACAGACACCCAGAAGGTACGCCCATCTCCATCAAGGTGGATGAATCAACCGTCAGACCATCCAGACCATAGTCTGTAGATTGGGGTGAAATAGAAAAAGGGGGGCCTGAGTGAGGTCAGCACTCCTGACAGGACGTACAGGTCCGCTATCCACAGAACCACATCTGCAAACCACACTCGACTAGGCCACCCAAGGGCCACCAGAATCACTGGTTCCCCCTTCCAGTGCAAACTTGCACAGAACCCTGTCAAGCAGATAAGACATATAGAACAGAATGTCCAGCATAAAGTTACAAAGCCTCATGACCAAGGTCAGAACAATCTGAGACAGGGAAACAAGGGCCTAGGACCGATAATCACAGTAATGAACAGAAATGTAGGCTGGGGACTCCACTCCTTTCATTAACTGATAAAGCCGCGCTTCCAATATATCAAGTATTAAACCAGCATGTTAAAGCATTCAATTAATATTCAAAAACGCAGGAGTCCATAGACCGTGTCAGATCAGTCCGATTACTAGTAATCAAAAAGAAGCTATATATAAATATACAGCATGACTCCGCGGAATAGAGGTAGTGATTGGATTTTTAGATCCTTATACTTCACAGTCAAAACAGGATAAGCTTCACCACCTGTGCTCTTAGATCACTGTGTATCCCAACACCAGATTTTTAAATACACGTACTAGAAATACTCTTTCAATATAGCATAATCATTCCACAAACTTAATTGCTTCCTCTGTTGTTGATAAAGATGTTAATTACCTCCTTCAGAACTCCATTAATTATTTTAAGGGTCATTAAATGAGGGTGGGAAGAAATCAAAGAAAACACATAGCGTAATACTGCTTTAAAATTATAATGGTTGCAACTTTATTGCGCTTACCAGAGAGCGAGATTAAAATGCGCACGTATCCACATCCAAAAGAATCTTCAAAGTATATGAAGAAAGCGTTACCCTCCAAAGTCTCCTCTTTAAAAACTTGCAAGGATAAATTGAAATGCCGCGCTACCCCGGCCGTGGGTAACGCAGCTAAGCTCCAGCGTGCACAGCTGACTAGGAAGGACGTCTGACGTATGTGATGAGGCCACGCCCAACGCGTTTCGTCTCCAGGACTTTCTCATAGGCTGGACCCATTATAGTGACGGCCCCAGAAAGATCCACACTAGACGGATCACATGGAGACACAAGAATTAGCACATCCTGTCGCAGAAGGACATCCACCGGAGCGAATATCGCAGATATGCAGGAAACGCTGTCCTCCACCCAGATCAGGGTCAGATACCTTCCTGGGGGATCATCCACACAGATAATTAATACAGGCCACTGTCGTCAGACAGACCAAGGGGCCCCCAAATAGCCAGATCCCGCAAGGGAGAAGTCCAGCGAGATAGAGCCAACCTGAAAGCCTACCGCTTCAAAAATAGACAGGTGGATGGACCCCTAAAGGTCCCACCTCCCCCGGAACCACAGGGGGATTTAGAAGAAAAAAAGTCCCCCCCTCCGTCAACCTGATAGATTTGGTATCCAACTACAGGAAGAAGCAAGGAAGGGGGCGCCCCCTGATTGGTACCTCTAGTACAACAGTCTCAGGGGTAACCACCGTACCAAGGTGGAAGGGTACACAGACCCAGCTCCAGGGAAGCTGGAACCCAGTCCAGCATTTACAATATGAGTAGCAGAAGAGCCCAAGGGCACCGAGCATAAGGGACAACCTTTGAACAGCCACCAACAGGCCCACCAGCTGCAATCCAGCCTGGTGAAGAGACGGGAACAGCAAGAGGGACCGAGCCCATGCAACCAGTTTGTCCATTTATAGTCAAGGAAGCAGGTTCCCGTCTGAACCGTATCCAAGTTCAACCCTAGGAATGGAGATACCAATAAGGGGAAAAAGAGGAATTGAGGCGATTGAGCACCCATCCCAAGACTGCCAAAGGACACCACCAGCCGAGTAACCAACTCGGCCTGACGTAGAGATTGGGAAGCAAAGAGGGACGACCAGGTAGTTCCTCGCGCGGACGCCCCCTTGGTCTCAGTAGAGACATCACCCCTGTCATCGCCTAGGCGATCACTCTGGGAGCAGAACCAAGGCCAGATAACAAGGCCACAATCAGCAGTGTTGGAGCGCCAACACTAACCTGTAAGGTCCTTGGTGCCCGGAAGGCACAATGGCAATGAAATAAGCGTCTTAGGTCCCCACAGACGGCAAGAGGTCCCTGGACACAGGGCACTAGCGGCCCAACTCAGAGAAACCATGCAGAAAAACCACCTGTGAATGTAAATTGCCTCACCTAGGGAAGGCCATAATGGGCAGAGTGTCTCATCCTTTTGGAGGAATGTGGAAAGGTTGGTGTAGAGGCCCCTGCCTCTGTCTGTTAAGGGCAACCAGCAGGTGACCCCAGACCTCGCAGGCCACGCGTGGCCTGCGCCAACACCAGAAGAGAGGCAGGGACCAGAAGCATCCTGACAATCTCGGGAAGGGGCCGCCCAGCAGACACTATCCGGCATCCAGAGGAAACTTCCTCCTGACTCCATCAGAACGAGGCATGACGCCTCCCGATAGGGGCAAGGTGCTGCGGCCATCCCCTCGCCCAAGCGGGCGAGGGCGCCCCATCATGCTTGGGGGGTTTTGGTAAAAGGTTTGGACTTAGTCCTGACGGAGGGACCAGGGCGTTGTCTGCCACTCCTGGGGCAGGGATCTTTACCAAAAAGCTGGAAGGACACCCCTGGTTCGGGTTTGACACTAACATAGGGGGGTGGAGGGGTGCCCCTGCCCCAAGAAGGCCGAGACCGCCTTCTGTAAAGGGGTGTTTTGCCCTTTTTCCCAAACAGGTCCAGACGGGCCCCGAATAGGCGTCGCCCTCTAAAGGGAAGCCCAGTAAGAATCTTTTTGGTAGCATCGTCAGCACCCCACTGTTGCAGCCAGACCAGTCAGCATATAGCTACCGCAAGGGCGGAAGTTCTTGCACACATGCTGATGGTGTCATCCAGTGCCAAAAGGATAAATCTTACAAATACATCACAACTGGAGAGTGCATTAACACAACTGGAGAGTGCATTAAACACCTCCCAGGGGAGATCCTCGGGTTGATGATCAATCATCTTTCGGATGAGGGTCCTGGCGGCCACTGCAGCGATGGCCGCGGCACAGACTGGGCGCAGAGTCGTCCCTGCACAAGAAAAGGTGTGGGAAGCCAGCCTATCAATGCGCCGGTCCTCAGCATCCTGAAGGGTACGATAAGTAGGGGCTGCAATAAAGGGAGGTTCAAAACCCCAATGATTGGTGCATCCACCACGGGAGGTGATGACCAGCAGTTAACCACATCAGGGGGAAAAGGGTATTTCCAATCCCAGTCCCCTGGAAGTTTACTAGGGCATTGCCATTCTTTGAGTACAAGAGCCTGGAAGTGATCCTGCTCCAGAAATTCCAAATGCGGCGGCACTGTATGGAAACTCTCCCTTCTAGGCCTGGAAGCCTCACCAGGGAGAGAGATAGACAAGACCTCGAAGATCTTTATCAGTAATTCGTCGGTGTCACACAGGCCCCAAGAACTGGGGCCCGGATCATGACGACTCCTCAGCCCCTCGTCAGATGAGCCGGAGTCAGAGAATAGCCGACCTTCATCAGAAAGAGCAAAACCCTGCTCAGCAGTGAACTCCTCAGATTCAGAAGGAATGGGCGAAACCGGAGGCGTCAGGGACCGATTCTTACCAGGGCCCAAGAGCTCTGCCAACCTCTAAATCACCTGATCGGCCGTAGGCAGTCTGCGCGGCACGACTTGCTGGTCATTCCCGCTCGAGTGCGACTCATCAGGAGTGAGATTTAAGCACGGGGAGAGAGGTGTATTGAAACGAGGCGCAGCCACTGGCAACCCTGACTGCAGGGCCAGTACTTGTTCAGCACAGGGTCCGCAGACCCGTGCTCTGTCCGCATCAGCATGGGGCAGTCCACACGCTGTACACAGCCGGTCTTGTCCCGGAGGGACCCCGGTCACATAATTCTGAGATGCCTCCATATGGTGATTATTAATGTAATATATTCCAGTAGGGATTTACGCAATAGGCAACCCTGGATGTCCCAAAGACCCGCTAGTAATGTGGGACAATTTTGTAAGCCCGCTACAATATATGTTAGGCCGGGAGAAGCCATCGGAATGTTCGACGTCTGAAAGACAGAAGGGGAATAAGAGGTGTCAGGGCCATGCGCAGCAGAAAAAATACTAATGATGAAGGCGCCGCGAGGGCACTCACCGACCTGGGGAGGAGAAGGACCGCAAACACGCGCGAAGAGCAACAAAATGGTGCCAACCGAACCTCAAAGGGCGGGCTCAATCTGGGCACGCCACGCCGGGTCCCCGCCTCCCCCAAAGAGCGCGAAGCTCTGAGTTAGCCGTCCGGGCTTGACAAGCAAGCATAGGATATGCCAGTTAAAGGCATCTGCTAAGGGATACTAGTAGTCTGATGACGCCGCCACCCAGCCAGTAAATTTTTAATGAAAAAGTGGGAAGGCAAAGACGGTGACGGGCAAATAAAAAGAGCAAGCAGCGCGGCTCTGACACCAGGTTGCCGCCAAGGGCAAAACTACGGCCATAAGCGTGACAATACAGTACACTGAGACTGCCACACACACACACCCCCCCTTCTTTTCCCCCGAATACGGGGGAAAACGAGGGAGGATGGCGACCCTTTACACAGGGTCCACCGCTACACGGGGCAATAATGCGGGAGGGACATCCACTAGAGGCTCACCATCAGCCTAAACCGCCTACCCTTTGGTGGGGGACCTGCGAGAGAGTGATACTTCATGTCTTCGCAGTCAGCACTGCAGAGAAATCTGGGGATTTGTGGGAGGTCCCTGGGTATATGAAGGGCCGGGAGGAGCCTGTTTTTTTGCATGTCTGCAGTGCACAGCGCCATCTGGCGGAGGATAACCCAAGTGTAAGTATTATCTGGAGCAGGACGTACTGTATACTTAGAATAAAAAATAAATAAACGTTTTTTCTTTACTCACCTCACCGATTGTCAGCTCCTGTGTCCCTCGCTGATCTGAAGGGGCCGGGCTGCTGGTGAAGATGTCGGCGCCCATTGGGAAGGTAGGGGGAGAGGGCCTGTCGGGCCTGGAAAGGCATGGAACTTGAACCTACACTTCCGACTTAATGTGGACCAACACCCTGCTGGATCGGCCTGGGAATCTGAGCATGCTCGGAGTTGCTGTGGTTTGACGCCGCATTGGGCATACCACAGCGGCTCAGAGCGCGCCGTAGGAGCGGGGTGAGGTTTTTTATCCGGAAATCTGGGGGGGGGGGGGGGGGGGACTGGGAAGTGGACGAAAACCCAGGATAGTCAAAACCCTGGGTGTTGGTCCACTTCAAAGAGGATCTCCAGTCAAAACTGATCTGAGGTCACCTCTCTTTAACAACAGGGACTTCACTCATATCTCCTGTGTTTTGTCCATCCCATTTGGGAATGCCCGGTGCTGTTGGAGCGAAGAACCCTCCAGACAGTCATGACTGAAGATCCTCCTTAAAGGACAAGTCCACTTTTCGAAGTAAGTTTTGAAAACCATAGGTTTTCTGTGCCTTAATAATGTCCTAGAATGAGATGATCTAGTATTTTTTCTATTTTAGAAAAAGTGTGTTTTTTAAAAGCAGTTGTCATAACCAGCAATCTGTTGCCTTTGACACAGAACTCCCTATTGTGTGCCACTTAATGTGTGCATGGGGACTAGAGGAGAGGGCTAGAGTTTCCCAGTACTTACAGATTTGTTACCATTAAATGTTGGCTGCTAAATTACTGCAGTTGTTCAGCTGTCAGCCAATAGGCCGTTTCTAGTAAGAAGGAAGCAAACTCCCTCACAAAATGCTTCTTTTACAGATAACATTGCAGCAGAATGATTCCTCCCTCTAATTCTGGGCAGACATAGTGGCGTCCATCAAATTAGCCTTAGACCCCCCTAACTGGCCTATGCTAATAATTGCGCCTTAGCACAACCCCCTCTTTTGCAATGAATTGTGTAGGCAAGTGGGTTAAACAAAGCCCCACGGACAATGCCATGTGAGGCCGCCTTCGGCAAGAATGAATATGCTGGTGCTGGACAGAGGAGCTGCTGGGGGACACCAGACCTGGACGAAGGAGCTGTAGCAACTAAGGCAAATATAGACCATTTTTTGTTTTTGCCTGGACAATCTATTTATATTATGTCCATTAGCATGTTTAAAGAAAGATTATTAAAAAGTTGGACCTACATACGACAGTAGCTTACCTCTCTTTAACAATGTGATCCAATTTGTATGTTGGTTTGTTCTCTCTGATTCGGTCTACTGAGTCCCATTCTTGTTTTCCATATGCTTTACGAAGCCGACGCACAAACACCTAGTAAATAAACAGGTTCGAAAATATGTTTTCTCATATATGGGGGTGCATAAGCAGGTATACAGTTTCTATTTTTACATTTAATTTCATAATTTTAAGAACAATAAGAAGTAAAATAAAATATTATTAACTTTCACATGGAGCCATATATGGATGAGTCCATCGCTGCTGCTGAGGAGGCCCAGCAGAAGAGAGAGAGCGTTTACTAGAGCTTATTTAAGTGGATGTCCAGTCTTCAAACCCCCATCCCCCATTTTTGGACATTCTAGACAGCTTGTTTTAGATTTCTTTAAGTTGAAGTCCAGTCTTTCAATCAGGTGCTCTACTGCAGAAACATTGGGTGGCCGGCAATGATAAGGGGAGTCCTAATTTTTTGTTAACCCCCCCAACGCAGGCTTAGTGCATGGGGAGAATTGAAAGGGTCGGGGCAAAATAGGGTGCAACTCTATTAATAGCTTAAAGCAGGTCAAAACCCACTAAACAGGTGACTGACATTTGGCCAAAGCCCCTGCCTATTTTCTCTTCTTATGGTGAAGAACTGGAAATAGATATTTTCGCTTTTTAAATTGCCCAGGAACAGTTTTTTTGCTGTCCCTCTCAGTAAGATGGCAGGTGATCAGTCATTATATCGGTGTGGCACTGACATGGCTACGCACAACAGTGGCAATGAATGGAGGGGCGGAGCTTTACAGCTAAAACAGGCACCATTATCTGGTATTCGAGTGAAGCAGGAGCAGTGAAAATTGGCAAATGGTAATCTTCATGGGGGGAGCAACTCGGGGATGCTAGTTAATAATGTGAGTTTTGGTCCACTTTAAATTGGCTGTAATGCAGAGGATCCAGGAATAGACCAATTTGGGATGCCCCACAATGGGATTCACCAATAGCACATAAAAAGGATGGCTGCAGCCGCAGTACTCCATGGCATGGAGCCTACCTGTGGGGTTGTAAGTGGAGATATTTTAATTAGCCTGGACAGGAACTGTAAGTAATCTATGAATGGCAACAGGTACCAACATTTTACAAAACAGCCTCTATATAGGCTCAGCAAAGTTTATTACAAAATGACCATTATGTAATAAAGTCACCGGAATCCACTTTTCTAAGTCATGAAAATTAAAGTGGACCAAACCCCAAGGAGATCTATATGATTCCCAGGACAATTGATTCCCCCCACCCCCCACTCCCTGGGACATCCAAAATCAGGATGCCCCGCTATGTGAAACCTCCCAGGTTGCCCATAAACTCACCTTCTTTCCTGGTCCAACAGCGCATGTGCCAGAAGCGGCCGAATACCTGCTATCCCTCTAACAGGACGCGTACCCACGCCACGCATTTGTGAATGGCCAGTGTGGGCACTTTCCCTAGTGGGGGATGTGGCCGCCAGTGCGCTTGGATGCGCTCGTATTAGACGAGCTCCTGGACGAAGGGGCTTGAACAGATCGAAGCACGCTGATTGGACGAGCGACCGCGCATGCGGTATAGGACCGGGAAGGGATGAGTTTGTTCAGGCAACCTGGGGAGTTTCCCACAATGGGGCACCCCCGATCAGGCTGCCCTGGGGGCAAGGACCAAAACCCAGTATAATCAAAATCATGGATTTTGGTCCACTTTAAGAGATGTGAGCTGAGAAAGATCTTTGTAAATCAGGGCAACCTGTATGGAAAGATCTCCAATATATGTAAAGGCTTTCATGAATGAAACGCTATGTGCTCCCAAACATACCTTATATTCTCTGAATTTGGACACAATAGGCTCATGTAGCAAAAACTTGATATCCTTCAACAGGTAGAATGTACGGGGAGCTGTGGATCCTTTATTCACTTTCTTCTTATGTCTGGGCTCATGAGGGTAGATGCCCTTAAGGATACAGAGTCGCCTTTGAAGAGGGGGGGAAAAGGGCAATTCTAAGATATACGAGAAATCTCATAGCAAATACAAAAATAAATACTTACTTTAAAAGCTTATCTTTTGAATCCACTGAGGGACACAGTGGTATACACTCTGCACCCTGTTTATCTTTAAAGCGGAACAAAACCCACTGTGGTCTAAAAGATTCCAGAGCTGGACGCTGGCCTTCCCTGCTGTGAGAACCCCCCTGGCACGATGTATAAGTCTGGCGGCCACATCTCTGCATCTTCGGGCTGTGAACGTGCTCCCGCCCCCAGCCATACAGATAGGTGCGCTGCTGGGGATGCAGCCACTTGCACCCTGAATGACCAGCTCTGCATGTAAACAGGGCAGTTTGCTGAGCATTACATATGCATGGCACGCTGCTTTGATTACACAAGGGGGAAAGGCGAGTTTGTATGGGCATTCTGGGGGTTTCATGCAATTCGGGATGTCCGATTTAAAGCACCATTGTATTCCATGTACAAAGTACAAAATATAAATTACAGACGGGTAGGACGAAGACATTTATCAGGGTTGCACAACCTGCGGCCCTCACTGCCCCAGTTGTAGCCCTCGGCACCCCTAATTCTAGAAGTTGGCGAGTTGGAAAGCTGAGCTTGCCTTGCCTGTAGTGCACACCACCGGCCATTACAGGCAGTGCAGAGCTAATTCTTACAGGAGAACTTGGGTGACACAAGTGTTACTATTTGCAGGGGATATTGTATTTTGAGTGTTCATAGACAGTGCTACAAACAGGGCAACAAGTCAACTCAAAGCAAAGCAAAACAAGTGTTATCCCAAAACAAGTCACAGCACAAAACCAGAATACATTTTGAGGTGGGAAATGAATTGAAACCGGTTGTGTGGTCTGCGATCAATGAGAACTACTGGTTACAGCCTGTATTCCATTGCTTGCTGACCCATCTATCCATTTCCACCTCTGCTCACGTGACCCCTTTCCACCTTACCTCTGCTCACATCATCTCTGCATACCTCTTGCCATCTAACTTCTGCTCAACTTACCCCTACCCACCACTTCCCACATTTCTCCTCACCTCACTCCCACTTATTCCTGCATCACCCCTGTCCACGGCTTCATGCCCTACCCTTTGCATAGACATACAAGCATATACAATGCTTTAAAGAGTAACTTTGGAAACCCTAGAGTATAAAAGACTCCAGGGTCTCCAAGTTCCACTCCTTGGGGCATCCTGAATGGGGATGCCCCACTGTGTAAACCCCCCAGATGCCCTCACTTGATCCCGGAGCCCTCACCACGCCTGGGTGCCGCAGCCACATCCCCGCTCACCTCGTGCTTCCTGGGGTGGGGGGCACAGCAGGCATCCAAATTCGGGATGCCCCATCTGAGAGAAACAACACACAGGAAAGTTAAATCCCTGTGTGCTGTCCCTATTTAAGGTTACATATTTCCTGCAGGAAATTACTTGCATCTTTGCTGCTTCTATATTATTGTGGCCCCATGAAGTGGAACAATAAGACAGTATGGTCCTTAGACCAAAAAGTGTTGTGCATCCCTGCTTATAATACATAGGGCATTATGATGTTGACACAAAGACTGTACCACTAGCGCTTACCTCTTGTTAAAAATATATATATTTTGTGCCAAAGTCTCTTATAACATTCACCCCATTTACATCCTAGTTTGGGATGCCTGTACAGTTAAAAGAACCCTCGGAAGCTAAAATCAGAAATTAAAGCGGACCAACACCCGTGAGGGTGTGGGTGTTTGTCTGGCTGCAATAAGACAGGCACAACCCCCCAGAAAGCCTGTGATTCTTACAATTAGCCTTGATAATTGTCAGAAATGCAGCGCTAAGATTCTGGATGTCCCCCCAGCCTTTTTTTTATTGTGGCCGGACCAAAACCTGAATGAATATTGGTCCGCTTTAAGCCTTTTATGATGGGGGTCAGGAAATAGCTGCGCACTTCCATGAAGCCTGACTCCTATTGGATGAGCTATGGATTTCGCACATATGTGTAGCTACTCCCTGTCCCCCAAATAACACTAGTCTTCTAGGAGGGCTCACTCGTGGTGTGAAAGGGTAGGGTAGTTTAGTGTCCCTGTGAACTAGGACTCACCCAAGCAGATAGTTGTAATGGAGGGTTTAGGTCTGCTTTAGGAGATTAAACGCTTCATCTATTTAAAGGTTTATTTATGCCGCTTTCACACAGACTCTTCCAGGCTGTGTGTGTGTGTGTATATATATATTTTTTTTTATTTATTAAGTTCCTGTCAGGGCTGTGGAGTCGGTAAGCCAATGTTCTGTCTAACATGGGTCTTAGATTGATAGAATATAAAATATCTCTATAAATAACATTTTACGCTTCTTATGAAAGCTTCATTAATTATACAATACTATTTAGAGATCGTCTTTCTTATGCTGGAGTTGACACATTTCTACAGACTCCACAGCCCTGGTTCCTGTAGTCATTACTCTTAAAGTGGACCTTCACTCTAAATAAGAGTCTATCTTATATGTTTCCCACACCCTGTACATACAGATTGCTCACATTAAAAATCATCCTACCTGCATCTACTGCATGTTATGAGCCTTTAAGCATCCAAGATGGCGGCCCATGGAACATCAGGCAGTCTGCAAACAGGAAGTGTCTTCTGACTGTGCCGCTCTGCATTCTGGGATTGCTGACCTTTTCCTGACCCTCAGCTCTGCTCTGTCTGTGCAAAGCACAGCTATAACCCCGCCCCTCTGTACTTTATCCGACGCTTCTGTGCCAAGATGGCGGCGCCCGTATCCTAGAGTCCTGAGCAGAGTTGCAGCCCAGTGGGGGAAAGAATAATAAGTGACTAAAAACTTAAAAATATATTAATTTTAGATGCTGGGGAAGGGTTTGGGCTTTTCAAGAATTCATGCTGAAGGTCCGGTTTGAGTGAGCAACAATGCCGACTCTGAGCTCAGCATTTCCAGCCCTGGGTGCACTGGAAGCATGTGTGCAGCCTGAGCGCAGTGCGTAGGAGAAAAGCACTTTGTACAGTTCTCCTCCTCCAGTAGCATTGGGGCCCTGCTGCAACATCCCCTTTTGAGACAGCACAAACTAACCAATTCCACTTTCTCTCGACAGTTTTCTGCCCACGTGATCTATTAACCTGTCGGGTTCCACTGTGAAGCAGGTGAACCAAACTAGCTGCTAGCGGACACGGACACATGAACAACAGCGGTGGATATGGGCCCTCCAAGTCTTGAACTATCCAGAGTGGCGGGGGGGGGGGGGGTCCCCTTGTCATGTTGAGCAGCACAATTTTCTATTCTATTTATGAAATAATGTTCATCTTACTAGCCACAAACCTGAAATCCGGCAAGCTCAGTTGAAGCTTCTTTCGGGCTTTATTTCTGGTGATGTAGTTAGTGGCAGCACCACGCTCATACTAAAAAAATAAAAATAAAAAAAAAAGGAAGAAGGGGAGAATACTCCATTACTAAATGTCACATCGACAAAAAAACGTAAAGCATTTCAAAGCACACTTTAATACACACTGTGGTAAACTGTGTGCATGTCAGGGAAAAATAGAAGGGTCATACACAGCACACCAATACAAATAAATGCCCCACACTTGCTACAATCAGCTGCTATTACATAGAATTAATAACAGATTTGGGGTCTTATGGTGCGATATTCATAGTACTCACCTTTTGTCTCTCCCAGCCAGCCTGTCCTGCTCCGAAAACAAGAAATTCAGCAAACACATATCAGAGCTGGCGCAAGTGTGGGTACTGGTCCCAGTTTTACTGAGACAATGAGTGACCACAAGCTTTCGCGTCAGGGCCCGAACACCTAATGAAGGCCCCCCCTGCATTGCTTCAATTAAACTGGGCCCAGTACCCACACATGCACCACTCTGGTATGTGTTTGCAAAATTTCTTATTATGTTTTTGGGTGCTCTGAGGGACGCCATTGCAACACTATCCTTTGTGGTTGTCTTGCTCAACTACTCATACCATTGTCCTGCTCTGGTTCAATAAAACCTGACCTCTACTCCCACAGCATCCATGATCTTTCACTGCTCACTGGTGGGATATGGGAACAACACCTTCTCCCTTCCCTGTATCAGCCACAATGGCTCAAGTACACCTACGCTATTCACTGCAAGGGAGGGGGTGTGCCAGGCCTTAGGAAGCCCCCACCATGGCAGTGAAAGGAGTGGGTGTCACTGTGACTGAGTAGGGTGGGAGGTCATTCGTTGTCAACAGAAAAGCTGTTGGACGCTCAGGAGACAGTTAGTTAAGAAGCTGGAAAATCCTGCTACGGGGAAAAAATTATGTACGACTTATTTTTTTCAATTTTGTTTAAAGTGGACCAAAACCCAGGATTTTGACTATCCTGGGTTTTGGTTGATGCCTCGCTATGTGAAACCCCTCAGGTTGCCGAACCAAACTCGCTCCTTCCCAGGTCTATGTCACATGCGCAGCTGCTTGTCCAAAATGCACACTCGGATCTGCTGATGTCCCTTCGTCTAATGCAAGCGACTCCAAGCGCGCTGATGGCCGCATCCCCCGCTACCTTTTTAACAGGGAGCGTACCCGCACCTGCCATTCACAAATGCCTTGCGTGGGTATGCACCCTGCTAGAGGGATCACTGGGATGCGGCCGCGGTTCGCACATGTGCCGTTGGACCGGAAAAGAATGTAAGGGTATGGACGACATGGGGGTTTCACACAGCGGGGCATCCCAATATTAGATTCCCCAGGGGAGGGAATCGATCGCCGTGGGGTTTGGCCCACTTTAGAAGTCCTGGAGTCCTTTAGTTCCACTGCCTGGGGCATCCCAAATTGGGACGCTCCTTTGTGTGAGACCCACTGGACCCCAGTTTCACTCACCTGCTCCTGGAGCGCTCACTGTGCCTCTGTGCTGCAACCCCCCCACTCACCTCTAGCTGCTGTGTGCGCGCCTGCTCCAGGCCTTACCAAATAGGCAGCGCTGGCACACCACAGCTGAGCAGCTGAAAGTCGTGTGAAATCAGCACACTGATTGGGACGGCTCAGCCACACAGCCTGCACATTTGGAACGCCAATTCGGGATGCCCCATCTGAGAGGAACAACACACAGGAAAGTGAAATTCCTGTGCGTTGTTCCTCTTTAAGCCTGAACAGGGACTTGGACCAAAACCAGACCTGGCATCTATAAGAAGCTAGGTCCAGTTGTACACACGTTTGGGGCATCCCGATTTGTGATGTCCCACTGCGTAATATCCTGCCAGTCTCCTGCGATCCGTACCTTGCTGGCGATCCTACTGCACAGGCACGGCTGCCAGCAGCAATGTCTGGTGCAAGGGATGGACGGGGTGACACTGCAGTAGCTCCAGCCAATGATATATGTAAAGCCCAAGCTGATTGGAGGGGAGCCGCACCTGTGCCGTGACATCACGGGGAGTGCATAATCAGGGGCACCATAAACAGCACAAGTGGCAGATGCCAAGTGACTACCACCAATGATCAGTGCCCGCTGTGTAATGAAGCTGTCAGTTAGGCAGTAATCTTCACAATACAGGATTGTGCGGTGGGCATAAGTCATGACTATAACGATGGCAGCTCCCGAACTACACCACTGCCAAAATACAGGGCTTGCCCATAGTGATACATGAGAGGCATTGCTGGAAAGCTCTTAGGAGCCGAATATAATGTGTTATCACTTTCAGGAATGGCAGTCACGGGCCACACTTTGTACCACACTGGTCGCCATGTGTAATATACAGAGGGCTGGCGGCCTGTGGGCAGGGGAGTGATGGGCACACGCTATTACCACGACACTCATGAAAACTATTAGTTATTTATATAAGTCCCTCACCTTCTTTTTCTCCAGACCCCCCATCGCTGTCTACGTCGCAGCTCCCCGGAACCACACACGTGTAGAACGCACTCCGCTTCCAGGACCCCCACAGCCGTCTCGAGCAGCGCCTGCGCAAAACCAACGCAGGCATACGGAGAGACAGCCGGCTGGGGGCCTCGCATAAGGATAGCTCATCGCGGTGCGACTGTTTGAAGACAGCTGTCGTCGTAATGGGGAGGACATTTTATTGGTTGTATGAATTATGACAGAGAATACATAGATCCAGCGCAGACTACAAGATTTTGTGGGCCCCTCTGGGCGACAGGGTCCCACGTCACTCGCACGGCTTTGTGAAACGCCTTGGGATGAGCCGTATACTCCCTACACATTTTAAAGTGCGCCAAAACTAGGGATTTTGACGACGCTGCATGTTGGTATTGTCCCTGGGGCATCTCAATTTGGGATGACCCACAATGTGAAACCCCCAATTAGCCTTTAAAACTTACATGACCCCCAACCCAACAGTGTACGCGTGGGCTCTCGTCCAATGAGAGCCGTCCGCAGTGACTATGTCGTTTGGCAGGGGGCTCTTATTGGAAGAGAGTCGGGGCATGTGCCATTGGGACAAGGAAAAGGTGAGGGAATAGCGCGGTTCTGGGGGGATTCACACAGTGGGGCATCACAATTTGGGATGCTCCAGGTAAAAGCCTGCGGCCATTCAGGGCCAAACCTCACAGATTTTTTTCATTTGTCATTCGATTGGTGGCTTTCGTTGCACAAGAGGCTGTTAGATCAAGGAAGAGATGAGTCTGGGGGGTTTCAGGGCAGGGCATCCCTATTTAAGTGGACCAAAACCTACCCTGGAATCTATGAGACTCAAGGGCAAGGCATACTTGCTCGCCCCGGGGGATCCTAAATCTGTGTCAAATATTCTGCTGCCCCCAAGTCGCCCAAAGACTCACCAACGGTTCACCCCTTTAGCAGGCATTCACAAATGCCAGGCGTGGGCATGCTCCTTGTTAAAGTGTAGCAGGGGATGCAGCGGCCTCGAATAGATGAGAGGCTGCACATGCGCCGTAGGACCAGGGAAGGGTGAGTGAGATCGGGCGACCTGGGGGGTTTAACACAGCGGGACATTCTTGATCGGGGTGCCTGTGTGGCAAGGACCAAAACCCAGGATAGTCAAAATCCACTTTCAGGATGTCCCAGGGGCAAGTCAGAAGCCAGCCTTTAAATCTCCTTATGGGTTTTGTTTCACACAGTTCGGGATGCTCCGGGAGAGGGAATAAGCCTTGTTTTGGTCCACTTTAATCAGCTTTTCCACCATAGAAAACATTCAGCTTATCCACCAAAAGAGGAATGCTTTCTAAGGTGGGTAATCTGAATTTCATTCAAGTCAACAATCACCTGAAGGTGATGATGAGGGTGAGAGCAGCTTCTGGCTGACATACACCACTCCCATTTAACAGATTTGCAGAATAGTAAACAATATGGCTCAACACATAACAGGAAAAGTTACCCTCTTTGTCTCTCAATTAGTAACTCCGCATGGGGAGGGAGGGGAAAATAGTCCCACCCCCATTCAGCACAGCCAGCCAGCATCCGTGGTGGGGCTGGCGCAGGTACGCAGTGCATACACCCTTATTTCATTGGCTGTGCTGCCTGTCAGTAGGCCTCCGGGGCCCTTGGCAAATGACCCACCTTGCCGGGTGCTAGCACCAACCCTGAATCGGGCTCCCCAGCTGTAAAAACAAGAACCTGCATTAATAACTTATTCATTTGCCTATTTAAAGTGTTTATATTGTTTTAACTGTTACAACCTATCTCCTGTCCATCCCTCAATGAGGGGGCATGGCTTAGTTTCACAAATGTCCCTCTATCCCACCCTGAAAAGTTGGTAGGTATGGGGTAGCCCGCTTTGACGGATGTGTTCTGTTCAGGGTAGTTTCTAGGCAACATAGCACTCAGTAGGGCCGTCTCCATGTTTATGTGGACCCTTTGGAAATGGTCTTAATGGGCCCCGTGCGTTGTGGAATGATACTCCATATATGGGGATAACGTTGTATGTATGGTGAATACAGCCAAAGAATAGGAAGAAAAAATATAATAGAAGGAATGTCAGAAAAAAGGAGCAGGGAAGTAAAATGTAATAACAAAAAAGTGAGAATAATAAAAGAATAAAAGCATAGAATGAATGACAGAAACAAGGTAAGAATAAAAGAATGAAAAGTAAAAAAGCAGGAAAGAGGAATGGGGGAACAGAGGGGAAACAGAGTAGATGGAAAGAAAGAAAGCAAAAGAATAGAAGAAAAAAAAAGAAGAAACAAAGAATAGATGTACTGACAGAAATAATTTAAGGAAATAAGAAGAAAGGGTAGAATGAAAAGAAGCAAAAAATAGTAGGACTAATAGAAAGAAAGGCTCTCCCAAAGAGCCAACCTGACCCTGGCTGACAGTCCTGCGTAGCGGCTGCTCAGGGTGGAGGGAATGAGGTGGGTGCAGGGGCCCCTGGCACCTGTCTGGGTAGACCTAGTGCCTCCTCCCCATCACAGAGTCCAACATGGGGACATAAAGAGTCTTAGGCCTGCACCACCAACAGTGGCCTTGACTGTAGGGTTACTGGGATAAAGGTGCCCCCAAATCGCCTTGGAGCCCGGGGCGACTGCCTTGTTTGCCCTTCCCTAGAAAATGCCCTAGTTATGTTATTTACTAATAAAGTTACCATAGTTTTCGCCTTATAAGACCCAATAGTGGGAAGAAAAAATACCATTTTGTGAGTACTCACCTGAAAAATGGATATTGTTGGTGTGCCACACACCCCGCTTCACTTTTAAATATTCTTCACTTAATGGGTTAACTCACCGCCAGGTGACGTAGTGCAGAGAGGAAGTCTTGTAACGAGCCCCCTTCCGGCCTATATATACCTGGTACCTCCCTTCAATCACCAGTATATTAAAAAAGCAGAAAGACAAGGTACCAGTATTCCACCGGTAACCTCAAAATCAATTTGATATAAACAAAAAGCTTCACCATATAAAGGCTTCGGAAATACCGAAAAGGGTGGGAGTGAAGCGGGGTGTGTGGCACACCAACAATATCCATTTTTCAGGTGAGTACTCACAAAATGGTATTATTCTTGGTGTGCCACACACCCCGCTTCACTTTTAAATATTCTTCACTTAATGGGACATCCAAAAGCAGTGTCCACAAGGGATGGGCATCTCAAGGCAAGGTGAAGCATAACTTAAATGACTGCAGTCTGCAGAACCTTGCGGCCAAAAACAGCATCCGCTGAGGCTCGCACATCAACTTTGTAAAACTTAGAAAGTGTGAACAGAAGACCAAGTGGCGGCCTTACAAACTTGTTCAACAGAAGCTTGGTGCTGAAAAGCCCAAGACGCCCCAACGGCGCGAGTAGAATGAGCAGTGATACGAAAAGGGGGAACTCTTCCCTTAGCAGAATAGGCCGCAGTAACGGCCTGACGTATCCACTTGCTAATGGCAGATTTGGCTGGTGCCAAACCCTTCTTAGGCCCATGGGGCACAACAAAAAAGGAATCCGTCCTACAAAAAGGAGACGTGATAATCAAGTAGTACTTAACACAGCGTACTACATCCAAACAATGCAAAACCCTCTCTTTGTCATTCTTAGGATTAGGACACAAGGAGGGAAGAATATCTTGGTTCAAATAAAAAGCAGAAACAACCTTAGGAAGAAAGTCTGGCTTGAACCGAAAGACCACTTTATCCTGATGCCTCTCAAAGTAAGGCGCCTGGATAGACAAGGCCGCCAACTCCGAGACACGCCGGACCGAAGTGATCGCTACCAAGAAGACAATCTTCTGAGTCAGGGTAGACAAAGAAATATCTTGCAAAGGCTCAAAAGGAGGAGCCTGAAGAGCAGAAAGAACCAAATTCAAATCCCAAACCGGGAGTAATGGTTTCCTGGGAGGCCGCACATGCGTAACCCCCTGGAAAAAAGTTTTAACTAAAGGCTTAAGCGCAACACGCTTCTGAAAAAAGATAGATAAGGCAGAGACCTGCCCTTTCAACGTACTTAGCTGGAGACCAGAGTCCAGCCCTGATTGTAAAAACTCCAGAATCCTGGAGACCGAAAAGACCCTACAAGGAAAAGATCTTATCTCACACCAAGCGATATAGGCTTTCCAAGTCCTATAGTAGGTGATGGAAGAAGACCTCTTCCAGGCACTGATCAGAGTCTTAATGACTGAATCCGAAAGACCCTCCTCCTTCAGGATGGAGGTTTCAGCCGCCAGGCCATCAAACCCAGCGCTGGTAAATTGGGGTAACACAATTGACCCTGAGTGAGCAGATCGGGCCGAAGAGGCAGAACGAACTGGTCCACTGCCAGCCGAACGATGTCTGCGAACATCACTCGCCTTGGCCACCTTGGGGCCACGAGAACGGCGGACACCTTTTCCAGAGCCAACCTCTGAAGCACCCTGCCCAGCCAGGGCATCGGAGGAAACAGGTATAGAAATCCCAGAACTCCCCAGCTCAGGGACATGGCGTCCATTGCCAGAGCCAGAGGATCCTGGGAGAGCGACACGAAGTTCGGGAGCCTGCGAGAGGCAAACGGGTCCACCTCCGGGGTCCCCCATCGGAGACACAGTGAGCGAAACACCCGAGGATGGAGAGCCCATTCTCCCAGACGGGGAGAGCCCCTGCTCAACCGGTCCGCTACCTGGTTCTTCACCTCTGGAATGTAAACCGCCGAGAGACAAGGAACAGGGGACACCGCCCAGGTCAGGATCAGGGACACTTCTCTGAGAGCACTCAGACTGCGAGTCCCTCCCTGATGACCGATGTAAGCAACCGCTGTTTGATTGTCTGAACGCACCTGGACCGGAAGGCCCAGAACGTGCTGAGTCAGGAGAGCAAGCACCCGACGGATGGTTCTCAGTTTCAGAATATTGGTGGGTAAGTGGGCCTCTTGAGGTCCCCACTGCCCCTGAAACTGCAGCTCCTTCCAGAATCCGCCCCATCCCGACAGACTGGCGTCCGCGGTGACAATTTTCCAAAGGAGGGTCAGGAAAAACCTGCCCTACACCAGATTGGTCGAGACCAACCACCACAGGAGGGACTGCCGGACCCGGGAGGACAACTGGAAGGACTGATCCAGCGACCGAGGCTGCTGGTCCCAAGACGCTAACAGAAAAAGCTGAAGCGTTCTCTTGTGAATTTGGGCAAAAGGAAGAAACACTCTGTGTTGATGAGAGTCCAGGCCGGGACGAACCGACCCATCTTTCTCGGGGACTCGAATTCCAGGTCGTAACCGGCCGACACTACCTCCTGGATCCATCTGCCTGGAACCACTTGGTTCCAATGGTAGAAGTGTCGCAATAGTCCCCCCACCCGCACGGGTGAGGGCAGCCCCTCATTGCTGAGAGGGCTTATCAGCAGGTTTGGGCTTGGTGCCCCAGGACTGAGTGGGCCGGCCACGGCCCCTCCCCCGAGTCCAACCTGCACCTCTGGTAGCGGGAAAGGAAGCCCCCCTGCCCGCTCTGAATCCTCGAAAGGAAGGCCTACCGGAACCTGCCCCTCTAAAGGGGCCACGAGGCCTCCTGCGTTGTGGCATCTTACCACCCTTTGCGACTGAATCAATTTTCTCCCTAAACAGACGCAACCCCAAAAAGGGGAGAGCTGTGAGCACCTTTTTAGAAACTGCGTCCGCCGACCACTGACGCAGCCATACTGACCGGCGAATAGCCACCAGCATAGCCGCTGCCTTGCTACTCATAGCCAGCGCATCGTCCTGAGCGGATAGGACATAGGACACAAAAGATTCACACTGCTTAAGCGCAGTAAACTGTTTACAAGCGGGATTGAGATCCTCATATAGCCCCTGAATTAAAGACCTAATCGCCAATAGAAGAAGGGCTGAAGCACACACCGGGCGCAACGCTGACCCGGAATAAATAAAACCATGGCGCGCGTATTGGTCAATCCGACGATCTTCCCCATCTTTAGGGACAGTGGTCTCAGCAGACTGTACCATAGCCGTGCTGGAGAGCCCTAGCACAGGGATATCGACGTCAGGAGGGACAGACCAAAGCTTTACCAACTCTGGCGGAAAAGGATAACGCTTTTCCCAACTGGAAGGGATTCCAGATAACCGCGTGGGATGTTCCCATTCCTTAAGGACCACCCTCTCAAAGTGGTGTTGTCTGGGAAAAACCCAACGCGGCTGAGGCTCCTTAAACAACTGACCCTTTGGCAGGGTGACAGCCTCAGGTGGATCTAAATTCAAAATTTTAAACATTTGAGCCAGAATGGAGGGGGGTGTCAAAAAACAACCCCCTCCGACCAATCGCATCAGCCTCAAGCTGATCTGCAGGCTCATCTGACTCCAACAGGAATTCTTCCTCGTTCGGGGATCCATCGGACCATTCCACAGGCTCACATAACTCGTCCTGTGGAGCCGAAGGTACCGGAGTCAGGTGCCTCCGTTTTGTAGCGGCCTTTAACCCTGCTTTAACGGGCACTACTTTCCGGGGGCTGGCAGACCGTGCCGCCACCTCGGACTGCGAATCCCCACTTTTGACAGTGTCATGCTGGGTCCAGAACAGGGAGGGCGAGGTAGGCGATGATGAAGGTTGCGATGGGCCAGCAACCGAAGCAACAGACTGGCACGCAATGCTCTGCTTTGCACAAGGGATGCAAATAAAGACATCATCAGCTGGGAGTAGAGCCCCACAACTTACGCACCCCCCGAATGGCTCAGAAGAACCGTTTCCGGCAATAACGGAAGCCTCCATATGGTGATTTATGGTATTCGCAATTTTTGGGCTTTAAGGCATAAGCCAACCCGGGATGCCCCTTTATTTGTAAATGTCCCGGAAGGGAGGATTTTTATTTATATAAATATTATATCCCCCTTAATAATCTATATATAAATATAGATTATATATATATATATATTTTTTTTTTTTTTTTTTAATATATATACGCAAGTATATATAAATAAATATGTCCCAATTTAGGAGAAAAAGAGACTAGCCAGGCAAAAAAGAACTGGGAGGCTACTAATTGAAGGAATCCCAGGATCTGTGGGGAAAAAACAACCAACAGTAAAAACCCCCAGAAACCAATGGCAACATGCAATATAACATACATACACAGCACCAAGTGCTTTGAAGAGGCAATAAAACTGGCCTCTGATTTTCCTCCTTATATATTTTTCCCCCTTTTTTTTTTTTTTAAAACAAAAGTATATTTCCATTAAATATATTACTTTTTAATAAACAGTCAAACCCATAAAAATATAGACGGCCCCACCAGGTGAGGCCGCTTACCTGCCCCAGTAAGGCTTACAAAAGCCCAGCACCCAACCAAAGAGGTGGTGGAGACAGGCAGAAAATGTCAGCGAAGGCGGGAGTGGCCGATTAAAACAAAGGAGAAAAGCGGAGGGGGGAGGGGAGCTGGATAAGGCGAGAAAAGCGCAGGCAGCCAAAAGCAAGCCTGACACCATACAGCCTGCCCCGGTCACCCCTAAAGCTCTGGCTCTACAGGCCAGCAGCAGCAGCCCGCAAAACAGAGACTGCCATATAAGGAGGAATCAAAGTCAGGCCATATGCACACTCACTTGCAGTGCAGCCTGACAACGTTGAAATAAGCAAAACACATGAACATACAGTAAACCATAAACACAATACACATCCCTCTACCCCCCCCCCCATAGTGAAGGGAGAAGGGACCGTAACGGGAGAGAAAGGGGCTACGGGGACCCTCGGGACAGGGGCATCCCATTTCCGGATCACCATGCCGGATAGCCGCATTGCCCCACGCATGAGGTCGAGCGGAGGAGATAAGCTCCTAGGCACTTAAAGTGACATCTACCATTTGCCCAGTGAGCAGCCTAGGCTGGGAGGCTTCCAATCCACCATAAAGGTATAAACAATCAAAACCGGGCAGAAATAGACCAAAAGGGGGTGCCGGGGTAAGACCCCGGCTACCTGTAAGCAGGAGACTTCAATCTTCTGTCTTGTCGTCCAGCAGAGAGAAAAATACTGGTGATTGAAGGGAGGTACCAGGTATATATAGGCCGGAAGGGGGCTCGTTACAAGACTTCCTCTCTGCACTACGTCACCTGGCGGTGAGTTAACCCATTAAGTGAAGAATATTTAAAAGTGAAGCGGGGTGTGTGGCACACCAAGAATATGTAAACTCACCTTTCCACTGTTTCCACCCTGCTGGCCAGGCCGTCACAACCACGGGAGGCCAGAAGATGGAGAAGCGCTAGGCAGGGCAAACCATCCCTGCTCGCTGTCCAACGGCAGGGACAGTGCAACGGTTAGGGATCCTTGCGGGCCTACTACTTATACAAAATAGTGGGCACAGCTTTTAAGCAGCCCTGCACTAACAGCACTTTTGTGTATTACATTGGGGGTCCCATCCCCTGCTTTACTTAATGATTTACATTACTGAATATAGCTTCCTTATTTAGCATTTGCACTTTAGATTTGATTGATTGCACAGGTTTATAGTTGGAAATGGTTTTGATGAATTATTTGTAGTAATTACTTTTTTATATTGGTGTTTTTTGAACAAAGTGGAGTAATTGAACACTCACTTGAGTAATTAGAAATATATTAAAAATTTTTTTTTGGGGGGGCTATATTTGTGGAGCTATTTGTACCTTTTGATACCTTGTGGTCTTCTATAATATGGATTGCTAAGTATTGTAGCATCACATGAATAGTGGATGAATTGATTTTAACAGTGTCTTTGTGTTGCATGCGTGTTTTTATCTTTGCTATAGTGTAACACTTAATAAAATATTATTTTGTGGTATTTGTGGAGTTGTGTCCCTTTCTTATGACCCTTGTCAATTTGGTTTGGCCCATAAATCACTAACATGATTGCATGTTTCCCAGCGATTTGCAGGCATTTTGCCAGCAATTGCCATTTGTTAGTGGAGTAGTTTTCTATGAGCAGCGATTGCAGGGCATTCAGGAGCCGATAGCAATCGCCCCAGTGTGAAAGGAGCCTAAGGCCTCTTCACACTGGGGCGTTGTGTAGTGCTAGTGTTTTGCTATTGAAATTGTTAGTGATATTGTGGTTTGACAGGCGATTTACAAGCAATATCCCCCAAGAAGGCAGCCAGTTGAATTTTCGAGTTTGCTATGTTGTAGTCAGGGCTGGCCCAAGACATTGTGCTGCCTGGGTCCAAGAGTGAAATGCTGCACCAACCCCCCCCCCCAAAAAAAAAAACACCAACAGCCACATTATTTTGAACCTCAGTATTTTTTATATAACTCTATTTAAATAAATAACATAGAATAAATAGAAAAACAGCTTGTCATGGGCAGACAAAATCAATAACAAAACCATTGCAATCAACTATTCATGAAATCAGATTGGTGCTTTCCGTGCCTTGGCTGCAAATAAACATACTGCTTCCTTCAGGTGTACTGTTTGGGCTAGTTCATGTTCAACTGATATTGTTGCCAGGCCCACCAATCTTTCTTGTGTCATTGTGGAGCGCAGGTAAGTTTTTATTAGCTTCAGCTTTGAAAAGCTTCGCTCTCCACTCTCCGCAACGGTTACAGGGAGTGTTAGCAGTATACGCAGAGCAATGAGGGCATTTGGAAAGAGGGAAATCAACTGGTTTGTACAGATAACCTGGAAAGGGATGCCCCAAGGTCACTTGATCAGCGCCTGCCGAGACCACGCCCCCAACCTCGGGCACTTAGCTGACACGCCGCTCCTGTCATAGGAAGGAGACAGGTGGCAGCTGGCAGCAGGGGAGGGGCAGAGCTGAGCTGGGCGGTAGGGGGAGCTGGGCAAGGTGGAGCTAGAATGGGCTGGAGGAGGTGGAGGCGGAGCTGGAATGGGCTGCGGGGGGCAGAGCTGAGTTGCGGTGGGGATTGCGCGCACAGTTGCGTAGAGGCAAAGAGCAGAAAGTGGGGGGAGTAATAGAGGGATTGCCGCCCTCCCTGCATCGGCGGCCAAGAAGGAGGCATCGCTGCATGCAAGATGATTTTTTTTTTTTTTTAATTAAATGGTTGCTGTGCCTAGTGGCAAATACGGCCCTGGCTGCAGTCACGATGTTCCTGCCCGCTGCTGCCGCCCACCTCCGCCTCCAAATATGTTCCCGCCGCTGCCAGCAAAGTGCCGCCCCCCTTAAAGTGCCGCCTGGGACCATGGACCCACCGGGACCCATGGTAAGGC
This sequence comes from Gastrophryne carolinensis, assembly GCA_027917425.1. Taxonomy (NCBI): domain Eukaryota; kingdom Metazoa; phylum Chordata; class Amphibia; order Anura; family Microhylidae; genus Gastrophryne; species Gastrophryne carolinensis. The sequence continues at coordinate 436,876,749 of CM051234.1, read as the reverse complement.
CGGCCCCGGTTGTAGTGTAAAATGGGCCCAGTTTCACTGCTGATTTCAGGGCGATTGTGACCTGGAGTACAGAGATACGATTTCTCACTTAGGAAGTTCGGCATTTAAACTCTTACTGCACAACTGCCACAGACTTTGGGGTTTGGGGGGGGGGGGGGCTCTCCACCATTTTGGGGCTAAAGGAACCTTACTTGAGAGCGAAGGTGGGGGGCACCATTGCATTTCTACTAACACTACATCCATAGAATGAAAAACGTGATTTAAAATGAATGCAACAACAAACATCAATTTTGTCAATAAATTTTAATTTAGTTGTTTAAGAAAAACTATTGAAAAAAATATTACGATATGCCATTTCCATTAGGTAAACAAGGCAAAAAAGTGCAAAGGCATCCAGGTACCTGAGAACATTACTGAAACATATCTGGTATGTCAATTTCTCAGTAGCAAAACCATAGTAAATCACATGTATTACAATTCGGGAAGATTTATCAGACTGGTGCTAGTTGCCCAGGGCAACCACATGTGTCAGTCACTAACCATGTCGATAAACTTGTTTGGCAAAGCATAAACACAAATGAAAATTACATAGCTCAAGAATGCCTTTGAGCAAACCTACAAAAAATGTTTATGTTGATTACACTTAAGTACACAGTATAAAAAATGAGACTACTCACAGTTTGCAGTGGCAGCTGTATGTAGGATTTTGACTATTCTGGGTTTTGGTCCTTTCTCCCTACTACTTGAAACCGCCCCGGTTGCCCGAGGAAACGTACCTCATCCCGGTCCTACGGTGCATGCGCGGCCGCTCGTCCAATCAGCGCGCTTGGGGCCGCTGAGTTATGCGCGTCTGAGCGATGTCTTAGCAGAGCGTCTCTGAGTGTGCTGGTGGCTGCATCCCCCGCTTCCCTCTAACAGGGAGCGTGCCCGTGATGGCCAATCACCAATTCCTGGCGCGTGCACGTGCCCTGCTAGAGGGATAGCAGGGATGAGGCCGTTGGACCGGGAAGTAAGGCAAATGTAGAGGTCGACTTGGGGGGTTTCACACAGCAGGGCATTCCGATTTTGAATGCCCCAATCCCACTGGGTTTTGGTCTACTTTAAACAGGTTGGTTGGACCACACACTACTTTTTTTTGTTTTAAATTGCCTTTATTCATTTTAAAAGGACTGTTCAGGCAACCAAAAGACATCTGTTGGGTAGATGCTGCTTGCGGTCTATGTATTCTTAGGGGCTTGGAGTGGAGCAACTTAAAATTTAAAAATGAACAGAGTTGGTCTGCTCTTTGCACGTTTCTTTTATAGGGGACCCGTGGAGATATGCTTGTACAATGTTTTTCTTTTGTTTCTAATGGGAGGTTATGCTCACATTCAGCTATTTTCTGTCTGTTCATATTCTGCCTACAAACATTTTGGGGTCTGAGGGTTTGTTCACATTTAGCCCAAAAAGGGGTCCACTGAGTCTTTCACCAAGAGCCCTAATAAACCTGAAGCTGATCATACATATACCCCATCCTAAAATGCAGTTCAGAGCATCTTGAATGCAGGTTCAAAGTAGACACTTTGGAGAAACAAAGGCTTCTGGGTAATTCTTTGTTTGTTGTGCATTAACTAGTTTGAGAATGGATCAGATCCAAATAATCAAACTCTCATCCAAGCTTGTTTGCCTCTCTATTTGCATACTGAAGGTCAGTGTGTTGTAGCTGATGTGCAGAAATAAAAACTGGATAGTCCAAACCTGTTGGCACCATCGACTTACAGTTGCGTGGAATCATCATGCAATCATAATGAAAGGTCTACAGTGAGAATTAACGCTTAATATAACAAAAGATGGAAATATTGGGTAGATTCTATCTCATGAAGTTCAATTCATCAAACTCATGTTGGACCGTTTATTTTTTATTAAAATATAATACAGCATGTAAGGTTTCACAGTGTTGTATCATTTACAAAAAGTATGGCACACACATTTTTATAGTGGGCATTTCCGAGCCATGTCCCTAGAAAGTACCCACTGCAGCAGCCCTCGTTGCTGATGATTTCGCAATTCCCTATTATGTTCATAATCAAGTACAGTCAGTAAATTATTACTGTGTTAGAGGTAAATAAGCTAAATTTGCAGAACTGGGTAAACTCCATAATTAGTATTGCAGTTTGGGACTTACAGTGATCAATATTTCTAATCCTGGCCAACAGCCATGGCCATCAGAAATCCCCTCTTCCCGGTCCAATGGTGCATGCTGTGCCCATGTCATTCGGTAAACAGCTCTGATAGGCTACAATGGGGCTGGCCTAGTTTTTGTTCTGCTTTAATGACAAGTCTAGGCAAAAAAAAAAACTATTCTTGCCCTTTGTCCCCTGCAGCAGCTGCCTCACGTTTTGGAACTTTACTTAGAAGATCTAATCTTCAAAAGCCCAAACACAGTTTTCAAGAACAAGCTGGTGGATATACCTGTGTCTTTCCAACATCACAAGCCCATTTGCTGTAAAATACGGGGTGTGGCAAAAGGGGCTCTGGAATATAAGTGAATATTGTTGGATTGTTGTATTAAAACAACAGGCACTGAGATGGCTGCTAAGGGGAGGAAAAATAGTATAAACTAAAATTTTAACCGTGAATGTCCATTAACTAATATTCCACCCATCTAAAGAATTACACGTTCATCGGCAAACTGCACCAAGGGCAAACTTTGTCGGGATATTCTATCATTGCACCCAGAAACAAATACAGGCTAGAAAAGGGGAGTTTAAAAAAACTGATGGATTAGAAATCATCCTTGTCAGCACTGTACTTTCTAGATTTGTTTTTTGAAGATCTAACACTGGGTTTCTCAATCACTTCCTGGTTGTGGCCAGGTAGGCATACCAGAAGAAGGCCACCAGATTGGCAAAGAGCACTCGGAACTGAAAAGAAAAAAAAAAAAAAGATTGTTTATTGGTGTTTAGATTTACTACTATGATGTAAACATGTGATCACAATGGGAATCTGTTACATTCATTCATCAGATGAACTTACCTGCACAGGAATGTAGTTTACATTAATAAACTGAAAAGGGGTCCAGACCTTGTAATTCATTTTCAGAGCTGACCAGTAACTGTCCTTCAGTTTCTTGTTCAGAGATTTCCTGTCTTTGCCCTGTTTGTCAAAGTTAGAACATTACAAGTGCAGCCATTTATTAGGCATGGGGCACATAAAATGTAATTGTACATTTAGCACATATTAGTCATAACAATACAAATCACACAGTTTGTTGGTCCCCATTCCCAGGGGCATCCTCATGTTTTAAAACCCCCGGGTCATGTGCAGGCTCTAGTCCAATTTGTGTTCTATACTGTGCAACTTAAAGCGGCACAAAACCCAGGATTTTGAGTTTCCCGGGATGTGTTCAGTTCCCCGGGGGCATCCTGATTGGGGATACCCCATTGTGTGAAGCCTCCAGTTTGCCCAGTTGAATTCTCCCCCGACCAATGGCACATGCGTGGGCACATTTGCTATGGTTACATTTTTTGGAAAACGGCTCTCATTGACTGGCCATCCTGCCCCAGTCTACATGAACGGCTGGGGCAGGAGCACAACGCGGCAGATGTGGCAGCCCACGCTCCCCATTGACAACAATAAGAGCTGCCTGCCTACGTCAGTTCAGTGGGCGGCTCTCATTGGACGAGAGCATGTGGAAAGGTGAGTGTACAGACCCCCTGGGGGGTTTCATAAAGCGGGGCATCCTGATTCGGGATGTCCCGTGGGAAAGCCAGCAGCCGACGCTAGAAACTTTTAGAATTCTCTCATTTTTTTTTGTGGGAATGGTGGTGTGGGGGTTCACAAATACATTACTGCTTTTTAAACTTCTACATATTGAAAGCTAAAAAATAATATGCATTAATCAGTTCTTTAGCTTATCAAAAATACATACATTTTAAGACAAATGCAATAGTCTTAAACTGGAGGAAGCCCAGAGGACACTCACCTCCAAGAAGTTCATCACAACGAAAAAAAGGAGCAGGAAAGCAGGGGCAATTATTATGCGCTCTAAAAGGAGCTTGCGGAGTCCCGCCATCGGTAAAGAAGAAGGCACCATGTATTCCAAAAAGTGGTAGAAGTAGTGGGACAGAGGACCTGTAAAAAAGAATCTAGAAGAGAGATAGAAACCTATGAAGTAAAGTTTAGAGGAGGGCAATTCAATCCAAAGCTTAAAGTGGGACAAAACCCAGGGCATCCAGAATTGGGAAAGGTCAGTGTTGTTTGGAGAAGAAGGGAATCACTATGCTTGCCATTAGTTTAGTATAATCAATCAGCAAAGTTGCTATTTAAATTGTTGCGTTTAACATGTTTTCCACACATGCTCAACCTGTGGCCCTCAGAGCTATCTGATGTGGCCCCTGCCCTGATAGGGGCACAGTAATGCTGGGGGGCGACTGCAGGGAGAGAGATCTGGGGGGGGGGGGCACATTGGCAAATAGAGGTGACAGCAGTGGCTTGGAGGAAAGCAGTGACATTGACTGTACAACACCCCCCTCACCACCCCGGGTGAAATCTTATAATTTGGTAAAATAGTTTTGCGTGTGGTGTTTGGACATATGAGTGGAGTTTCAGGAGACAGTGAGCATCCTAATAGTTGCAGAGAATCTTCATTATGCTATTCAAAATAAAAATTCTGAACCTAGTTATTGTGGCCCAAGACCAGATTCCAAATCACTGAAGTGGCCCACACTCATCAAAAGATTCCAGGGCCGGCCACTCACCTTCCCCTGGGGCACCGCAAATCGTGATACCCCGCTGTGATGAAACTCGCACCGCAAAAATCACCTTCTTGCTGGCTCCCTTGTCGATGTAAACACCAGCGGCCCCAACTCCAGCATCTTTGGGTTGTGCTTGCTCCCATCTCCAGTCATTAAGATTGGCTAGCGGCGAGAGCGCTCCTGCTTCTGTCGGATGAGGCTGCCTACATTCCCAACTGCCATAATCAGAAGTGTTTTTCCGAACATTACATATGCACACAGCTCTTAAAGAACGAAGGCCCACACTTATTCTGTAGGACCGGGGAAGAGGTGTTTTTTTTCTGGGTTATCTCAAATAGGGATGCACCTGGGGAAGGGAACGAAACCCGGGATAGTCAAAATCCCAGATTTTATTCAGCTTTAACATTAATAAAATGGAAAGCCGGATTGAGAGGTTATGTTTTGCACTTGTCGGTTGCATTTGACTCTAAGGCTGCTTTCACACTGGGGTGAGGCGATAGCAAATCCAATCGCCCTCTAATCCCCCTTAAAATCGACGCCTATGTTGTCCTATGGCGACTTTCAGATTGCTGAGCGTTTGCAGATCAACATGCAGCGTTTTCAGGCTGCTGATGGGCGATAGCGATCCCAAAGAAGTCAATCGCCGTAGCTCTATTTCCTGTGTCATATGTTTGTGGCACATTAAAGTTGGTTGACTAGGAAATAGCATTCGCTGGTAAATCGCCTTCTGATCACTTTGCAGTCGCCATACTATGAAATCGTTAATCACCTATGTAAATCGCTCTCTCTATCACCTCGTCCCAGTTTAGCAGCGTTAAAGTGGACCAACACCCAGGATTTTGACTATCCTGGGTTTTGGTCCACTTCCCTGGGGCACCCCGATCGGGAGTCAAAGCGGCGTCAAAGCTCAGAGGCTCCGAGCACGCTGGCGGACACATCTCGCACTTCCCTCTAACAGGGAGCGTACCTGCGCTGGCCATTCACAAATGGCCGGCGCGGGCACGCGCCCTGCTAGAGAGAAGCGAGAAATGCGGCCGTGGTCCGCACATGTGCCCTTGGACTGGGATTCAGGTAAGGTTAGCGGGCGTCCTGGGGGGTTTCACACAGCGGGGCATCCCGATTTTGGATGCACCGAGGGGAGGGATTGGATCAGCACAGGAATCTTATAGATTCCTGGGCCGATCCAGCTGGGTGTTGGTCCACTTTAAAAGGTTACTCAAATTAAAAAAAAAAAAACAAAAAAAAAAAAACTCACTTTTACTCCTGCGCAGCTCACCCATGCCACTCCAACACTCTGAAACCTCCCAGTTTGAGAGAACGGCGCTTCTGATGCCTTGCAGGCCCCCCTGCTCCAGTCATTCAAACAGCACTGCCCCTCCATTGCAAGAAATATATGGCACGGCACGAACCAGCGGAAGTGTGGGGCTCAGACCAAACAGCGAGTTGGTCGCAGAGCGGGCAGCACCCCCACTAAAAAAAAAAAAGGGAGATTTCCAAGGGGTGGACAGGACTGTCGCTGCTGCACGGGAGCGAAGGTGAATGGCTGTTTGTTTTTTTTGGGGGGTAGTAATCCTTCAATTGTTTTATGTGTTTTAATATATAGTGCCATTTTCATCCATAGTGCTCTACAAAATGCTTATTACAGTCATAGATTATTCCAAACAAGATGCTACAAAATTCAAAGTAAATGCTATGAAAACAGGTTACAACAGGATACAGCTCATTGTCCTTACCAGCTTACAGTCTAAACATTATTATGAATATATAGAAAACAAAAGTTAAATTCGAACTGGCAGGACAGTTACTATACTGGTTATTCATTTCTTTCTTGCTTTACCAAAGTTCAGCCATGTCATGCGGGGTCAGCACAGAACTTGGCATGTATAGTCAAACAATCAGTTCTTGCTTAATTTTAACTTGGAGCTGCAGTCCTCTGATCAGGAAAACACTTTATAAAAAGTAAAGATCAGAACCCAGTGCATCCACATTCTACCCTCAAATCCACCACAGTAAACAACACCAGACTCAGTCGCCCAGCAGCAGGGAAAAGTGGCACTTAGGCTACTTTCACACTAGGGCGTGAGAGCATTGCTGTAGGAAACTATGGGTCTTTTCACACATGTGTAGGGCAATCACAATCAACCTATGAAAGCCAAACATGCCACAGTTTTTGCAGTAGCATTTCATTGAATAAAAAGCAGCGATATTGCTTTCAAATTGTGATTGCATTTGAGCTAGTGATTTCCACAGTACACCTCTAGCCAGGTTTATGTGGGCCCTTGGGCGGCATGTTCTCAGTGGGCTCCTTTGGGGTGAAGAGTCGCATCAGATCTGGATACCTCCTAAGGATAATGCTATTTGGACCAATTTTGGTCCTGATTTTGGAGGCCCTGTCTGTGAAAAGGCAGAGACAGTATACCACGCTTTCATTTTTTCTTTTCTATACCAACGCCTTTATTTGGATAAAAAAAATGTACATACAGTAGAGCAAAAACCTTTTGTTTTTGGTCATTTCTATTGTGACAAATCCAAGTTTATGTAATATCAAAGGACACAATAATGTTATAATCTGCAATAGCTAATATAAGCTTGTGGCCAATTCTTAGCTTGACATGCTTACCCATAGGCAGCAAACCGAAGAGGTGCAAGCAGGTCCACATCCTTGGCTGATGAGTTTGGCCTGTGTCTTCGCTCTATGCTCTGGGAAAGAAGATTCCCCAATGCAGACAGAATGCCGCTGTACAGGCAAAAAGTTAACTGTCAATAATTCATGACACAATACATAAACACAAGTAGAATATGAAGTGTCCAAATCTCATAACTGAGAATGTCTATTCCTTGCCTGGTGTTCACTTGCTTTACTTGCTACAGATTAAACATATTCAATACAGTAGGATTGACACTATTAACATCAATAAGTTAGCTATAATGATTATTTCATAGGGTTTAAATAGATCAGCTGCTCATACTATAATCTTTAGTTCACAGGTCTCAAACTCTGGCCTGTGGGCCAAATCTGGGCCACAATGACCATCGGATATAGCCCACAAGCAAAAATAAATAAGCTTGTTGCCTAAGTGGCTGGTACGGTCGGTGTCAGTTTTAACCTCACACGTCCAAACGCCTCTCCCACAACCCCTGGTGAGTGTTATATTTTACCCACCTGGAAATCGCAGGAGACACTACAGCAGCCCCCAGCTCTTACTGCCGCAGTGTTCCTAGCTACTTCTGCCCTGCCCATGGCTTGAAGTGGACCAAAACCCAGGATTTTGACTATCCTGGGTTTTGGTACTTGCTCGCGGTTGCCCTGCTGTGTCGCTAAAAACAAACTCACCCGTTCCCAGGCCTATGGCGGCCGCTCGTCCAAATAGCGTGCTCGGATCCGTTCAAGTCAGCTCGTCTAACGTGAGGGGATCTGAGCACCCTGGTGGCCGCATCCCCTGCTACCCTCTAACAGGGAGTGTGCCTGCACTGGCTATTCACAAATGCCTGCCGTGGGAACGTGTCTTGCTAGAGGGATAGTGGAGATGCAGCTTGCGCATGCACCATTGGACCGGAAAAGAAGGCGAGTTTATGGGCAGCGGGGGGTGCCCCGGGGGGGGGGGAAATTATTCGGCCCGGGAATCTATACGTTTTGGTACACTTTAAGGGTATCACTTGCTGGAGCAGTAAAAAAGGTGCAATCCAAAAAATGCCAGCACTAGTGTAAAACCCCAGTGTGTGAAACCCCTGGCGATCTCCATAAAGCCCACCTTTGTGTCAATCCCAGGGTGTAAGTGTGAGCCGAATCCTTGCTATACCTTTGTGAGCAGCGTGCACCCGAGTAAGGCATTTGTGAATGGTGGGACCAGCCAGCAATGCACGCGCCATTCGGGTTTGCTTGCTGTTCTGAGCTCAGAGTGGCATAGCAAAAGCTGAATGGAACGCAAGCCATTGATCGGCCAGTGGCCCATGTATGCAATGTGAGCTGAGTTTACGGGCAGTCCGGGAGGTTTCACACAGCGGGACATCCTGAATTGGTTTAGTGAAAATCACAGGTCTTTAAAGTGGACCAATCACCGCTAATGCTGGCCCTAGAGTCTAAAATACTCCAGGGCTGGCTGACTAGGTGACTGTGGAGCATGCTGGTTCAGCATCTAACAATCTAAATTACAAGGTGCAGGGCCGGATTAAGTGTGGTGGAGTCCCCTGGGCACAAAATCTGGTGGAGGCCCCAGATACAGTATTTTTTTCCTTTAAAATAATAGTCCAGCCAAAAAACTGATTGGCGTTTGTCTGGCACCTGCCTACTTACTGGAACATCAGATTAAGTCCCTTGTGCGGGTGCGTGTTGCTCTGGAACTCCTGCTTTGCCAATCTGGGTGGGGGGTGTAGTGGCCCAGCTGATCCAGCAGAAAACAGTTCCCTGCATTAAGCTGTGCTTGGTGGCTTATGTGCAGTGACAGCTCTGCACCCATCACTGTAGCTTTGCTGCTCTAGATTCTCCTGCCTGTGGTGGCTTTGGCTGCAGATTTGCAAAAAAAAAAAAAAGGCTGGGGGGGGGGGGGGGGGCAATAGCTTTATTGCTGGACCAAGAAAAGTCTCCTGGACCAGGAAAATTCCAAAGGTTGGTGGGGGCCCCCTTTGCAGGGAAAGTGGTTGAGGCCCCGTGGCTAGAGCCCCTTGCGCCCCCCAGGATGTTGCTGGCCTCCTCCATGGTGCAGGCCTTGAAGTGGCCAATAGGGTCAGTAGCCTGGGTGACCGGGGGTAACCCCTCCGCAGCATGGGGGGGGGGATCAGGTTTACCTGGTGAGCGCCTTGGTAAGCACGGGCCGGCGGTGCAGCAGCTGCAGGTAGGCGCGCAGCAGGGCTCCGGCCAGGGGCTCATCATGGATCGGCTTAGAGGCCAGCGGCATCTCTCCCTCCGCTCCACACACCTGTAGCAGCTGGAGAACACGAGGGGCGGGGCCTGAAACAATGACAGACACTGGCCCCTCCCACACGAGCCGTGCCCCCTTTCCCCACCCACTTTCTTTTAGCTAATCTCACATAGAAGGCGTCTTGATCATTCCCAAGGATCTACAATGAAACACTGTACACGTGTTCCCATCTCCCCAATCACACCCCGCAATAACACCGCTGTGCCCTCTCTGTAATGACATGTTTGCAGGACAATGGCGAATAACATACCGCGATAGTAAAAGTTAGGCCGGGACGTTGAGGCTCTTGCTGATTGGCTTGCGCGGCTCGCAAGTGATTGGTAGAGGCTGGTGAGGCGGGCCGGGTCAGTGTTGGCGGGAGTTTAGCAGCGCGGGAAGCTGTGTGTGGTGTTCGCTATGGTGCTGCAGAACAGCGGCCGGTACCGGGCCGAGCCCCGGGGGGACGGCGACAACCAGCAGTACGTACATTAACCCTTCAGCCGCCGCGCCTCTCTCCTGTCCTAATAAATAGGGGCTGTCATTAGAGAGGTGTGTTCTAGAACCTGCCCTTTACTGACCCACATTGGAGCGCTGCTGCCACTAATGACACATAGGGGCTGTAATGGCAAGCCACAGAGACTAACCTGAACCGACTACTTACTACGATACTGAAGTTGGTTTCTTATTCGTGTTTATGCTTATTTCCCTCCTTCTTTTAAAGGAACATGTCTATTAATTATGCCAGTTATTCGATAGATTGCTCTGACTGATATTGCATTAAAACTGGCACATATTCTGAATTAGCTGGCACAAAATAGGCAATAAGAAATGTGATTCTAAGGGGTTAAATGGCTTTGGGCCACTGATGTCACAGCGCCATCTGACAGAGGCCCGTGACAGAGGCCCCCCCTGCATGGCATACAGTTGAGTTCAGCCTGGCCCAAAATTGTTTTGGCTATAAAACTGGCATTAAAGTGGGCACAATAAGTACCATTGAAACACCATTGAAAAGAGCTATTGTGCCCACTTTAATGCCAGTTTATAGCCAGAACCACTTTGGGCCAGGCTGAACTGAACTGTATGCCATACAGGGGGCCCCCCTCTGTCAGTTGGCGCTGTGACATCAGTGGCCCAAAGCTATTTAACCCCTTAAAATCACATTTCTTATTGCCCATTTTGTGCCAGTTTTAAGGCAATATTGGTCAGAGCACTCTATAGAAAAACTGCCATAATTAATGGACATGTTCCTTTAAAAGAAGGTGGGAAATAAGCATAAACCCGAATAAGAAACCAACTTCAGTATCATCTACTTACTACCCCTATGTCCTCAATGGGCCCTCATTACAGAGATGCTCACCTAGCAGTGCTCCATCTGGTGATGGGGGGCAGGGAATATGTGCACCCTTGTGAGAGATCAAGTGTTTAATGTGCCCCTATCACTTCCCTGGGGGCATCCTGAAATGGGGGGACCCACTGTGTGAAACACTCCGAATTGCCCACTCCACCCACCTCCACCTACCTCCACCTTTCTGCCATTCTCACAGCACAGGCGCTTGTCCAGTCAGCGCTTGTTACTGTGTACACTAATGCATGGCATAAGGCTGTTGTTTTGCTGGGTGCCTCAGCATATGGAGCTGTGCCATTCGCATCTTTAGCTTCCCTGTGTAGTGAGCAAGCCTGTTTGAAACGCGGGCATGTGCACAACTGCAGGGATGCTGCCTGCGATTAGGGTGGGTGCCCCGGGAAAGCTAAGGGCGACCTGGGTGTGGGGGGGCTCACACAGTGGGTCAGGCCCTGAGGGCATCTAGTTGGCCTGCCCTGGAGTCTTTTAGACTCCAAGGCCAGTGTGGGCGGTCCACTTTAAAAAGGATCTAATAACAGTTTTACCTTCGGTCCCTCTACCACCTGAGGAACTAATGGGGATCAGCTGAGGTGGCCTGTTTTTTTTAAATAAACCTTTTTATTTCTGGCGCCTTCGCTATGCCCCCCCAGCAAATCTGCTATCGACGATTGGCTGATCTCAAGGCTCCCAAATGACGCGTGCCAGCCCTCCAGAACTGCCCAGGGTGGAGGCCAGCAGCCGGCTCTGGATTCTTTTAGACTCTAGGTTTTTGGCCTGCCAAGTCCTGGACCTATCGCCAGCAATTTGACTATACTGGTGATAGGTTCTTGCCCTGGGGGCATCCCGAAGGATTCACCGCTGTGTAAAATCCCCAGAATCGGCCACTGCACTCACCTTTACGCTGTTCCCACGTCACAAGCTTGTCCGTTCAGTGCTTTGTGTGGATGCTAATGCACGCCATATAGCCTCAGTTTTGAATGGCACACATCCCTGTATCTCCTGTGGAGTGCGCACTCCTGCACACCTAGCCTGTCTGAAGTGCGGAAGCGAGCACAGACGCAGGGATACTGTCTGTGATCGTGGCGAGAACTTAGGGAAATGTAAGGGTGCTTGCTGATGACCTGGGGGGCTCACACTGTGGGATGTGACAAATCGACATGTCCCGGGGCACCTAGTCGGCTGGCCCTGGAATCTTATTTTTCATTCGCCTGGATTTTGGTGCTCCTGTGTAGGGATGCCTCTTCGTGTGAAACCCTTCGCCCAGTACTTTTACCTCTCTGGAGATCACAGGCTCTCCACTCAGAATACGGTAAATAGATTGCCAGGTGAAGTTAGCCAAACAGAATGGCTTGCGTTATCTGGAAATCCATTCCTAATGAATGGTGTGCTGGGCACTTCCCTCTAACTGATTCAGCAATGGCTGGCGTGGGTATGTGCATCGGCTGCAGAAAGCCAGGAATGCTGCTGCGACCCTTGCATGCACCGTGGGATTGCCAGATCAGTAGGTATACAAGGTAAATGGGAAAGCCTTTGAGGCTATAGGAATTTGGTCCACTTTCTTGGACTTCTTTGGTCCTGCAGACCTTCCATTCACACGGTGCCCATAGGCATTAAAGTCCCCTCACCTGTCTCCTGCACTGCTCCTTGCTCAGCTGCAGCGGCAAATTGAGAAGCCAGCCCCGGGGGTAGGCATACTCTCTGTTCTTTGGAGTGCTCCCATTGAGATCAGTGAACACCACAAGTTCCACTAGGCCAGCTTCTCGCGCTGAAACTGAGCGAGGAGTGATGCTCAAGGCTGGTAAGAGAGGACTTACATGCCCCCAGGCACTGTCTGATCTGAAGGTCTGCAGGAAAGTCCACTTCAATCCAAACCAACATACACACTTTTCATAAAATGACTGTTGGTCCACTCTGGGGAAGGGGCATTCTGATTCCTGGGGTCCCCCTCTCGATAAACCTCCAGCATATTGTACATTAAAGCAGAACAAAACACATGATTTTAAATCTTCCCATGTTTTGTTTTTTTCCCCAGGGGATCGGGAATTGCTGTTTGATGCCCTGCTGTATCAAACCTTAAACTCTCCTCTGTCCTACTGCGCGCGGGCTCTCAGCCAATGAGATCATTTGGCAAACATCTTTCATTGACTATAATGGGGAGTGTAAATGGCTGGGGTGGGAGCGTGCACGACCGCAGTGCACGCTCTCCATTGACAACAATGAGAGCTGCTTGCAAAATACGTCAATTCAGAGGTGACTCGTTGGAAAAGAGCCAGCCCATGCACTGGGGAAAGGTGAGTGTGTACAGACGCCCTGGGGGGGGGGGGGTTCACCTGGCGGGCCAACCCGATTCGAGATGCCTGGGGAAAGCCAGCTGCCAGTCCTGGAATCTTTTAGATTCCAGGCTGGCTGCTGGTGGGTTTTGTTCTGCTTTAATCCATGTTCCCCCGGTGTGATCAGCCAGCAACGGTCATGTGTCCCGTTCTTGGCTGACAAAGCAGAAGCCGGGGGGAACCCGAATTACGGAAAGACTTGGAGGGGGTTTATGTTGGGGCTCTAGGAATCGGTCCCAGAGCAGACCCACCACCATTTTATGGAAAATGGGTGTTGGCCTGGTTTACTATTTGTGCTTTACACTCTTGGGTGTCCATGGCTTTTGATCCAGTTTGGCAGCTTTCACCTCTATTCCGCTCAGGACATTGCTTCCTGCAATGTGTGGTATTAGGACCATATTTCATTGGTAATTAAACAAATATGTTTCTTGTTATCCTAAATAGACAATAATATAATAATCTCATACAATATGATGGCAAATGGATTACCGCATTTACATGTTTCCAACGAAGGAGATGGTGTTATGCCAGAAGATGGATTCTGAATGGTTGATTTGTGGTACAGGGATATAAGCATGGACTATTCTGTACATTTTTATATTTTCAGAGACGATGCTTCAGCAAGCTCAGCTGCCAAAAGACTGGAGCGCAGTCAATGGACAGACAAGATTGATGCTCAGTATGGCTTTGAAAGGGTTCGTGAGCCTGGGGAAAAAACAGGCTGGTTGGTCAACATGCATCCAGTGAGTGGACTATCTGTTCTTTAACCACACTTGGCAAATATGATGTATTCCTATATGATGACCACTGATTCTGACTTGGCCATTGCCACTTCTATGTTTCTAAATGGATCAAAAGCAATTCCAGCTCATCTTTTAAAGAGGAACAACAGACCTTTTCTGTTGTTCCTGTAAAAACATCCCTCCCACACTACCTTTTTAGATGTTGACGTTATCTAAAACAGCAGCATCCTGCTGCAATCCACCTGTCACCCAACCCCCCCCCCCCCCCCCTTAGCAGTCGCTGACTGATCGTAGCTGGCTTAGGTGAACCTACCTGTAGCCATCTGCTCTTCAAAACTCATGCGCCACTCCTCAGATCTCATGCTCTTCTGCGCTGAGTGTCATTACGGTCAATGCAATGACACTGCACATGCACGAGATCTGAGGGGCAGCACAGTGTATGTCCGGATTCCAAGATGGCTCTGCCCTGCAGAGGACGAGAGGTGTGCAGGGGGATACCGAGTGCGATGCGACTGGATAAGTTACCTATTATATTAATTATAAATTAACTATTTTCTAACCCAGAGGCGCTGGTTATACTCGCCTTTCATTCAGCGCAGGTTATCACTGCTGTTGCGGTATAAAGACACTTGCCTGCTATCAGTCCTGCGCCGGGCACCACTCCCTCCTCCACCTTGACACTCAACATCCATTCACTTCAATGGAGAGGGGTGTGCCATGGTTCCTGTCATGGGGCTGGGCACGCTTTAGTCCCCCCCCCCCCCCTTTTTTTTTTTTTTTTTTTTTTTTAACTAAATTTGTATTAATTTGTGTCATTTTGTTGACGGTATGTCGAATAAGGTATCAAAGACACTTTACACCCACTTAATCTTAGCTCACTCCCTTCGCACTGTTTGAACCCCATCCATTCAGAAAGGGGGGCAGGCTAGCAGCTGGGCCTGGAATCTTTTAAATTACAGGACCACGCTGCAAGGGTTTTGTCCCACTTTAAAGTGGCCATTGCCCAGCCTCCAGTGATCAGCCCAAGTAGGGCTTAGGAAATGCTCACCTCCTTGGCAATTTAGCACTGTGACTCTCTGTAACTAAAGCTGTCCGAGAGAGTTCCCTTGGAAGAGGATATGTGGAAGTGCGTGCTTTTATGACTGGGCTTCCACGCTAATTTGATTCTAACACTGCGGCACTCCAAAGCTCTATCTGGTACAAAAATGGTTGTAAGGCTAAGGCTCACTGTAAATAAATGTAAAAAGACTAAAATAAACAGATATATTTGCTCCTTCTCTTTGGGTCCGGGTCTTTTGTTCTTAACTGTAGATCTAGCATCATTGTCTGTGTTTCTCATGCTGCTTCCTGAAGTCTAGTCATGGGCTGCAGTGCCTTCCCCTATGTTTACCACCTGGGTTGGTTTGCAGTATATATTACCTGAGAATATTACTCTTATTTGTAAGGTAACAGACTTCTTCAGGTGATAACAATCCACACTTGGCCTATCTGCATGCAGTTTCCATTTTATTTCAGTAAATTATTACCATTGGTTAATCCCTGAATGTTCCTATTGGATCTGTTTAGACAGAAATTTTGGATGAGGACAAGCGTTTAGTAAGTGCTGTGGACTACTACTTCATACAAGAGGATGGAAGCAAGTTTAAGGTAAGCTTCGAATAAATATTTGATTTGATATGTTTAAAATCCTAGTAAAAGTCAATGTCTAAAGCTACAACAGGACTAAAAATGTTCCCCTCCAACAGGTTGCTTTGCCATACAAACCTTATTTTTATGTCGCCACAAAGAAGGTAAGTCTGACTTAAACTCCCATATTTTAAAGAACTTAAACCGGACCAACATCCTGGCACAGTTGGAAAAGATAAACTCCTCAGACTCCCTTGCCCCATCTGCGTGCATGATACAGAAGCTTTGTCAGCACCTATATTTGCTCCTGCATCCACTCAAAGCTGAAACGCTGCCTCATCGATTTTCTAGTAATAGCAGCCATTTTGGAGCTTCCTTTCCCAGCATCTCAGCCATTCTACTGCCTGGCTTAACTGACAATGCACAGTAACAGGAAGCCCAGCGGCACTTCCTGTATGCAGGTGGCCTGCAGATCCACGAGCTGACCATTAAAAAAAAAAGTAGGAGTTATTAAAAAGCTAATGAAATTTTATTTGCAGCATCTAAATTGTCCTGAGAAGGGATGCATATGAGCACTGTTAGTTGTGTTGGTCCAGTTTAAGTAATTTTTTTTTTGTGGCAGAGGCCTTGAGTGTACTGCTTATTTTATCATGCCATAATCATGTAATAAGTGTATATTTGCTTGACGTTATGAGAAGTTATTTTAATGTTTAATGTCATTTTAATGTTTTTTCCCTTATGATTTATTTTCTATTTTGCTAGGGTTGTGAAAGGGAAGTCTCCTCTTTCCTTTCAAAGAAGTTCCAGGGCAAGTTGGCAAAGCTGGAAACTGTTGCAAAGGAGGATTTGGATTTGGTCAGTTTTTTTTTTTTTTTTTTTTATTCGATTGCAGCCGAAGTTTGTTACACCATTGTCTGGGGGCTATGTTTGGCACTGTCCTAAACGGTTTTCCATTTTTAAACTGAAGAGAAAATGGCCGAGATATTGAGGTTTACATTTTCACCTTATGATGGGTGTGGCACTTGGGTCTGTGATGCTGCATAATTATCAGCAATGTGATGAATCCTGAGGGGGAGGAGTGAGGGATCAGCAATCCTGTCCCACTCTTCTGAGCAGATTATGGGGACAGGATGAAAGAGGATGTCATTGACTGAACCTGTAAACCCTGATATCTGGGCCATTTCTACTTCAATTTAAAAACTGAAAACCATTTAGGTCAGTGCCAAATCTAGCTTGATGTAATGGTGTAGCAATTATCTTTACCTGCAGTAGCACTTTAACACATTAGCTTTTGAGACCTGAAAAAAGGAAAGGAGGTTGTGTACTTGTGTTTTCCATCTGAAAAATCAGTTGTATGCTTTTTCATTTTTTGCAGCCAAATCACCTGGTAGGATTAAAAAGAAATTATATTAAGCTATCTTTCCACTCTGTGGATGACCTGATAAAAGTAAGAAAGGAAATCTCCCCTGCTGTGCGTAAGAACAAAGAACGTGACACTGCTGCCGACACATACACATCCATGCTCTCTAGGTATGCTTGAGCAGTTTCCTGCAAATTTTGTTTGAATGGTATACTTTAGCGCTGGGGTTCCCAACCAGAGGCATAAGTACCACCTGTGGTGCTCAAGAGCCTATCAGGTTGTACTCAAAAAGGTTGTATACTGTCCTGTACCTCAACTTGATTTGCAGCACCTATATTCTAAGTATGTCACACACCCCGCTTCAAGATATTCATAACCTGTGGGTATACTGACCTGTAGAGGGCGATCTGCAGAGATGATTGGAGGAAAGAAAGCCCCTCCCGGTCCATAAATACCTGGGACCTCCCACTCATTACCCAGTCTTCATCTCTGCAGACGGCGAGCAAGTCAGAAGATGATGTCTCCTCCTTGCACAGGGGGATTTTCAGGTAGCCGGGATGATTCCCGGCCAGTTAATTACTATTTCCGTCAGACCCTTTTATTATTATTATGCATGCCTCCCAGCTGTGGCTGTTGGTCTGGACGAGGGTACTTCAGCACCTCTGGTGCCCAGGAGCAACGCTCCTCCGTGAGACCCTATACAGAGGGTAGACGGTTGCACCGGGTTGGTGACCCCGGTTTGGGATGCCCTGTCCCTTAGACTTAAAACCTATGTGGCCATTTTAGGTTCCCCTCTCCTTGCTGGGGTGGTGTGTGAGGTCTCCCCTTTATCCCTCCTTATTGCTCCGTATTTATTCGGCTATTGCTGTTTTTATGTGTGTCCCCTTTAAGTGTGTGTGTGTGTGTTTTGTTACTGTATCGCAGCGGCTGTTTTTTTTTTTTTTTTTATTCTGGCCGCGGCGCCGGTTAATGGCGGTTAGTTACCTCAGATGAGGTCTTCAGATTTACCTCAGGTAATGTAATGGGAGGGGGGCGGGGCCGGACTTTCGGCGCGAGGCCGAGGCCCGCCCCTCCTCGCATTTGTTGCCGAGACATTTCAGGGAGATTTGTGTCCTCCTATATTGTACCGGCTAAGTGGTGGAGGAGCCAGGCGCCGCGGTCATTTAATTGACCGCGGCGCAGGCTCTTGGCGCCCTTTTTTCTTCTGAGGAGATTTGTCTCCTCACGATGCAGACGAGGGGGCGGGGCCGGTTTTGCGGCGCGTCACTGCGGCCCGCCCCCATCTATCTCCGGCGCCGCTGAGGAACCTCTGCTTCCTAGCTAGGTGGGAGGGGCGTGACGCGGCGCGCGTTCCGCGCTGGCCACGCCCCCCTTCTCTTCACGGTCTCTCATAGAGTTGTTTTGTCTTCTCCTCACGGGTCAGACGCCATTACGATCTCCTGTGGTCTGTGAGTGGCCTGTTGGCCCCCTCTCCTTCATATTCTTTATTATATGCTAGTTCTTGGTCTCTCATTTGTTCCTCTGTGTCTTTCAGGAGGACCCACGTTGACAATTAGGGGGTCCCTCTCGGTCCTATAGTCTCTGGGCTATTTAATTTTTAAAGCTTAAAAATCCTCCCACTTGGGACATTAAAAGGGCATCCCGGTTTGCTTATTAGCGCAATTCCCTCAGTCATAGCGACTTATTACAAGTTCGCCGTATGGAGGCATCCCAGGATACCGGGCTCCCCTCGGGACAATCCCGGAAGTGCATGGGCTGTGGGGTATCCCTAACTGGGGATGACTTATTTCTATGTATTTCTTGCGCACAGCAGACTATTACACGGCAGTCCGGAACCCAGCCTTCTGGTTCAGCACCGCCGGCCTCATCCCCTCCCCCTCCCATTTTGACCCGTGCCCCATGTGACGTTTTCATGGGTGGGCAATTACAATCCGATGTGTGTGCTAGATTGGCCAGTATTGAAAAATGTATTTCTACCTCGGTTGCCAAGAGGGCACCGGCTAAGAGAAAGCTTTTGTCTCCGGTCACTCCGACATTTGAATATGATGCTGGGGATGGTCTGGATTGGTCAGATTATTCTCCCCCGGAGGACGGGGAGCTGTTTGCTGATCATCTGAATGATCCGAATCCTCAATTTGTGGGCACTGATTCCGAGCGGGGGTCAGGGAGTTCTTCGGATACTCCCAATGTCCTGGCTCAGATGTTTGAGGTTCTGGCTATTTCTCCTCCTGAGGTTGCTCCTCATCAACAAGGGGAGTTTTATGAGGAATCCAAGCCGCGTTTGGAATTTCCTAATCAGAAGCATTTTGATAGAATTATTTCTAGGGAATGGGAGAGGCCGGCCCGCCTCCCAGGCATTCCTCAGAGTTGGGATAAAAGATATCCTTTTCCAGTGGATACGGTTAATCGCTGGGCGTCCCCTCCCGAGGTGGACGCACCAATTTTAGGGTTATCCAACTGAGCCGTCTTGAATAACCCTGATTGTTCCTCTCTTAAAGATGGTGAGGATAAACCAGATGGCTTGTCATGGTTTTGCCAGTATTGGGGCAGCCATTAGGCCGGTTTGTGCTTCATCGCTCTTGGTGGTGGCCACCAGGACGGTGGTCAGGGACTTGTTATCCTCTTCCACTTTGGATCCGGATAGTGACGAATTTCTTGGACTTAAGCGATGTGAGTTGTTTTTGTCCTTCATGTTAGCCGTTTTGGATGATTCCTTGATGATGAGTAGCAGAGCTTCTGCTCTGATGGTGACTATTAGGCGCTCAGTTTGGCTGCGCCAGTGGGCGGCTGATTTTGGGTCAAAGAAGTCGCTGACATCTCTCCCCTTCGTGGGGTTAAGGCTTTTTGGAGAGAAATTGGATTCTGTGGCTAAAGGTGGTAAGTTACCTCAACGCAAGAAGCAACGACGTCCTTTTCGTGGTGCAGCTTCTTTCACTCCTTCCTTTTGGGGTTCTAGAGTGGGAAGAGGATTTGCCTTCCCTTCTACGAGAGGAGATTCCTGGAATAGGGGCAGAGGTCGTGCCCGTTCAGGATTCAATTGGGGCTCTAAGCCCAAACCTGCGGCCAAGCCTGCTCAGCAATGAGGGGGCGCCCTCACCCGTGCGGGTGGGGGGACGGCTGCGACACTTCTCCCATATCTGGATTCAGGAGGTTTCGGACAAATGGATCCAGGAAGTGGTGTCTTCCGGCTACAAGCTGGAGTTCGAGTCCCGCCCCCCCCCCCCCCCCCCGCGTTTCTTCAGGTCTCGGGTGTCCTCGGACGCACTGGCCGCGCAGGGGCTCCGGGCGGCGGTCTCGAGTCTTCTGGAAATGGCTGTCATCTGTCCGGTGCCCCCATTAGACCGGGGTCGGGGTTTTTACTCAAATCTGTTCACGGTCCCCAAAAAGGATGGTTCTGTCCGTCCCATCCTGGATCTGAAGATTCTCAACAGATTTCTCAGGCTGCGAAAATTTCGCATGGAAACGCTGCGTTCAGCTATCCACTCTCTTCGTCAAGGGGACTTTATGACGTCAATAGACATCAAGGACGCTTACCTCCATGTTCCAATTTTTCCTGTGCACCAGAGTTTTCTCAGGTTCGTGGTGGAGGATCGGCACTTTCAGTTTGTAGCTCTTCCCTTCGGTCTCACCACAGCTCCAAGGGTTTTCACCAAGGTGCTTGCTGGGGTAATGGCCCTCCTCAGAGCGCAGGGGAATCGCATAATGCCATATCTGGACGATCTCCTCATCATGGCATCGTCATTCAGCCAAGCGGAATTGGACACCAGGACGGCGATATCCACTCTGGAGAGGTTCGGCTGGGTGATCAACTACCCCAAGTCCTCCCTCTACCCGTCCAGGATAATATCTTTTCTGGGAATGTCTCTGGATACAGATCATGCCAGAGTGTTCCTGCCTCAGTCCAAGGTTCTTCTGATTCAGGAGTTGATTCGGTTGCTCATCTGCGGCCGTCCATCCGGCTAGGGATGAGACTGGTGGGGTTGATGGTGGCCTCCTTCGAGGCAGTCCCCTTTGCTCAGTTTCACACAAGGACGCTACAGCTCCATCTGCTGTCGGTCTGGGACAGGTCTCCTCAGTCGCTAGATCAATTCTTTCTGATGTCTCCCCGAGTTCGCCGCTCGCTTCGGTGGTGGCTGAACTCTACCAACCTGCGGAAGGGCAGATCCTTTCAGACTCCTCATTGGGAGGTGGTCACCACGGATGCCAGCCTCTCAGGATGGGGGGGGCTTCTGGAAGGATCTACAGTTTCAGGGTTTGTGGGGACCCCTATCAATGTTCTGGAATTGAGAGGCATCAGGATGGTTCTTTGTCGTTTGGCTCATCAACTGCAGGACTTGCCGGTTCAGGTCCGGTCGGACAATCGGACGGCGGTTGCCTACATCAATCACCAGGGAGGGACTCGCAGCAGGAGTGCCCTCAGGGAAGTGTCTCTGATTCTGGACTGGGCGGAGAGCCACGTCCCGTGCATCTCGGCGGTCTACATCCCGGGAGTGGAGAATACGGAGGCGGACTCTCTGAGCAGGCTGTCAGCCCGCAAAGGGGAGTGGTCTCTCAATCCCAAGGTCTTTCACACAATTTGTCGCAGGTGGGGGTCACCGGTGGGGGACCTCTTTGCCTCCCGTCACAATCACAAACTTCCGTCATTCGTGTCTCTGGCGAAGGACCCTCTGGCTCTGGCAACGGATGCCATGTCTCTGAACTGGAGGGATCTGGGTTTTCTGTACCTATTCCCTCCGTTTCTCATGGTGGCCAGAGTAGTGCGCAAGCTGGCTCTGGACGGAGCGTCAGCAATTCTGGTGGCCCCAAGGTGGCCAAGACAGGTCTGGTTCGCAGACGTGGTAAGGCTAGCAGAAGATCAGTTCGCCCTGCCTCTGCTGCCAGATCTACTCACACAGGGTAGTCTTCGTTACCCCAATTTACCAACGCTGGCTTTGACGGCGTGGCTGCTGAAACCTCCCATCTTGAAGGAGGAAGGTCTTTCTGATGCTGTGATTCGGACTCTTATTAGTGCTAGGAAGAGGTCTTCATCATCTGTGTACTATAGGACTTGGAGGTCTTATATTGATTGGTGTGAGACTAGGGCCTTCCCTTGTAGGTAATTCTCTATTTCTAGAATCTTGGAGTTCCTGCAACATGGTTTGGATCTAGGGCTCCAACTCAGTACTCTGAAGGGGCAGGTGTCTGCCCTGGCGGTGTTTTTCCAAAGATCTTTTGCGCTTCATCCTTTGGTTAAGACTTTTTTTCCAGGGGGTTACGCATGTGCGGCCTCCTAGGAAGCCTCTGATTCCGGTTTGGGATTTGAATTTGGTTCGTTCTGCTCTTCAGGGTCCTCCCTTTGAGCCTTTGCATGATATCCCTTTGTCTTCCCTTACACAGAAGGTGGCCTTTTTGGTAGCTATCACTTCTGTTCGGCGTGTTTCTGAGTTGGCGGCTCTGTCTATTCAAGCTCCGTATTTTGAAAGACATCAGGACAAGGTGGTCTTCCGTTTCAAGATGGACTTCCTTCCTAAGGTGGTTTCTTCCTTTCATCTAAATCAGGATATTGTTCTACCCTCTCTCTGTCCCAACCCCAGCAATGAAAAGGAGAGGGCCCTGCATTCCTTGGATGTGGTTCGCGTTGTGAAGTACTATTTTTGGTGGTAACGTCTTCCTTTCGCAAGACTGACGCTTTCTTTGTGGTGCCATCTGGGCCCAAGAAGGCTTTGGCGCCCGCCAGGTCTTCCATCACTAGGTGGATTCGTCAGGCCATTGTTGGGGCCTATTCTGCTAAGGGGAGGAATCCTCCTTTTCGTGTTACAGCTCATTCTACTCGTGCGGTTGGGGCTTCCTGGGCTTTTCAGCACCAGGCCTCTGTTGAGCAAGTTTGCAAGGCCGCCACCTGGTCTTCTGTTCACACTTTTTCAAAGTTTTACAGGGTTGATGTTCGGGCCTCAGCGGATGCTGTTTTTGGCCGCAAAGTTCTGCAGGCTGCAGTGGTTTAAGTTGTGCTTTATGCCTTGTTTTGGATCCCCGCCCTTTATGGACACTGCTATTGGATGTCCCACATGTTATGAATATCTTGAAGCGGGGTGTGTGACATACTTAGAATAATACCATTTTGTGAATACTCACCTGTAAAATGGGTATTATAAGTGTCACACACCCCGCTTCAACCCGCCCTTTTGTATTCTGGATCCTTCATATTGTGAACTTTGCGTTGTTATGACTTTGGCTCTTCCTGGTCCCTTACCTTACTGCTTTCTTTATACTGGGTAATGAGTGGGAGGTCCCAGGTATTTATGGACCGGGAGGGGCTTTCTTTCCTCCAATCATCTCTGCAGATCGCCCTCTACAGGTCAGTATACCCACAGGTTATGAATATCTTGAAGCAGGGTGTGTGACATACTTATAATACCCATTTTACAAGGTGAGTATTCACAAAATGGTATTATTTTACCCAACCCTAATTTAGTGAAAGAGTACACAACTGCTCCAAAAGTTGATGTAAACTGTGCATTTAATGTGCTTTAAATGGCTGTTTTGAGCTTTTTAACACCATTTTTAATGACTGCCAACCCACGCCTACAACCCAGGTGGTACCTGAGATCATTTGAAAAGGGTACTCCGATGAAAAACGGTTGGGCAACCCCTGCTTTAGAGAAAATAGATATTTCAGTTTTATGTACAAAAATGTTCCTGTGTATTTTTGGTGTTACCTGGCCTTGTGTTGAATTTAAAATAAGGCTTTTTATTTTTCACAGGGTGTATCACCAAAAACAACTCAAATCTATTTTGCTCCCCCACCCAGGTTATATTACCGTTTTGGGTGTTTTCTGCCCTCAATGCTGCTTGGTATTCCTGTTTGATTTTAGTATCTTGTTTCCCCTACCCCCTACATACAGGTTGCCCACATCCTACCTGCACCTATTGTGTTTTTTTTAACCTTTTAATATCCAAGATGGCCACCCGTGGAGTCTTGGGCTTCCTGCAGACAGGAAGTGTCCTTTGAATATGCCGCTCTGCATTCTGTGATTGCTGTGCTTTTCCTGACCCCAGCTTTGTTCTGTCTGTGCAAAGCACAGCTATAACCCCCCCCCACCCTGCACTTCTCATCCCTATCCTCAATATGCAATGTTTCCGAGGCAAGATGGTGTCGCCCGTATCCTAGAGTCCTGAACATAGTTGAAGCCCAGTGGGGGAAAGAATAATTAGTAAACGACTTAAAACGTAAAATATATTAATTTAAGATGCTGGGGAATAGTTTAAGGGTTTGGGCTTTTTATTAGCTATTTTTTTTATTTTTATTTGTTTTAAATATTTGTGTTTAAAAGAAGGTTGGATAGAGTATTCTTTGATAGTCTAAGGGTGCACTACACTCATAACTTAACTGGTTATTTTAACGTTGGTTAGTATTTCCCTTCTAAAAAGTAATGTTGGCACACATGTCTTGGTATAAAATATAAGATTCTATTAAAAACATACCATCATGTTTATGCCTGTTATTATAAGCCCAACTTACCTATGTCTTCTATATTTCTTCATTCAGTGCTTTGACTGGAAACACTATGGCCCCGGAGGAGGAAGGACCATCGAAAAAGATATCCGATCAGATGGAGAATATCATTGATATGCGGGAATATGATGTCCCATACCATGTTCGTCTTTCCATAGATCTTAAAATACACGTGGTAAGTAGAATTTTTTATTTTTGTTTTGAAGTGTTTATAATCTTTTATAAATGTTTGCATGTTTTTACTATGTTTGTGCAACACCCACCTGACTCCAAGCTAGTATATGCTGTTTAAATACTCCTTTTACTATTATCGCTACTTTTCCCTTTTCTTAGGCTCACTGGTACAATGTGTGGTATCGTGGAAGCTCATCCCCTCCAGAAATAACAAGGCGTGATGATCTTGTAGAAAGGCCGGTATGTATTTAGGTTTTTATCTTCTGGGGACAAATTAAGTAGTTAAACCAGAAGGAACATAGATTTTTTTGACATAGTGGGGCGTTGTTTAGAGCGCAAGCATGGCACACAGATTCCCTGATCCTTACCTTTCTCCTCATTCCTCCAGAGACACTGAGCACTCTGAAATAAATTGGGAACATTTTTCTTATTTATTTGTGCTGTTTTTTATATGTAGGATCCTGTTGTTTTGGCATTTGACATTGAAACCACAAAACTACCTCTGAAGTTTCCAGATGCTGAAACTGACCAGATCATGATGATCTCCTATATGATTGATGGCCAGGTATGTTTTCAATTTAATAGAAAGAAGACATTGTTTTGTTCTTTTTCTTAATTTTAAATTTCCCTTTAGGGCTATCTAATCACAAATAGGGAGATTGTATCTGAAGATATAGAAGACTTTGAGTTTACTCCAAAACCAGAATATGAAGGTCCCTTCTGCATCTTTAATGAGCCAGATGAGGTAATTATTTTATCTATGCCTAAAAGAAAAGTAACAGTACGGAAAGTGAGGGTGCACCACACTAATCAATATATGTTCTCACTAAACCTAAAATAGTTACACAAAGACACAGGGAGGACTGTGCCCAACGCACCACATCCATCCCATATAGGAGCACCAAGCAATAAAAAATTTAAGAAGACACTTTATTCACAATAAATATACATACAAATACAAAGAAACTGACAATTACTACATAGAAGACAAGATTAAAAACAGCTGCATCTGCCCGAATTAATATCCACAATCATAACAATACTGTCATTTCTAGGGAATAATGCCCCTACGTTCACTCCTAAATATATAAGGGAGCAGGGGGATCTAAAGGTTCATTTGTGCTGGCACAAAAGTAAATATCCAAATTTAAAAATGTCCACATAATGCCAATATATTTAAAGCGGCACAAAAGCTGCTGCGGATGAACCTGGAATCTAAAAGATTCCAGGGCCGGCCGTTAGACTGGCCCTGTGGCATCTTAAATAGGAAAAGCCCTGCTGTGTGAAACTCTCCTTTACCAGCGACGCTATGTTCCCCGGAAGCTGCAACACTGGCATCCCTAAAGCTTTAGCACGCTCCAAATTGAACCAGGTTACAGGAATGCGGCGAGCCGGCTAGTGCGCGTCTCATGGATTATATTATATTACATATTCTAAGTATGTCACACACCCCACTTCAAAACATTAATTCTTACACTTGGGTTACTCCACCAGCAGGTGGCGACGTTGCAGAGAAGTCTTGAAAAACTAGCCCCTCCTGGTCTATACATACCTGGGACCCACTTATTCCCCAGTGTTCTTCTCTGCAAGATGGCGACAAGACAGAAGAAAGAAGTCTCCTGCTTGCAGGTAGCCGGGGTAACACCCCGCCCCCCCCAATGGTCTATTTCTGCCCAGTCCTTTTTTGTTTGCCTAATAGATAACAATGGAAGCCTCCCAGCCTAGGCTGCTGGCTGGGTAATGGTAGATGGCACCTAATGGTGCCTAGGAGCTTATCTCCTCCGCTAGACCCCACACGTGGGGCAACGCGGTTATCCCTTAGCCTCCCTTACTCCCGTTTGGTCCCTTCTCCCTTCGCTTGGGTGTGGGGGATAGGGGGTGGCATGTGTGGGGTGCTTTTACATGTGCTGTGATTGTGTGCTGGCAGCTGGGGTCGGCGCTGTGGGCACGTGTCTCGGGCTGCTGGGGTTTAGCTAGTATACTGTGTATTTATTGCTGTCTGTGCGGTGAGTGGGCGAGGTGCCTGTGTGGCACCCGTGTGTCACCCGTGTGTCTCCTGCGGCGCTGCCATTATGCGGGCCACGGTGCTCGTTGTCCAGGGGGCGGGGCCGCGCTCCTTCGCGGCCCGCTCTGTACTGTCCCGGGCAGGGCCAGAGCGCTTTGCGCGCTGTGCGCAGCCCGCCCTCCTTCTTCTAGCTCCGGAGCTGTGGCTTTCTGCGATCCTGGCTCGCCGCCATTACAGGTTGTCATTTTCTGTGTAAAACTAGCCTTGTGCGGCTGTTGGTGTGTGTGCTTGCTGGCCATTACCTTGGGCACTTGTCTTGGCAGTTGCATGGCACCCTCTTGGGGTTGTGCATGTGCATATCTGTATATATTTATATATTCATATTGTATAATATATATTATGAGTGGTTGTGTTGGCGTGTGTGTGTGCGCATGCTGGCAAACTTTTTGTAGTTTCTTGGGTGCCTTGTTTTCACTGGGACTGATTGTGGTCTCTTCCCCTTACAGATCCTGGGATCCCCTCGCTGCAGTGGGTCTCCCGGTCTGATATGCCTGGCTAGTCTTATTTTCCTTTGGGATTCTCCTAGGCTTAAAATCCTCCCACTCCCGGGACTTTAATTATAAATAAATTATAATGCGTAAATCCCTGGGTTATTGCGAATGCCATAATTTCACCATATGGAGGCTTCCACCAATGCCGGGAATGGCTCTTCAGGCAATCCAGGTTATGCGGGGGTTGGGGGGCTCCGTTCCCAGGGGATGATGTCATGTTATGCATTCCGTGCGTTCAGCAGAACTTTGCGCGTCAGTCCGGCACTCCGGCTTCTGGCTCGTCGCAACCTCAGTCATCTCCTACCCCCCTCTCACGTCTGTTCCGGACCCCGTGTGATGTTGTCATGGGTGGGGATTCGCAATCCGAGGTATGCGCCCGGTTGGCTAGCCTTGAGAAAATATTTCCGCTGTGGTTGCTCAGAAGGCTCCGGCTATGCGGCAACACTTGTCCCCGTCTCCGCCGGGCTCAGACGTGGATGTTATTGAGGCATTGGATTGGTCAGATTGCCCCCCGTTTGAGAGGGGGAGATTCTGGTGGATTACAGATATCTACGGCACAGAGCAATGAGTTTTTAAAATTATTGTTCTTTTAAAAACAATGGAAAAGAGTCCAAAAATTCAGATGTCCCACGGTGCATGCACATAGACTAATTGGTCTCAACACCTGTGTCCGCTGGTGAGATTCTAGAGGAACTGGACGACCCTGTGGTCCTGCAGTTGTTTGGTGCTGAGGGTGACCTGGCGGTGGGGACGGTATTTGTCATCCCTTCCATTTTGACTCAAATGTTGAAGTTTTTTGTTTTAAACCCTCCCAAGGCGGTTTCTCCACCTCAGGGTGCTTTGGTTGTTGTGGCCAAGCCGCATTTGGAGTTTCCCTGTCGACGACGTTTTGAGAATGTCGTCCTTCAGGAATGGGAGCTGTCTACGCGTCTCGTTGGTGTTCCGCCTGGTTGGGATAAGTAGTATCCTTGTCCGGCGGACTTGGTGAAGCGTCGGCTTTTCCTCTCGAGGTTGATGCCCCGGGTTTGGGGCTATCTAACATGGCGGTGTTGCCTTCTCCTGTCACTACTACCCTTAAGCATGGCGAAGTTCGCCGGATTGTCTAGCTGGCTTGCCATGGTTTTGCCTGTGCGGTTTCGGCTTTGAGGCCTGTTTTGTGCTTCGGCAC
This sequence comes from Gastrophryne carolinensis, assembly GCA_027917425.1. Classification (NCBI taxonomy): domain Eukaryota; kingdom Metazoa; phylum Chordata; class Amphibia; order Anura; family Microhylidae; genus Gastrophryne; species Gastrophryne carolinensis. Next base: position 436,848,324 of record CM051234.1, on the reverse strand, counting down.
TTTTGTTGTTGGCGGTTAGGTCCATTGTCAGGGATTATGTGCGGACCTTGATCCTACTTGTGATGAATTCCTTGCTCTCAAGCGTTGAGTCCTTCGTTTGGTTTGTCCTTGCCGCTCAGGATGACGCCATGGTGATGTGTGGCAGGGCCACGGCCTTGTTGGTGGTTATCAGACGGTCGGTGTGGTTGCAGCAATGGACTGATGATTTTACTTCTAAGACGTCGCTTGCGGCTTTTTCCTTTTTTGGGTTTGCGCCTGTTTGGTGAGAAATTGGATTCAGTTGCCAAGGGAGGTTAGTTACCTTAGTGCAAGAAATTTCGTCCCTTTCGGGGGGGCGGCCTCTTTTAATCCCTCCTTTCGGGGAGCCAGAGCTGGCAGAGGCGCGGGCTTTACGGCCCCAGGGGTGCAAGCTGGAACAGGGATTGTGGCCGTCCCGTTCACTCCTGGGGTGCCTAACCCAAACCAGCTGCCAAGCCCGCTCAACAATGAGGGGGTGCCCTCACCCTTGCGGGTGGGGGGGGTCGGTTGCGACTCTTCTCCCGGGTGTGGGACCAGGCGGTCTCGGACAGTTGGATCCGGGAGGTGGTGTCGGCCGGTTACTAGCCGGAGTTTCGAGTCCCGATCTCTAAGATTATTTCGTGTGCCCTCAGCTCCTTTGGCCACGCAGGGGCTCCTGGCGGCGGTGAGGAATCTTCTGGATATGGCAGTCATCTGCCCGGTTCCTCCTTCGGGGGTGGGCCGCGGGTATTATTCCAATCTCTTCCCAGTGCCCAAATTGGACGGGTCGGTTCGTCCCATCCTGGATCTGAAGTTCTTCAATGTGTTTCTTCGTCCACGGAGGATCTCGCATGGAACCTCTGCGTTCTGCCATCAATTCTCTGCGGCAGAGGGTTTTCATGACGTTCATAGACATCATGGATGCCTATCTTTATATTCATATATTCCGGCTCACCAAAGGTTTCTTCTCTTCGTGGTGGAAGATCAGCATTTTCAATTGTGGTTCTTCCGTTCGGCCTTACCTCGGCTCCAAGAGTGTTCACCAAGGTGCTGGCGGGCGTGATGGCCCTTCTCGGAGCTCAGGGGATTCGCATTGTGCCTTATCTGGACGGTCTTCTCTTCATGGCTCTTTCCTTCGGTCAAGCGGAGGTGGACACCAGGACGGTGGTATCCACTCTGGAGAGTTTCGGCCGGGTGGTCAACTATCCCGGGTCCTCTCTCGTTCCGGCCAGGGTGGTGTCATTCCTGGGGATGTCCTTGGGTTTTTGCCAACACAGAGTGTTTCTTTCTCAGGCCAAAGTTCTCGATTCAGGAATTGGCGCAGCTTCTTCTTCCAATCCTTGCCCGTCCATCCGGCTAGGGATGAGACTGGTGGGGTTGATGGTAGCCTCCTTTGAGGCAGTTCCCTTTGTCAGTTTCACATGAGGACGCTTCAGTTCATCTGTTGGCGTCTTGGGACCGGCGACCGCGGTCGTTGGATCGGTCTTTCCGGATGTCTTCCCGGGTTCGGCAGTCTCTACAGTGGTGGATGGTCTCGGACAGTATCTTGAGGGGCAGGTCCTTTCTGATGCCTCTTCGGGAAACCGTCAACACGGATTTCAGGTTGTCGGGATGGGGAGTTTTCTGGAAGGACCTTCGGTTCCGGGGGAGGTGGGGTCTTCTGGAGGCCCACTTGCCCATCAACGTTCTGGAGTTGAGAGCCATCAGGTTGGTTCTGTCTCACTTGACACGGCATTTACAGGGTTTGCCGGTTTTCTGGTTCGGTCGATCGGTTGGTGGTTGCTTACATCAATCGCCTGGGAGGGACTCGCAGTCTGCGTGCCCTCAGAGAGGGGTCTCTGATTCAAGCCTGGGCGGGGACTCCTGTTCCTTGCATCTCGGCAGTGTACATTTCAGGATTGGAAAACACGGAGGCGGACTTTCTGAGCAGGTGCTCTTCCCGCCGGGGGGAATGGTCTCTCCACCTTCAGGTTTTTTGGTCGTTTTGTCTTCTGTTGCCTCTCGTCACAATTTCAAGCTTCCGACATTCGTGTCGCTCTCTCAGGATCCTCTGGCGGTGGATGCCATGTCCCTGAGCTGGGGGGACCTGCGGTTCTTTTTTCTGTTTCCTCCGATCCCCATGCTAGGCAAGGTGTTGCGAAAGCTGGCCCTGGACGGGGTTCCCGCCATTCTCATGGCTCCAAGGTGGCCAAGGAGGGTGTGGTTCGCAGACATCGTTTGTCTGGCGGTGGATCAGTGCGATTTGCTTCTTCGGCTGGATCTTATTACACAGGGTCAACTGCGTTGCCCCAATTTACCAACGCTGGCTGTGACGGCCTGGTTGCTGAAACCTCCATCTTAGGGGAGGAAGGTCTTTCGGATCTGTTATTCAGACTTTTATTAGTGCCAGGAAGAGGTCCTCTTCTACCATCTATTATAGGACTTGGAGATCTTATATTGATTGGAGTGAGGCTAGATCTTTGCCCTGTCGGGTCTTTTCTGTTTTCAGGATTTTGGAATTTCTTCAATCGGGGCTGGACTCTGGTTTTCAGCTGAGTATCTTAAAGGGGCAGGTTGCTGCCTTGTCTGTCTTTTGTTTCAAAAGTCCTTTGCGTTTTCTCCTTTGGTCAAGATCTTCTTCCAGGGGGTCTCGCATTGTGACCTCCTAGGAGGCCTTTTCTTCCTGTTTGGGTTTTTGAATTTGGTTATCTCTGCTCTTCAGGCTCCTCCTTTGAGCCTTTGCAGGTTATTGCTCTTTCTGCTCTGAATCAGAAGGTTGCCTTTTTGGTGGCCATCACTTCAGTTCGGCGCGTTTCGGAGTTGGCAGCCTTGTCGGTTCAGACTACTCACTTTGGGAGACATCTGGACAAAGTGGTTTCCGCTTCAAACCGGACCTTTTGTCCTTAGGTGGTCTCTGCTTTTCATCTTAACCAGGACATTTATTCTTTCCTTGTGTCCTAAGCCACTGTTTGGATGTGGTACGCTGTGTGAAGTACTGTTTGTTTACTACATCTCCTTTTCGTAAAACTGATGTCTTTTTCGTGGTGCCCGTGTTGGGCCTAGGAAGGGTTTGGCTCCTGCTAAGCCTTCCATTAGCGAATGGCGGTTGTTTGGGGACTACTCTGCCAAGGGAAAGGTTCCTCCTTTTCGTATCACTGCTCATTCGACTCGTGCTGTTGGGCTTTTCAGCACCAGGTTTCTGTTGAACAAGTTTGTAAGGCTGCTCCTTGGTCTTCTGTTCACACCTTGTCCAAGTTTTTACAAGGTGGATGTGCGGGCTTCAGCGGATGCTGTGTTTGGCCGCAAGGTTCTGCAAGCTGCAGTGGTTTGAGTTTTGCATTATGGCCTTGTTGGATACCCGCCTTTTGTGGACACTGCTTTTGGATGTCCCAAGTGTAAGAATTAATGTTTTGAAGCGGGGTGTGTGACATACTTAGAATAATACCATTTTGTGAATACTCACCTGTAAAATGGGTATTATAAGTGTGTCTCACACCCCGCTTCACCCGCCCTTTTTGGTATCCTGGATTCTTTATAGGGTGAAGCTTTGTTTACAGTTTGAGGGTTGCCAATGGTTTTTTTCCTGGTACCTTGTCTTTACTGCTGTTTGAATACTGGGGAATAAGTGGGAGGTCCCAGGTATGTATAGACCAGGAGGGGCTAGTTAGTCAAGACTTCTCTGCAACGTCGCCACCTGCTGGTGGAGTAACCCAAGTGTAAGAATTAATGTTTTGAAGTGGGGTGTGTGACATACTTATAATACCCATTTTACAGGAGTATTCACAAAATGGTATTTTTCTAATTTATTTTTTGTTTACTTTTAATGGAAACTACATCATAAACTATTTAAAGGGATAGTCCATTTCAGTGGATCAAATCAGAACCACTTGTTCTTCTACAGTTTCTCCCAAGCTCTCCGCAGTGCAGATTCCTCTACTGCCAGCACTTGCTATAAGTGTTCATCAGAGTATATAAGACTTGGTTTATAAGCTCATAAAGAATAGTGTGCTGTGGTTTTATCTCATACTCCACAGATCCTCTTGAGGTTAATTGTTGGCTTGCTGCGCATAACCCTACCTAGAACATTTGAAAATTAATGGCTTTGTCAGTTGTAAATATTTAGCACAGTTTTTAAAATGGGAGAATTTTTCTTTCTTGGTAAAGTTTCATGATGTTTGACAAAACAGACATATTAAGAACCTGTGTACACTTTTTCTCTTCTCTTCAGGCACATCTTATACAGCGATGGTTTGAGCACATTCAGGAAACCAAGCCTAATATAATTGTAACTTACAATGGGGACTTCTTTGATTGGTAATTTTCGCTCCTTCAAGAATGCATTATATCTGAGAGGTGTTTATTATCATGTGACTAAACCTTGTTGGTTGTTCTAGGCCTTTTGTAGAGACTCGGGCTGCACTTCATGAGATGAGCATGCTACAAGAGATTGGTTTTCAGAAGGATTCTCAAGGAGAGTATAAATCTCCATCATGCATCCACATGGATTGCCTCAGGTATTCCATAGCACCTAACCCCAAATTAGTGTCATTTGACTTGCCTAGTGGGTTTTTCCAATGCTAATTTAGCAAGCCGCATTGTATGATTTTAGTCTTTAGTGTGATATGCCTTCCTTTTTAACCTTCCAAAATTAGCAAAATAATAAAGTGCAAACCCCATGATATACGTTTAGGTAGGCTTCATGATAAAATATTTTGTTAAAGCGGGACAAGGACTGCACCCCACAGAGGCACTTTGGCGTAGTGGTGCAGCTTAAGCATACTTCTGCAGATGTGTGTGACCGAGTCCTCTGTTTTTAACCAAGTTTAGAGACAGATTATAGGCTGGCCTGCAAGCTGACAGGGTTGAGTGCTGTGGCTCCTTTAAGACTTGTGTGTACTAATTGCCCTGCTAACGTGCACCTCCCAGGTTAGTTATAAAATGGTCTGAGCGGCTGCCACCCCCTCTTTATTTTTTTTATCTGACTATACCCCACTTGAGGAAGGGGAATTATTCTCAGATTCAGAATTTTTCTGATGATCAGCATTACCTTGGCGCTGATGCCGGCTCAGAGCATTGGGATGCTGATGACACCCATAGACTTTTGACTCAAATCTTTGAAGTGCTTTCCATTTCCATTCCTGCTGCGGCACCCAAGCAACAGGGGGAATTGTTTGGTACTGCAAAGCCACGTTTGGAATTTCCAGAACAGGCACATTTCAATAATCTGGTTCTCAAAGAATGGGAGCGGCCTAGCCGGCTTCCTGGTATCCCTAAGGGGTGGGATAAAAGGTACCCTTTTCCCTCGGATGTGATTAAATGTTGGTCAACTCCCCCAGAAGTGGATGCCCCTGTGTTGGGGTTGTCTAACACTTCGGTGGTGCATTCCCCTGATTCCACTACCTTGAAGGATAGTGAGGACCGGCGTATTGACCAGCTGGCGTCCCATGCCTTTGCCTGTGCTGGATCGGCCCTGCGCCCGGTCTTTGCTTCTGCTATTACTGCAGTGGCCGTTCGGACTCTGGTCAAGGGCATTTTGGAAGGCTATCCTGATGATTCTTCTAGTGCCGAATTTAGAGCCTTATCACAATGTGAGATGTTTATCGCTTATATTCTTTCTGCCTTAGTTGACACCATTAGGATGTGTAGCAGGACCTCGGCTCTGGCTGTTTCAATGCTCCTAAGAAGGATCTCACAGGGCTACCCTTTAAGGGGCTGCGCCTTTTTGGTGACCGTTTCAACCTTTTTGCTAAGGGAGGTAAGTTGCCCAAACGTAAAAGACAGCCGGGGCCTTTTCGGGGTTCAGGGTCCTTTACTCCCTCCTTTTGTGGAACCAGGTCAGGGAGGGGGGTATCCTTTGGGGCACAGGGGAGACTTCTGGGGCAAGGGCAGAGGCCGTGCCCGTCCCGGATCCTCCTTGGGCTCCAGGCCCAAATCTGTCACCAAGCCCACTCGGCCTTGAAGGGGTGTCCTCACCCTTACGGGTGGGGGGGATGGCTGCGGCTCTTCGCTCATGTCTGGGTGCTACAGGTCTCAGACAGGTGGATTCTGGAGGTTGTGTCCTCCAGCTACAAGCTAGAGTTCGCTGCATGGCCCCCTCCAAGATTCTTCAGGTCTCAGATTCCTCTAGACCCCCTGGCAGCTCAGTGTCGGTTTCTGGCTGTACAGAACCTATTGGATATGGGGGTCATCTGTCCGGTCCCTCCTGGGGAGAGAGGTCTGGGTTCTTATTCCAATCTCTTCACAGTACCTAAAAAGGATGGTTCCATCAGGCCCATCCTGGACTTAAAGCTTCTCAACAAGTTCATCAGAACCAGACGCTTTCGCATGGAGACCCTGCACTTCGCGATCAGCTCTTTGCGCCCGGGGGACTTCATGACTTCCATAGACGTCAAGGATGCTTACCTTCATGTGCCAGTCTTCCCAGGGCATCAGCGGTTTCTCAGGTTCGCCCTGGAGGACCAGCACTACCAATTTGTGGCACTTCCCTTCGGTCTCACCTCAGCCCCCAGAGTGTTCACCAAGGTGCTGGCGGGGGTGATAGCCCTCCTCAGAGCCGGGGGCATTCGCATTCTCCCTTATCTGGACGACCTCATTACATCTCATTCTCTCCAGCAGGCAGAATTGGATACCCAGACGGTGGTAACTGTCTTGGAAATGTTCGGATGGGTGATCAATTATCCCAAGTCCTCCCTTTCCCCGTCCTGGGTGACACCCTTCCTGGGCATGAATCTGGAAACCATTCAGGCCAGGATTTTTCTTCCTCAGCAGAAGGTGTATTCTCTTCAAGCTCTGGTTCATTTCATGCTGTCCAGCCCTCGTCCTTCCATCAGGCAAGGGATGCAATTGGTGGGACAGATGGTGGCCTGCTTTGAGCGTAAGGGACTGCCTCAATTTCACATGAGACCCCTTCAGCTCCATCTCCTTTCAGTCTGGGACAAGAGTCCCCTGTCTTTGGATCAGGCTTTTGTTCTCTCGTCTCTGGTCCGGCGGTCCCTCCTGTGGTGGCTGGACTCGAGGAATCTTCTGGGGGGCAGATAATTTCTGACACCATGTTGGGAGACGGTCACTACGGATGCCAGTCTGTCAGGTTGGGGGGGCTACTGGAGAGCCCTCCAATTCCAGGGGCTGTGGGGCCCTCAGTAGGCTCACGCTCCTATCAACGTCCTGGAGCTGAGGGCGGTTCGGTTGGTACTGGCACAGTTGACTCCTCACCTTCAGGGTCTGCCGGTACAGGTTCGCTAAGACAACCAGACGGCGGTCGCTTATATCAATCATCAGGGAGGGACTCTGAGCAAGAGTGCCCTCAAGGAGGTGTCGTTGATTCTGTCCTGGGCCGAGGACAATGTCCCGTGCATCTCAGCAGTTTATATTCCGGGAGCGGAGAATCTGGAGGCGGATTCCCTGAGCAGGGGGGCCTCTCGCTGGGGGGAATGGTCCCTCAACAGCGAGGTCTTCCTATCCCTTTGTCACCATTGGGGGATGCCGGACGTGGATCTGTTTGCTTCTCGCCACAATCACAAGCTGCCAGCATTTGTCTCCCTGTCCCTGGATCCTCTGGCGGTGGATGCACTGTCCCTGCCCTGGCAGGGACTCGGTCTCCTGTACCTCTTCCCTCCGTTTCCTCTTCTGAGCAAGGTTCTGCGCAAGTTGGTACAGGAGAGGGTGCCAGCCATTCTGGTGGCCAAGACAGGTGTGGTTCGCAGACGTTGTGCAGCTGGCAGTGGATCAGTACATTCTACCCTTGGTTCCGGACCTTTTCACTCAAGGACTGCTCTGTTATCCCAATCTACAAACGCTGGCCTTGACAGCCTGGCTGCTGAAACCTCCATCCTAAAGGAGAAAAGACTGTCTGATTCGGTTGTTCATACTCTTGTCAGGGTTAGGAAGAAATCCTCCTCCACTATTTACTATAGGACCTGGCGGACCTACATTGCCTGGTGTGAGTCTAGGGCCTTTCCCTCTCGTGTGTTCTCCATTCCTAGGATCCTGGAGTTCCTTCAACATGGTTTGGATTTGGGTCCTCAGCTCAGCACTTTGAAGGGTCACGTGTCCACCTTGGCAGTTTTCTTCCAAAGGTCCTTCGCTCTACATCCTCTGGTCAAGACTTTCTTCCAGGGGGCCGCTCATGTGCTCCCTCCATGCAAACCCATGTTACCGGTCTGGGATTTGAATTTGGTATTGTCTGTCCTTCAGGGTCCTCCATTTGAACCTGTGCATAAGGCTGCCTTGTCTATCCTTACCCCGAAGGTTGCCTTTTGGTGGCTATCGCCTCTGTACGGCGTGTTTCTGAGTTGGCGGCTCTGTCCAGGCCCCCTACTTTGAGAGACACCAAGATAAGGTGGTTTTCCGCTTTAAACCAGACTTCTTGCCTAAGGTTGTCTCTGTCTTCCATCTCAATCAGGACATTGTGCTTCCTTCTTTGTGCCCTAATCCTGGTAATTCCAAGGAGAGGGCCTTGCATTCTCTAGATGTTGTCAGGAATTTGAAATGCTACCTGATGGCTACTGCGCCTTTCAGAAAGACTGACGCCTTGTTTGTGGTTCCCTCAGGTCCCAAGAAGGGGTTGGCTCCTGCTAAGTCTACTATTAGCAAATGGATTCGTCAGGCTATTGTTAGGGCCTATTCTACTAGGGGGAAAGATCCTCCTTTCCGTGTTACTGCTCATTCTACCCGTGCTGTTGGGGCTTCCTGGGCCTTCCAGCATCAGGCTTCTGTTGAACAAGTTTGTAAGGCTGATACTTGGTCTTCTGTTCATACCTTTTCCAAGTTCTACAAGGTTGGTGTTCGGGCCTCAGCGGATGCTGTTTTTGCCGCAAGGTTCTGCAGGCGGCAGTGGTTTGAACTGCGCGTTGTTGCTTTATTCCAAGTATGTCACACACCCCGCTTCCACTATTCATGACATATGGGTTATGGTCCAGTAGAGGGCGAACTTCTGCAGAGATGAAAGCAAAAAAGAAGCCCCTCCTGGTCCATAAATACCTGGGACCTCCCACACATTCCCAGTTCCTTCTCTGCAGGACGGCGAGCAAGTCAGAAGATGTATGCTGCTCTTCCTTGCTGGTAAGCCGGGCTCACGCCCGGCCATTTTTTGCCCTATTTCTGCCCGGACTTTTTATACAGTAAGTCCGATACTAGCCTCCCAGCCTTGGCTGCAGGTCCGGGTGAGTGTAGGCAACACCTTAATAGGTGTTTTAGGGAGCCATGCTCCCCCTTGAGACCCCATACAAGGGGGTAGGCGGTATCCGGGTTGGTGATCCCGGTTTGGGATGCCCTGTCCCTATTTACTTCCCTTACACCTCATGGTGAGGGATTCTCCCCCCTTCCGGGTCCCCTCTGTTAACCCTCCGGGGGTGGCATTGTTCCTCTATCTGTCACTTTTGATATATGTGTGTGTGCTTGTGCGCTTGATTCACGTTTGCGCTTTGCGCTCTGCCTACAGTCTGGGGAGCTTCTTCCCCTCAGCCTGATTCTGTGAGGGGGCGCGGCCGGGCGCTCGTGCGTTGCCGCGGCCCGCCCCCTTCGTTTTTTTTTTTGGCGCCATTGAGGGCCCATCCCATTGCCGGGAACCGCATTACTTGGATTTGGGGGGAAGGGGGCGGGGCGCGATTCGCACTGGCCCTCCCCTTCTTCTCCCTCTCTCTCTCTCAGGTGCTGCTGGCTGAATAGGACGCCATTTCCTGCGGTGTGTGAGTGCCCCCCTCTTCTTACTATGCTTGGCCAATATGCCTCAGTCGCCGCTTGGGGCAGCGCTGGCCTCTCTGCTATTGTGTTCTTATGAGATGTATTTATTATGTAGTTGCGGTCTTCCTTTCATGATGCCAGAGGGGGCAGAGGTCTTGCCTACTCTGGCTTCAGAGGGAGTTCCTGGAACAGAGGCAGAGGACGTGCCCGTTCAGCCTCTACCTGGGGTCCCTTACGGGTGGGGGGACGGCTGCGGCTCTTCTTCCAGGTCTGGGCCCAGGAGGTTACGGACAAGTGGATATTGGAAGTGGTCTCATCTGGGTACAAACTGAAGTTCGAGTACCGGCCTCCTCCCAGATTCCTAATGTCTGGGGTGCCTTCGGATCCTCGGGCGGCGCAGGGGCTCCTGTCGGCTGTAAAGAACCTCCTGGACATGGCGTCATATGCCCGGTGCCTCTTTCAGAGAGAGGCCGGGGCTGCTATTCCAACCTTTTCACGGTTCCCAAAAGGGATGGCTCCATAAGACCCATTCTGGATTTGAAGCTTCTCAACAGGTTCATCAGAACCAAGAGGTTCCGCATGGAAACTCTGCACTCAGCCATCGGTTCCCTTCGTCAAGGGGATTTCATAACGTCCATAGACATCAAGGATGCTTACCTTCATGTACCAATTTTCCCAGCACACCAGAGATTTCTCAGGTTTGTGATCGGAGATCAGCATTTTCAGTTTGTGGCTGACCTCGGCACCGAGGGTGTTTACCAAGGTTCTGGCGGGCATTATGGCCCTGCTCAGAGCCCAGGGCATTCGCATTGTGCCGTATCTGGACGACCTGCTCATTTCAGCTTCTTCCCTCTGCCATGCGGAGCTGGACACCAGGATGGTGGTGACGACGCTGGAGAGGTTTGGATGGTTGATCAACCACCCCAAGTCTTCTCTCTCCCCATCAAGGGAGATCTCTTTTCTGGGCATGAATCTGGATACCAGTCAGGCCAGAGTGTTCCTACCTCAGTCAAAGGTGCAGAGGGTTCAGGAGCTGATACGTGTTCTCCTGACCAAGCCTCGCCGCCCTTCTATCCGGCTAGGGATGATTTGGTAGGTTTGATGGTGGCTTCCTTCGAGGCCGTCCCCTTTGCTCAGTTCCACATGAGGTCGCTACAACTCCTTCTATTGCTGAAACTGGACAGATGTCCACAGTCCTTGGATCAGTCCTTTCTGATGTCTCCCAGGGTTCGGCAGTCCCTTCAGTGGTGGCTGGAACCAAGCAATCTGATGAGGGGCAGATCTTTCCTGGCCCCTTGTTGGGAGACGGTTACCACGTATGCCAGCCTGTCGGGCTGGGGAGGTTTCTGGAAAGATCATCAGTTCCCGGGGTTGTGGGGTCCTCAGGAGGCTCACACCCCCATCAATGTCTTAGAGCTCAGAGCTATCCGCTTGGTTCTGTCACGTCTGACACTTCACCTACGAGGTTTACCGGTTCAGGTTCGATCAGACAATCGAACTGCAGTAGCTTACATCAATCACCAAGGAGGGACTCTCAGCAGGAGTGCCCTCAGGGAAGTCTCTCTGATTCTGACATGGGTGGAGAGCAATGTTCCTTGCATCTCGGCAGTGTACATTCCGGGAGTGGAGAACACTGAGGCAGACTCCCTGAGCAGGGGATTCTCTCGCTGAGGGGAATGGTCTCTCAACCACAGGGATTTTCGGGCCCTGTGTCACAAGTGGGGGACTCCGGAGGTGGATCTCTTTGCCTCTTGGCACAATCACAAGCTCCCAACCTTTGTATCTCTGTCTCAGGATCCTCTGGCAGTGGATGCCTTGTCCCTTGCCTGGAGGGATCTGGGGTTTCTGTACCTGTTTCCCCCCTTCTCCATGGTAGGCAAGGTAGTGCGCAAGCTGGCTCCAGAGGGGGCACCAGCAATTCTGGTGGCCCCAAGGTGGCCAAGACAGGTTTGGCTCGCAGACGTCGTAGGTTTGGCGGTAGATCAGTACAGGCTGCCCCTGTTTCCGGACCTGATCTCTCGGGGTCAACTACGTTACCCCAATTTACAAATGCTTGCTTTGACGGCGTGGCTGCTGAAACCTTTATCCTGAGGGAGGAAGGTTTGTCTGAGGCAGTTATTCCAACCTTAATTAGAGCTAAGAAGAGGTCTTCCTCTACCATTTACTATAGGACTTGGCGATCCTATATTGACTGGTGTGAGGCTAGGGCCTTACCTTGCATGGTGTTTTCGATTCCTAAGATTTTGGAGTTTCTACAGCACGGTCTGGATCAGGGGTTCCAGCTCAGTACTTTGTCTTTTTTCAAAGGTCTTTTGCTTTGCATCATCTGGTCAAGACTTTTTTTTTACAAGGGGTCACTCATGTTCGGCCCCCTAGAAAGCCTTTGGTTCCCGTTTGTGACCTAAATTTGGTTCTTTTGGCCCTCCAGGGGCCTACCTTTGAACCGATGCAGGATGTGGCTCTTTCTGTGCTCACTCTATTACCTCTGTTCGGCGTGTCTCTGAGTTGGCGGCTCTGTCTATTCAGGCCCCTTACTTTGAGAGAGACCAGGACAAGGTGGTTTTTCGTTTTAAACCAGATTTCCTTCCTAAGGTGGTTTCTGCTTTCCATCTCAATCAGGATGTAGTTCTCCCTTCCTTGTGTCCTAAGCCTAGCAATGACAAGGAGAGGGTTTTGCACTCTTTGGATGTGGTTCGTTGTGTGAAGTACTATTTGGTTGCTACTTCTCCTTTTCGTAAGACGGACGCCTTGTTCGTGGTGCTTTCCGGGCCCAGAAAAGGTTTGGTGCCCGCCAAGTCTACCATTAGTAAATGGATTCGTCAGGCCATTATTGGGGCCTATTCTGCTAAGGGGAGGGTTCCTCCTTTTAAGATCACTGCTCATTCTACTCGTGCTGTTGGGGCTTCCTGGGCCTTTCAGCACCAGGCTTCTGTTGAACAAGTTTGTAAGGCTGCTACTTGGTCTTCCGTTCATACTTTTTCAAAGTTTTATGAGGTTGATGTGCAGGCCTCAGCGGATGCTGTTTTTGGCCGCAGGTTCTGCAAGCTGCAGTGGTTTAAATTGGTGCATTTTTTTTGTTGTATTTGGATCCCCACCCATGACGGACACTGCTATTGGATGTCCCATATGTGATGAATAGTGGAAGCGGGGTGTGTGACATACTTGGAATAATACCATTTTGTGATTACTCACCTGTAAAATGGGTATTATAAGTATGTCACACACCCCGCTTCATCCCGCCCTTTTGTATTCTGGATCCTTTATATGGTGAACCTTTTATGATTAAAAATGTTTTATTAGCTCTTCCTGGTCCCCTTACTGCTGTCATATACTGGGGAATGTGTGGGAGGTCCCAGGTATTTATGGACCGGGAGGGGCTTCTTTTTTGCTTTCATCTCTGCAGAAGTTCGCCCTCTACTGGACCATAACCCACATGTCATGATTAGTGGAAGCGGGGTGTGTGACATACTTATAATACCCATTTTACAGGTGAGTAATCACAAAATGGTATTTTTGGGATCCCCACCAGTTTATGGACACTACTATTGGATGTCCCAGATGTTATGAATCATTATCTGGAGCAGGACGTGCTGCATACTTAGAATACAATTCTGTGATTACTCACCTTGTAGAATTGGTATTATAAGTATGCAGCACGTCCTGCTCCATCCCACCCTGATTGCTTTATTCTTGGATCCTCTATGTGGTGATTGTTTTCATTGTTAACGTTGTTAAATTTGTTATTGGCTTCTCCTGGTTACCTTACTGCTTTTCTATACTGGGGAATTAGTGGGAGGTCCCGGGTATATATGGACCGGGAGGGGCCTCTATTCTTAGTATGTCACACACCCCGCTTCAAGAATCCATAACATGTGGGTAATATCGTCCTGAAGAGGGCGTTCCTGCAGAGATGATAGCAAAAAGCCCCTCCCTGATCCATAAATACCTGGGACCTCCCACTCACTACCCAGTTTTCCATCTCTGCAGACGGCGAGCAAGTCAGAAGATGATGGCTCCTCCTTGCACAGGGGGATTTCAGGTAGCCGGGGTAACTCCCGGCCTCTTATTTTGTTTATTTCCGCTCGGACCCCTTTTGTCCCAAAAATTTACCTCATATTACATGCCTCCACAGTCTTGGCTGCTGGCCCGAGCGAGGGTACATTGGCACCTCTGGTGCTGAGGAGCAGAGCTCCACCGTGAGACCCTAAAAGAGAGGGTAGGCGGTCATACCGGGTAGGTGATCCCTGTTTGGGATGCCCCGTCCCTTGACCTTTCCCCTGGGGGGGGGGCCCTTCCCTTTACCAACTATGGGGGCTGGGGGTTCCTCTCATAGGGGTTAGCTTATTCACTTTCTCTTTATTCACTGTCTCTTTATTGATGTGTGTATCTAGAGTAGTTCCTCAATGTGTTATTCTCTTGTTACTATGTCCCAGCACCGCGGCTGTCATTGCAGCCTGGTGCTGGGGTTTTTCATTCTGTGAGGTGATTTTTCACCTCACGCGCGTTGGGGGGGCGGGGCTGGCACTCGGCGCTCTGCCGCGGCCAGCCCCCGTTCTCTCCTTCACTCCTCGCCGCAGCGAGCGGGGCGGGTGCTCCGCTAGTGATAGCGGATGCACCCGTTGTCATGCAGCCGGCGCCGCGGTTGTCGGTGGCGCCGGTCTCTGGGCTGGTGCGTGAGGGACTTCTTCCCTCACGCTTCATTCACACTGGAAGGGGGGGCGGAGCTGGGCTTTCGGCGCGTCGCCGCGGCTCCGCCCTCCTCTGTACTGGCGCCGCTGCGGAGCTGAGATCCCTGTCACTAGGCAGCTCCCTGTTACTAGGCAGAAGGGGGCACAGATCAGCTTTGCGCGGGCTGCGCAGACCACGCCCCTGGCACGGCCGTGCTTCTTCACTTCACCTCAGAGATCGCCACACAATTGTTCTGAGGCGGATCGTTCACCGCAGCGTCTGTGAGTGGCCCTGTGGGCCTCATTTATTTCTTTATCTGTTAAGTTTTATTGTAGGGACTTATGGGTCTCTCTCTGTCTTTTAGGTGAAAGTTATCCAGGAGGATCTTCTGTAGTATTGGAAGGTCTCTCCTGATCCTGGGTCCCTGGGTCCATTTTAGCATCACAAATCCTCCCACTCGGGACATTAAAGGGGCATCCCGGGTTGCCTAACTGGCGTAATTCCCTGGGTCATAGCGACCACTCAAAATTCACCTTATGGAGGCATCCCCGGATACTGGGACTGGGACCCCTTCGGGGCATCCCAAAAAGTGTATGTTGTGTGGGATTTCCATTACTGGGGATGATGTGTTACTGTGTATACCATGTGCACAGCAAACTATTACGCGGCAGTCCGAACCCCAAGCGTCGGGGTCAGCACAGCCGGCCACCTCAACTCCCCCTCCCGCCTTGACTCGTGCCCCGTGTGACGTGGTCATGGGCAGGGATCTGCAATCCGAGATGTGTGCCAGATTGGCTAGCCTTGAGAAAATGCTCTCTAGCTCGGTCGCCCGTAAGGCTCCGTCTAAGAGAAAGCATTTGTCGCCGGCTCCGCCGGTGGATGATCTTGATGACAGAGATAATCTGGATTGGTCTGATTATCCCCAGCTAGAGGAGGGGGAAGTTGATGAGGGTTCAGAATTTTCGGATGATGAGCAGTCTGCTGGCGCTGATGCCGAGCTTTCTGATTTAGGGAGATCCTTGGACTCTCCTCACGCTCTGTCTCTCATGCTGGAAGTTCTGAATATTTCCCCTCCCGAGGAGGCGTCACAGCAGAAAGGTGAATTGTTTGAGGAATCCAGGCCGCGCCTGGAGTTTCCTACGCAACGCCATTTTGATAGAATCATTGACAAGGAATGGGATAGGCCGGCTCGGCTCCCTGGCATCCCTCAGGGGTGGGATAGGAAATATCCCTTTCCTTCTGAGGCGATCAAGCGCTGGGCATCTCCCCCCGAGGTGGATGCACCGGTTTTGGGGTTGTCTAACTCCTCGGTGTTAAACAGACCTGATTGTTCCACTCTCAAAGATGGAGAGGATAAACGTATTGATCAGATGGCTTCTCATGGCTTTACTAGCATTGGGTCGGCCATCCGGCCTGTGTGCGCTTCGGAGCTAATGGTGTTGGCCACCAGGTCTGTGGTCAGGGACCTGTTGACTTCTTCCGGGCTTCGTCCTGGTAGTAACGAGTTCCTTAGCCTTAAACGGTGCGAGTTGTTTCTATCCAGTCTTTGTGTCTCTCTCGCAGGATCCTCTGGCTCTGACAGTGGATGCCATGTCTCTAAACTGGAGGGATCTGGGGTTCCTTTACCTGTTTCCTCCGTTCCCAATGCTAGCCAGAGTGCTGCGCAAACTGGCCTTGGATGGTGCGTCGGCGATTCTGGTGGCCCCAAGGTGGCCAAGGCGAGTTTGGTTCGCAGACCTCGTAAGACTGGCAGAGGATCAGTTCGCCCTGCCTCTGCTGCCGGACCTGCTCACCCAGGGTCGGCTACGCTATCCCAATTTACCATCGCTGGCTTTGACGGCATGGCTGCTGAAGCCGCCATCTTGAAGGAAGAAGGTCTTTCTGACGCGGTGATTCAGACTCTTATCTGTGCCAGGAAGCGCTCTTCCTCCTCTATTTACTACAGGACTTGGAGGGCCTATATTGATTGGTGTGAAAGTAGGTCTTTCTCTTGTCGAGAGTTCTCCATTCCTAGAATTTTAGAGTTTCTTCAACATGGTCTAGATCTGGGGCTCCAGCTTAGTACATTGAAGGGGCAGGTTTCTGCCCTGGCGGTGTTCTTCCAAAGGTCCTTTGCACTTCATCCCTTAGTCAAGACCTTTTTCCAAGGTGTTACGCATGTACGGCCTCCTAGGAAGCCTTTTGTTCCAGTTTGGGATTTGAACCTGGTTCTTTCTGCTCTCCAGGGCCCTCCGTTTGAGCCCTTGAATGAGATAGCTTTGTCTTCTCTTACGCAAAAGGTGGCCTTTTTGGTGGCTATCACTTCGGTTAGGCGTGTTTCTGAGTTGGCAGCTTTATCCATTACAGCTCCGTACTTCGAGAAACATCAGGACAAGGTTGTCTTTCGTTTCAAGCAGGATTTTCTTCCTAAAGTGGTCTTGGAGTTTCATCTGAATCAGGACATTGTTTTGCCCTCTCTATGCCCAAATCCCAGCGACGACAAGGAAAGGGCATTGCATTCCTTGGATGTAGTTCGTGTTGTGGAACATTATCTGGAGGTTACGTCTTCCTTTCGTAAGACTGATGCTTTCTTTGTGGTGCCCTGCGGGCCTAGGAAAGGTTTGGCTCCTGCCAAATCTTCCATTAGTAAATGGATTCGTCAGGCCATCATTGGGGCCTATTCTGCCAAGGGGAGGAGTCCCCCTTTTCGTGTTACTGCTCATTCTACTCGTGCAGTTGGTGCGTCCTGGGCTTTTCAGCACCAGGCTTCTGTTGAGCAAGTTTGTAAGGCCGCTACCTGGTCTTCTGTTCACACCTTTTCCAAGTTTTACAAGGTTGATGTTCGGGCTTCAGCGGATGCTGTTTTTGGCCGCAAAGTTTTGCAAGCTGTAGTGGTTTAAAGTTGTGCATTGTTGCCTAGTTTTGGATCCCCGCCCTTGTTATGGACACTGCTGTTGGATGTCCCACATGTTATGGATTCTTGAAGCGGGGTGTGTGACATACTAAGAATAATACCATTTTGTGAATACTCACCTTGTAAAATGGGTATTATGAGTATGTCACACACCCCGCTTCAACCCGCCCTTTTGTATTCAGGATCCTCTTTATTGCGAACTTTGCGTGGTTGTTGTTTATTTTTGCCTCTTCCTGGTCCCTTACCTTACTGCTTCTGTATACTGGGTAGTGAGTGGGAGGTCCCAGGTATTTATGGATCAGGGAGGGGCTTTCTTTTGCTATCATCTCTGCAGGAACGCCCTCTTCAGGACGATATTACCCACATGTTATGGATTCTTGAAGCGGGGTGTGTGACATACTCATAATACCCATTTTACAAGGTGAGTATTCACAACATGGTATTTTTTGCCATCTCTGCAGTAAAGCGCCCTCTTGTGGAGGTATATCCCAGATGTTATGAATCATTATCTGGAGCAGGACGTGCTGCATACTTATAATACCAATTCTACAAGGTGAGTAATCACAGAATTGTATTTTTGGGAACTCCTGCCATTGTCAAAAATGTGTGTGGTATTTCTGTTTCGCATAGATTTTCACCTACAGTCTGAAAGCGAAACAAAGCCCCTCCCACCCCAGGTTGGCCCTGGAGTATTAAGATTTCAGGGCTGGATGCTGGCCTTCCCAGATTTGGGTTGCCCTGCTATGTGAAATCTCCCTCAGGGTGCCTGTAAACACTCGCCTTTGCCTGCTCCAACAGGGCATGTGCCAGCTCTCATCCAATAAGAGCCATCAGATAGGCTGGGGCAGGAGCGTGCACTGCGCGCTCCCCATTGCACTCAGAGCAGTTTGCCAAATGACATCGTCGCAGCAGGTGGCTCTAATTTGCCAAGAACCCATTCATGTGGTGGAATGAGGAAAACTTGAGTGAATAGAAGGGGGTTTCACACAGCAGGGCATTCCAATTCGAGATGCCCCGGGGAACAGAACAAAATCCAGGAAAGTCAAATTCCCTGGTTTGTTCCACTTTAATTGGCATTTTGATATATTCTTCCCAAGTGTAAAAGCCTCAGAACTTGCACTTAGTTTTAACAGGGTAGATTTTCTGTTTTGTGACCTTTCTGCTTTAAAGCTGCATGTTGTCCTTTTCTGCTCACCTTAGCTGTAAAACTGTTGTCTTTCATTGGTCAGGTCTTTCTAGCAACAGACTTGCTGCCCACTCGTGCTGTTTTCTGCACCACTGTAAAAAATGTACTTGTCAGTAAAAGTCCCGAAAGATCAGCAGCTTCACAAAAGCTTAAATCCAACTGCCTCAGCAACTATGCAATAGTCAAAGCGGTAAAGATCAGTTTTCCCTATTCTGATGTTTAAAGTGCACACCTCACATGCATCTCCGTTCTTTTGCATTGTCCAGCTGCTACTTGATTGGCTGATTTTTATTTTTCTAAAGATAATCCTAAATGTAAAACCTTTTAATGCAGTCCTGTATGAATATAGTGGATGGAAAAGTAGGTTTAGATTAGGGCGTCATGTAGGGTTGTGGATCTGCCAAAACAGACCTGTATAGGAATGCTGAAAATGTGCCATTGCTTTTATTCGGGTCTAGATAAGAATATTGCAGCTGTTAGATGGTATTGTTAAAGTCACTGGATGCTTATTAGTGACTTGTTTCATGTTGATTATGCTCTTTTACTTTATATAGGTGGGTCAAACGGGACAGTTACTTGCCTGTTGGAAGCCATAATCTGAAGGCTGCTGCCAAGGCAAAGTTGGGCTATGACCCAGTGGAGCTGGATCCAGAGGAAATGTGTCGCATGGCAACTGAGGAGCCACAGGTACAATTTCCAGTGGCTTTTGTTTGTGAAGGTGGCACAGAACAGTTTTTCTTAAATCTGTTAGATGAGAATGATTTGGCAATTTTTTTCCTCTAGGTTCTAGCCACATACTCTGTGTCCGATGCCGTTGCCACATATTACATGTACATGAAATACGTTCATCCATTTATCTTTGCTTTGTGCACCATCATCCCTATGGAGCCTGATGAGGTTAGAGTTTTCATTAGTTTACACTATAGTCTTTAAACTATATTATATGTTTCATGTTGAGAGGTTGCTAAGTGTTTGCCAAACTGACTTTTATGCTTACCCTTAGGTGCTGAGGAAGGGTTCTGGCACTCTCTGTGAGGCATTGCTAATGGTCCAGGCTTACCATGCTAACATTGTCTTCCCCAACAAGCAAGAGGCCGTGTTCAATAAGCTAACTAACGATGGTCATGTGCTGGACTCTGAAACTTATGTTGGAGGTCATGTGGAAGCTCTTGAGTCTGGAGTATTCCGCAGTGATATTCCCTGCCGCTTCAAAATGGTAAATATGGGTCTACACCTCTTCCTTTTTTTTTTTTTCTCTCACAGCTCACCTCTTTCTAAGGGTTCTTTCTTCTATCTTTTTTTTTTTTTTTTTTTTTTTTTTTTTTTGTAGTTTTTTCTTATCTTTGTTGCTTTTAGGTTTTTTTTTTTAACTCCTTCACTCTGTTATATCTATATTCATACCGATACGCTGATCATAGTAACTAATGGGCTAGTTGACACCACAGCGGTGCGATCACAGGTCGTTTTTTGCAGTGACAGTGGTTGCAAACATGCAAAAAACACAACTGAATGAGTTATTTCAGAGGAAATTGCTAGCACTAACACAATTACCCAAGTGGAAAAGTATCCTAAAGGCTCCTTTGAAAATATTAGAACTCACACGGATTACATTGTAATAAATACGTTGTACATACATGATACATTGTCCTAAAACCTCATCTCCAAGCAGAGAGCAGATTTAAATGAGAGCGCTTAGAGGCCAAGTTCACATTTGTGCACTGATTTCACTGATTTGGACATAACAAATGTAGCAAGCGTATAGAGTGGTATCAGATTTTTTTATTCTTAGTATACAGTACGTCCTGCTCCAAATAGAATATTGGTAAATGTTGGTATGGATGCTTTGCATTTACGTGTTTTAGACATTTATATTCTAAGCATACAGCACGTCCTGCTCCATCTATAATACTTACACATGGGCTATCCTCCGCCAGAGGGCGCTGTGCACTGCAGACATGCAAAAACAGGCTCCTTCCGGCCCTTCATTTACCCAGGGACCTCCCACAAATCCCCAGATTTCTCTGCAGTGCTGAACTGCGAAGACATGAAGTATCACGCTCTCGCAGGCGAGCGGGGCTTTACAGCCCGAGGCCCTGCGGGACTATTTCCACCCGTCCTCTTCAGAAGAATATGCCTCCCAGCCTGGGCTGCGTGGGTCGGGTGAAGGTAGGCAGCACCTTGTGTGCTGAACGGAGCCACGCTCCACCGCAATCCCCCACCATAGGCTAGGCGGTTAGGCCGATGGTGAGCCTCTAGTGGATGCCCCTCCCGCATTCTTGCCCGTGCTCCTCACAGATTTAGTCCATGGACGCTGGTCCGCTTCTCCCTCGCTTCCTCCCGTAACTCGGGGAGAAAAGAAAGGGGGGGGGGGTGTATGTGTGGCATTCCTAGTGTGAAGTAACACGTTAAGGCCTTTGGTTTTTATTTTTATTGGGTGTCAGTGTCGCGCTCCTTGCTATATAGTTGCGAGCCGCTTGTCTTTTCATTAACAACTGCCTAGACGGCAGCATCATTTCCAGCGTGTCAGCATCTTTATGCATGCGCCTTCTATCCAACTGTCCTACTTATTTCTGTTGGTTAGAGCTTCGCGCTCTTTGGGGGAGCCGGAGACTCGGCATGACGCGCTCCGCGTCACAGCCTGGTCTGGCCCGCCCCTCGAGGTTCGCTTGGCGCCATTTTGACAATCTTCGCACGCGCGTGGTGCGGTCCGCCTCCTCCCTTGGTCATGTAAGTGCCCTCTGGGGCGGCATGGTTCTATGTGTATTCGGCTGCACATTTCACTGACACCACCCCTCTTGTCCCATTATGTCTTTCAGATGCCAGGACTTCGGTGGCCTCTCCCGGCCTAACATATATTCTAAGCATACAGCACGTCCTGCTCCAGTAGTAGTCATAACATGTGGGTAGTCCTCCGCCTCTGGCGCCGTGCACTGCAGACATGTAGAAAACAAGGCCCTTCATATACAGAGGGACCTCCCACAAATCCCCAGATTTCTCTGCAGTGCTGGAACTGCGAAGACATGAAGTATCACGCTCTCGCAGGCGAGCGGGGCTTACAGCCCGAGGCCCTGCGGGACTATTTCCACCCGTCCTTCTTGTTAAGAATATGGGTACGTTGTGCTCAACAGGCGCTAGCCGGTCTCCCCACCTCTTCCGAGGCTGGGCCCGCACCTCGCCTTATTTCCCCTACTCCCCCTAGCTTGAGCATAACCCCCAATACTAGTGGGGATTCTCACGCTGATTTGGCCTCTAGATTGGCCAGTGTGGAAAGCCTTATTGCTGGCTCCCTGGCGCGCAAGGTTACTGCCAAGAAGCGTCATTTGAACCCTGAAGCTACTATTCTCCCTGTAGAATCTGATGATTTGCTGCTTTCCTATGCTCAGTCCCCATCAGAGGAAGGGGAACTGCTCTCTGACTCAGGATCCTACGAGGACGAGTCCAGGAGTCAGGAGGAGTCTGGCTCTGATCTTTGGTCCCAGGACGACATTGACAGACTGTTGTCTCAGATCTTTGATGTTTTATCCCTCTCTCCCCCTCCCGCGGCACCTCGGCAGTGGGGCGCTCTGTTTCATACCGCTAGGGTGCGGTTGGAGTTTCCCGAACAAACTCACTTTAATAGCCTAGTGCTGAAAGAATGGGAACATCCCAGTAAACTCCAGGGGATCCCCAAGGCTGTGTATAAGAAGTATCCATTTCCGGCCGATCTGGTTAAGTGCTGGACATCGCCGCCCGAGGTCGATGCCCCGATTCTGAGTCTGTCCAATACCTCTATTATGCACTCCCCTGACACTACTACGCTGCGGGATCTAGAGGATCAGCGAGTTGATCAATTGGCATGTCACGCCTTTGCGTTTGGGGGAGCGTCGCTCCGCCTGGTTTGCGCCTTAGCCATCACGGCGGTGGCGCTCAGGACTGTGGTTAAGACTGCTCTGGAAGGGGCGGATGACTTGCCCTCTGATGCCACCAATGCTCTGGCCACCTGTGAGACCTTTGTGAATTATATCCTATCTGCATCGGACGATGCTATTAAGCTGAGTGCTAGATCCTCTGCTCTGGTGGTGGCCATACGCCGTGCGGTCTGGTTACGCCAGTGGGCTGCTGACAATGTCGCCAAGAAGGCCCTTACGGGGCTCCCATTTAAAGGGCTGCACCTGTTTGGAGAAAGATTAGATATCTTTGCCAAGGGGGGCAAGCTGCCCCAGTGCAAGTGTCAGATTCGGCCCTTTCGTGGTCCAAGCTCCCATTCTACCCCCTGCCGGGGGAACAAGCAAGGTAGAGGGATGTCCTTCTCTGGGTTGCGCTCAGAACCCTGGAACAAGAACAGAGGACGCCGTCCCGGCTCCTCCTGGGGGCCCAAGCCCAAAGCCCCCCCCCCCCCCCAAGACCCCCCAAGCATGAAGGGGCACCCTCGCCCGTCAGGGTGGGGGGACGTCTACAGCACTTCGAGCATGTCTGGAGACGCCTTATCCCAGACCGGTGGATTCAGGAGGTAGTCTCCTCCGGTTACAAGATAGAATTTGCGGTGCTGCCCCCTACCAGGTTCGTCGGGTCTCGGATCCCGCAGGATCCTGCCTAAGCTCGGGTCTTGATGCTGGCTGTGCAGGACCTTCTGGAGCTCGGGGTCATCTGCAAGGTCCCCTTAAGAGACTGGCATGGGGTTTTATTCCAACCTGTTCACGGTCCCCAAAAAGGATGGGTCAGTCAGACCCATTTTGGATTTGAAAATCCTAAACACGTTTGTCAGAAGCAGGCATTTTTGTATGGAGACTCTGCGCTTGGCCATTATGACATCTGTGGACATCAAGGATGCTTACCTGCACGTGCCGGTGTTTTTAGGGCACCAAAGGTTCCTCAGATTTGCGCTGTTGGATCAGCATTATCAGTTCGTGGCCCTCCCATTCGGCCTCACGTCGGCCCCCAGGGTCTTCACCAAGGTGCTGGCAGGGGTGATGTCTCTATTAAGACTAAAGGGCATACGCATGTTGCCCTACCTGGATGATATTCTCATCACCGCTCGGTCTCTGCAGCAGGCAGAGCTGGACACTCGGTTGGTGGTGTCCACCCTGGAGTCCTTCGGCTGAGAGATCAATTACCCAAAGTCCTTTCTGTCCCCCCTCCTCAGTGACCCCCATTTCTGGGGATGATTCTGGACTCGGTTCAATCAAGGATATTCTTTCCCCCGCAGAAGGTGGAAGCTCTGATAACCCAGGCGAGATCCCTGCTCGCGAACCCTCATCCCTCCATCCGGCAGGGAATGCAGTTGGTGGGCTCGATGGTGGCAAGCTTCGAGGCGGTGCCCTATGCCCAGTTTCATCTGAGAACTCTGCAGCTTCACCTTCTGTCAGTATGGAACAAGGACCCAGCATCTCTGGACGACAGCTGGGTGATTCCCCCCTCGGTCAGACAATCCCTTGCGTGGTGGTTGGACCACAGGAATTTGTCAAGGGGCAGATCCTTCCTGGCTCCCTCCTGGGAGATGGTCACGACGGATGCCAGTCTTTCGGGCTGGGGGGGTTTCTGGAAGTCCCTGCGCTTCCAGGGGAAATGGGGCCCTCAGGAGGCCCATCTTCCTATCAATGTCTTGGAACTCAGGGCAGTCAGGTTGGTGCTGGAAAGATTGACCCAGCACCTGCAGGGTCTGGCGGTTCAGGTACACTCGGACAACAGGACAGCCGTAGCCTACATCAATCATCAGGGAGGAACCTGGAGCAAGGGTGCTCTCCAGGAGGTGTCTCTGATTCTAACTTGGGCAGAGACCAATGTACAATGCATATCGGCTGTCTACATTCCGGGGACGGAGAATCTGCTAGCAGATGCTCTGAGCAGGGGGTCGTCCCGTCAGGGGGAATGGTCCCTCTGCGACAGGGTATTTCAGTCACTTTGTCACCGTTGGGGTGTGCCGGACGTGGATCTCTTTGCGTCACGTCACAATCACAAGCTCCCGAGCTTTGTATCCCTGTCTCAGGATCCTCTGGCTCTGGCCACGGATGCCCTGTCAATGTCTTGGAAGGAGTTTCGGCTCCTGTATGTGTTTCCACCAATTCCCCTTCTGGGCAGAGTGCTGCGCAAGATCGCTCTGGAAGGGGTACCCGCGATTCTGGTGGCCCCAAGGTGGCCAAGAAGAGTGTGGTTCGCGGACGTGGTTCAAATGGCAGTAGATCAGTACGATCTGCCAAGGTTGGCAGACCTCCTGACCCAAGGGTCTCTACGCCATCCCAATTTACTAACTCTGGCTTTGACGGCCTGGCTATTGAAACCGCCATCTTGAGGGAAAAAGGTTTGTCTGCGTCTGTTGTGGCTACCATGGTCCAAGCCAGGAAGAAGACTTTTGCTGCCATCTACTATAGAGTGTGGCGGGCTTACATTGACTGGTGTGAATCCAGGTCTCTTCCCTGCCGGGAATTAGTATCCAGGGTGCTGGAGTTCTTACAACATGGCCTAGACTTAGGTCTTAAGCTTAGTACCTTGAAGGGCCAGGTTTCGGCCCTGTCCATCTTCTTTCAGAAGACTTTTGCCCATCACTCTCTTATCAAGACCTTCTTTCAGGGGGTCACTCATGTGCGCCCCCCTCGGAAACCTATGGTTCCTGTTTGGGACCTGAACTTGGTGTTGTCGGCCCTGCAGGGGGCTCCATTTGAGCCTATCCATGAGGCCGCCCTAGCTGTGCTCACGCTCAAGGTTGTCTTCCTGGTAGCCATTACTTCGGTCAGACGTGTGTCTGAGTTGGCTGCTTTGTCTATTCAGCCTCCCTACTTTGAGAGACACCGGGACAAGGTGGTGTTTCGCTTCAAGCCAGACTTCCTGCCTAAGGTTGTGTCTGCATTTCATTTGAATCAAGATATCGTACTTCCTTCCTTGTGCCCCAATCCTAGTAACCCTAAGGAAAGGGTTTTGCATTCCTTGGATGTGGTCAGGTGTGTCAAGTCTTACTTGGTTACCACGCAGGCCTTTAGGAAGGCGGATGCTCTCTTCGTTGTGCCTCATGGGCCTAGGAAGGGTTTGGCTCCCGCCAAGTCTACCATCAGTAAATGGATTCGTCAGGCTGTTGTTCAAGCCTACACTGCAAAGGGAATGACTCGTCTTACTGCTCACTCTACTAGAGCTGTTGGGGCTTCTTGGTCTTTTCAGCACCAGGCCTCTGTTGAACAAGTTTGCAAGGCCGCTACTTGGTCTTCTGTACATACCTTTACTAAGTTTTACAAGGTTGCTGTTCGGGCCTCAGCTGATGCTGTGTTTGGCCGCAAGGTTCTGCAGGCGGCAGTAGTTTAAACTGCTTGCTGCTGCCTTCTGTTGGGGATCCCACCCTTCTTTATGGACACTGCTATTGGATGTTCCACATGTTATGACTGCTACTGGAGCAGGACGTGCTGTATGCTTAGAATAATACAACTCTGTGAAGTACTCACCTGTAGAGTTGGTATTATACGCATACAGCACGTCCTGCTCCACCCCACCTTGTTCTGGATCCCCTGTTGGTGATTGTTATCTTTGATATTTTTGCCAGTTTCCGGTGGTTGCTTTCTCCTGGTCTCTATTTCTCACTGCTTTTCAATGCTGGGGATTTGTGGGAGGTCCCTCGGTATGTGAAGGGCCGGGAGGAGCTTGTTTTCTACATGTCTGCAGTGCACGGCAGCGGAGGACTACCCACATGTTATGACTACTACTGGAGCAGGACGTGCTGTATGCGTATAATACCAACTCTACAGGTGAGTACTTCAGAGTTGTATTATTACAGTGGGTCCTCATAACAAATTCTCCCACTTCCTAGCTGGTCTTGGGGCATCCAGGGTTGCCTATTGCGTAAATCCCTGCGGGCATACTGCTCTGATAATCACCATATGGAGGCATCTCAGAATTATGTAACCGGGGTTCCCCTGCGACATGACCGGCTGTGTGCAGTGTGTGGTCAGCCCCAGGCTGAGGCTGACAGAGCACGGGTCTGCGGACCGTGTGCTGAACAGGCAGGTCTGCCAATGGCTGCACCTCCCTTCAATACACCCATCTCCCCGGACCTAAATATCACTCCTGATGAGTCCCACTCGAGCGGGGATGACCTGCAAGCTGTGCCGTGCGTGCTGCCTACGGCGGAGCAGGTGCTGTCTGGATTGGCGGAGCGTATGGGTCCTGGTAAGAAGCGGTCCCTGACGCCTCCTGGCTCTCCGGTTCCTAGCGATACCGATGACTCTGCTGATATGCAGGACCTTGATCCTTCTGAGGAAGGTGAGCTATTCTCAGATTCGGGCTCCTCGAACGAGATGCCCGGGTGCTGTGATGATTCTGGGCCCGGTTCTTGGGGCCTGTGTGACACAGATGAAATTCTTATTAAGATTTTTGAGGTTTTGTCAATCTCCCCCCCTGGGGAGACCCCCAAGCCTAAGAAGGAGAGTTTCCATACAGCGCCCCCGCACTTGGAGTTCCTAGAACAGGATCATTTCCAGGATCTTATATCCCAAGAATGGGAATCGCCTTGTAAACTTAAAGGGGTCCCAGGGGTTTGGGATTGGAAGTACCCTTTCCCTCCTGATGTGGTTAATTTTTGGTCAGCACCTCTTGTGGTGGATGCACTGATTATAGGGGTTACTAACCCCCCTTTCATGACGGCTCCTTTTTACCGTACCCTTCGGGATGCTGAGGACCGGCGCATTGACAGACTGGCTTCCCACGCCTTCTCGTGCCCTTAACGGCTCTGCGCCCGGTCTGTGCCGCGGCCATCACTGCGGTGGCCGCCAGGACTCTTGTCAGAAAAGTACTAGATCACCATCCTGAGGACCTCCCTTGGGGGGTGTTTAATGCGCTATCAGACTGTGATGCGTTTGTGAAGTTTATTCTATCAGCACTGGACGACACGATTAAGATGTGTGCTAGAACCTCTGCCCTTGTGGTAGCTATTCGCCACCTGGTCTGGCTGCGACAGTGGGGTGCTGACGATGCTACGAAAAAGGCTCTCGCGTGCCTTCCCTTCAGAGGACGGCGATTATTTGGGGCCCGTTTGGACCTTTTTGGTAAAAGGGTAAAGCACCCTTGCGCAGAAGGCCGCTCCGGCCTCCCCGGGGCAGGGTCACCCCTCCACCTCCCTACGTTAGTGTCAAACGCGAACCAGAGGTCTGCTTCCAACTGTTCGGTGTGGATTTCCACCATGGGGTGGGCAGGCAACGCCCTGGGCCCTCTGGCATGACTAAGTCCAAATCTGCCAAGACTTCCCAAGCATGAAGGGACGCCCTCGCCCTTCTGGGTACTGCTGCAGCAGCTGTCCACCATCTAGGAATGTACCTTCTCCTTCTGGGGGTTCCAGGAGGTTGTTCCCCTGGACACAGGATAGCTTTGCTGGGCGGCCCCTCTCAGTGGTTGTCGGGGTGCTTCTTGCCCCTGGTTTTCACTCAGGTATTGGGGTAGGCCGTACTGGGCCTACAGAGTTTGGGCTTACTTACAGGTTGCCCTTAACGGTATGGGGCTTTGGCCTCTATTTTAACCTTCCTCCTTCCCTCAGCAGTAGGAGGCAGTCTGGGCCACGCTGGCCTATGGTAGGCCTGGCAATTCTACTCACAGGTAGTCCCTATATGACACCTCTGTCTTGGGACACAGGCGCCCTGTGCAAGGGGGGCTTCCGGCCTCCTGTGGAGTACTAGATCTTAGTTCCCCTTGTGTCTGCTGGACACCAAGACCATTACTAGACGGTGTTGCAGGACTAACCCGGCGGATTGAGGCATTATTTGTGGCCTCTCCTTCGTTGCCAGGCTACTCGCCATGGCGCAAATGGGGGTGATATCTCGGACATGCCTGGGGGGGGGGGGGGGGCGTCTGCATTAGGACCTACCGGGTCGTCTTTCCTTACTCCACAGTCTCTACGTTAGGCCGCGTGGATTGGTCGGCCAGCGATGTCCCCTGGGAGTTACTGGATGGGTGCTCAGTCACCTCAATCCCTCATGGTCCCTTATCCGCTATCCCCATTCCTTGGATTCGGTTCAGGCTTGAGCCTTCTTCTTTGACAACAAGTGGACTCCTGGTTACGGGGGCTCTGTCCCCCTTTACTGACATCTTACTTTCACAAGGCGGGATGGCAGCTGGTGGGCCCGTTGGTGGCTTATCAGATGTCCCTTATATACCGAGCCCTTGGGCTCTTCGGCACAGTAGGTTATTGAGCCTACATGGGGTTCCCGCACCCCTGGGGCTTGGTCTGTGCTCATTCCCCCTTGGTAAAGTGGTTCCTCTTGAGCTGATCATATTCAAGGGCCCTGTCAGGGGGCACCCCCTTCCTTACTTGCATCTTCCTGTGAATGGTCACCTTGGGTACCAAGTCTCGCAGGTTGGCGGGGGAGGGGGGGATTCCTTCCACAATCCCCCGTGGTTCCTAGGTAGGGTCCCCTAGAGGGTCCATCTTACCTACTGGTTTTGTTGAAACGGTGTGCCTTCCGTTGACTCTATACGGCTGGACTTCTCCTCTTTTAGGACCTGTCTATTTGGGGACTATTGGCCTGTTGGAAGACAATGGCCTGTTTTATTATTGGTCTGGAGCTTGAAGCAGGATGCTCCCTCTGGAGGGTTCCTGATCCTGATTTGGGTGGGGGTCTACGTCCCCTGCTTCTCAGTGGTATTCGCTCCAATGGATGCCTTTCAGCGGCAGGTTATGCTATCCTGGTGTCGCTCTGAGAGCCAACTAGGGTGGCTCTGTTGTGTCTCGCTTATACCACAGGGGCTCCGCCCTTGTTTTTACTGTCCCAGAATATTCTGACTCTGATCATGGGGGCTTAGTAAAATTATGCATAGACTTCTATTTTATATGCCTTCTCTTCGTTCACCCTACTTGTGGGGTCCTGCGCACGGTTGTGCTGATAAAGGGACCCGTGAGATTGATGGCCTGGGTCCGCTCGACCCCATATTATGGGGCATAGGGGTGATCCGGTTTTTGGTGATCCGGACGTGGGATGCCCCAGCCGTCATGCCCCTCATTAGGTTTTCCCCCTATCTTTTATTTTCTGGAGTGTGTGTGTTTTCACTTGTGTGCTAGCGTGCTTTGGGGCAGGGACAGGCGGCCTGTGCGGCGTTGGTGTGTTTGGGGGCTCCTGTGTGTTCTGCGCTTTACGTGTGGCGGGGAGTCCATCGGCCCGCCGCCCGGTGCGGTGGGCGGGCGCCATGTTGGGGCGCCCGTCTTTGACGAGCGCTCACTTCAGAGTGGATTCTGTGGGCGGGGCCGAGCGGCGCGCTGCGCCGCCGGCCCGCCTGGGTGCCAGGGCGCAGTGGTTCCGTGGCGCCCCGCTAGTTAGCCGGGCGGGACCAGGCGGCTTGCGGCCGCCGGTCCGTCCGACATGTCTCTGCGGGCGTACTTACTATGCGGCGCCCGCCGCTCGCTATGCGGCTTTAGGTGGGCGGGCCGCGTATGGCGGTTAGGGAGGGGCGGGGCTACAGCGGTCCCGCGCTTCTGGCGGGCCCGCCCCTCGTCTCCACCTCTGGTTCTCCGTCGCTGATGTATTCTGGCTGGTGTCATTTTCTCGCGGGGCTTCAGGTAGGCTGCCCCCCCCCCCCCCCTTTGTTTTGTGTTTGTTCACTGCTATTACATCGACACCGAATGCTAATTCAGAGTGAGCGTTAGATTAAGGGGGGTAACAGTGCTCTTCCTTAGTGCTAACCTAGGCTAACTGTCTTTAAGTTAGGACATGGTCTGTGCCTCCCTCCCCTCCCCCCCCCTCCCGTGGGGGCAACGGCAGGGTGCTTCAGCCGGATTTTGGGTATGCTGGCTGGAGGTGTCTTGGGACTTATACCTATTTATATTATTTGGCCTGTAGTTCTGTGCCTTTTTGTGTGTGCCTGGATTGATTGTTTCCTTCTTTTCCAGATCCCGGGGTTCCATCAGTCATGGGCTCTCCCGGTCTTGTATACCTGGCTAGGGGGGTTGGCTTAGTGTCCCTTGGGCCTATATTCCCCGGTCAGGGCTGTTGTAATATTTCATATATAGATATATTTTTCTATTGAAATCTGAGAGGGGCATCCCGGGTCGCTTATTGCGTAAATCCCTAGGGTCTGCGAATACCTTAAAATTCACCTTATGGAGGCTGCCAAAAGATACCGGAAACGGTCCTTCGGGACAATCCAGGTTGTGTGGGGATTGCGGGACTCCGCTCCCGGGGGATGATGTCATTCTATGTATTCCATGTGCACAGCGGAACATTGAGCGCCAGTCCGGCACCCCGGTGCCTGGTACTTCATCGGCCGCGCCATCTCCCTCTCCTCCTCGCCTGTTCCGGACCCCGTGTGACATTGTCATGGGTGGGGATTCGCAATCTGAGGTGTGCGCTCGCTTGGCCAACCTCGAGAAAATGTTTTCTGCTATGTCCGCTCAGAAGGCTAGTTAAGCGTCAACACCTGTCTCCTCCTCCGCCGGACTCTGAGGAGGTTGTTGAGGATCTGGATTGGTCAGATCGTTCCCTTGAAGAGGAATTGGATGATTCAGAGGGCCAGCAGGTGCTGGGCGCTGAGGTGGACCAGGTTGATGGTCCCGCCCCTGATACGCCTTCTATTTTGGCCCAAATGTTTGAGGTTTTGGATTTGGCCCTCCCGAGGCTGCTCCTCGGCCTAGGGGCCAGTTTTTTGGGGGGACCAAGCAGCGCTACAGCGCTACGGCGGCTGTTCATCTTCCTGACACTACTTTTTTCAAGGACGGCGAGGGTCGCCGGATTGATCAGTTGGCCCGCCATGGTTTTGTCTGTGCGGGTTCGGTTTTTGAGGCCTGTTTGTGCTTCGCCTTTTTTGTCATTGGCGGTTAGGTCTATGGTCAGGGACTTTTGTGTGGATCTTGATCCTATCCTTTTTTGTCGTTTATTCTGGCCGCTCAGGAGGATGCCATGTTGATGTGTGGCAGGGCTACGGCTCTGTTGGCGGCTATTCGTCCAGTGTGGCTGAGACAGTGGACGGCTGTTTTTATTCTAAACGATTGCTCACGGCTCTTCCCTTTCTGGGTTTAAGGCTTTTCGGTGAAAAGCTGGATTCTGTTGCCATGGGAGGCAAGTTGCCTCAGCGCAAGAAATTTCGCCGTTCCTTTCGGGGGGCGGTCTCCTTCAATCCGTCCTTTCGGGGAGCCAGAGCCGGCAGGGGTGCGGGCTTCTCGGCCTCCAGGGGTGCCAGTTGGAATAGGGGTGGAGGCCGTGGCCGTCCCGTTCGCGTCTGGGGCGCCAAGCCCAAGCCAGCTGCTAAGCCCGCTCAGCACTGAGGGGGCGCCCTCACCCGTTCGGGTGGGGGGACGGTTGCGACTCTCCTCCCGGGGATGGGACCAGGAGGTCTCGGACAGGTGGATCCGGGAGGTGGTGTCGGCCGGTTACAAGCTGGAGTTCGTTTCCCGTCCTCCTCCAAGGTTTTTCAGGTCTCGGGTACCTTCGGATCCTTTGGCCGCGCAGGGGCTCCTGGCGGCGGTAAGGAATCTTCTGGAATTGGCAGTCATCTGCCCGGTCCCTTCTTCGGAGGTGGGTCGCGGGTATTATTCCAATCTCTTCTCTGTACCCAAAAAGGATGGGTCGTTTCGTTAGATCCTGGATTGCAGTTTCTCAACAGGTTTATTCGTCCCCGGAAGTTCCGTATGGAAAACCTGCGGTCTGCGATCGGTTCGCTTCGGCAGGGGGACTTTGACGTCCATAGACATCTAGGATGCTTGCCTTCACATTCCGATCTTTCCAGCTCATCAGAGGTTCCTTCGCTTTGTGGTGGAGGATCGGCATTTTCAGTTTGTAGCTCTTCCATTCGGCCTCACCTCTGCTCCGAGTGTTCACCAAGGTGTTGGCGGGAGTGATGGCCGTGCTCAGAGCTCAGGGGATTCGTATTGTGCCTTACCTGGACGACCGTCTCCTCATGGCGCCTTCCTGCAGTCAAGCGGAAGGGGACACCAGCATGGTGGTGTCTATGCTGGAGAGGTTCGGCTGGGTGATCAATTACCCCAAGTCCTCTCTGGTTCCGGCCAGGGTGGTGACCTTTCTGGGGTTGTTGTTGGACTCTTGCCAGTGTTTCTCCCTCAGGCCAAGGTTCTTTTGATTCAGGAATTGGCTCAGCTTCTTCTTTCCAATCCTCGCCTGTCCATCCGGCTAGGGATGAGACTGGTGGGGTTGATGGTGGCCTCGTTCGAGGCAGTTCCCTTCGCGCAGTTTCACACGCGGACGCTTCAGCTTCATCTTCTGGCGTCTTGGGACCGGCGACCGCGGTCGTTGGATCGGTCCTTCCGGATGTCCCCTCGGGTTCGGCAGTCCCTTCTGTGGTGGTTGGTCTCGGACAATCTTCTGAAGGGCAGGTCGTTTCTGACCCCGCTTTGGGAAACTGTCACCACGGCTGCCAGTTTGTCAGGATGGGGAGGTTTCTGGAAGGATCTTCAGTTTCAGGGGCAGTGGGACCCTCAGGAAGCCCACTTGCCCATCAATGTTCTGGAGTTGCGAGCCATCAGGTTGGTTCTGTCCCACTTGACGCATCATTTACAGGGCCTGCTGGTTCAGGTTCGATCGGACAATCAGACGGCGTTTGTTTACATCAATCACCAAGGAGGGACTCGCAGTCTGGGTGCCCACGGAGAGGTGTCTCTGATTCTAGTTTGGGCAGAGACTCATGTCCCTTGCATCTCGGCAGTTTATATTCCAGGAGTGGAGAACACAGAGGCGGACTTTCTGAGCCGGTGTTCGTCCCGCCAGGGGGAATGGTCTTTCCATCCCCAGGTGTTTCGGTCAATGTGTCTTCGTTGGGGGACGCCTGAGGTGGATCTGTTTGCCTCTCGTCACAATCACAAGCTTCCGTCATTCGTGTCTCTGTCTCGGGATCCTCTGGCTCTGGTGGCGGATGCCATGGCCCTGAGCTGGAGGGACCTGGGGTTTTCTTTATCTGTTTCCTCCGATTCTCATGCTTAGCAGGGTGCTGCGAAAGCTGGTTCAGGAAGGAGTTCCCGCCATTCTTGTGGCTCCAAGGTGGCCAAGGCGGGTGTGGTTTGCAGACATCGTTCGTCTGGCAGTGGATCAGTTCGTTCTGACTCTTCGGCCAGATCTTGTCACTCAGGGTCAACTGTGTTAGCCCAGTTTACCAACGCTGGCTTTGACGGCTTGACTGCTGAAACCTCCATCTTGAGGGAGGAAGGTATTTCGGATTCGGTCATTCGGACTCTTGTTAGTGCCAGGAAGACGTCTTTCTCTTCCGTCTATTATAGGGTCTGGAGATCTTATATTGATGGGTGTGAGGCTAGATCTTTGCCCTGCCAGGTCTTTCTATTTCTCGGATTTTGGAATTTCGTCAATTAGGGCTGGATTCTGGTCTTCAGCTGAGTGCCTTGAAGGGGCAGGTTTCTGCCTTGTCTATCTTTTTTTTTCAGAGGTCTTTTGCAAGCTATTCTTTGGTCAAGACTTTTTTCCAGGGGGTTTCGCATCTGCGGCCTCCTAGGAAGCCTTGCTCCCAGTTTGGGATTTGAATTTGGTGCTTTCTGCGTTACAGGCTCCTCCTTTTGAGCCTTTGCAGGATATTGCTCTGTCCACTCTGACTCAGAAGGTTGTCTTTCTGGTGGCCATCACTTCGGTTCGGCGTGTGTCAGAGTTGGCAGCTTTGTTGATTCAGGCTCCTTATTTTGAGAAGCATCAGGTCACAGTGGTTTTTCGTTTCTAGCCAGACTTTCTCCCTAAAAGTGGTCTCTGCTTTTCATCTTAATCAGGACATTGTTCTTCCTTCTTTGTGCCCTAAGCCTCTGAATGACAAGGAGAGTGCGTTGCACTGCTTGGATGTTGTACGTTGTGTCAGGTACTATTTGAGTACTACGGCTTCCTTTCGTACGCCTGATGCCTTTTTCGTGGTGCCCTGTGGGCCTAGGAAGGGCTTGGCTTTGGCTAAGTCTTCCATTAGTAAATGGGTTCGTCAGGCGATTGTTGGAGCTTATTCTGCCAAGGGGAAGGATCTTCCTTTTCGTGTTACTGCGCATTCTACTCGTGCGGTTGGTGTGTCCTGGGCTTTTCAGCGTCAGGCTTCTGTTGAACAAGTTTGTAAGGCTGCTACCTGGTCTTCGGTTCACACTTTCTCTAAGTTTTATAAGTTTGATGTGCGGGCCTCAGCGGATGCTGTTTTTGGCCGCAAGGTTCTGCAGGCTGCAGTGGTTTGTGTTTTATCTGCGTTATTGCCTGGTTGGATACCCGCCCTTTTTTGGACACTGCTGTTGGATGTCCCTAGTGTAATGTTTAATAAATGAAGTGGGGTATGTGACATACTTAGAATAATACCATTTTGTGAATACTCACCTGTAAAATGGGTATTATAAGTATGTCTCACACCCCGCTTCACCCGCCCTTTTTGGTATCCTGGATTCTTTATATGGTGAAGTTTTGTTATTTACAGTTGAGGGTTACAATTGTTTGTTCCTGGTACCTTGTCTTACTGCTGTTTGAACACTGGGGAATTGTTGGGAGGTACCAGGTATGTATAGACCGGGGAGGGGCTTGCTTGCTTTTTGGAGATCTCTGCAACACTGCCACCTAGCGGTGCATAAACCCTAGTGTAATGTTTAATAAATGAAGTGGGGTGTGTGACATACTTATAATACCCATTTTACAGGTGAGTATTCACAAAATGGTATTTTTTCATTTTATTCCATTATATTGGTGCTTGGGTACCATTGGCCCTTCAGCACCAGGTTTTTTCTGTTGAATAAGTTACTAGACTGTTGCTTGTCTCTGTTCATACCTTTCAAAGGTCTTGTTATGAGATTGACGTTAGAGCCTCTGCTCATGTCATGCCTGTTGCAAAGTTTTACAGGTGACAGCGCCTTTACTGTCCGCTGTGCCTTGTTTTTGGGGATCCCACCCTGCTTTATGGACACTGCTATTGGATGTCCCATGTGTAAGTATTATAGATGGAGCAGGACGTGCTGTATGCTTAGAATAATACAATTCTGTGAGATACTCACTTGTAGAATTGGTATTATACGCATACAGCACGTCCTGCTCCACCCCACCCTGGTTTACATTTTTCTGGATCCCCTGTATGGTGATTGTTATCATTACTATTGTTACCAGTTGGTGGTTGGTTCTCCCGGCTTCTTTCTCACTGCTTTTCAATACTGGGGATTTGTGGGAGGTCCCTGGGTATATGAAGGGCCGGGAGGAGCCTGTTTTTGCATGTCTGCAGTGCACAGCGCCCTCTGGCGGAGGATAACCCATGTGTAAGTATTATAGATGGAGCAGGATGTGCTGTATGCGTATAATACCAATTCTACAGGTGAGTATCTCACAGAATTGTATTTTTTTATTCATTGTCTTGTGCCAGCCACCGCGCTGTCTCGCTTTACTTTTACTGTAATTAAAGTTACCGCCGCGCGCCTTTTCTGTCACTATGCCCGCGGTGGCATTACCTCAGGCGCCGGCGGTGCGCCGTCATTGGCTGCTTGTCATGTGCTGGCTTCGTGCTCTTCGGGGGGGGGGGGGCCCGCCTATGGCGCGTTCCGCGTCATTGCTTTTACCGGCCGCCCCTCGAGGTATACCGACGCCATCTTGTCTGCTTGGCTGGCTTATGCGCAACGGTCCCCTACCTACCGCGGTCTGTAAGTGCCCTCGCGGGCGGTTTTATTTAATTTTTTAACCTCTGCTTACTGCCCCCTTTTTATTATGTCTTTCAGGCACTCTTTTAGTTTGCTCATTTTTATAGGCCTAGTTGTATTTACTCCCACTCCCTAGCGTGCTATTGGGACATCCAGGGTTGCTTTATAGCGTTAATCCCTATCGGCCTATAGCGCTGCTATAATCACCATATGGAGGCATCTCAGGATAATGTGACCGGGGTTCCTTCGGGACAAGCCCGGCTGTGGGCAGCCTCATGCTGACGCTGACAAGGCGCGGGTCTGTGTGCCCTGTGCTGAGCAGGTCTGGCCTTCCCGTGGCTGGGTCTGCACTTCGTATCACTTCACCTACCCCCCCAAGCTTAAATCTCACTCCTACTGACTTGCATACAAGTAGGGATTCTTAGCCTGACGTGTCTTCTAGACTGGCTACTGTTGAGAAGTTGATTGCTAAACCTTGGCGCGTAAGGCCCCTGCTAAGAAGCGGCACTTAACGCCCAATGTCACTCTCTTTCCTATGGAAGCTGAGGAGTTTTGGGATCTTTGTGGCTATACCCCTTCGGATGAAGGGGAGCTTTTCTCTGGCACAGGGTCCTCTAATGAGAGGCTCAGGGGTCATGACGAGGCTGGCTCTGACCCCTGGACCCCGGATGAC
The DNA here is from genome assembly GCA_027917425.1 of Gastrophryne carolinensis. Taxonomy (NCBI): domain Eukaryota; kingdom Metazoa; phylum Chordata; class Amphibia; order Anura; family Microhylidae; genus Gastrophryne; species Gastrophryne carolinensis. The sequence continues at coordinate 436,811,717 of CM051234.1, read as the reverse complement.
ACTGACAGATTGCTGACCCAGATTTTTGAGGTTCTGTCCATTTCTCCCCCTGTTTCGGCTACCAGGCAAAGGGGGGAACTCTTCCATACAGCTAAATCACGTTTGGAATTTCCCGAGCAAGCACATTTCAATAGCCTTGTGCTCAAGGAATCGGAGCGCCCCAGTAGACTTCCCGGGGTACCTAAAAGTTGGGATAGGAAGTATCCCTTTCCTGCTGATGTGGTAAAATGTTGGTCATCCCCTCCCGAGGTGGATGTCCCGGTCCTAGGGTTATCTAACACCTCTGTCATGCATTCCCCTGACTCTACTACCCTGCGGGATGCTGAGGACCGGCGCATTGACCAGCTTGCGTCCCATGCCTTTGCATGTGCGGGGACAGCGCTGCGCCCGGTCTGTGCTTCTGCCATTACTGCTGTGGCCACTAGAACCCTTATCAGAAATATACTTGATGGTGCCCCTGATGATTTGCCTTGTGAGGTGTTCAATGCACTCTCCAGTTGTGATGTTTTTGTAAATTTTGTCCTCTCTGCCTTGGATGACACCATTAGAATGTGTGCCAGGACATCTGCCCTTGTGGTGGCTATACGCCGCTCAGTTTGGCTACGCCAGTGGGCTGCTGACAATGCTGCCAAGAAGGCCTGCACTGGGTTTCCCTTTAAAGGACTACTCATGTTTGGGGACCGCCTGGATATTTTAGCTAAGGGAGGCAGGTTACCCCAGCGCAGGCGGCAATCTCGGCCCTTTTGGGGTCAGGGATCCTTCTCCTCCCCCTACCGTGGTGCTAGACAAGGGAGGGGGGTTTCCTTCACTGGGTCCCGGGGAGATTTCTGGGGTAGGGGCAGAGGACGTGGACGTCCTGGCTCCTCCTGGGGCCCCAAGGCAAAATCCTCTCCCAAGCCCCCTTAGGCATGATGGGGGGACGGCTTCAGCACTTCGCTCACGTCTGGAGGCTCCATGTCTCAGACCGGTGGATTCAGGAGGTAGTGTCCTCCGGTTACAAGTTAGTTTGCTGCCTGCCCCCCTCCAAGATTCATCAGATCCCGGATTCCCCAGGACCCTGTGTCAGCTCAGGAGCTATTGCAGGCAGTGCAAGGCCTCCTGGTGCTGGGGGTCATCTGCAAGGTCCCTTTAAGAGAAAAGGGCACGGGCTTCTATTCCAATCTATTCACAGCTCCCAAAAAAGATGGTTCAGTCAGGCCCATCCTGGACTCCTCAACAAATTTGTCAGGAGCAGGCGCTTTCGCATGGAAACTCTGCGCTCTGCCATAAGTTCCCTGCGCCCAGGGGATTTCATGACGTCTGTGGACATCAAGGATGCTTACCTTCATATTTCTGTATTTCCAGGTCATCAAAGGTTCCTCAGGTTCGCTCTGGAGGATCAACACTACCAATTTGTGGCATTGCCATTTGGTCTCACCTCAGCTCCCAGATCCTTTCTGGCCCCCTGCTGGGAGACAGTCACCACGGATGCCAGTCTTGACGGGTTGGGGGGGTTTCTGGAAGTCCCTGCAGTTCCAAGGGAGGTGGGGCCCTCAGGAGGCCCACACAACTATCAGCATTCTGGAACTGCGGGCGATCAGGTTAGTTCTGGCCCAGTTGACTACTCGCCTTCGGGGCCTGCCTGTTCAGGTGCGCTCTGACAACCAGACGGCAGTTGCCTACATCAATCATCAGGGAGGGACCCGGAGCAAGGGGGCCCTCCAGGAAGTGTCTCTGATCCTGACCTGGGCGGAGACCAATGTTCCCTGCATTTTAGCTGTGTACATCCCGGGGGTGGAAAACCTCCTGGCAGACTCTCTGAGCAGGGGGACCTCTCGCCAGGGAGAATGGTCCCTATGCAGCAGGGTGTTCCAATCTCTGTGTCGCCGTTGGGACCAACCAGATGTGAATCTGTTTGCGTCCCGTCACAATCACAAGCTACCGGCCTTTGTCTCCCTGTCCCAGGATCCCCTGGCCTTGACCACGGATGCTCTAGCAATGTCATGGCAGGACTTTCAGCTTCTGTATGTCTTCCCTTCATTCCCCCTGCTGGGCGGGGTGCCAGCAATTCTGGTGGCCCCCAGGTGGCCAAGAAGAGTGGTTCGCAGACGTGGTGCAGCTGGCAGTAGATCAGTACACACTGCCTCTGGTGCCAGATCTGCTCACCCAGGGCTCTCTACGCCATCCCAATTTACAAACTCTGGCTTTGACGGCCTGGCTGCTGAAACTTCCATCTTGATGGAGAAAGGGTTGTCTACTTCTATTGTTGATACCATGATTAAGGCTAGGAAGAAGTCGTCTTCTTCCATTTATTACAGGGTTTGGCGTGCCTACATTGACTGGTGTGAGTCTAAGTCTCTTCCCTGTCGTGTCTTCTCTATCCCCAGGATTCTGGAGTTCCTACAGCATGGGTTGGAGATGGGGCTCCAACTTAGTACTCTAAAAGGTCAGGTTTCTGCCTTGGCTGTTTTCTTCCAGAAATCCTTTGCTCAGCACTCTCTGATTAGGACTTTTTTCCAGGGGGTGACTCGTGTGTCCCCCACGTAAGACTATGGTGCCTGTTTGGGATTTGAACCTGGTTTTGTCAGCCTTTCAGGGTGCTCCCTTTTGAACCTGTGCAGGATGCGTCCCTGGCCATCCTTACTCTCAAGGTTGTTTTTTCTGGTGGCTATCACTTCCGTTAAGTGTGTGTCGGAGTTGGCGGCGCTCTCCATTCAGTTCCCCTACTATGAGAGACACCAGGACAAGGTGGTGTTTCGTTTCAAGCCAGATTTTCTGCCTAAGGTAGTGTCTGCCTTTCATTTGAATCAGGACATTGTTCTCCCTTCATTGTGCCCTAATCCTAGTAATGCTATGGAGAGGGTCTTGCATTCTTTGGATGTAGTTAGGTGTCTGAAGTACTATCTGGTGGCTACTGCACCTTTCAGAAAAAACTTTGAGGTCCCTTCTGGTCCTAGGAAGGGTTTGGCTCCTGCCAAGTCTATCAGCAAATGGATCCGTCAGGCCTATTCTGCTAAGGGGAAGAATCCTCCCTTCCGCCTTACTGCTCATTCTACTCGTGCTATTGGTGCTTCTTGGGCTTTTCAGCACCAGGCCTCTATTGAACAAGTTTGCAAGGCCGCTACTTGGTCTTTTGTTCATACCTTTTCAAAGTTTTATAAGGTTGATGTTAGGGCCTCAGCTGATGCTGCTTTTGGCCGGAAGGTTTTGCAGGCGGCAGTGGTCTAAACTGTCTGCTGTTAGCTTTGGGGATCCCACCCTACTTTATGGACACTGCTATTGGATGTCCCAAGTGTAAGTATTCTATTTGGAGCAGGACATACTGTGTAAACAATTATTATATAAACCTCAATAAAAATATAAATGATTAATATAACAATAAATGCCCACTGTAGGTTCTAGGTTGTGGATGACGTAAGGAATCACACCAATGAGAATGTATAAAAGATTGTATTGTGCACAAACCTATGATACAGGACAGCAGTACATACTGTATGTAAAAATACAAAATATATATAAAAATAAGGGCCTAAAATAGTTAATTAACCACCTAGACAGTATAGGTATCACAGGGACTAAAAAAATACATAAAACAATTTCTAACATGTACTGTTACAATTGCCAACTAGGCCTAAAGTTACTTGCTGATAGTTACCAATACAGGGCACTCATGTCCACGTTTCTTTGCTCTTCCTTGGTCCCCTCTCAACTGCCCCAAAAATATCTCCCATTCTTTTAGGCCACCTCACTTCCTGTTGGAAAGGGCTAGCCCCTTCCTGTAGACTGCACCTCTGCTCACAAAGGGATTCCACAGGCAGGTATTGACTTAGTTTACATTACATAGTTAGGAATCCTTTATACACCCAAATCTATTGTGTCCACCCGACCACAGCCAAGATGTCTGGGATGATACCAAATTAGCATCTAAGAGGCCCAATTACCATCCTGGCCAGGGAAGCTACTTGGAGAGCTATTTTAGATATTCAAAACTTATATATCTAATATTTTATGTTTCATGGGAATTCTCTATTTCTTACAACTGTATACTAAGAACAATACAATTGTGTTATTACTCACCTGTAGAATTGGTAATTATTGGTATTATGAGTATACATAACAGTTTTGCATTATCTTGGATCCCCTGTATGGTGATTATCATTGTTATAGTTACTAGTTTGGGTTGTTTAATTCTCCCGGCTTCTCGTTAACTGCTTTTCAATGCTGGGGATTTGTGGGAGGTCCCTGGGTATTTGAGGGGCCGGGAGGAGCCTGTTTTCGATGTCTCTGCAGTCCAGCGCCATCTGGCGGAGTAATACCCAGATGTAAGTATTCTATTTGGAGCAGGACGTACTGTATACTCATAATACCAATTCTACAGGTGAGTAATCACAGAATTGTATTTTTTGTTCCTTTGTATAAAGTCAGCCTGTCAGTTGGGTTCCTAGTATTTGCGCATACTTTTGAACCACTTCAATTTTACAAATAATCTAGGTATTTGTTTTCTGTCCTAAAGAATCCAGCCGCCTTTGATTTCCTGCTTCAGCGTGTGGAACTGACACTCCGACATGCTATAGAAGAGGAAGAGAAAATTCCTCTTGAAGAAGTCACAAACCTTGAGGAGGTACATTCAGTCTGTTAATTCTTATTTGCCACTTTGGTCATTTGCCTCATATACTGATGGCTTACATCCTACTTTTTAACATAATAGGTCTGCAGTGAAATAAAGAAGAAACTGACCTCTTTAAAGGAAGTGCCAAATAGAATTGAATGTCCTTTGATTTACCATCTGGATGTGGGAGCCATGTATCCCAACATTATCCTTACCAATCGCTTGCAGGTTAGGAGGAAGCTATCTTGTTGCAAAGTGCACGCTTTGTACTCTGTTCAGAGTTGCTAACCAAAAGTTCCTCTTTATACAGCCTTCAGCTATGGTTGATGAAGTGACTTGTGCTGCTTGTGACTTTAATAAACCAGGAGCTTCTTGCCAGCGCCGGATGACGTGGCAGTGGAGAGGAGAGTTTAGTAAGTTTTTTTTTTTTTTTTTTCTTTGTTTTTTTTTTTTTTTTTATTATGCAGTTTTGTCTGCAGCATGGTTTCTGAACCTGCGGTACACATACCCTAATGTTCCGGGGTGCGCAAACAGGGGGTGTCTGGTACATAACTTTACCAGTAGTTAAATTATTACGATTTAAGAGTGGCTCCACCAAGGCAGAATTTCCTATCTAAGTATCAGGTCATGTTCTATGTAGAAAGGCCCATGTGACCAAGAAGGGATGCCAGCTTCTGACCAACTTTTGCCTCCTCTTTCATTGTGGTACACAGTGGTCCGGCTCCCTGTTTAAAGTATAATTTCTAGGCAACATTTGTTTTCTTTAACCATGGTTTCGATTATTTAAGGACTGAAAGCTGCCAATATCCAGAGTATAAGGTGTATTATTTTGGCTAGGCAGTGTGCCCAAACAGTAAGGTGGTCCAGCTAGGAAATAGAATTTAAAATTCAGACTGCATCCTACCTGCTTAATTTTGTGTTTTGAAGAGTTGAAAGTTTAATTTAAAGTGTTCTATATGAAGTGTTTTATAATAGACCAATTCAGTGGAATATGGTGGCGAGGATCGCGTTGTACGTAACGGGGATTGACACGTGTGGGTCCCCCTCTGGCGGGTCCAGTTTGGGAAGAGAATGGGCATACGGTCTGTTGATGGTTTCAATGTTTGTTTTATATGTGTCTTAATTTGTGAAACATTTGAATACAAAGAATTTATTCTAAGTAAACAGCACGTCCTGTTCCAGAGATAATTCCTTACGTTTGGGTAATACAGCCACAAGATGGCGCTGTACTGCAGAGACAGCAAAAAAGTGGCTCCTCCCGGCCACTTATATACCAGGGACCTCCCACAAATTCCCCAGTTCTTCTCTGCAGTCTGGGCTGCGAGGGCAAGAAGATGGCTCTCTCTACTCACAGGTGAGCGGGGCTATTAGCCTGCGGCCCTGTAGGACTATTCCCACCCATTCCTCTTTTTCTGCCTCCCAGCCTTGGCTGCACTGGTTGGGTGACTATAGGCAGCACCGCTGTCAGGTGCTTAGGAGCGCTGCGCCAACTGCTATCCCCCACCAAAGGGTAGGCGGTATAGGCCCATGGTGAGCCTTATGGGATGCCCCTATCGCCCCTCGCCCCCTGTCCATCGGTGGGCTCCTGTTAGGTTGTCCGCTGCCATCCCTCGCTCTCCCTGGTATTTCTCGGGGAAGGGGGGGGGGGGGTGTATTCTTCACTCCTTGTGATTGTATGCCTTGGAATGCTTTGGTGTTTATTGGTTGCACTGGTTGCTTTTTTAAAAATGCTGCCGCCGCCACGTGCGCTTGTACGGCGTTCCACGGTCGGCAGCGACTTTACCTCAGGCGCTGCTGCGCCATCATTGGCTGGCATGGTCACGTGGGCGCCTTCACGCTCTTTGGGGGGCGGGACTTGCGGATGGCGCATTCTGCATCACTGTCTCCGCGGCCTGCCCCTCGAGGTATCTGCGGCGCCATTTTGCTCTCCTTGTGCTGCGTGGCTGGCGTCTACCTACCACGGTCCGTAAGTGCCCCTGCGGGCTGGCTTATATTCTAAGTATGTCACACCCCCGCTTCAGATAGTCATTACACTTGGGTTATACCGACCTGTAGAGGGCGATCTTGCAGAGATGTCATGAAAAAAAGTGAGCCCCTCCCGGCCCATAAATACCTGGTACCTCCCACTCATTCCCCAGTCTTTCATCTCTGCAGACGGCGAACAAGTCAGAAGATGTCTCCTCCTTGCAGGTAGCCGGGGTAATTCCCGGCCCGCGTGTTAGTCTATTTCTGCCTGGACCCCATGTCTTAGTTTTCGCCTTGCCTCCCAGCCTAGGCTGCTGGCCCGGGCAAGGGTAGACAGCACCTAATGGTGCTTAGGAGCTACGCGCCACCGTGAGACCCCATACTAAGGGGTAGGCGGTTTTGCCGGGCTGGTGATCCCGGTTAGGGATGCCCCGTCCCTTGCCCTTCCACCTTCCAGTGTGGATTCCCCCTCTCCCGGATGGCCCTTTCTCCTTAGAGGGGGGGGCAGCGTAGGGTCCCCTTTCTCTCTTAATGTGTGTGTGTTCAGCTGTGTGTGTGTATGCAGGTGCATGTGTTCACTGGGCGCACTTTTCTTTTAAACTGTATTCAGCCGGCGCTGGCTGTGCCGCAGCGCCGGCCGTTGTGACATTCAGCGGGGGAGCTTCTTCCCCTCAGGTACGGTTGGTGAAGGGGGGGCGGGGTTGGGCGCTCTGCGCGCTCGCCAACTGCCCGCCCCCTGTGCTCTTGGCGCCGCTGTGGAGCCCGGCCACCGGCCGGGAGCGGCGTTGTCGTCGGGGAAGGGGACCGGGCGCGTCCCGCCCCTCCCCATGATTGAGGTGCTGCTTAGCCCTGTATTCTGTCTTCCAGGTGGACCCTTGTCGGAGCCGAAAGGGTCCTCCCGGTCCTAGGGTCCCTGGTTTAATCTTAGAATTCCACATAAAATCCTCCCACTCGGGACACAGAAGGGGGATCCCGGGTTGCTTATATTGCGTAATTCCATTGGGTATTGTGAGTACCTATAAAATCACCATATGGAGGCTTCCCAGGATACCGGGCTCGGGCTCCCCTCGGGCCCGGCAGTGTTTGGGGTGTGGGACATCCCTTACAGGGGATGATGTTTTCCTTTTGCATACCATGTGCGCAGCAGACTATTACGGGGCCGGATCCCTTGCGTCTGGTTCTGCGCCGCCGTTCCTTTCTCCTACCCCTCCCCGCCTGACCCGTACCCGTGTGATGTTGTCACGAGTGGGGAGTCGCAATCTGAGGTGTGTGCCAGATTGTCCAATCTTGAAGAATTATTTTCTAGCGCTGTGGCCAGAAAGGTCCCGGCTAAGAGAAAGCACTTGTCCCCAGCCACGCAGGCTTCTGATTTTGAGGAGTTTGACTCGCTGGACTGGTCTGATTACCCCGGCTAGAGGAAGGGGAGCTTTTTGAGGAGTCTGATGGTTCTGGCGATCAGCAGTTTGTTGGCACCGATGCCGAGCGGGGTCAGGGGGATTCTTGGGATACCTCTAAGGTCCTGGCTCATATGTTTGAGGTTCTGCCAATCTCTCCTCCCGAAGTGACTCTTCTGCAGAAGGGGGAGTTCTATGAGGAGGCTAAGCCGTGCTTAGAATTCCCAAATCAAAGGCATTTCGACAGCATAATCCTCAAGGAATGGGAGAGCCTACTAGGCTTCCGGGTGTCCCTCCGGGTTGGGATAAGAAGTATTCCTTTCCGGTGGACGCGGTGAAGCGCTGGTCGTCCCCTCCCGAGGTGGACGCCCCTGTTTTGGGGTTGTCTAGCACCTCCGTCTTGCATTCTCCTGACTGTTCTACTCTCAAGGACGGTGAGGACAAGCGCATTGACCAGATGGCTTGTCATGGTTTTAGTATAATCGGATTTTATTGATTTTCGAAGGTAAAATACAACAAGAGGGAGGGAGGAGGGGGGGGGGATTCAGAAGGCAAAAGGAGGGGGGGGGGATAGGGAGCATTATACAAAATTCACAACTCAACAATATGACATAAGGAATAACTCGTTTACAATGATGTTGGCCCATTCAACGTAACTTTTTGATTAGTGGGTACTTTATCAGAGCCGTACCGCTGCTACTCATAAGGACACATGTAAACAATTTGTAAGGCGCTAACGTGTAACCAGGTTGTTCCAGGGGTTGGGATAAGAGAACTCTCCACTTATGGGAAGGGGGGGTGGGGGGAGAGGATGGGGGTGGGTGAGGTCTGACCCGACCCGGAGGACCAGTGCTAACTGTTGGTTGACGGGTGAATCTGGAATCTTATACTCTTGTATTGTGGGTCAGTTGGATCAGCACTGGCAGTTTGGATGGTCCAAGATAGTTGGATGGATGACGGTTGGGCCACGATTGGGTGGATAACCAGCGTCTACTCATTCGTTTGCAATAGGGCTGGTAGGCGCGTGTCCCGATAATCCAACCAACTCGCCCAGGTTGTCAAGTACCTATTGGTGGATTTCGTTTCGCTGGTAATTAAGCTCTCTAAATAGCGAATAGACTCCAGCTCCTGTACCCACTCTGCCAATGTGGGGGGGGTCTGTTTTCTTCCAATGCCTTGGGACAATGGCTCTCATGGCTGCTAAAAAATAATGCAGTACATCTTTTTTAGCATTAGCTATAGAGTTAGGGGACAGTGACAAAAGTGCCAGTTGGGGCGTGTTGGTGATGGAACTACCAGATACCTGCCCGTAGATAGAGAAGATTTCGTCCCACAGGGATTTTATGCTTGGACAGCCCCACCAAATGTGGGTCATATTCCCCACCTCCTTCTGACATCTCCAACATGTATTAGGTGTTGATAGGTGTTGATTCAGCGAATCTGTGAACATCTGTTGGACACCTATACCAGCGAGTTAGAATTTTATAGTTACGCTCATTTATGGAGGTGGCTATTGATGAGCTGAGGGTGCAGGCATATATTTTAGTCAAATCAACCTCTGAAAACGTAAGACCTAATTCTCTTTCCCATCTTTCTATGTATTTGGGTGGCCCCAAGTGGTATGATTTTGTGAGAAGAGTATAAAGCCCGGAAATCGTATGGGGGGGGGGGGGGGGTATCCTGCATAATCAGTGACTCCAGCTCTGTGGGGGGCATCCTGGCCCTTTCAGCCATGTTATTAGAGGTTAAGAAGGCATGTAGCGGTCTATGCAGTAACCATGAGATGCGCTTGTCCCCCGCCCTGGCCTTCAGGTCCTCTAGAGAGGGAATAGCCCCATTTTGCAACACCTGGCCCACTGTGGTTACCTAAGCTCCTTGATAATACTCCTGGTTCAAATGCTGGGTTGTCGAAGATTGGTGTAAGTGGGCCGGGTCTGCGAACTAGGTTGTATTTGTTTTGTAGGGGGTCCCAGATTTCTAGGAATTGTTGCATGAGGAAGGGTAAAGCCCCCTTTTGAGACTTCGTTAAAGGGGCAGCCCATGCAATTGAGGTGGGATTGAACTGAGAGAGCGATTTCTCCATTTGGACCCAGAGTTTCTCTTTCCCTCTGCGAGTCCAGTCTACCAGCCTCTCTAAGACCGCGGCCGTATTCAGGTCGGGAAGTCCCATGCCCCCCCCCCTTTGCCTCTGGAGAGAGTTGAGTCTTATCCTTGGTTTGGATGACCCCCACACAAATTTCGAGAACGCTGACTTCAATCTTTTAAAGAAACTGCTGGGTAGTCCTACCGGGGCCGCCTGAAAGACATATAGGAGCTTTGGGAGTATATCCATCTTTAAGCTATTGACCCTACCAAACCAGGAAATTGGTTGTTTTGTATATGCTTCTAGTTCCAGTCCTATTTTAGTTAGGAGAGGGGAGTAATTCAATTCATATATTTTAGAGAGGTCTGCCGGTATTTGAATGCCTAGGTACTTGATGGCCTGAGATTTCCATTTGAATGGGAAGTTTGCTTCTAATTGGCATACCTCCTGGCGAGGGAGGGAGAGGTTGAGCGCTTCAGTTTTGGAGAAATTAATTTTAAAATTGCTTACCGTACTGAAGCGTTCAAATTCCTTTAGGAGAACTGGGAATGAAATATGTAGGGACGTTACGTGTAGCATTAAGTCGTCTGCAAACAGAGATGTTTTATAATGGTTATCTGCAATTTGTATGCCCTTGATATCCGGGTTGTTACGTTTGGCTAGGCTAAGTGCTCCATCGTCAGAACGTAAAGACGGGGGGAAAGGGGGCACCCCTGTCTCGTGCCGTTGCTTATGGGAAATGGGGCTGAGTAAAGTCCATTAACTCTAACCCTAGCTACAGGGTTGTTGTACAGGGCCAGAATCTTGGAGAGGAGGCCAGGGCCAACACCAGCCTGTCTCAACGTGGCCGACATAAAAGCCCAGTCCACCCTATCAAACGCCTTCTCCGCATCACATGCGAGAAGGCAAGCCGGAGTCTTGGTGGAGGAAATATGTGATATCAGGGTGAACAGTTTTAGTGTTGTCCCTGGCCTCCCTCCCCGGCACAAAACCCACCTGATCTAAATGAATCCTTTCCGGGAGCAGCGGTTGCAGCCTTAAGGCTATGATTTTTGCATATAGTTTAAGGTCAATGTTAATTATCGAAATCGGTCTATAGTTGCCACAGATCGAGGTGTCCTTCCCCGGTTTGGGGATGACCGAAATTGTGGCCTCTAAAGCTTGTTTAGGAAAAGGGCAGTTCTCACCAATGGAGTTGAAAACCCTCGTTAAGAAGGGAGTCAGCCGGGCCCCGAAGTGTTTGTAGAATTTGGGGGAATATCCATCTGGGCCCGGGCTTTTGCCGGCTGGTGAGTCTTTTATTGCATGGGCTACTTCTTGGTTAGAGAACGGCAACTCCAGGGATTCAGCTTCCTCTAAGGGAATAGCAGGCAGTGGGGTGCTAGTTATATATTCATCTATCGCTGAAGAGGAGGCCCCATGACCTAAGAGGGAATTGGAGGGGTTATGAATATTATAGAGAGAGTTGTAAAATTCCCTGAAGGTGGCTGCTATGTCTGAGGGGGCCTGTGCTAAGGACCCATCAGGCTTCTTAAGAACTGGTATGTACGATGCTGTAGGCCGTGGGTGGAGGGTTCTAGCTAACATGCGACCGCATTTATTTGCCAGTCTATAGAGCTGAGCCCTGCCCTTGTCCCTATAGCCCAGATAAGATTGGTTGTATAACTTTTGCAATTTCTCTCTTGCTTCCTGTAGTTCCAATAGTTTGAGATTGGTGGGCTTGGTCTTATGTTCTACTTCCAGGGCGTAAATATCATTCAAGGTTTTTTTAATAAGTGCAGTTTTCTCCCTTTTAACTCTGGATCCCTGCTTAATAAGCTCCCCCCTGAGAACACATTTCAGGGCTTCCCATTGGATGGGCAGAAGGGTTGAATCAGTTTTGTGATCTTCAAGAAAATGCTCTATTGTCCGTTCCACCGCAGAGGAGCAGACCGCGTCGTCGAGCAGATCTAGTCTCCATGACCAGCAGGAGGGAGAGAGGCCGGGTAGGGTTAATGAGATGAAGATCGGGGCGTGGTTGGACCACAAAATGGGTCCTATCCACGCTTTAGGATCCCACTCAAGTGCATGATGGCTCATGAACAGGTAGTCAATCCTGCTATAAGATCCAGCTGCATGGGAGAAAAAAGAGTATTCCCTTCTCGGGCCATTGAGAACCCTCCAAGTGTCAATTAACTGGAGGTTGGCTAGTGCTTTCCTCAGTCTGTTGATTCTGCCCAACGACACGGACGCCCTCCCGGAGGATGTATCATTCGAGGGGTTAAGAGGGACATTCAAGTCCCCCCTGACAATAATCACTCCCTCTGCAAATTCTTCCAATAATTTGAGGGTCTGTATAGAAAATTTAATCTGGTCTGTATTAGGGGCATACAAGTTTGCAATAGTGTAAATCTTATTGAACAATCTAACTTTAAGAAAAAGAAATCTACCCTGAGGGTCGACTTTTACATCTAAGGTCTCATGGGAGAGCGATTTGTGAAGTGCTATTGATACACCCTTTGTTTTCCCTTCCGGATTGGAGCAATGATGCCATGTTGCGTAGTATCTGTCGCGGATATTAGGGATGTGGTCTGTCTTGAAGTGGGTTTCCTGGAAAAGAACTATTTTAGCTTTCTGTTTGTGAAGGTCATACAGCATTTTTGTTCTTTTCTCAGGAATATTAAGGCCCTTCACATTGAAAGAGCTAATCAACACCTCCCCCATTTCAGGGTAGTTTAAGTTGCCAGAGGCCAGCTAATGGCCCTCACCGGGAAGGCGTGGGGCAAGCGGAGGGTCTTAGTGGTTGAGGGTTGGGGTTTGCGGGAAGGGTTATCGGGGGGGGGGGGGGAAGAAGGGTATCTAAAGTAACAAATTCAAACGGTACAAATGCCCAATCCGGGCCGGGGGATATGAACTATTTTTAGCAACTGCTCTAGGGATCAGCTCACCCCCAATCGGAGGGGAGTTGATACCGGCCTAAATGAGGGTTTGTGTCTAGCGACGAGTCTGGAGTACTTGCCTCCCGGAACCTTCCGGGCACAAAAAAAAAGGATATCTTCTGAGCAATTGGTTCCAAAAGCCAGGAAAACAAACACGGAACTACAACTCTAAAGCGAACTTGACTATCACAACAGTTCCTGCTTAACCATGCGGTAGAAGATCAAGGTTCGCTGTCTGTGGGTCCGGCACGTCCCTCATGTCTCATCCGGGGTCTGGATGCTCTAGACCTGTGCGGGGGTACCCCTCGTGACCTCTGTGGGATGGGTGCTGCATTTGGAAGGAGCCAGTTAGGAGCCTGGATCGGTTCACAACCCAGGAAGGATAAGAGTCCATCCAAATTGTGATGTGTTTTGAGGAAGAACGTTTCACGGTTCTTAGTCACTATCAGGTGAACGGTATGAGGCACCTGCGCCCCTGATGACGTCCAGCACTGGCCGCAACATTCTCCTCATTTGTAGTGTACGTCTAGAGAGGTCAGGGAGGATTTGTATGCTAGCCCCATCACTACCGGTCCATGCCTCCAGGCCCTCCGAGATAATTCCTCCTTGATTTTGTAGAAGTGAACCCTGCATACCACATCTCTAGGGCGCGCCGGATCTGGGTTGCGTGGACCCAGAGCCCTATGGGCCCTGTCGATCTCAATCGGGGTATCGATGTTTCTGTCTAGAAGCTTGTTAAATATGGTGGTGATAATCTGCTTTACGTCTTCTCCCGTGGAGGCCTCCGGTATGCCCCGGAGTAGCAGGTTATTTCTCCGGTGTCTATTCTCCAAGTCGTCATGTTGTAATTGGAGCTGAAGAATCTGCGTATTCTGCGCCTCTACGCGCTTCACCAGGTCTGCAATAGCTGCTTCATTAGCTGGTTGATGGGATGTGACCTTGGAGTCGAGAGCCCGGAGATGGCCCTTCACCTCCGCGATGTCTTTATTCTAAGTATGTCACACACCCCACTTCAGACATTAATTCATTAACATGGGTACCCACCGCTAGGTGGCGCTGCTTTGCAGAGAAGTCCAGAAAAAGCAAGCCCCTCCCGGTCTATACATACCTGGTATCTCCTAACAATTCCCCAGTGTTGTTCTCTGCAACGTGGCGACAAGACAGAAGAAAGAAGTCTCCTGCTTGCAGGTAGCCGGGGTATCACCCCGGCCCCCCCCCTACGGTCTATTTCTGCCCGGCTTTTTTGTCCCTTATCCCCTTATTTAATGGTAGCCTCCCAGCTTAGGCTGTAGGCTGGGCAAGGGTAGATGGCACATTGGTGCCTAGGAGATTAGCTCCTCCACTCGACCCTATATTATGGGGCATAGTGGTGATCCGGTGTGGTGATCCGGACGTGGGATGCCCCAGCCCTTATATTCCCCTTAGTGTTTACCTAATCCTTATACTGGGTGTGTATGTGTGTGTGCGTGTTTCTTTGTCTGGGACGGGCGGTCTTGGTATGGGGCCGTCCTGTTTTCGGGGGCTTGGGCTCCCTGAACCCCGGTATTTAGGCCAGGTGGGGGTGCCCGCCGGCCTGTTACCCGCCGGTTTCATGCCCTGTCTGCCGGTGGGCAGACTTTGATTTTACGGTGGGCGGGGCCGTGCGGCGCGCTGCGCCACCGGCCCGCCTGTGTGGAAGCGCCGGGGACCCTGCCTTAGGCGGGCGGGACCGCGCGGCATGTGGGCCGCGGGCCCGCTCGATGGCTTATGCGGGCGGCATTCCCTTGTGGCGCCCGCGGCTCGTACGTTTTTGTTTTGAGGGGCGGGGCCCGCGCCAAGCGCGGCCCGCGCCGTGTCTGTCAGAAGCGCGTAGTGTCCTGTTAGATGGGGAGGGGCGGGGCTACACGGGTCCCGCGCTCGCTGAGGCCGCCGCCTCTCCTCTCTGTCTTTTGCCGTCCAGGCGCCATTTCGCTGGGGCTCAGGTAGGCTCTTGGCCTTAAGTACAGCGTCGGAGCGTCCTGTTAGAGGAGCGCTCAGTGAGGGGGGACTGCTATGTCTGCTATGTTTTATTATTGGGGCACTATCCAGCTGCCTGTATTATGGCTGTTATTGGGTCTGCGCCCCTCTCCCCCTCCTGTCTGTCTCTGTCTCTCTCTCTCTCCCCCCCCCTTCCCCCCCCCCCCCCCCTCTCGTTGGGGGCGACGGCAGGGTGCTCCAGCCAGGCTTTGGGCGTACTGGCTGGTAGTTTTTTATATATTTTACTGGTGTAATGCCTGTACTCTTGGTCAGTGTTGATTGATTGAATGTTTTTTTGTGTTTTTCAGATAATATCCGGGATTCCATCATACAGGGCTCTCCCGGTCTTATATACCTGGTTGGTTGGGGGTTGTCTTAGAGTCCCTTGCAAATTCCCAGGGCTTTTTCATTTAATAGTAGTATACTCATACTTATCTATATATAAAGTTACACATATATATATTTATCCCTATTAAAACCCCAGAGGGGCATCCCGGGTCGCTTACTGCGTAAATCCCTGAGGGCTGCGAATACCATAAATTCACCATTATGGAGGCTACCAGAGATACCGGAACTAGTCCTTCGGGGCAGTCCAGGCTGTGTGGGGGATGTGGGACTCCGCTCCCAGGGGATGATGTGATCGTTTGTATTCCATGGGCACAGCAGAACATTGAGCGCCAGTCCGACACCTCGGTGCCTGGGACTTCTTCTACCGCGCCTTCTCCCTCCCCTCCTCGCCTGTTCCGGACCCCGTGCGACGTGGTCGTTGGGGGTGATTCGCAATCTGAGGTAGGCGCCCGGTTGGCCAGCCTCGAGAAAATGTTTTCCGCTATGGCCGCTCAGAAGGCTCCTGCCAAGCGAAAACATCTGTCTCCGCCTCTGCAGGACTCCGATGAGGACGTTGAGGTACTGGATTGGTCGGATCGTCCCCTCGAAGAGGGGGAGCTTATTGAGGAGATGGAGGATTCAGAGGTTCAGCAGTTGTCTAGCGCTGAGGGGGACTTGATAGAGGGGCCCCCTCTTGATACGCCCACTATTCTGGCTCAAATGTTTGAGGTTTTGGATTTGGATCCGCCGGAAGTTACTCCTCGGCCTAAGGGTCAGCTTTTTGGGGGTTCCAAGCAGCGCTTGGAGTTTCCCAGTCAGCAGCATTTTGAGGACGTGGTCCTTAAGCAGTGGAAGCAGCCTACGCGGCTTGTCGGGGTCCCGCCTAGTTGGGACAAGAAGTATCCTTTTCCAACGGATTTGTTGAAGCGATGGTCTGTTTCCCCCGAGGTGGATGCTCCGGTTTTGGGGCTGTCTAATTCGGCGGCTGTTCACTTCCCTGATACTACTTCTCTCAAGGATGGCGAGGATCGCCGGATTGATCAGCTGGCCCGTCATGGCTTTGTCTGTGCGGGTTCGGTTTTGAGGCCTGTTTGTGCTTCCGCCTTTTTGTCTTTGGCGGTTAGGTCCATGGTCAGGGATTTAGGTGTGGACCTTGATCCTACCTGTGAGGAGTCTCTGGCTCTTAAGCGTTGTGAATCCTTTTTGTCGTTTATCCTGGCCGCTCAGGAGGATGCCATGTTGATGTGTGGCAGGGCTACGGCTCTGCTGGTGGCTATTCGTCGTTCAGTGTGGCTGAGACAGTGGACGGCTGACTTTAATTCTAATAGATCGCTTACGGCCCTTCCCTTTCAGGGTTTGAGGCTTTTTGGTGAAAAGCTGGATTCTGTTGCCAAGGGGGGCAAGCTACCTCAGCGCAAGAAATTTCGCCGTTCCTTTCGGGGGACGGCCTCTTTTACTCCGTCCTTTCGGGGAGCCAGAGCCGACAGGGGTGCGGGCTTCCTGGCCTCCAGGGGCGCCAGCTGGAATAGGGGTAGAGGCCGTGGCCGTCCCGTTCACGCCTGGGGTTCCAAGCCCAAGCCTGCGGCCAAGCCCGCTCAGCAATGAGGGGGCGCCCTCACCCGTACGGGTGGGGGGACGGTTGCGACTCTTCTCCCGGGTATGGGACCAGGAGGTCTCGGACAGGTGGATCCGGGAGGTGGTGTCGGCCGGTTACAAGCTGGAGTTCGAGTCCCGCCCTCCTCTAAGGTTTTTCAGGTCTCGGGTGCCCTCGGATCCTTTGGCCGCACGGGGGCTCCTGGCGGCGGTAAGGAATCTTCTGGAATTGGCAGTCATCTGCCCGGTCCCTCCTTCAGGGGTGGGGCGCGGGTTTTATTCCAATCTCTTCACTGTACCCAAAAAGGACGGTTCGTTCCGTCCGATCCTGGATTTGAAGCTTCTCAACAGATTTATTCGTCCCCGGAAGTTCCGCATGGAAACCCTGCGGTCTGCGATCAGTGCATTTCGGCAGGGGGACTTTATGACGTCCATAGACATCAAGGATGCTTACCTTCACATCCCGATCTTTCCGGCTCATCAGCGGTTTCCTTGCTTTGTGGTGGAGGGTCGGCATTTTCAGTTTGTAGCTCTTCCGTTCGGCCTCACATCTGCGCCGAGAGTGTTCACTAAGGTGTTGGCGGGAGTGATGGCCCTGCTCAGAGCTCAGGGGATTCGCATTGTACCTTACCTGGACGATCTCCTCATCATGGCGCCTTCCTTCAGTCAGGCGGAAGGGGACACCAGTTTGGTGGTGTCTATGTTGGAGAGGTTCGGCTGGGTGATCAATTACCCCAAGTCCCCTCTGGTCCCGGCCAGGGTGGTGACTTTTCTGGGGATGTCATTGGACTCTTGCCTGCACAGAGTCTTTCTCCCCCAGGCCAAGGTCCTTTTGATTCAGGAATTGGTTCAGCTTCTTCTTTCCAATCCTCGCCCGTCCATTTGGCTAGGAATGAGACTGGTGGGGTTGATGGTGGCCTCGTTCGAGGCAGTTCCCTTCGCACAGTTTCACACGCGGACGCTTCAGCTTCATCTTTTGGCGTCTTGGGACCGGCGACCGCGGTCGTTGGATCGGTCCTTCCGGATGTCCCCTCGGGTTCGGCAGTCTCTTCTTTGGTGGATGGTCTCGGACAATCTTCTGAAGGGCAGGTCGTTTCTGACCCCGCTGTGGGAGACTGTCACCACGGATGCCAGTTTGTCAGGATGGGGAGGTTTCTGGAAGGATCTTCAGTTTCAGGGGCAGTGGGACCCTCGGGAAGCTCACTTGCCCATCATTGTTCTGGAGTTGCGAGCCATCAGGTTGGTTCTGTCTCAATTGACACATCATTTGCAAGGCCTGCCGGTGCAGGTGCGGTCGGACAATCGGACGGCGGTTGCTTACATCAATCACCAGGGAGGGACTCGCAGTCTGGGTGCCCACAGAGAGGTGTCTCTGATTCTTGTTTGGGCAGAGACTCATGTCCCTTGCATCTCGGCAGTTTACATTCCAGGAGTGGAGAACACGGAGGCGGACTTTCTGAGCCGGTGTTCGTCCCGCGGGGGGGAATGGTCTCTCCATCCCCAGGTGTTTCGGTCCCTGTGTCTTCGGTGGGGGACGCCGGAGGTGGATCTGTTTGCCTCTCGTCACAATCACAAGCTTCCGACGTTCGTGTCTCTGTCCCAGGACCCTCTGGCTCTGGCGGCGGACGCCATGGCCCTGAGCTGGAGGGATCTGGGGTTTCTTTATCTGTTTCCTCCGATTCCCATGCTGGGCAGGGTTCTGCGAAAGCTGGTTCAGGAAGGAGTTCCCGCCATTCTCGTGGCTCCAAGGTGGCCAAGGCGGGTGTGGTTTGCGGACATCGTTCGTCTGGCAGTGGATCAGCTCGATCTGCCTCTTCGGACAGATCTTCTCACTCAGGGTCAGTTGTGTTACCCCAGTTTACCAACGCTGGCTTTGACGGCTTGGCTGCTGAAACCTCCATCTTGAAGGAGGAAGGTCTTTTGGATTCGGTCATTCGGACTCTTATTAGTGCTAGGAAGAGATCCTCTTCTTCCATCTACTATAGGGCTTGGAGATCGTATATTGATTGGTGTGAATCTAGATCTTTGCCCTGCCGGGTCTTTTCCGTTTCCAGGATTTTGGATTTTCTTCAGTCAGGGCTGGACTCTGGTCTTCAGCTGAGTACTTTGAAGGGGCAGGTTTCTGCCTTATCTATCTTTTTTCAGAGGTCTTTTGCAAGCCATTCTTTGGTCAAAACTTTTTTCCAGGGGGTTTCGCATTTGCGGCCTCCTAGGAAGCCGTTGCTCCCTGTTTGGGATTTGAATTTAGTACTTTCTGCCTTTCAGGCTCCTCCCTTTGAGCCTTTGCGGGATATTGCCTTGTCTACTCTGACTCAGAAGGTTGCCTTTCTGGTGGCCATCACTTCTGTTCGGCGTGTTTCAGAGCTGGCGGCCCTGTCGATTCAGGCCCTTTATTTTGAGAAACATCAGGACAAGGTGGTTTTCAGATTCAAGTCGGACTTTCTTCCTAAAGTGGTCTCTGCTTTCCATCTTAATCAGGACATTGTTCTTCCTTCTTTGTGTCCTAAGCCTAAGAATGACAAGGAGAGTGCGTTGCACTGCTTGGACGTGGTACGTTGTGTCAAGTTCTATCTACGTACTACGGCTCCTTTTCGTAAGACGGATGCCTTCTTCGTGGTGCCCTGTGGGCCTAGGAAGGGTTTGGCTCCGGCCAAGTCTTCTATTAGTAAATGGATTCGTCAGGCGATTGTTGGAGCCTATTCTGCCAAGGGGAAGGCTCCCCCTTTTCGTGTTACTGCTCATTCTACTCGTGCTGTTGGTGCGTCCTGGGCTTTTCAGCACCAGGCTTCGGTTGAGCAGGTTTGTAAGGCTGCTACCTGGTCTTCGGTTCACACCTTTTAAAAAGTTTTATAAGGTTGATGTGCGGGCTTCAGCGGATGCTGTTTTTGGCCGCAAGGTTCTGCAGGCTGCAGTGGTTTGAGTGTCTGCATTATTGCCTGGTTGGATACCCTCCCCATTTTGGACACTGCTGTTGGATGTCCCATGTTAATGAATTAATGTCTGAAGTGGGGTGTGTGACATTCTTAGAATAATACCATTTTGTGATTACTCACCTGTAAAATGGGTATTATAAGTATGTCACACACCCCACTTCACCCGCCCTCTTTGGTATCCTGGCTCTTTATATGGTGAAGTTGTGTTTATTCACAGTTGAGGGTTACTTTTGTGTTTTGGTCTCCTGGTATCTTGCTTTTATTGCTGTTTGAATACTGGGGAATTGTTAGGAGATACCAGGTATGTATAGACCGGGAGGGGCTTGCTTTTTCTGGACTTCTCTGCAAAGCAGCGCCACCTAGCGGTGAGTAACCCATGTTAATGAATTAATGTCTGAAGTGGGGTGTGTGACATACTTATAATACCCATTTTACAGGTGAGTAATAACAAAATGGTATTTTTGTAGGCCGTCTCATATTTAGTTATGAGCGCCTCAAAATCTGCTCTGGTGGGGATGGACCTTAGAAATTAGAGGGTTTCTCTGTATATTTCCGGCGTGTGTCGTAGCTTCAGCACCTTCTCTTGAAACCCGTGGTGAGGACTGCGTAAATGAGGCGGTTGGGGGTGGGAGTGCGATCTCCTCTGTCAGAGAAATCTCCTCAATAGGATGGTAGGCCTCCTCCTGTGTGAAGGACAACATGGTCGGGGGGCTGAAGGTGGCTGTGTCTCCCTGAGTTGACCATGCCCCAGAGAGATCATGTTGGGGTTGTAGTTGTAGCGGACTGAATGTTCTCACCACATGTGCAGCGGTCGCTTGGCCATGGCTGGGACCCCTCTCCCTTCCCGCCCTGGAGCGGCTTCTGGACCTTGGGGTTCTCTGCGGGAGGGCATCCCCCCGGCGAAGGGCAGAAAGTGCAAGGCGGCCCCCGTGGTTCATTAGGGGATAACTGTCTCCCCGGATCCCTCATGTCAGAGAGAAAAGCGAATCTCCCCAGTCTGTCAATGGCAGTTTCCCTCCATTTTGCTGCTTGGGAAGTCTGAGGCTCATTTGTGGGTGTTTCCGCCCCCCCCCACCCTCAACCACGCTGGTGGGTAACAGGCCGTCGTCCCCCCCCCCCCCCCCCCCTGCTCTGGGGTCATAGCGCCCCCCTCGTACCTCCGCTGCTGCCAGCCACCAGTCGTCTACCTTTCGCGGTCGCCATCTTGCTTTGGCTCCTGCAGAGCTGTCTCCCCGCAGCAGGGGAGCAGAGGATCCGCAGCGCGCCCGCCCCCAGTACCGCAGCGGTGGGGGCCCGCGGCAATGTCACGAACATTGGAGGCTGCGGGGTCTCTCGCCGCCGCAGCATACATGCTGGAAGGGGCGGGGGATGTCCTCTCCCCTCCGACCCCCGACGCCATCTTGACTGGCGGGACCGCCGCCTTCACTCTGCGGGACGCGGCGGGGGCAGTCCTCTCGCCTCCCGTGGACTGCTCCTCAGCTCTCCAGTCAGCGCCGTGAGCCTCTGCCCGCCAAAACTCCTCATTGCCGGCCGACGCCCCCGCCGAGGACGACGAAGATGGTGATGCCGGCATTTCCCCGCGCTTCTTGCCCGCAGACACAGGTAAGCCGGCTGCCGGACCATTGCTCTTGCCGCCGCTAGCCCGAGAAGCGCCTCTTTCTCCATCTCTCCTCTTGCTCTTCTTCCCCGGCATATTGCAGGGTATTTTGGTCGCCAAATTGCCTCATGGAAGTCAAAAAAGCCCAGATCTGGTCAGGAGCTCACACCAGTGCAGCTACTCCATTCGCGCGCCAGGCCACGCCCCCTGCTTGTCATGGTTTTGCCAGCGTCGGGTCGGCCTTACAGCCTGTTTGTGCTTCGGCACTTCTTATAGTGGCCTCTAGGTTGGTTGTCAGGGACCTGTTGTCTACCTCCAGCCTTGACCGGACTAGTGATGAGTTCACCGCCCTTAAACGTTGTGAATTGTTTTTGTTTTTTGTGCTAGCCACCGTGGATGACGCCTTGGTGATGTGTAGTAGAACTTTGGCCTTGCTGGTGGCAATTCGGTGGTCGGTTTGGTTGCGCCAGTGGGCGGCTGAATTTGTGTCCAAAAAGTCTTTCGGCTCTTCCCTTTCTGGCCTTGCGGCTCTTTGGAGAAAAATTGGATTCGGTCGCCAAGGGAGGTAGGTTACCTCAGCGAAAGAAGTAACGTCGTCCCTTTCGGGGGGCTGCTTCATTTACCCCTTCCTTTCGTGGGGCCAGAGCTGGACGGGGATCGGCTGACTTCCCCTCCAGAGGTGATTCCTGGAACAGGGGAAGAGGACGTGCCCGTCCAGGTCACAGCTGGGGCTCCAAGCCCAAAGCCGCTGCTAAGCTGGCTCAGCAATGAGGGGGCGCCCTCACCCTCGCGGGTGGGGGGACAGCTGCAACACTTCTCCCAGGTCTGGGACCAAGAGGTCTCGGACAGATGGATTCGCGAAGTGGTGTCTTCCGGTTACAAGCTGTAGTTCGAGATCCGGCCTCCTCCCAGATTCTTCAGGTCTCGGGTGCCCTTGGATCCTCTGGCCGCGCAGGGGCTCCGGGTGGCAGTAAAAGATCTCCTGGACATGGCTGTCGTCTGCCCGGTGCCTCCCTCGCCCATCCTGGATCTGAAGTTTCTCAACAGATTTATCCGTCTCAGGAAGTTCCTCATGGAAACTCTGCGCTCTGCCATAAATTCACTTCGGCAGGAGGACTTCATGATGTCCATAGACATCAAGGATGCTTATCTGCACGTTCCAATCTTCCCGGCACATAAGAGATTTCTCAGGTTCGTGGTGGAAGATCGGCATTTTCAGTTTGTGGCTCTTCCGTTTGGCCTTACCTCGGCTCCAAGGGTTTTCACCAAGGTGCTGGCAGGGGTGATGGCCCTCCTCAGAGCCCAGGGTATCCGCAACGTGCCTTATCTGGACGATCTTATTGTTGCTTCCTCTCCCAGCCAGGCGGAGCTAGATACCAGAACTGTGGTAGCCACCCTGGAGAGATTCGGCTGGGTGATCAACTATCCCAAGTCCTGCCTCTCTCCCTCCAGCGTGGTGGCGTTCATGGGAATGTCTCTGGATACTTCTCAGTCCAGGGTGTTCCTCCCCCGGCCCAAGGTTCTTTTGATTCAGGAATTGACTCAGCGTCTCCTATCCATCCCTCGCCCATCCATCCGGCTGGGGATGCGACTGGTGGGATTAATGGTGGCATCGTTCGTGGCGGTTCCCTTTGCCCAGTTTCACACAAGGATGCTCCAGCTCAATCTCTTGGCGGCCTGGGACGGGTCCCCGCCGTCATTGGATCAGTCTTTTCTGATGTCCCCCCTGGGTGCGGTGTTCCCTTCGGTGGTGGCTGGAACCGAGCAATCTGATGAGGGGCAGATCCTCTCTGACCCCTCGTTGGGAGACGGTCACCACGGATGCCAGCCTGTCAGGTTGGGGGGGATTTTGGAAGGATCTTCAGTTTCAGGGACTGTGGGGGCCTCAGGAAGCTCACAATCTCATCAGTGGTCTGGAGCTGAGAGCCATCAGGTTGGTTCTGGCTCACTTGACTCATCAGTTGCGGGGCCTACCGGTTCAAGTTCGGTCGGACAATCGGACGGCGGTCGCCTACATCAATCACCAGGGAGGGACTCGCAGCAGGCGTGCCCTCAGGGAAGTGTCTTTGATCCTGGCTTGGGCAGAAGGCAATGTCCCATGCATCTCGGCAGTGTACATTCCGGGATTGGAGAACACGGAGGCGGACTCCCTGAGCAGGGGCTCATCTTGCCGGGGGGAATGGTCGCTTGGCCCCAAGGTGTTTCGGTCGCTTTGCCACCGGTGGGGGACTACGGAGGTGGACCTCTTTGCCTCTCGTCACAAGCTTCCGGCATTTGTGTCTCTCTCGCGGGATCCGCTGGCTCTGGCAGCGGATGCCATGTCTCTGAACTGGAGGGATCTGGGGTTTCTGTACCTGTTCCCTCCGTTTCCCATGGTGGGCAAAGTGGTGCGCAAGCTGGCCCTAGAGGGCGCATCAGCAATCCTGGTGGCTCCAAGATGGCCAAGACAGGTTTGGTTCGCAGACGTGGTAAGGTTGGCAGAGAATCAGTTAGATCTGCCCCTTCTGCTGGATCTGCTCACTCAGGGTCCACTGCTCTACCCCAATTTACCAACACTAGCTTTGACGCCGTGGCTGCTGAAACCTCCATCTTGAAGGAGGAAGGTCTTTCTGATGCTGTCATTCACCCTCTGGTTAGGGCTAGAAAGAAGTCTTCCTCTGCCATCTACTACAGGATTTGGAGGTCTTATATTGATTGGTGTGAGGTCCGGGCCTTGCCTTGCAGGGCGTTTTCTATCCCTAGGGTTTTGGAATTTCTGCAACATGGTCTGGACCTAGGTTTGCAGCTTAGTACGCTGAAAGGGCATGTTTCTGCCCTGGCGGTTTTCTTTCTAAAGTCTTTTGCTCTTCATCCTCTGGTTAAGACCTTTTTCCAGGGGGTTACGCATGTGCGGCCTCCTAGGAAGCCTTTGCTCCCAGTTTGGGATTTGAATTTGGTTCTCTCTGCTTTTCAGGGTCCTCCTTTTGAACCTTTTGCAGGATATTTCTCTTTCTACGCTTACTCAGAAGGTCGCGTTTTTGGTTGCCATCACTTCCGTTTGGCGTGTATCGGAGTTGGCGGCTTTGTCCATTAAGGCTCCTTACTTTGAGAGGCATCAGGACAAGGTTGTTTTCCGCTTCAAGCCAGATTTCCTTCCTAAGGTGGTCTCTGCCTTTCATCTTAATCAGGACATTGTTCTACCCTCCTTGTGTCCTAAGCCCAGCAATGACAAGGAGAGGGTTTTGCATTCTCTGGATGTGGTTCGCTGTGTGAAATACTATTTGGTGGCTACTTCCTCTTTTCGTAGGACTGATGCCCTTTTTGTGGTGCCCTCTGGGCCTAGGAAAGATTTGGCGCCCGCCAAGTCTTCTATTAGTAAATGGATTTGCCAGGCCATTGTTGGGGCCTATTCTGCCAAGGGGAAGGTTCCCCCTTTTCGTGTTACTGCTCATTCCACTCGTGCTGTTGGGGCGTCCTGGGCTTTCCAGCATCAGGCCTCTGTTGAGCAAGTTTGTAAGGCTGCTACTTGGTCTTCAGTTCACGCGTTTTCCAAGTTTTACAAGGTTGATGTGCGGGCCTCAGCGGATGCTGTTTTTGGCCGCAAAGTTCTGCAAGCTGCAGTGGTTTAAGTTGTGCATTGTTGCCTTGTTTTGGATCCCCGCTCTTTATGGACACTGCTATTGGATGTCCCAAGTGTAATGACTATCTGAAGCGGGTTGTGTGACATACTTAGAATAATACCATTTTGTGAGTACTCACCTGTAAAATGGGTATTATAAGTATGTCACACCCCCCGCTTCACCCCGCCCTTTCGTATTCTGGATCCTTTATATGATGAACCTTTTTTACTGTTACTGGTTATTTTGGCTCTTCCTGGTCCCTTTACTGCTGTCTTAATACTGGGGAATGAATGGGAGGTACCAGGTATTTATGGACCGGGAGGGGCTCACTTTTTTTCATGACATCTCTGCAAGATCGCCCTCTACAGGTCGGTATAACCCAAGTGTAATGACTATCTGAAGCGGGGTGTGTGACATACGTTATAATACCCATTTTACAGGTGAGTACTCACAAAATAGTATTTTTTATATCTTATGTATGCATGCCGCTTACGGGACCTTTCTGTTTGTCTTGCAGGCGGGTCAAACTTAATTGCGGTTTCTCCCGGCCTATCCCCTCTATTTAGCTTACTTTATTAGAGGCCTATTCTGCTTTTTACCTCCCACTTCCCTAGCGGGCTATTAGGGCATCCCGGGTGGCTTTATATCGCGTATCCCTATTGGCCGGTTGGGCCGCAATAATCAGCATATGGAGGCTTCTCAGGATAATGTGCTCGGGGTTCATTCGGGACAAGCCCGGCTGTGTGTGGCATGTGGGGTGTCCCCTACAAGTGATGACAATGTGCGGGTTTGTGTACCCTGTGCCCAGCAGGTGCTTGCGCTGCAACCTGGGTTACCTGTGGCTGGGCCTGCGCCCCCTATGGCTTCGCCTACTTCCCCACGCTTACATCTGACTCCCAGTGAGTTGCATACCAGTGGGGAGTCTCGGCCTGATTTGTCTACCAGGGTGGCTAGCATTGAGAAGCTGATTGCTGGCTCTACGGCGCGTAAGGCCACTGCTAAGAGGCGGCATCTGGCGCCTGGCATTGGAGGCTGAGGAATTTTTTGACCTGGCTGGCTATACCCCCCTGGAAGAGGGGGAATTGTTTTCTGATTCAGAATCATCTGATGAGCAGCCTAAGGGTTATGCTGATTCTGGCTCTGACCCATGGTCTCCAGATGACACTGACAGGCTTTTGTCTCACATTTTTGAAGTACTTTCTATCTCCCCTCCTGCCGCGGCTCCTTGGCAGCAGGGGAGGAGTTTTTTCACACTGCTAAGCCACGCTTGGAGTTTCCTGAGCAAACTCACTTTAATAATCTCGTGCTCAAAGAGTGGGAGCGACCTTGCAGGCTCCCTGGGGTGCCTAAGAGTTGGGATAAGAGGTATCCTTTTCCTGCTGATGTGGTTAAGCGTTGGTCATCCCCTACCGAAGTGGATGCACCAATTCTGGGGTTGTCCAACACTTCTGTCATGCATTCCCCTGACTCTACTACCCTGAAGGATGGTGAGGACCGGCGCATTGATCAGCTGGCTTCCCATGCATTTGCCTGTGTGGGGACCGCGCTGCGTCCCGTTTGTCCGGTTTGTGCCTCTGCCATTACAGCTGTGGCTATTAGGACTCTGCCCAAAAGTATTTTAGATGGGGCTCCTGATGATGCTGCTAGTGAAGAGTATAGAGCCCTTCTGCGTTGTGAGGAATTTTTGCATATGTCCTCTCTGCCTTGGATGATACCATTAGAATGTGTGGCAGGGCTTCTGCCTTGGCGGTGGCTATAGGCTTCTCTGTTTGGCTGCGGCAGTGGGCAGCTGACAATGCTGCTAAGAAGGCTCTCACTGGGTTTCCCTTTAAAGGACTGCGTCTATTTGGGGATCGCCTGGACCTGTTTGCTAAGGGAGGCAAATTACCCCAGCGCAAAAGACAGTCTCGGCCCTTTCGGGGTTCAGTTTCCCTTCTTCCCTCCTACCGTGGGTCCAGAATGGGAAGGGGAGCTTCATTTGCAGGGGCCCGTGGAGATTTCTGGGGCAGGGGCAGAGGGCGTGGCCGCTCTGGTCCCTCCTGGGGTTCCAAGACTAAGTCTTCCCCCAAGCTCCCTCAGGCACCCATCCGTGTGGGGGGACGGCTTCGGCTCTTTGCTCACGTCTGGAGGCGTCATGTCTCAGACCGGTGGATTCAGGAGGTAGTGTCCTCCGGTTACAAGATAGAGTTGGCAGCCTGGCCGCCCCCAAGATTCATCAGATCCCAGATGGCTCAAAACCCCCTGTCAGCTCAGGGCCTGTTGCTTGCTGTGCAGAACCTACTGGAGCTGGGGGTCATATGCCAGGTGCCCTTAAGGGAAAGAGGCAAGGGCTATTATTACAACCTTTTCACTGTTCCCAAAAGAGATGGGTCCGTCAGACCCAACCTGGACTTAAAGCTTCTCAACAAATTTGTCAGATTCAGGCGTTTTCGCATGGAGACTCTGCGCTCAGCCGTAAGTTCATTACGCCCAGGGGACTTCATCAACCACCCCAAATCTTCCCTGTCCCCCTCTTTGGTGAAGCCATTTCTGGGCATGATTCTGGATACAGCTCGGGCCAGGATCTTTCTTCCTCAGCAGAAGGTGGACAGTCTGCATGGTAAGCTCCTTCTGTCCTGCCTTCATCCTTCCATCAGGCAGGGAATGCAGCTAGTGGGCCTGATGGTGTCTTGCTTCGAGGCGGTTCCTTATGCTCAGTTTCACATGAGGCCTCTTCAACTCCACCTCTTGTCAGTATGGGACAGGGACCCTGTGTCCCTGGATCAGGTTTTAATTCTGTCCCCCCTAGCCAGGTGGTCCCTTTCGTGGTGGCTGGACTCAAGGAACCTGTTGGTGGGCAGATCCTTTCTGGCCCCTTGCTGGGAGACTGTCACCACGGATACCAGTCTGACAAGTTGGGGGGGGCTCCTGGAAATTCCTAAGATTCCAGGGGCAGTGGAGCCCTCAGGAGGTCCACACTCCTATCAACATTCTGGAACTGAGGGCGATCAGGTTGGTTCTAGCCCGCTTGACCCCGCACCTTCGGGGTCGGGCTGTTCAGGTACGCTCTGACAACCAGCCGGCGGTTGCCTACATCAATCATCAGGGAGGGACCCGGAGCAAGGGGGCTCTCAAGGAAGTGTCTCTAATCCTGTCCTGGGCAGAGGACAATGTTCCCTGCATATCAGCCGTGTACATTCCGGGGGTGGAGAATCTGGAGGCAGACTCTCTGAGCAGGGGGACTTCTCGTCTGGGGGAATGGTCCCTCAGCAACAGGGTGTTTTGCTCTCTGTGTCACCGTTGGGGTCAGCAAGATGTAGATCTGTTTGCGTCCCGTCACAATCACAAGCTTGCAGTCTTTGTGTCTCTGTCCCAGGACCCTCTGGCTTAAGCCATGGATGCTCTAACAATGCCCTGGCAGGGTTTTCAGCTACTGTATGTCTTTCCCCCGTTTCCCCTGTTGGGCAGGTTTCTGCGAAATATAGCTCAGGAAGGGGTGCCAGCAATCCTGGTGGCCCCCCGTTGGCCAAGAAGAGTGTGGTTCGCAGACATCGTGCAGCTGGCGGTAGATCAGTACGCCCTGCCCAAGGATCCAGACCTGCTCACTCAGAGGCAGCTACGCTACCCCAATTTACAAACGCTGGCTTTAACGGCCTGGCTGCTGAAACCTACATCTTAATGGAAAAGGGGCTGACTGCCTCTGTTGTTAACACCATGATCAGGGCTAGGAAAAAGTCCTCTTCTTCCATCTACTATAGGGTTTGGCATACCTACATTGACTGGTGTGAGTCTAAATCTCTTCCCTGTTGTGTTTTCTATTCCTAGGATTCTGGAATTTCTTCAACATGGTTTGGATCTGGGGCTTCAACTCAGTACTCTGAGAGGTCATGTTTCTGCCTTGGCTGTTTTCTTCCAGAGATCTTTTGCTCAGCATCATCTGGTCAAGACTTTTTTTCCAGGGGGTTACTCATGTGCGTCCCCCACGTAAGCCTATGTTATCAGTCGGGGACTTGAACTTGGTCCTATCTGCCTTGCAGGCGTCTCCTTTTGAGCCTGTGCATGAGGCTGCTTTGTCCATTCTGACAAGATGGTGTTTCGCTTTAAACCAGATTTTCTGCCTAAAGTTGTGTCTGCGGTTCATCTCAATCAGGACATTGTTCTGCCTTCTCTGTGCCCTAATCCTAGTAACCCTAAGGAGAGGGCTTTACAATCATTGGATGTGGTCAGGAACCTGAAGTTCTATTTGGTGGCTACTGAATCCTTCAGGAAGAGTGATGCTCTTTTTGTGGTCCCTTCTGGTCCTAAGTAGAGTCTGGCTCCAGCTAAGTCTACCATCAGCAAGTGGATCAGTCAGGCTGTGATTCAGGCCTATTCTGCTAAAGGGAAGAATCCTCCCTTCCGCCTTACTGCTCATTCCACTCGTGCTATTGGTGCCTCTTGGGCTTTTCAGCACCAGGCTTCTGTTGAACAAGTTTGCAAGGCCTCTACTTGGTCTTCTGTTCATACTTTTTCCAAGTTTTACAAGGTTGATGTTCGGGCTACAGCTGATGCTGCTTTTGGCCGCAAAGTTCTGCAGGCGGCAGTGGTTTGAACTGCATGTTGTTGCTTTTTGGGGATCCCACCTTACCTTACGGACACTGCTATTGGATGTCCCAAACGTAAGGAATTATCTCTGGAGCAGGACGTGCTGTATACTTAGAATAATACAATTCTGTGATTACTCACCTGTAGAATTGGTATTATACGTATACAGCACGTCCTGCTGTACCCCGCCCGTACCTCTGTATGGTGATTGTTATCATTAAGATTGTTTATGGTTATAATTATCCCGGCTTCTTGCTAACTGCTTGTCAATACTGAGGAATTTGTGGGAGGACCCTAGTATATAAGGGTCCGGGAGGAGCCACTTTTTTGCGGTCTCTGCAGTCCAGCGGCATCTTGTAGATGTATTACCCAAACGTAAGGAATTATCTCTGGAGCAGGATGTGCTGTATATGTATAATACCAATTCTACAGGTGAGTAATCACAGAATTGTATTATTAAAAAAAATTATAGACGATCAACTGCAAAAAAAGATGTTGGCATTTTACATTGGAAATGGCCCATAACCTACAAAAATATAGGCAATAACATTTTAATAGGGTTGATAAACTGAGAATTGTTAATGGCAGAGGGGAATACTGCTGTGTGTTTCCATTCTCAGGAGTGCAGTATCCACCTCATACAGAGAAATAAAATATTATTTGCATATGGGCTCAAATGTATCCGTTATATAACCAGTGACTCAAATTTTAGCTTTACAAATGTTATAGAATCTTACTCAGCCGGATGCTGGTGGACACTTTGTAACTAGTTTTTACAAGCCATTCATGGCTTCTTGATTCAATAAGAGTTAAAGAATTCTCATTGTTGTAAAAAATTCACTTTGAGACAAGGCATGAGAATATCACTGTTGAGTCACCAGCTAGGAAATCAATGGTACTTGTGAAACAGTGAAATTCTCATGCTCTGAAGTTCATTTTTTACTACCATGAGAATTGTTTCAACTCTTAGTGAATCAAGGCCATTGTGTCTTTCTTGGCTTCAATAATGCTATAATGATTTTCTCCTCAGTCGGCAAAAGCGGAGACCCAGACTCAGAAAGGCATCTAGTAAATATGGGTGGTGAGGGAGCAGGGACTAGTCACATGGTCAGTGGTTACAGCTGCATGCAGTGATCCCTAATCACTATCAATATGCAACTTAAAGTGGACCAAAACCCAGGATTTTGACTATCCTGGGTTTTGGTCCTTGCCCCCAGGGAACCCGATTGGGGGTGCCCTGCTGTAACCTTTAAACCGGACCTTCAGCTTCATTTCATTAAAAGCCCAAACCTGTAAAAAAATATAAAAAAAATAAAAAAATATTCCACATCATCTAAAATGAAGATTTTAAGTTTTTAGTCGCTTACCTTTTATTCTTTCCCCTGCTGAGCTGCTACTGTTTAGAGGGTAGCGGGGGATGCAGCGACCAGCGCTCTTGGATCCGCATGCTTAGATGAGCGCAAAGGGGCGGGAGTGGATCAGAGTGAGCTGACTGGGCAGGCGGACGTGCAGGCGCCGTAGGACTGGGGAAGGGTAAGTCAGGTGACCTGTGGGGGGTTTCCCACAACAGGGCATCATCGATTGGGGTGGCAAAGCCCAAAACCCAGGTTAGTAAAAAAATCTTCAGTTTTGGTCTACTTTAACTCTTCTAGTGCCAGCTATGAGTCTCACGTAGCTGCCACTACTCCACTTAAGTGCCAGCTACATGAGACTCACGTAGCTGACTTTAAACCCCCACAGTAAAAAAAAAATTAAAAGTAAAATACTCACCTGACCCCTCGTTGGATCCAACTGGGTCGCCTCTTTAATTTGGTGCCATCCTATCCCCCGTGGGGGCTCGGATGGCCCAGGAGAGCCCCCGGAATAGCGCCCCCGCTTCCGCAGCAACTGTAAAAAAAAAAAAAAAAAAAAATTAAATTACATTTACTTACCTGCAGTCGCGCTGCCTCCCTCCGGGTCTTCTGTTCACTGGGGGGCCTCCGATCGCCCCCCCCCCGGCTCTTCAGCTTCAGGGGAGAGCCTGAAAGGGCTCTCCTCTCCCGACGGGTGCCGCCATCTTGCCGTTGGGGGCGGGGCTTATGACGTCACTCACCGGGTGTCGTCCTGGCTCCCTGCTGTTCTTTCAGATGCGATCATGCTGGCCACAGGAGTAGAGGGGCAGGTGATCAGATCATCACCTGCCCCTCTGCTCCTGTAGCCAGCATGATCGCATCTATCATCACATCGAGGGACAAAGGAGCTGACGATTGGAGGTAAGTAAAGTAAAAAAAAGTTTTTATTTTTTAATAAAAGTATTTTTTTTTTTTCTTCTGTGTGTTTTTTTTATGTTAACCCTTTGTGAACTGGTAAGGGGTCCATGAGACCCCTGTACCAGTTCACAAGGCTGGGGGCTGGCAAGTCACCTGCAACTAGCGGGTGACTTGCCATTAACCCCCGCACCCCCAATTACCTGCCTTCCCAAAGCTCGGGGGGGGGGGGGGGGGGTAGAAGAGCCCGGGCCCACACAGGCCCCCGGGAGGGGGGACCCTACTTCATTTTTTTTTTTTTTTAAGGGTTAGGGTTAAAATTCCAAAAAAATTGGGTTGTCCCTATGTCAATTTCTTTGGGATATTTAAGGGTTAGCCTAAACCTTAAAATAAAAAAAAAATGGGGTCCCCTTCCGGGACCCTGTAATTTTTGGGGGGATTTTTAAGGGTTAGGGTTAGCCTAACCCTTAAAATTCCCCCCCAAAAATGGGGTCCCCCCCTCAGGAGGGGGGCCATATGTGATTTTTCTAAAATTAACCCCTTATGTTTATAGTGTGGATAGTAGTTGTATTTTATTTGTAAATGTTATAAGTGCTCTCTTCAGTTTGGGGGGTCTCCAGGGCAAGAATGCGGGGGCTACCGATAGATAGATAGATATATATATCTATCTATCTATGTGGTACCGTTGTAATCGGGAGAAATGGGGCTATCACATGCAATATGGTTTTCATTAATAAAACAAATGTTTTATTTAAAATAAAGGAGACAATTGTCTAAAAAATATTATTTTTTTTTTTTTTTTTTTACGCAACAATATTTAAAAAACAGTAGAAAAATTACAAACAAGACATTTCACGTTAAAGCCTAAACTCTGCTGCAAAAAAATATGTATATAATTTTTCTGGAAATTCCAGCAAAAATCACTGTTAAACGTGGCGCAAAATGGGGAAAATGACCTGTCAACAGAGGGTGACAAAACTTCAAGTAGGCTGGCAATTAAAAGGGTTAACAGTACCTATGCATGTTGGGTATTGTTCTGCTCGGGGGACCTTGCACTTTTAGATTTAGCTTGTTTTTTCTTGTTTGCATATTGATATTTTAGGAAAACATGGTTTTTATTCTGTTTTTTTTATAATTTTTCTTAGGGAAACCCTGTGCAACCTAAGAATTCTTCAATGGATTACTTCCAGAAAGATGAGCCCACTACAACAATCTCAGTACACTTAAGAGAGCTTAACATGTGTACTTTCAGGGAATATATGGTTTATGGGGGATATTCCAAATGTAAAGGGTTGTTTTGGATGAAAAAATTGCAAGGTGCGCACTTTGTCAGCTGAAAATTTCAAGTACAATCACCGTTATGCGCATGCTTTACTTTGGGGTGTTTGGCAACTCTTCCCTTGACACTACCTATGCATGTTGGGTATCATTCTGTTCGGGCATGTTGCTTTTTCAGATTTTACTTTTTTCTTGTTTGCATATTATTTTTTTTTTTTTTTAGGAAAATGTGGCTTTGATTCTTTTTTTATTCTTTTTTAAGGAAACTCTGTGCAACCAAAGAATTGATTGAGGGATTACTTCCAGAAAACTGCGCCCATGTCAACAAGCCTGGTACGCCTAGAAAGCTTGAGGTGTGTACTTCCAGAAAATATATCATTTGTGGGGGGTATTTCAAATTTAAAGGGTTGTTTTTCTGGAAAAACTGCAAGGTGCGCTTAGCGCGTAGCATAGTTGTATTTTATCTGAAAATCTAAAGCGCTGTTTCAGTTTGGGGGAGTCTCCTGGGCAGGAAAGGGCGTCTACCAATACACATGTACCGTTGTGAGCGGGAGAAATTGGGGTTTCGCACGCAATAAAATTTAATTGACAAACTTACATTTTTTTATTACAAAAAACACTACAAATTGCAAAAATAGTTTTTTTTTTTGCACATATTTAACCCAAAAGTATTGAGAATTCACTAAAAAAAAGGCCAAACAAGATATTGCATGTTGAAGCTCAGACTCTGCTGAAAAAAACAATATATAATCCCTTCAAAAATCAAGGTTGAACTTATGTAGCGCAAAATAGTGAAACGTGGTCTGGCAACAAAAGGTGACAAAAATTCTAGGAAGGCTGGCACTTAAAGGGTTAAGACTAGGAGTTTGAAAGTGCGACCAAAATCGATCCAGCAACGACCTCTCATTTCTGGTGCTATATATATGACAAGAAAATTCTTAAAGTGGAAAATATATATATATATTTTTTTTTAATTCTTTATTAAGGTTTTGCATGTATAAATGGTACAGTGACAAATAAAATGACGAAGAAAAATCACTTGTCTGATTACCTTATGACACATTCAGTCTTATAAAACAGTGAATTGAACAAAAGAATAGAAGAACATTCAGGTAGAAACGGGGAGGGGAGGGGGGTACTGCCACTCGGACAGTTTCCAACAGTGCTTTACATTCATCTGAACCTACAAAAACCATCCTGTTGTACCACGTCATTGTATACCTCTCGAACCCTCCCTCCTGATTTAGCACCAGATCCTCAAAGCGCATGGTTTCATTTACCTTCCACACCCAACTAGCCATTGCGGAAGTGGGGGGGGGGGGGTCTTTTTCCACATCAGAAGAAGGTGACACACTAGGGATCTTTTTGTACTCTTTCAGAGGGGTCTTCCCTAAGTGGAGCAGGCATATACCTGGGTCCGCGGGTATAGTTTCCCCTGTAACTGCCCCTATCACTCTCTTTACCGAATCGCAATAGGGCCGAAGTCTGGGACAGGACCAGAATATATGGAGAAGGTCACCCCTTGCCGCACCACCCCTCCAGCAATCTGCCGATTCGCTTGGAAACCATTTATTTAGGGTTGCCGGGACTCTGTACCATCCGGTAAGGATTTTATAATGGCACTCTTGGGTCCGGGTGCATATGGAGGTCTTATGTGGTGCCGCAAAAAGTCTCCTTCACTGCTCCGGCATAAATGAGGCCCCTATACTATCTCTTCCCAATGTTTAAATGTTTAACGAAATGGAGCTCATCTGTTTCTGGGAGGTGGGGGGGGGAATCAACATTTTATAGATGGGAGGAGAGTACGTGTCTCTCCACATTAGTACTGGAGCAAAGCTCCTCAAACTGGATCAACGGACGCATGCCCCCAGAGAACCCCTGTAAGGACCGCAAGAAGTGTGATAGCTGTGTGCATTCCCAATTGGTCCACTCCCGAATGGATCCTTTTTGCGCTAGATCATCCGCTTTAGCCCATCCTGTATTTGCCCAGAAATGCCTAGCCCTGCAAAATCCAGCCCTGCACCACTCTCTCACCTTGGGGCCGCTACAACCAGGGGGGAACTGTGGATTTTCCAACACTGGGAGCATTGGAGAAGGAGCCGGGGAGATCTCGGGAAGTTCTTTAAACCTCCAGCAGGCACGCAGAGTAGCCCCAACCGTGGGGTGTCTTAGCGCCTTTGGGATGTCTTTCTTCTCGAGCCAGAGTAGATTGGCCAACGGGACCTCCAACGAGCCCTGCTCCAACCCGACCCACTGCACTGCTCTTCCCAAATGAGTGGCAGCATGGTATAATACGGGGTCTGGGAATCCCAGCCCTCTTTCTTCCTTGCGTCTAGTTAAGATGGGTCTGTTCAATCTGGGTTTCTTCCCCTTCCATATGAAGCTAGTAAATAGCGCTCTGACCCAAATGTATCAATAGCCAAGGGAGTGAATAGGTCGACGATTATCAAAAATGTTGTAGTCCTGGCTTTAAACTGAAAAAGTGTTCAGTGTAGTTACCAGTATTACTACTGATCTTTAATGCGTGTCTGTACCCCAACCTAAACGGTCACCCATGACAAAACATAGCAGGGGTGGGATAGAGTTGGGCTTTAAGTTTGCTGTATTGTCCAAACATAGTTGTTTGACTGCAGTTTGAAATGTAATGTTAAAAGTAAAATGTGTGCATTCCTTCAAAAATAAAAACCAGCGTTCATTTAGAATAAGAGGGTGTTAATATCTGGATACTCTTATTTCCATCTTCTCTGTGCTGTACTGGCAGCATATTCCGATAATGAAGTTAGTTTTTATTGCCTTTACTTAACAGAAGCAAATAACTGTCTGCAGGCCGGTGACGTAAACCTCTATCATATAAACTGGCCATTAGAGACTTGAATTTCAGCTTATTATCACATTAGGATGCTGACCTAGTTTTTGTCTTGCCTTTTCCATGTAAAATTGGGTTTATAAGCATAGTGGCACTTTAAGAATATTGCTATACAATTGAATTAAAATGCAATGGATTATGCTAAACAATTTGTCATGCTTAGTGCATGCTTACTGAAATATATTTCACTTAATGCAAAAGTACATTAACGTTTAACTCTGGATTCTCAATACAGCAGCACAGCCAAATGTAACCACGCTTTAAAAAAGTGTTTGAAGTCCTGGATTTTTTGCCATCTTGGAGCATCCTGATTTGGGACACCAAACTGGGGGCTATATTTAATTTATAAGAGCCAATCTTGGTAAATAAAATGATACATTTAAATTGGCGCATGGGTCTTGGTCCCTGCTGATAAATGACAGCCTGTCATGCCCGCTTTCGTAACATGAAGTATGGAACCGGATAGAAAGTGGAGATGGGCCAGCTCACCCTAACTTACCTTGCCTAGTTCGTCGCTCCACTGCCAAGGCTTCGTCTAGGGCACATAGTTCATTGAGCTGCTTACTCCCACACTGAGAAAAGCACACAATGGTGTTGGCCTAGGGCTTTGACTATTGGCTAGACTTGTTTCCAAAGAGTAGAAATACTCCTCGCAGCATCTTGGAGTTGTATTCTCAGTCACCTGGGAGTTTGCAATTTGCGGAAATTTAAATTGTGTAGAGGTGTAGGTTGTGGTAAATTCAAAGGAAACCAGCCACACTCCACTGCACTCCACTGCGCCAATCTGCTCTGTCAAGTGCCGCTGTACATGTTTCAATGTGGGTCAAAACCCTTGCGGTCGGGCCCTGGAATCTAAAAGATTCCAGTTCCGGCCGCTAGCCCACCCCTGGCACTGGATGCCCCGTTGTGTGAAACCTCCCCCCTGGGCACCTGTGATCTTACCTGATCGGCACACTGTTCGTGTTCCTGCGCCCAGCTATTCAGGAGGGCAAGGGCATGGTAGTACACACGCCCTGGTATGCCGGCGCTGGCAGAGATCTCTTTGCTGGAGCGTGGTTTTGACATGCTTTAACCCTTTAAATACCAAGCACGTAGTTTCTACGTGGTTGCTTCTCCTACCGTTAAGTGCCAAGCACGTAGAAACTACGTGCCTGGCATTTCCCCCAAACAGTTAAAAGATAGAAAAAAAAAAAACACTTACCTCTGGTATCCCTGTGAAGCTTGGGTTCCTCTCTTCCTGGGGGGGGCATCCGATCGCCCCCCGTCGTCCTCCGTCTTCGGGGGGGGCCCGAAACCAGCCGCCCCCCCCCCCCCCCCGTTTCCAGCGCTGACTCGCCGTTGTAAAAAAAATAAAAAAAAAATAAAACTGTCATTTACTCACCTCCGCGCCCGAGCCTTCTGTCCGGGTCTCCTCTTCACCAGGGAGGGGTCCGATCCCCCCCCCCCCTGGGCTGCGCAGGCTTCCGGGTCCTCACCTCTTGAAATGGCGGCGATGGCTGCCGCCTCTTAGCCCCGCCCATTGTGGGAGGAGCGGGATGACGTCATCCCGCTCCTCCTATACCCCCTCCGAGCTCCGGCATCTGTCAGATGCCGGTGGTGATCGGAGCAGGGCGGGTGTCAGCCGAGGAGGCTCCGATCGGAGCCCCCTCGCCTGTCACCCGCCCTGCGCCGATCACTACCGGCATCTGTCAGCAACATGACAGCGGCGAGGGACGCCGGATCGGAGGGGAGTACAGTAAAAAAAAAAAAATAGATTTTTTTTGTCAGTGTGATTTACTTTTAACCCCTTGTGAACTGGTAAGGGGTCCATGACCCCTATACCAGTTCACAAGGCTGGGGGAGGTGGCAAGTCACCTGTGACTAGCGGGTGACTTGCCATTAACCCCCGGCACCCCTATTACCTGCCTCCCCAAAGGCCAGGGGGGGGGCAGAAGAGCCCGGGCCCACGGGCTATGCGGGCTTGTAGCCTGCAGGGCCAGGGGCCACAAAAGCTGGCCCCTGCGCCCTGTTCCTACAAGCCCTGCATAGCTGGTCCCGGGCTGGTTACTTTGGGTAAGGGGGACCCCACGTCAACTTTTTTTTTTTTTTTTGATTTTTAAGGGTTTTTAACCCTTAAAAAAAAAAAAAAAAATAGGATCCCCCTCCCCTGGGAGGGGGGACCCTATGTCATTTTTTTTCTCGATTTAACCCTTTGTAGTGTGGATGGTATTTGTATTTTATTTGTGAATGTTATAAAGTACTTGTTTCAGTTAGGGGGGGTCTCCTGGGCAGGAACGGGGGGCTACCGATAAATATGTGGTACCGTTCTAATCGGTAGAAATGGGGCTTTCACATGCAATATGCTTTTCCTTAATAAAATACATTTTTTATTTAAAATAAAGGAGTCAATTTTCTAAAAAAATTTATTTATTTATTTTACTTAATATTGTAAAAAAAAAAAAAAAAATTTACAAACAAGATATTTCATGTTAAAGCCTAAACTCTGCTGCAATTAAATATATATATATATAATTTTCCTGAAAGTTCCAGCAAAATGGCGCAAAACATGGCGCAAAATGGGGAAAAATGGCCTGTCAACAGAGGGTGACAAAATCTCAAGTAGGCTGGCAATTAAAAGGGTTAATAGTACCTATGCATGTTGGGTTTTGTTCTGTTCGGGGGACCTTGCGCTTTCAGACTTAGCTTGTTTTTTCTTGTTTGCATATTTATATTTTAGGAAAAGGTGTTTTTTATTCAGCTTTTTTTTAAAATTTTTAGGGAAACCCTGCACAACCAAAGAATTCTTTGAGGTAATAATTCCAGAAAGATGAGTCCACTAGAACAAGCTGGGTACGCTTAGAAAGCTTAACGTGTGTACTTTCAGGGAATATATGGTTTATTTGTTTTGGTTGAAAAATCGCAAGGTGCGCACTTTGTCTGCAGAGCTGAAATTTTCAAGTAAAATTACCGTTACGCACATGCTTTACTTTGGGGTGTTTGGCAACTCTTCCCTTGACAGTAGCAATGCATGTTGGGTGTTGTTCTGTTCGGGGGATATTGCGTTTTCAGATTAAACTTGTTTTTTCTTGTTTGTATATAGTTTTTTTAGGAAAATGTGGCTTTGATTCTGCTTTTTTATCCTTTATTTAGGGAAACTCTTTGCAACCAAAGAATTCATTGAGGGATTACTTCCAGAAAACTATGGCCACATCAACAAGCCTGGTACACCTAGAAAGCCTGAGGTGTATACTTCCAGAGAATATATAGTTTGTTGGGGGTAATTCAAATGTAAAGGGTTGTTTTTCTGGAAAAACTGCAAGGTGCGCATATTGCATAGCATAGTTGTATTTTTTCTGAAAATCCCCTAAAGCGCTGTTTCAGTTTGGGGGAGTCTCCTGGGCAGGAAAGGGTGTCTACCTATACATATGTGGTACCGCTGTAACCGAGAGAAATTGGGATTTCACACGCAATAAGATTTTTTGACAAACTTACATTTTTTATTACAAAAAAAAACTACAAATTGTAAAATATATATATATATATATATATATATATATATATATATATATATATATATATATATATATATATATATATATATATATATATATATATATATATATATATATATATAAATTTTTTTTTTTTTTTTGCACATATTTTTCCCAAAAATATTGAGAATACACCTAAAAAATGACAAACAAGACATTTCATGTTAAAGCCCAGACTCTGCTGAAAAAAACAATATATAATTTTCCTGGGAAATCCCTTCAAAAATCACATTTGAACATGGGGAGCGCAAAATAGTGCAACATGGTCTGGCAACAAAGCGTGACAAAAACTCCAGGTAGGCTGGCACTTAAAGGGTTAAGACATGTTTCCTTTTACCATACCTGCCACACCTGACATTCTCTCTTCAGCAAATATAGCAGCAGCAAATGTTATGTTTTCTTCATAGCCTTAGAAATAATTGTTAAATATGCTCCCATTAGAAAAGAATCCATGTGCATAGAAGAGGAGTAGCCCTACATGCATGTTAGAGCATATTTAACATGTATATTACGCGTAAATATGCATTAATGTGATGCCATGGCCAGATGAGAAAAAGATACCTGATGACAGCTACGTTCTACAGGACAGGTAAATGTTGATGCTGACTTGCATTTGAAACTGGACCAACAACCTGGCACATTTGGAAAAGAAAGGTTGCAGTCATTTTGGAGGTTCCTTTCCCCACTATCTCAGCCATGCTGCTGCCTGGACTCAACTGACATAACTGACAATGCACAGTAACAGGAAGCCCAGCAGCACTTCCTGTTTGCAGGTGGCCTGCAAATGCATGAGCCGCCATTTTGTTTCTAACATTCACTATAGCAGGAGTTAGAAAAAGGTAAATTAACTTTTATGTGCAGCAATCTAAATTGCCCTGGGGAGGGGGAATATGAGCACTGTTTGTTGTGTTGGTCTGCTTTAAGTCCTTTTTGACTATTGGTCAGCTTTAAGTGTGCATGCCTACTGATCTAAAGAAAATAGAGGACAGCATGTTAGAGTATTTTTGTGTACAGTATTTTAGGCTGTTAACGATTTGTATGAATACATTGAATTTATAAAGATTGTTCTAGCGGGACATTTCTGTTTCGTAGTGCCAGCCAGCCGCAGTGAGTATCATCGAATACAGCAGCAGCTAGAGTCTGAGAAATTCCCACCACTCTTCCCTGGAAATCCCCCTAGAGCTTTTCATGAGCTGAATCGAGAGGAACAGGCCAAGTATG
The DNA here is from genome assembly GCA_027917425.1 of Gastrophryne carolinensis. NCBI lineage: Eukaryota > Metazoa > Chordata > Amphibia > Anura > Microhylidae > Gastrophryne > Gastrophryne carolinensis. The sequence continues at coordinate 436,771,021 of CM051234.1, read as the reverse complement.
AAAAAAAGCGACTGGCAGGTGAGTTTGGCAACCAAATGTATATGTAAATGTTCACACCTATATTTATGCTGAAAGTTATGTTTCATGACCCCTTTCCTAGATTACTGTAGAAAAGCTTACAAGAAGATTCATGTAACCAGACTAGAAGAGCGTGTCACCACTATTTGCCAGCGTGAAAACTCCTTCTATGTGGATACTGTACGGGCTTTTAGAGACCGTAGATACGAGTTTAAGGGCCTGCACAAAGTGAGTGAGTACGGCATGTGTCTGATATACATAATGGTATTTATTAGTATTGCATGATGTTAGATTTAATCTATTGTACATATGTACATATAGAATATTCTAGCAATATATGTTTAAAGGACCAGTCCAGCCAGACTGCCCATTTTTATTCAAATCCAAGCCCCCCTCCCCTTGCGTTCAGGGAGAACGCGCTCCTGGCGGCTCCGAGGGGGCGGCCAGGGAGAAACAAAGGTTGCAACAGGCAGTGCTGCAATCGACCGACCGATCGCGCTGAATTGTGGGCCAGGTACGTTATTTTTTTCTTGTTTTTAAATTTATGTAACCTCCTCCATCTGCCCTGCTTCAGCACTAGCGGCGAGGCTAGCAGAGCAGGGGGGATTTGAAGAAAATGGAGAGTCTGGCTGGACTGGCGCCTTTAATTTGCGTACTTCAGTGATTTCTCTTTTAATGCTCTGTTAAGGTATGGAAGAAGAAATTGTCTGCAGCAATTGAAAGTGGAGATGCTGCTGAAGTCAAAAGGGGCAAGAACATGGAGATTTTGTATGAATCTTTACAGCTGGCCCACAAGTGCATTCTGAACTCCTTCTACGGTTATGTCATGCGCAAGGGGTATGTAACAACTAAGGCCAATCAGCATACTGGTATTCTTTCTAAGTTTTCATTTGGGGGATACAGCAATACTTGTAATACAGAATCAGTCATTTTTCATCTGTGAGTTTTAATTTGCCTTGCAACAGGCATAGACTCTCCATTTATAAGGGAATAACCTATTCTGTCATTTTGATGCACCCTTCACACTAAGACAAGAGCGAGGGTGTGGGGGGTGGAGGGTTAAAGTGGACCAACACCCACCCCTGATCGGCCCGGGAATCTATAAGATTCCCGGGCCGATCAGCTCCCTCCCTGCGGGGCATCTGAAATCGGGATGTCCCGCTGTGTGAAAGCCCCTAAAAACTTACCTTATCGGCGACGGATAAGTGCCGCCTCCCGCGCGTCCCTCTAGCAGGGCGCGCACCCGCGCCGGCCGTTTGTAAATGGCTTCCTCCCCGAGGCAGTTTCAAGATTCAGTGATGTGGGACATAAATGCTAAAATCAATGCCAACCAACATGCTGCTGGGGAAAAATCCTCTCCCTCATGCATCGGATTCTGTTAGGATCAAACTAGCTGCCCGGCTTACCTTGTCATTCCATAGATGGACTAGCATTCCACAAGGATTGCAGTAACACACCTCAATTACCTTTCTCTGGAATACCTACCTAGTGTGCTTCAGGATTTAAAACTTTGCAGCTCCTCCCAGCCCTACATATACCGAGGGACCTCCCACAAATCCCCAGATTTCTCTGCAGTGCTGGAACTGCGAAGACATGAAGTATCACGCTCTCGCAGGTGAGCGGGGCTTGACAGCCCGAGGCCCTGCGGGACTATTTCCACCCGTCCTCATTGTGAATTAATGCCTCCCAGCGTGGGTCGGGTGAAGGTAGCCAGCACCTAGTGTGCTTACGGAGCTGGTCTCCACCGCAATCCCCCTCCATAGGGTAGGCGGTTAAGGCGAATGGTGAGCCTTCAGTGGATGCCCCTCCCACACCAGCGCCCCCATGTCCCATCTAACGGTGAGCCCCCTTTTCGGGTCACCTTCCTCCCAAGATTCCCCCGTTAGGTGGGAAAAAGAGGGGGGGCGGTTGTGTGTTTGATGGCCTACTCCTTGCCCTAATTACACTATAGACGCTTTACCGCTACCGAGTGTCAGAGCGTGTTTCACTTTTTTATTTTTCAACTGACCGCAGCGTTTTACTATGCTCTAGGCGCATACGGCAGAACTTATGGCGTTTTTCAAATCTCCTTACTCAGACTGTCAGACTTCTTCTCTGAAGTGATGCTGACGTATCTACATTCTCTTGTGATTGGCTGCGCGCCTTCTAGCTTCGCGCTTTCCGGGGGGAGGCGTGGTTTGTTCTGGCGCGTTCCGCGTCATCGCCCGCTCTGGCCCGCCCTTCGAGGTTCACTGGGCGCCGTTTCCTTCTCGCTTGCGCGTGGTGAAGACGGTCCTCCCCTCGCAGACCTGTAAGTGCCCTCATGGGCGATGTTTTCCCTAGCTTGCTTCTTCGTGCTCGGCTCTGACATCCCTGTTCCCCTTGTGTCTTTCAGACAGCGGTCCTCGGTGGCTTCCCCCGGCCCGACGTAGCGCCTGGTCCAGACCATTTTTCAGAATTTACTCCCACTTCCCAGCGGGTTATTGGGGCATCCAGGGTTGCTTAAAGCGTCAATCCCTACTGGCATATTGAATTTAATAATCACCATATGGAGGCATCCCAGAACATCGCGAACGGGGTCCCCCTGGGACAAGCCAGTCTGTGTGCAGCTTGTGGGGTTTCACCTAGCAGCGGTGACAATACACGGGTCTGTGTACCTTGTGCTCAACAGGCGCTAGCCGGTCCCCCCACCTCTTCCGAGGCTGGGCCCGCACCTCGCCTTACTTCCCCCTACTCCCCCAAGCTTGAGCCTAACCCCCAATACTAGTGGGGATTCTCACGCTGATTTGGCCTCTAGATTGGCTAGTGTGGAAAGCTTCTTCGCTGGCTCCTTGGCGCGCAAGGCTACTGCCAAGAGGCACCATTTGAATCCTGAGGCTACTATTCTCCCTGTAGAATCTGATGATTTACTGCTTTCCTATGCTCAGTCCCCATCAGAGGAAGGGGAACTGCTCTCTGACTCAGGATCCTACGAGGACGAGTCCAGGAGTCAGGAGGAGTCTGGTTCTGATCTTTGGTCCCAGGACGACATTGACAGACTGCTGTCTCGGATCTTTGATGTGTTATCCCTCTCTCCCCCTCCCGCGGTCCCTCGGAAAAGGGGCGATCTGTTTCATACCGCTAGGGTGCGGTTGGAGTTTCCCGAACAAACTCACTTTAATAACCTAGTGCTGAAAGAATGGGAACATCCCAGCAAACTCCAGGGGATTCCTAAAGCTGTGGATAAGAAGTATCCATTTCCGGCCGATCTGGTTAAGTGTTGGACATCGCCGCCCGAGGTCGATGCCCCGATTCTGAGTCTGTCCAACACCACTATTATGCACTCACCTGACACTACTACGCTGCGGGATTTAGAGGATCGGCGAGTTGATCAATTGGCAGGTCATGCCTTTGCATTTGGGGGAACGTCGCTCCGCCTGGTGTGCGCCTTAGCCATCACGGCGGTGGCACTCAGGACAGTGGTTAGACTGCCCTGGAAGGGGCGGATGACTTGCCCTCTGATGCCGCCAACACTCTGGCCACCTGTGAGACCTTTGTGAATTATATCCTGTCTGCATCGGACGATGCTATTAAGCTGAGCGCTAGATCCTCAGCTCTGATGGTGGCCATACGCCGCGCGATCTGGTTACGCCAGTGGGCTGCTAACAATGTCGCCAAGAAGGCCCTTACGGGGCTTCCATTTAAAGGACTGCGCCTGTTTGGAGAAAGATTAGATATCTTTGCCAAGGGTGGCAAACTGCCCCAGCACAAGCTTCAGATTCGGCCCTTTCGTGGTCCAAGCTCCCATTCTACCCCCTACCGTGGGACCAAGCAGGGTAGAGGGGTGTCCTTCTCTGGGTCGCGCAGATCCCTGGAACAAGAACAGAGGACGCCGTCCTGGCTCCTCCTGGGGGCCCAAGCCCAAAGCCCCCCCAAGACCCCCCAAGCATGAAGGGGTGCCCTCGCCTGTCAGGGTGGGGGGACGTCTACAGCACTTCGAGCATGTCTGGAGACGCCTTGTCCCAGACCGGTGGATTCAGGAGGTAGTCTCCTCTGGTTACAAGATAGAATTTGCGGTGCTGCCCCCTACCAGGTTCGTTGGGTCTCGGATCCCACAGGATCCTGCCTCAGCTCGAGTCTTGATGCTGGCTGTGCAGGACCTTCTGGAGCTCGGGGTCATCTGCGAGGTCCCCTTAAGAGACAGGGGCATGGGGTTTTATTCCAACCTGTTCACGGTGCCCAAAAAGGACGGGTCAGTCAGACCCATTCTGGATTTGAAAATCCTAAACAAGTTTGTCAGAAGCAGACATTTTCGCATGGAAACTCTGCGCTCGGCCATTGCCTCGCTGCGTCCAGGGGACTTCATGACATCTGTGGACATCAAGGACGCTTACCTGCACGTTCTGGTGTTCTCAGGGCACCCAAGCTTCCTCAGATTTGCGCTGTTGGATCAGCATTATCAGTTCGTGGCCCTGCCATTCGGCCTTACGTCGGCTCCCAGGGTCTTCACCAAGGTGCTGGCAGGGGTGATGTCTCTCTTAAGACTAAAGGGCATACGCGTGTTGCCCTACCTGGACGATATACTCATCACCTCTCGGTCTCTGCAGCAGGCAGAGCTGGACACTTGGTTGGTGGTGTCCACCCTGGAGTCCTCTCTGTCCCCCTCCTCAGTGACCCCGTTTCTGGGGATGTTTCTGGACTCGGTTCAGTCAAGGATATTCCTTCCTCCGCAGAAGGTGGAAGCTGACATCCCAGGCGAGATCCCTGCTCGCGAACCCTCATCCCTCCATCCGGCAGGGAATGCAGTTGGTGGGCTCGATGGTGGCAAGCTTCGAGGCGGTGCCCTTTGCCCAGTTTCATCTGAGAACTCTGCAGCTTCACCTTCTGTCAGTATGGAACAAGGACCCAGCATCTTTGGACGACAGCTGGGTGATTCCCCCCTCGGTCAGACAATCCCTCGAGTGGTGGTTGGACCACAGGAACTTGACAAAGGGCAGATCCTTCCTGGCTCCCTCTTGGGAGACTGTCACAACGGATGCCAGTCTTTCGGACTGGGGGGGATTCTGGAAGTCCCTGCGCTTCCAGGGGAGGTGGGGCCCTCAGGAGGCCCATCTTCCTATCAATGTCCTGGAACTCAGGGCGGTCAGGTTGGTGCTGGAACGATTGACCCAGCACCTGCAAGGTCTGGCGGTTCAGGTACGCTCAGACAACAGGACGGCGGTGGCCTACATCAATCATCAGGGAGGAACCCGGAGCAAGGGTGCTCTCCAGGAGGTGTCCCTGATTCTAACTTGGGCAGAAACCAATGTACAATGCATATCGGCTGTTTACATTCCGGGGACGGAGAATCTGCTGGCAGATGCTCTGAGCAGGGGGGTCGTCCCGTCAGGGGGAATGGTCCCTCTGCGACAGGGTATTTCAGTCACTGTGTCACCGATGGGGTGTGCCAGACATGGATCTCTTTGCATCACGTCACAATCACAAGCTACCGAGCTTTGTATCCCTGTCTCAGGATCCTCTGGCTCTGGCCACGGATGCCCTGTCCATGTCATGGAAGGAGTTTCGGCTCCTGTACGTGTTTCCACCAATTCCCCTTCTGGGCAGAGTGCTGCGCAAGATCGCTCTGGAAGGGGTACCCGCGATTCTAGTGGCCCCAAGGTGGCCAAGAAGAGTGTGGTTCGCAGACGTGGTTCAAATGGCAGTAGATCAGTACGATCTGCCAAGGTTTCCAGACTTTCTGACTCAAGGGTCTCTACACCATCCCAATTTACTAACGCTGGCTTTGACGGCTTGGCTATTGAAACCTCCATCTTGATGGAGAAGGGTTTGTCTGCATCTGTTGTGGCTACTATGGTGCAAGCCAGGAAGAAGACCTCTGCTGCCATCTATTATAGAGTATGGCGTGCTTACATTGACTGGTGTGAATCTAGGTCCCTTCCCTGCCGGGAATTCTTAGTATCCAGGGTGCTGGAGCTCTTACAACATGGTCTAGACTTAGGTCTTAAGCCAGGTGTCGGCCCTGTCTATCTTCTTTCAGAAGACCTTTGCCCAGCACCCTCTTATCAAGACCTTCTTTCAGGGGGTCACTCATGTGCACCCTCCTCGGAAACCTATGGTTCCTGTTTGGGATCTGAACTTGGTGTTGTCGGCCCTGCAGGGGGCTCCCTTTGAGCCTATTCATGAGGCCGCTCTAGCTGTGCTCACGCTCAAGGTTGTCTTCCTGGTAGCCATCACTTCGGTCAGACGTGTGTCTGAGTTGGCTGCTTTGTCTATTCGGCCTCCCTACTTTGAGAGACACCAGGATAAAGTGGTGTTTCGCTTCAAGCCAGACTTCCTGCCTAAGGTTGTGTCTGCATTTCATTTGAATCAAGATATTGTACTTCCTTCCTTGTGTCCTAATCTTAGTAACCCTAAGGAAAGGGTTTTGCATTCTTTGGATGTGGTCAGGTGTGTCAAGTCTTACCTGGATACCACTCAGGCCTTTAGAAAGATGGATGCTCTCTTCGTTGTGCCTCATGGACCTAGGAAGGGTTTGGCTCCCGCCAAGTCTACCATCAGTAAATGGATTCGTCAGGCTGTTGTTCAAGCCTATACTGCTAAGGGGAAGACTCCCCCCTTTCGTCTTACTGCTCATTCTACTAGAGCTGTTGGGGCTTCTTGGGCTTTTCAGCACCAGGCCTCTGTGGAGCAAGTTTGCAAGGCCGCTACTTGGTCTTCTGTACATACCTTTACAAAGTTTTACAAGGTTGATGTTCGGGCCTCAGCTGACGCTGTGTTTGGCCGCAAGGTTCTGCAGGCGGCAGTAGTTTAGACTGCTTGCTGTTGCCTTCTGTTGGGGATCCCACCCTTCTTTATGGACACTGCTATTGGATGTCCCACATGTTATTACTACTACTGAAGCAGGACGTGCTGTATGCTTAGAATACAACTCTGTGAAGTACTCACCTGTAGAGTTGGTATTATACACATACAGCACGTCCTGCTCCACCCCACCCTGTTTTCACCTTGTTCTGGATCCCCTGTTGGTGATTATCTTTGATATTTTTGCCAGTTTTGGGTGGTTGTTTCTCCTGGCCTCTCTTTCTCACTGCTTTTCAATGCTGGGGATTTGTGGGAGGTCCCTCGGTATATGTAGGGCCGGGAGGAGCTTGTTTTCTACATGTCTGCAGTGCACGGCGCCGGAGGCGGCGGATTACCCACATGTTATTACTACTGGAGCAGGACGTGCTGTATGCGTATAATACCAACTCTACAGGTGAGTACTTCAGAGTTGTATTTTTTCCACCCTGAGGCCCCCCCAACACACTTCAAGCAGTCGGCCACCTAGGTTTCAAACCCCAGCTTCACCCTCCACAGCGATACTCGGGTGAAAACCTGTCCCACTATTGGCTTCCGAGTCACATGTTCTGTTTTTCTCGCCGTCTGCCAAAGTGGAAGAGACTCTAGGCCATATTCTAGTCACTGTGGTAGGGGGCAGCAATCTCAATGCTCCTTCTGCATCACATGATGGTACTACCCCCTTTTTCTAAAAAATTGGTGCTGGTCCACTTTAAAGCGGACCTTCAGCATCATTTAATGAAAAGCCCAAACCCTTAAACTATTCCCCAGCATCTAAAATTAATATATTTAAGGTTTTTACTCATTTACTTTTTATTCTTTCCCTCTCTGGCCTGCAAATCTGTTCATCACTCTAGGATACGGGCGCCGCCATCTTGGCTCAGTAGTATCACCTACTGAGGAGAGAAGAGGGGTCAAAAGTGCAGGGGAGCAGGGATATAACTGTGCTTTGCACAGACAGAGCACAGCTGGAGTCAGGAAAAGGTCAGCAATACCAGAATGCAGAGCGACACAGTCAAGACACTTCCTGTTTGCAGGTAGCCTGCACCTCCATGGGCCACCATCTTGGATGTTTAAAGTCTCAGAATATGCAGTAGATGCAGGTCGGATGATTTTTAATGTCGGCAATCTGTATGTATAGCGTGGGGGAGATATATAAGATGGGCTCTTATTTAGGGTGAAGGTCCGCTTTAAGTTGACCAACAAACTTAAGACCCTCTGCTTAAACAGATGAGACTTATAGGGCATATATACTCTTGAGTAACTGTAATTGTTTTTATTTATTTTCTTTTTATATTGATCTGTATGACATATCATGTGTGTACCTATATATAGATTTGTTATTCTAAGTATGTCTCACACCCTGCTTCGGAAGTAGTCATTACACTTGGGTTATGTCCAGTAGAGGGCGAACTTCTGCAGAGATGAATAGAAAAAAAGAAGCCCCTCCCGGCCCATAAATACCTGGGACCTCCCAAACACCTCCCAGTAATCGTCTCTGCAGACGGCGAGTAAGTCACAGGGGGATTTCAGGTAGCCGGGATGACTCCCGGCCCTCTATTTTATCACCGCCCGGATCCCTTTTTGATTTACCCTGCCTCCCAGCTTAGGCTGCTGGTCCTGGCGAGGGTAGATGGCACCCTAGGTGCTTAGGAGCTAATGCTCCACCGTGAGACCCTATACTAAAGGGTAGGCGGTTAACCGGGTTGGTGACTCTGGTTTGGGATGCCCTGTCCGTTCCCCCGCTTTCTACTACTGTAGTTGGGGATCCCTCCCTCCCTTTACTTGTCCCTTTATTCCCTGTGGGAGGGGGGCTCTGTGACTTTCCCTTGTCCAGTTGTCTTGGAGCATCGGGAAGTAATCCTTCATTAGGTGCAATGAGTGTAGTGTGTGTGTGTTTTTAACTGTGCTTTGTAACTTTACTTTTGGTCAGTTTGCCCTGCCATGCGGCGGCTGTAGTGAGAGCCGGCCGCGCTGTCATGGCGTCGCTGGTGAGGAGGCTGAAGGGAGCTTCTCCTCTCCTTGCTGTGAGGAGAGGGGGCGGGGCCGGGCGCTCGGCACGCTGGCGGAGGCCCGCCCCACTCTCTCTCTGGCGGCGCCCGGTTTATTTGCACACACGACATGTGGCTCAACAGGGAGAGCAATGGATTTGGAGTGATAACGGGTCACACATCATCTGTTCAAGGCCCTATCAATGTCAGTCCTCACTGCTCTATCTATGTATGTGCATTTGGGAGGGGGCGGTGCCGGGCGCTCTACGCGCTGACGGTGGCCCGCCCCGCTCTCTCTTTGGCACCCTCGGCAGCGTCCGGTTTCCTTCATCCGGATGGGAAGGGGGCGGGGCCCGTCCCACTCCCTGGCGCCCTTGCCGGCGCCTGGTGGGTGGGGCCAGGCTCGGTGTGCGATCCGCGCTGACCCGCCCCTCTTCGTCTGCTTCCTCTGGGCGTCAGATCGAGGATGGCCCCGGCTAAGAAGAGTGCATGTTGGGGTGAGTGCCCTGCGGGGCTTTGTTGGTCTGTTTACTTTTGCTTGTATGAGTGCTTGTCTTGATACCTTATTTACAGGGGCCCCCCTTGTCAATGTGTCCTGGGGTCCCTTGGGCTTGCAAATCCTCCCACTAATGGACTTAAGGGGCATCCCGGGTTGCTTCTAGCGTAATTCCCGCTGGTCATTGCGACTACCATACAAATCACCATTTGGATGCTCCCCTGGATCCGGGCTCTGGCTCCCTTCGGGGCAGTCCCGGCAGTGTGTGGGTTGGGGGGTATCCCTTGTTGGGGATACCGTACTGGTGCATACTATGTGTTCAGCAGGCCATAACACGGCAGTCGGGGGCCCGAACATCTGGGTCAGTGCCGCCGGCCTCATCGCCTACTCCACCTTCAATTATCCGTACCCCATGTGCCATGGTCACTAGCGGGGAGTCGCAATCTGATATATGTGCTGGATTGGCCAACATCGATAAATTGTTTTCTAGCTCTCTGGCCAGGGTGGCCCGACTAAGAGAAGACATCTGTCACCGGCAGTGCCGGTTCTTGATGTTTATGATTCCCTTGACTGGTCTGTTTATTTTCCGCTTGCGGAAGGAACTGTTTACGGAATCTGATGGCTCTGAGGATCAGCAGTTTGGGATGCTGATGCCGGGCTTAGGGATGATGTGGTTACCCCCGAGATCCTGGGCCATTTATTTGAGGTGCTGGCTATTCCTCCTCCGGCGGAGTCTCCTCCGCAGAAAAAAAAAAATAAATTTTTACTTGAGACCTCTAAGCCTCATAAGGAGTGCCCAACTCAGTTTCATTTCTAATATGTGATTATTGAGGATCGGGAGGGATCTAGCCGGCTTCCCGGGATAGGAGTTATCCCTGTCCGGTGATCGCGGTGAAGCGCTGGTCGTCTCCTCCCGAGGTCGATGCGTCCGGTGCTGGGATTGTCCAACGCATCTGTGGTGCACTCTCTAGACGCCTCCACGATTAAGGATCGTGAGGACCGTCGTTTTGATCAGATGGCTTGACATGCCCTTGCTGGCGTGGGTTCTCCCTTGCGGCCTGTTTGTATTTCTGCATTCACGGTTGTGGTTATCAGGTCTGTGGTTTGGGGCCTGTTGAGCGGTCCCAGCTGGACCCAGCCAGTGCTGATTTGGCAGCGTTTATGCGGTGTGTATAGTTCCTTGTCTGCCTGGATGACGCTATATGTCTGTATGGTGGAACCTCAGCTTTGCTTGTGGCTATACGACGCTCTGTCTGGTTGCGCCGGTGGCGGCTAACATTGGCTACCCTTCGGGGTATGCGACTGTTTGGAGTCATATTGGATTCAGTTGCGTAAGGAGGCAGGCTTCCGCCACGCTAGAAGCGACGTTGCTCCTTTTGGGGGGCAGGCTCCTCTAATCCTTCCTTTCGCGGTGCCAGAGCTGGCAGAGGTGCTGCCTTTTCTATCTTCAGTGGCGATTCCTCTGTTCTCGGGTTTCCTCGGTCCCCCGGGCTGTGCAGGGGCCGGGGCTATTGTTCCAACCTCTTTGTTGTTCCCTAACTGGATGGATCCATCAGAGCCATTCTGGTTTTTGAAGCCTTTCTACAGTTTCATCAGATCCCAGAAGTTCCGCATGGAGACTCTGCGCTCAGTCATCAATTCCCTTCATCGGGGATTTCGTGACATTTATAGACATCAAGGTTGTTTACCTTTATGTACCAATCTACCCCGCACGCCAGAGATTTCTCAGGTTTGGGGTGGAAGATCGGCATTTTCAGTTTGTGGCCCACCCTTTCGGGTTGACTTCGGTGCCAAGGGTGTTAACCAAGGGGCTGGCGGGCATAATGGCCCTTCTCAGAGCCCAGGGCGTTTACATTGTATTGAGGGGGTAAGGGATAAAGCCTGGTTTGGCTCTCCCTTAATTAGCCTGCCTAAGATTAGATAGGTTGTCCCTGCCCTCCTCTCTTCATAAATTTTTTTGGGGAAAGGGGGGTCTCTACGGGAGTCCCCTTGGTGTGGAGGGCTTTCTTGGGGAGTGGGGAGTTGGTCCCCTGTTATAAAACTTGTGATAGACAAGGTAGACACTTGTTACTCAAAAGTATTAAACATTTATTCTGTTTCCATCACTCAGTGTATTTCATCACTGTGTTTCAACATAATCCACAGTTCATACATACATTTTTTAAAACATACATATTTTTTAAACATATTTTACTTGTCTGAATACATATACAGAGATGTTGAGATTAATTTATTTATCTCTGTTCAATTGGGACCTGCCCATGCAGATGGGGGGCTTTGTCCCATTTAGACAGTTTGTAGCAAGCTTGTGGGTTGATATACACTCAGTTGTAGCAAGTGATCTTTGCGTGCAAACGTTTCACTCTCTATGAGCTTCTTCAGTGCACTCTAGGTAATCTGGTTATACATAACAGGGTATATAATCAACTCTATTGTTCTCCTATATAAGGTCTATACATTAATATATATACTAATATCACAGTGTACCTCTTATTGTACTGTCCTAATGAGGCAGCGCTTGCTTTGGACCGTCCTTAAGTTCTGTGGAGACTGTAGGATATAAGGGCTCTGTTTAGACTATCTATATTAATTAGTAAATTAAATATGTATTTAAGTTTTAAAGGTATGATACCTGTATGGCCAATCTTGTCTAGTGCGCCTTTAAGGGCTGTCCAGATCTATGTTGAGCTGCAGTACTGGCATACTAGTTTGTTGGAAAAAGGAATGGTCAACAAATTAGTATCTATACGGTGCCTAGTGGTTAGAGTATTACGTTTATGATGTGAACTTACCCTCCGCTCGCGAGTCCTGTGTGTGTCAGGCGCTGAGACTTGCTTTCATGTGCCTCCTCTGCAGCGCGCCAGTTTGTGTCTGGCGTGGCGCGCTGTAATATTTGGAGGCGAGGCGGTCTCGGCGTTACAGGGGGCTGCCCAGGGACGTCATATGGGCGGGGTCAAGCCCTGCGCTCTGGCGTCCTTCTGCCTTAGAGGCAGTCCCTTTGTAATGACGCTGTACGCGTCATTCCGGGCTGGGCGGCTCTCGGTCGCTCTGTGGAGAGGCAAGCGCCATCTTATTGTAGCCCATATGGGGGAGTATACATGTTTATGCCTGCTAGGCTTTAGATTTAGTCATTTTTAATTATTATTCTTTCGGGACGGCTGAGAAGGCAAGCGCTGTCTTTACAGGAGTTATGCTCATCAGAAAATATTAATATTGAAAATTAAAAAACCTAATATTAAAGAAAAAAAACCCAGATTGTCTGTTATTCTCTTAGTATGGTATCCTAAATATGTCTGTGTGTGCTTTGTGTCTGCCTGGAATTAGTTAACTTTGCTATTAATGAAAACTATTTTTCGCTCCTTCTGGTAAGTCATAAAGTTGTGTTCAGTTTGTACTTTCCTATTGTTTTTCTTGGCTGGCCTTATGGGGTCTTAGTGAATTTAATTTATTGAGGGATTATCGGGCGGGGAGGGGGCTACTTATCTAAGGAAGGGGACAAAGCTGCATGCGTCATTAATGCCTGGAGGGGTGAGGGCTTTTAGTGAGACAATCCATTTGGTTTCTTTTTGTAATGTTGCTTTCCTTATGTCACCTCCTCTAGGGTGCGCATGGATTCTGTCTAACACCTGGAAAGTTACCCCTGTAGGGGAACCTCCATGTTTATGAGCCCAATGCTTGCCCACTGGGGAAAGGATATTCTTGTTCCTTATGTCTCTAATGTGTTCATACATTCTATGTTTTAATTTTCTATTAGTCTTGCCCATGTAGAAATTTGGGCATGTACACATGAGAATGTATACTACATCTGTGGTATTGCAGTTTGCAAAATGCCTTTGGTTGATAGTCTGCCCATTCGGTAGCTTTATAATTTGTCCTCCTTTAATAAATTTGCATGTTGAACAGTTTTGGCATTTATAGGTGCCTGCGGTTTTGCAACAAATGTTCCTTTTTTCCTTAAGTAAGTGGCTTCTCACCAGTTCGTCCTTAATCGACTTTGTTCTACGGAACGTTAATTTTGGGACGTCTGATATATATCTGCCTATTTGTGGGTCTCTTTGAAGGATGTACCAATGATTGTTTAGTATACGCCTAATGTGTTGGTGTTGCGTATTATAGGTGAGTATAAATGGGGTAAATTCCATGGGTTGTTGTTTTCTGCGGTTCGTGTGTAGTATATTCTTTGTGTGTCACACACACCCCGCTTCCTTAATTAATGACAGCTGGTATTCCACCTCCGGGTCTATATATACCTGGGACCTCCCACTTAATTTCCAGCGTTTTCTCTCTGCGATGGTGTCAAGACAGAAGAAAGAAGTCTCCTGCTTGCAGGTAGCCGGGGTAACACCCCGGCACCCCCCCATGGTCTATTGCTACCCAGCCCATTTTTTGTGATTATAGATGTACATACTGGAAGCCTCCCAGCCTAGGCTGCTAAGCTGGGTAATGGTAGATGGCACCTTGGTGCCTAGGAGCTTATCTCCTCCGTGAGTCCCCACTTGTGGGGCAGTGCGGCTATCCGGCTGGTGAACCGGATTTGGGATGCCCCGTCCCGATGTTTTTTCTTAGCCTCCTTTCCCCCGCTAGTTAGTACCCTGCTCCCTTCGCTGGGGGGGGGGGGGGGGGCGGGGGGGTGGGCGGGGTGTAATGGGTCATTTCATGTGGTAAAAAATTACTCTTTATTGTGACTGGACTTGTTTATTGGTGCGGTGTGTGTGTGTCTGGGGTGTTCTCCCCGGGCCATATATGTTTTAGTGTGGATGCTGTTTTCATATGGTTGTTTTATTTGTGTGTGTGTGTATCTTCACTGTAGGCGGCCGCGCCGGCATTTCCCCGTCTGATGTGATCGGGGAAGGAGGGCGGGGCTGGGCCAGCGCGTTGGCGGGGGGCGGGGCCAGAGCACTTCGCGCTCATTCTGCTGGCCCGCCCTCCGTTTTACCTCAGCGCTGCACATAACGGCTCCCTCTTCAGCTCCGCTGGACTTCTCCGCTGCGTCTCGGTTCTTCAGGTGACCGTTTCTCTTTGTGCGCTTCTCCGCATAATATTCCCTTATGAATGGTGCACCGTTGTATGTATGTGTGGGGGTTTACTTATTTAACCCCACTAGGGGACCGCACGGACCCGGACCGGGCTTCTGGAACATGCTGGCCCTTGCCTTTGACCTCTCTTAATTATGGGGTCTTTGTTAGGGGGCCACCTGCTCCTCTATGTAATATCCAGGGGGACCTTATCGGGTCTATCCCACTGCGCATGTGCCTTGCGTCGGGGTCTTGTGGTCCTTCTCTGTATTTATATCTATACTTATGTATGTGTTATCTGATGTTTTTTTCTTGTCAAAACTGAATTTAGTTTTTTTCTTTTCTTTCAGAAAACCCTTGCATCTTGGGTCTCCCGGTCTGATATACCTGGGCTCTATTTCGCTTATATTGGGTTCCTTATTCAATCTTAAAATCCTCCCACTCCCAGGACTTTAATTATTAAGGGGCATCCCGGGTCGCTTATAAGCATAAATCCCTGGGTAGTTGCGAATACCAAAAAAATTCACCGTATGGAGGCTTCCAAAGATACTGGAAACAGCTCTTCGGGGCAATCCAGGCAGTGTGGGGGTTGTGGGGCTCCGCTCCCAGTTGATGTCATATTGTGCGTGCCTTGCGCCTGGCAGAATATTGCGAGTCAGACTGGCATTCCGGCTGCTAGTTCTTCGCAACCTCAGTCATCTACTCCCCCACACCTCTTCCGGACCCCGTGTGACGTTGTCACGGGTGGGGATTCGCAGTCCGAGTTGTGCGCCCGTGTGGCCATTCTCGAGAAGATTCTTTCCGTGGCGGTAGCTCAGAAGGCTACGGCTAAGCGAAAACACATTGTTTCCCTGCTCCAACTGAGGATGTGGCGGAAATCTTTGATTGGTCTGATGGTCCCTTGTCTGAGGAAGGAGAGCTACTTGACGAATCTGACGAACCTGAGGCCCAGCAGTTGTCTGATGCCTCTGGAGACCTGGCTTCGGGGGTGTTTCCTGATACTCCCTCTATCCTGTCCAATATTTTTGAGGTCTTGTCTCTGGAACCGCCGACGGCGGCTCCTCCGCCGAAGGGCGAGTTATTTGATTTGCCCAAACAACGCTTGGTGTTCCCCAGGCAGCAACATTTTGAGAGGGTTGTGCTTAAGGAATGGGAACAGCCTACGCGTCTTGTTGGTGTTCCTCCTAGCTGGGATAAGCGTTATCCCTTTGTGGAGGATTTGGTTAAGCTCTGGTCTGTTCCTCCTGATGTCGATGCTCCAGTTTTGGGGCTTTCGAACACGTCTGTACTGCACTCCCCGGATACCACTACTATTAAGGATGGTGAAGATCGTCGTGTTGATCAGCTGTCTCGACATGCTTTCATCAGCGTTGGTTCGGCCCTGCGGCCGGTCTGTGCCTCCTCTATTGCATTGATGGCTTTTAGATCCATCATTAGAAATCTGTATGCTGATCTTGATCCCTCCTGCGAGGAGTTTGCTTCTCTTCAGCAGTGTGAGTCCTTCGTTTCATTTGTCCTGGCAGCTCAGGATGATGCCATTGCCATGTGTGGTAGCCGGTTCCTTTCGGGGAGCGGCTTCTTTTAGTCCCTCCTTTCGGGGAGCTAGGACGGGCAGAGGAGTCTCCCTTCCTGCTACCAGGGGCGTGGGTTGGAACCGGGGGGAGAGGCCGTGGCCGCCCCAGTCACTCTTGGGGCACCAAACCCAAGCCCGCGCAGCAATGAAGGGGCGCCCTCACCCTGCCGGGTGGGGGGACGGTTGCGACGCTTCTCCCAGATTTGGGACCAGGCGGTCCCGGACAGGTGGATCCAGGAGGTAGTGTCGGCCGGTTACAAGCTGGAGTTCGAGTCTCGCCCGCCCTCAAGGTTCTTCAGGTCTCGGGTGCCTACCGATCTTTCAACCGCACAAAGTCTCCTGGCCTCCGTGAGGGATCTTCTGAAGCTGGAGGTCATCCTACCGGTGCCGTCAGTGGAAGTGGGTCTCTGGTTCTAATCCAATCTCTTCACGGTACCCAAAAAAGACGGGTCGGTCCGTCCCATCCTGGACCTGAAGTTCCTCAACAGGTTCATCCGTTCACGGAAGTTCCGCATGGAAACTCTGAGATCTGCCATCAACTCCCTTTGGCAGGGGGATTTCATGACGTCCATAGACATCAAGGACGCTTACCTCCATATTCCCATCTGCCCGGCTCATCAACGCTTTCTCAGGTTCGTGGTGGAAGATCTACATTTTCAATTCGTGGCTCTTCCGTTTTGGCCTTACCTCGGCTCCAAGAGTCTTCACCAAGGTGTTGGCGGGGGTGATGGCCCTTCTCAGAGCTCAAGGCATTCGGATATTGCCTTATCTGGACGACCTTCTCATCATGGCTCCTTCCTTCAATCAATCGGAGACGGACACCAGAACGGTGGTGTCCACTCTGGAAACCTTCGGTTGGGTCATCAATTATCCCAAGTCCTCTCTCGCTCTGGCCAGGGTGGTGTCCTTCTTGGGAATGACTCTGGATTCTTGTCAGCACAGTGTATTTCTGCCTCAGTCCAAAATTCTTCTGATTCAGGAATTGGTTCGGCTCCTTCTTTCCAATCCTCGACCGTCCATCCGTCTGGGGATGAGGCTGGTGGGATTGATGGTAGCCTCCTTCGAGGCAGTTCCCTTTGCTCAGTTTCACACTCGGACGCTTCAGCTTCACCTGTTGGCAACGTCTATGGACCGGCCCTTCCGGATGTCTCCCTGGGTCCGGCAGTCTCTTCAGTGGTGGTTGGTTTCGACCAATCTCTGGAGGGGCAGGTCTTTCCTGACCCCTCTCTGGGAGACTGTCACCACGGACGCTAGCCTTTCGGGTTGGGGGGGTTTCTGGAAGGATCTTCAGTTCCAGGGGAGGTGGGGACCTCGAGAGGCCTACTTGCCCATCAATGTTCTGGAGCTGAGAGCCATCCGTCTGGTTCTTTTTCATCTAACCCAACATGTCCAGGGCCTTCCGGTTCAGGTTCATTCGGACAACCGGACTGCGGTTGCCTACATCAATCAGGGAGGGACTCGCAGTCTGGGTGCTCTGAGAGGTGTCCCTGATCCTGACCTGGGCGGAGGCCCATGTTCCATGCCTGTCGGCAGTCTACATTCCGGGGGTGGAAAACAAGGAGGCGGATCTTCTGAGCAGAAGCTCTTCCCGTCTGGGGGAATGGTCCCTCCATCCTCAGGTTTTTCAGTCCCTGTGTCTCCGTAGGTGGACCTGTTTGCTTCTCATCACAATTACAAGCTTCCTAACTTTGTGTTGCTGTCCCAGGACCCTCTGGCGGTGGATGCCATGTCTCTGGGCTGGGGGGAAATGGGGTTCCTGTACCTGTTTCCCCCGATTCACATGCTCGGAAAGGTTTTAAGAAAGTTGATTCTGGAAGGGGTGTCTGCCATTCTCGTGGCTCCAAGGTGGCCAAGAAGGATGTGGTTCGCGGACATCGTTCGGATGGTGGTGGACCAGTTCGATCTGCCTCTGCGGCCGGATCTTCTCACTCATAGTCGGCTGCGTTACCCCAATTTACCAACGCTGGCTTTGACGGCTTGGCTGCTGAGACCTCCATCTTGAAGGAGGAGAGTCTTTCTGATTCTGTTATTAAGACTCTTATTTGTGCTCGGAAGAGGTCTTCTTCTACCATCTATTACAGGATTTGGAGGGCCTACATCGATTGGTGTGAGGCTAGGTCTTTGCCCTGTAGAGTCTTCTCTGTGTCCAGAGTTTTGGATTTTCTTCAATCAGGGCTGGATTCTGGTCTCCAGCTGAGTACCTTGAAGGGGCAGGTTTCGGCTTTGGCGATCTTTTTTTCAGAAGGCTTTTGCGCTTCATCCTTTGGTCAAGACCTTTTTCCAAGGGGTTACGCATGTGCGGCCTCCCAAGAAGCCTTTGCTCCCTGTTTGGAACTTGAACTTGGTACTTTCTGCTCTTCAGGCTCCGCCTTTTGAGCCCTTGTCGGATATCGCTCTTTCTACCTTGACTCAGAAGGTTGCCTTTTCTAGTGGCTTTGGATGTCCCAGCTGTCATTAATTAAGGAAGCGGGGTGTGTGCGACACACAAAGAATAATACCATTTTGTGAGTACTCACCTGTAAAATGGATATTATTGGTGTGTCACACACACCCCACTTCACCCGCCCTTTCTGGTATCCTGGATCCGCTATACGGTGAAGCTTTATTTTGTTTGAGGGTTACCGTTAATTTTCCTGGTACCTTGTCTTACTGCTTTTCGATTACACTGGGAATTAAGTGGGAGGTCCCAGGTATATATAGACCGGGAGGGGCTTGTTTTCTAGACTTCTCTCTGCAACGACGCCACCTGGAGGTGGAATACCAGCTGTCATTAATTAAGGAAGCGGGGTGTGTGCGACACACCAATAATATCCATTTTACAGGTGAGTACTCACAAAACGGTATTTTCTGTTCTGTTCTTTGCTTGTGCTCTTTGATATGCTCGCTTCAAGATTTTATTTGAGTAGCCCCGCTCCTTCAACCTCTAATGCCTTCTGCTGCTGTTCTAAAGTCCTCTTGATTAGTACAGTTTCGTTTTGCTCTGAGGTATTCCCCATAAGGGATGCTGTTTTTAAGGGTTGTGGGATGTGCACTGGTGGCTCTTAAGATGTTATTTGCTGCTGATGGTTTACGGTAAAAATTCGTAGAGATGGTTCCTGTTTCATCTTTCCTTATTTTCAAATCTAGGAAGTTTACTTCCTTTGTGTCATATTCTAGTGTGAATCTTAGATTATACCTGTTGTCATTAATGGATGCTACGAATGCTTCTAGTTGGTTTGCGTTTCCTCCCCAGATGATCAAAACATCATCTATGTAGCGATGCCATGTGATAATATGTCTTGTGTGTTCCTGTAGGTTCTCATCCCCCCATAGCTCCTCCTCCCAATGGCCTAGGTAAAGGTTTGCATAGGAAGGTGCACAGATCGTGCTCATCGCGGTTCCTTGTGTCTGATTATAAAGTTGATCGTTAAACAGAAATGTATTATGTGTAAGTATGAAATGTAGCAGGTTCAGAATAAATTGGTTATGGTCTTGCTCCTGAATATCGAGCTGGTCTAGATAGTGTTTGGTCGCTCTGTGTCCTAGTGAGTGTGGGATGCTTGAATATAACGCTTCTACATCCAATGTGACTAGTATTGAATCCTGGGGAACAGTCATGTCCTCTAGGATCTGGAGGAGGTGGGGTGTATCCCTAACGTAGGATGCTAATGAATCTACAAATGGTCTCAAGAATGAGTCTATATACTCGCTAGCCCAACTCGTGAGGGAGCCTATACCTGCCACTATAGGGCGTCCCGGTGGGTTGGTTCTTGATTTATGTATTTTGGGCAAAGCATAGAAAGTTTGGGTAATTGGGTGTTGTACCTTGAGAAAGTCCCATGTGTGTTTTTCTATTATTTAATGTTCAATTTTGTTATATTCTTCTTGGTCCTCTCTCATTTGTTGTAATGTTGTTTTGTACCAATCTTTATTCTGTAGTATTTTTTGGCACATTCTTATGTATTGGTCTTTCGTCATTATTACCGTGTTCCCCCCTTTGTCCGCGGGTTTTATTTCGATCTCCTTGTTGTCTTTGAGCTCTTTTAGGGCCTGTTTATGTTTAGGTGAGAAATTTCTTGATCTAGTCCCCTTTGTGTCTATCAGTTCAAATTCCTGGGTCACTATATTAACAAATGTTTTCAGACTGGCATTTGCTGTCAAAGGGGGAAAGTAGGTAGAGGGTTTCCTAAATGTGGGTGTTGTTGTTTGGTGTTCGGTTGTGGGTTGTGTTATCTGGTCTGCGTCATTTTGTTCCTGTTGTAGGGATTCTAAGTTCCTCCTCATCATTCTGTGTTAGTGTCATTGTTTGGTTGGTTTCTAGTTCTTTGTTTGTGTGTTGTGATTTTAGTAATATCTTGCGGGCATACAGGTATAGGTCTTTCACTAATTCAAATTTGTTCACTTTATGTTCTGGGCAAAAGTTTAGGCCCATCTGTAGTACTTAATACATATTTAATTTACTAATTAATATAGATAGTCTAAACAGAGCCCTTATACCCTACAGTCTCCACAGAACTTAAGGACGGTCCAAAGCAAGCGCTGCCTCATTAGGACAGTACAATAAGAGGTACACTGTGATATTAGTATATATATTAATGTATAGACCTTATATAGGAGAACAATAGAGTTGATTATATACCCTGTTATGTATAACCAGATTACCTAGAGTCCACTGAAGAAGCTCATAGAGAGTGAAACGTTTGCACGCAAAGATTACTTGCTACAACTGAGTGTATATCAACCCACAAGCTTGCTACAAACTGTGTCTAAATGGGACAAAGCCCCCCATCAGGTCCCAATTGAACAGAGAGGAATACATTAATCTCAACATCTCTGTATATGTATTCAGACAAGTAAAATATGTTTAAAAAATATGTATGTTTTAAAAAATATATGTATGAACTGTGGATTATGTTGAAACACAGTGATGAAATACACTGAGTGATGGAAACAGAATAAATGTTTAATACTTTTGAGTAACAAGTGTCTACCTTGTCTATCACAAGTTTTATAACAGGGGACCAACTCCCCACTCCCCAAGAAAGCCCTCCACACCAAGGGGACTCCCGTAGAGACCCCCCTTCCCCCCCCCAAAAAAAAAGCGTTTACATTGTGCCGTATCTGGATGACCTACTCATTACAGCATCTTTTCTATGCTGGGTGGAGATGGACTCCAGGGTGGTGACGACGCTGGAACGCTTCGGATGAGTGATCACCCACCCCAAGTTCTCTGGCATGAATCTGGATTCCAATCAGGCCAGAGTTTTCCTTCCTCACCCTAAGGTGCAGAGGGTTCAGGACCTGATATTTGTTCTCCTGGACAATCCTCGCCTCTCTTTCCGGCTAGGGATGAAACTGGTGGGATTGATGGTGGTTTTCCTCAGTTCCTCATGAGGTTGCTCTAACTCCGTCTATTGCGGACTTGGGACGGCTGTTCCCGGTGCTTGGCTCGGTCCTTTCTGCTGTCTCCCAGGGTTCGGCAATCCTTTCAGTGGTGGCTGGAGCTTAGCAGTCTGATGAGGGGCATATCCTTTTTGGCCCCTTGTTGGGAGACTGTTAGCACGAATGCCAGCCTGTCGGGCTGGGGAGGTTTCTGGACGGACTTTCAGTTCCAGGGGCTGGGGAGTCTTCAGGAGGCTCACGCTCCCATCTCTGTTTTTGGAGTTCAGAGCTATTTGTTTGATTCTGTCATGCTGGATGCATCATTTACAGGTTTTGCCGGTTCAGGTTCAGTTGGATGATTGAACTGCGGTCGCTTACGTTGATCACCAAGGAGGGACTTGCAGCAGGAGTGCCCTCAGGGAAGTTTCGCTGATTCTTGCATGGGCGGAGAGTGATGTTCCATGCATCTCAGCGGCATTCATTCCGGGAGTGGATAACACTGAGGCGGACTCCTTGAGCAGGGGATCCTCTCACTGAGGGGGTTGATCTTTCTACCGCAAGGTGTTCCGGTCCTTCTGTCGCAAGTGGGGGATTCCGGAGCTGGTTCTCTTTGCCTCACGTTGCAATCACTAGCTCCCAACGTTTGGTTTTCGGTCTCAGGTTCCTCTGCCTCCGGAAGTGGTCGCCATGTCTTTTGCCTGGAGGGGTCTGGGGTTCCTGTACCGGTTTCCTTCCTTAGCCGTGGTGGGCAAGGTGGTGCGCTAGCTGGCTCCTGAGGGTGCGTCAGCAATGCTGGTGGCTCCAGGGTGGCCAAGATAGGTTTGGTTTGTTTTGCAGTTTGCAAACGCTGGCTTTGGCGGCGTGGCTGCTGCAACCTCCTCCATCTTCATAGAGGACCCTTGTTTGGGCTAGGAAGTGGTTTTCCTTTAACTTCTTCTACAGGATGTGGCGGTCCTATATTGATGGGTGTGAGGCTAGGGCCTTGCCTTGCAAAGTGATTTGTTCACTAGGTTTTTGGACTTTCGTCAGTACGGTCTGAGCCTGGGGCTCCAGCTTAAGTGCTTTGATGGGGCAGGCCTCTGTCCTGGTGGTCTTTTTCTTGGGCCTTTTGTCCTCAAAAAGCCCTGCGTCTGTTTGGGATTTGAATTTTGCATTTTCTATTCAGGCCTCTTACTTTGAGAGACACCGGGATGAGGTGGTGTTCTGTTTTTTTTGCCGGATTTCCTTCCTAAAATGGTTTCTGTTTTCCATCTCTTTAAGGATGTGGTTCTTTCTTCCTTGTGTCCTTCGTCTAGCTTTGACGAGGAGAGGGCCCTGCACTTTTTGGCTGTTTGTTGACGTTCTATTTCTTGGCCACTTTCCTTTTCTGTAGGAAGAACGTCTTGTTTGTGGCGCCGTCAAGTCTACCATTTTTAATGGATATGTCTGGTCCTTGTGTGGGCCTATATTGCCAAGGGGAGGGCTCCCCTTTTTCAGTTTAGTGGAATAAGTTGTGCGACTGCTACTTGGTCTTCTGTTCATACCTTTTACAAGTTTTTGTAAGGTTGATATGCGGGCCTTAGCGGATGCTGTTTTTGGCCGCAAAGTTCTACAAGCGGCAGGGGTTTTCATTTGTGCATTTTTGCCCATTGGGATCCCCACCCTTTTGGACACTGCTATTGGATGTCCCAAGTGTAATGAATATTTCCGAAGCAGGGTGTGAGACATACTTAGAATAATACCATTTTGTGATTACCCACCTGTAAAATGGGTATTTTAAGTATGTCTCACACCCTGCTTCGCCCCACCCTGAGTTGTATCTTGGATCCTCTTTGGTGTTACTGTTTTTCTTGTAAGTTTTTTTTATTTGCTCTTCCTGGTCCCCTTACTGCTTTCTTATACTGGGAGGTGTTTGGGAGGTCCCAGGTATTTATGGGCCGGGAGGGGCTTCTTTTTTTCTATTCATCTCTGCAGAAGTTCGCCCTCTACTGGACATAACCCAAGTGTAATGAATATTTCCGAAGCAGGGTGTGAGACATACTTATAATACCCATTTTACACGTGAGAAATCACAAAATGGTATTTTTCATTACTTACAGGGCCCGGTGGTACTCTATGGAAATGGCTGGAATTGTGTGTTATACAGGTGCTAACATAATAACACAGGCTCGAGAGTTGGTTGAACAGATAGGGTAAGTGTTGGGTCTGCTGTTAATGAAGTGTGTTGGTCCTTTTATAAGTTGAATAACTGTTTTATAAACCTTCCTTTCTGCTCAAAGGACTCTTCCTAAAAATGCTACCCTATTGGCTGTACAAACTAAATTTTTAGGGAATCCTGATGTTTAAGCTTATGGCAGGTTTTGTGAGTCTATGCGTTTGTGGAGATCCTCTTTAAATCGGACAAGCGCTCAAACATTTCAGGTTCACCCCCTCCTCTATTTTTTTTTTTTAACCTCATGATAGTCATTGCCTTTTTCATATGAAAAAAGAGGATTATCTGCCATGGTTTGACAGATATTGCTTGTGATATCTTTGATACCCCTGATCATTCAAAGCTACTTTACATGACGCCTAAAGGCATGACTACCACACTTTGGATCCATCCAGCTGTGTAGTCGGGGCATGCTTGCCTGTACACAATGTAGCTACTCCCCTTTCTTTAAATGGCCATCCACTGTTTCCTATTTAGAAAGCAGTGCATGGAATTCTTGGTGGTGGGCAATCTCTTATCTCCGGGGGAGGCAGGGGTGATATGGTTCTATGCAGGCTCACTTGGGGCCCAGCCTTTAGCTAAAACACAATTAGATTGACCACATAGTGAATATAATTTACTGAATAGAACTCCAGGCAAGCCAAATACCCAATTTTAGTCTTGGGTGTCTTGTTCTGCCCTGAAGGTGGCCCAGGATTTGTGCCTGGGACCCACCAGAGGATCCAGTCTGACACTGGTTTTATGTAGAATGCCCTCCTGGCCACGCATCCTTTGCTTTTTTTTTTTTTTTTAACTAGAGGAGCACTTGTGGTGAGTTACTGTGCATTAAGACGTGATGGTCTGAAATGCATAAGAATTGTCTGGTAGGTTTTTTGTCCCTATGGTTAGTGGTTGTATGATCCGTTTTGAAAGGTGGTTCTAATAAAAGGCTCAAATGTGTTGATTTAAAGAGCTTAGTGCTTGCTTTGTATACATAAGATGAAATCCCACCCTCATGTCTGTGTTTGAGCTGCATGCATTTTATGCATAAAAACTTTTGAATCCGTCTACAGTGCCCTCCCATACAATGTATTGCGGGCATGTAGGGTAGCACTGGAGAGGGGCACAGGATAGTGTTTTTAGTGAAAAGCAGCTGGCACCTTGCACATATCAAGGGTGAAATAATGTTGGGTTGTGTGACCTAGGTAATTATATACTAAGGGGGAATCTGCACTACTGGACCTAAAGTAACCTTTTTTTTATTTGCTTACAGATAATCTTTAACAATCTGATTAGATCCAGTTATGTTGCTGCTGACAAATGTTTCAGGAATGTCTTTCTCCATCCTCTTTCATGACGACACACTGAGAGAGGGAGGATCCACCCCCTGGGAGGAAACACAACCTGAACAGAGGTTAAAACCCCACCCCTTCCTCTCCACCTCAGTTCTTTTGTGTTTCCTCCCTAAGGAACCACTGGACAGAGAGCTAAACTTCAGCCAATTATTTACTTTAGGTTTTTGTTTTCAGCTCCAGGAGTTCTGGAAAAGTCTGCTGAGCCTGGGACCAGCTGTAACCGGGTGTAGTTCATCCGAGGTTCACAGACGGCCAGGGCAGTCCCATGTAGTATGACAGTGCACTTGTTTTGCGCAATCTCGGCCGATTCTGGGTTAAATGGGTGTGCAATGCCTAGAGGTACCCCTAGGGTACTCACCTGAGCCTCCGGTACTGGCAATCTCAGGCTTACATTTGTTCCATTTCCCTCCATTCTTTTAAATTCGGGGGTGGAGTCTCGCTATCATTGACCTGGCGCTCTGACGTCACTTCCAGGCGCGGCTTTTACACATGTTGCAACCCAGAAGTATAGGCGGCTCTTTTTCCCCAGCCAGCGATCTGGTCGGGCTGAAGGGAGACAAACGGAGCTGGCAGCCATGCATCGAAGCGGCGGCATTCGGAAGCAGCAGTGACGGCGAATAGTAGCGCTGGCGGACACACACCTCATGGTGCAGCGACATAGCAATGGCAGCAGCAGTGGCAGAGCTCAGCAGCAGCGTATCTCCATTCTTGGTGCAGGCAATCTTCCTAGTGGCCTTCACACCTCAAGCAAGATGTCCCAGGAGAACCTGGTAATGTACAAGTTTTGATTTAAGTTTTGAGCTTTTATGTGTCTTCTGCAAACAGGTGGTATGTATACATAATGTTTTATGTCATTGTCGTTTTAGCTTATTACACCCAAGGTTAAAGTTAGGGACAAGTACAGGGTGTGTTAGCAGTGGATTGTCAGCTATGTATAGAGAGATCCTAGTCATGAGGAATGAAATTACCTCAATGCTAGAAGTCCATAGTTCCCCTGAAACACACCCTGAGGCATCCGCTGCTACCGCATTTATCCCTGTCAGGTCAGGAAGAGAAGCCTGTTTCCCTTACCACAGATATCCCCAATATTCTGTTTAGGTCTGCTTCATATCTAAGTAGGATCTGAAATAGTAGAGGATATTGAAGGTGAGTTCTCTGAGGATTCCCTTAAAGTGGACCAACACCCAGGATTTTCACTAACCTGGGTTTTGGTCCATTTCCGATTTTCCGATCGGGGGTGCCCCGCTGCGTGAAACCCCCCAGAATGGCAGGAAAAACTCACCTCACCCCGCTCCTACGGTGCATACGCGGGCTTCGTCCAATGAGTGCACTCAGAGCTGCTGTGGTATGCACGTACAAGGGACGGACAACCACAGCAGCTCCGAGCACGCTGGCGGCCGCATCTCGCGCTTCCCTCTAACAGGGAGTGCGCCCGCACCGGCTATTCACAAACGTCCAGCGCGGGCATGCGCTCCTGCTAGAGGGAAGCGCGAGATGCGCATGTGCCGTTGGAACGAGAGTAAGGTAAGGTGAATGGGGCGTCCTGGGGGGTTTCACATAGCAGGGCATCCCGATTTCGGATGCCCCGCGGGGAGGGATCTGATCGGCCCGGGAATCTTATAGATTCCTGGGCCGATCAGCCTGTGTGTTGGTCCACTTTAATGAGTGCAGGGTAATGAAAGCAAGGGGGCCTTGGGGCGCCTGCCAGAGGAATTGGCAGGGTTATTAGATGATGATTATGACACGTGCGAAGATACGCCATGTATAAAAAAAAAATTGGGGGGGGGGGGCTCCAAAGCATTCCCCACTCATTCTGTACTTAAGTCTGAGTGGGAACACCCAGAAAAGAAATGCTTTATGCCTAATTCGCTAAAAAGTAAATTCCTATTTCATGAGCAGGACTTGGAGCCATGGAGTAAATGCCCAAAGCCTGGATGCTCCACTGGGTCAGATGTCCAGAGCAGCAGATTTAGGTTTTGAGGATATGGGGGCATTACATGATCCAAAGGATCGCAGGATAGAGGGCATTCTAAAAAGAGCTTAGGATGCTGCATCATTTGCATTTAGACCTACTTTTACAGCAGATGGTGTTCTCAAAAGCATGAAGACATGGCTTAGGAACATTTAAGGGTTATCTTTAGAATGACACTCCTAGGGAGAGTATCCTGGATACCTCACCTACTCTTTTTAGAACAGTTACCTTTCTAACAAGTGCTTCAGAGAAGGCCATCAGGGCCACAGCTAAGTCCACAGTCTTGCTCTCCTGCACCAGGAGAGCAATTTGGCTCAAGACGTGGTCAGGGGATCTGGTTTCCAAAGCCAAGCTTTGCGTGATCCCTTTTCAGGGTAATCTCCGTAGTGTATTCCATCTTGACTCGTTCTAATGAAGGGGAGAAAACCATTCCCAATAACAAAAGAAAGTTTCAAACACCAGTAATAGAGGTAAAACTACCTTGTGACTGGCTCAGAATAAACGGTAAGTGTTGGACACAAACTAGGCCTCAAAGAAGGGGAAATTTGCTCTGCAAACCTCCCGAGGGCCCAAAGGTGTCAGTCCTGAAAGCAAATACGTGGTGGGGGGCAGACTCGCCTGGTTTGTAGCCGTCTGGATAACAAACACTGGAAAGGGGATATTGATTAGAATACTCATGCATCCCGCAATCCTTTTTCCTAGTGACCAGGTTGCCAAGAGACCCAAGGGAGAGGCAAGCCTTTCCTCTAGTGTTACAGGAACTTTTTCAGAGAAGGGTGATGGTTAATTCCCCCCCCCCCCCATGTTTTCCTAGTACAAAATATCAAATGATTCTAAATCTGGAAAGATTGAACCGATTCATCCGATACAAAAAGTTCAAGATGGAATCAATCTATTCAGTAAGAAACCTCCTAGAACAAGCCCCGATGGTCAATTTAGACCTTTTACCGTCATTTTGGCATCACGGTTATGAGGTTTGTGGTTCAAACAGACCAGGGATTCTATCATTTCCAGTACAGGGACTTACCCTTTAGCCTATCGTCAGCCCTGCAGATTTTTACAAAGCTCTTGACTGAGCCGATGTCACACCTTGGACAGATGTAGCAGGAACAGAAGATGATCTCGAACGTCTAGATGCGAGAAGAGCATTGATCATTTACTTAGAAAGATACAGAGAATGGAGGGTAGCGGAAAGAGAAAAGGCCTAGCTGTCTCAAAATCCACTATTGCCAGATGGATAAAACAGACTATTGTACATGCCTACTCATCCAGAGAAGTTCCCCCTCCTCAGGTTTCTGTGCATTCAACTAGAGCCATATCTGCTTCCTGGGCAGAGAGAACAGGTGCCTCCTATAGAAGAGATCTGTAAAGCAGCAATGTGGTCTTCACCCCACACCTTCCTCAAGCACTGTAGACTAGATCTCCTGTCTGCAAAGCATCAGGCCTTCGGTAGAAGTGTCTTACTAGCAGATTCCTACCCCTAAGCTATATTTACTTTGCTAATCCTCTTAGTGGGTCCTCATGAAGGACGATGGGAGAAAATCCCAGTTGATCTTGCCAGTAATGGC
Organism: Gastrophryne carolinensis; assembly: GCA_027917425.1. Lineage (NCBI taxonomy): Eukaryota > Metazoa > Chordata > Amphibia > Anura > Microhylidae > Gastrophryne > Gastrophryne carolinensis. The sequence goes on along the minus strand of CM051234.1, from coordinate 436,742,707 downwards.
TTTTCTATGAATCCTTCATGACGACCCTTAGTACCCACTCATAGTCCTAGGGTTTACCTTATGTTACTTTACTAAGACTGAGGTGGAGAGGAAATGGTGGGGATTTAACCCCTGTTCAGTTTGTGTTTCCTCCCAGGGGGTGGAGACTTCCTATCTCAGTGGGTTGTCATGAAGGATTCATAGAAAAGCTGTTACCGGTAAGTCTAACAGGGATTTTCTTGTACTACCAATTTAGGAGACCACTTGAGTTGGACACAGATGGAATCTGGTGTGTTCTTCCAAACAGCTTTCCTGAGAATTTTGTCATCAAATCCACCAATGCCAAAAAGCCTAAAGTAACGATATCCTACCCTGGGGCTATGCTCAATATCTTAGTCAAGGTAAGTTAATTGTGGGACGGAATATACTTAAAGACCCTTCAAGTCAAGAAACAAAAACGCTATACCTACCTTTTCTCCTGTGCAGACCATCGCTCCAAGTCTGGGGCTACAGCTCTTACCTAAATGCTGAATCTACGCAGCCCAACCAACCGCGCGTCTCTTCCTGTAAGCTGGAATGAAAAAGGGCTTGTTAGGTCTTCACACTCGCCTTTCCATTGTGATGAATGGAGGGGGCATGCCAGCTCACAGTGATGATGGCGGAAGCGTCTCCACATCGGAGAGCTAGGAAGAGATGCAGGATTGGGCGGGCAGTGGCGCAGGATGTGGATCTAGCACTCAGGTAAGAGCTGTAGCCCCAGACTAGGAGAGATAACATGCATGGGAGAAAAAGTGAGTATAGCATTATTCTTGGTGTGCCACACACCCCGCTTCACTTCTTAAATATTCATCCATTATTGGGTTAATCCACCGCCAGGTGACGTAGTGCAGAGAGGAAGTCTTGTAACGAGCCCCCTTCCGGCCTATATATACCTGGTACCTCCCTTCAATCACCAGTATTTTTTCTCTCTGCTTGCTGACAAGTCAGAAGATGTAAGTCTCCTGCTTACAGGTAGGCCGGGGTATTCTTACCCCGCCACCCCCCTTTTGGTCTATTTCTGCCCGGTTTGAGTTTGTATACCTTTATGGTGAAATGGAAGCCTCCCAGCCTAGGCTGCTCACCGGGCAAATGGTAGATGGCACTTTAAGTGCCTAGGAGCTTATCTCCTACCGCTCGACCTCATGCGTGGGGCAATGCGGCTATCCGGCATGGTGATCTGGAAATGGGATGCCCCTGTCCCGAGGGTCCCCGTAGCCCCTTACTCTCCCGTTACGGTCCCTTCTCCCTTCACTATGGGGGGGGGGGGGGTGTGAGGGTGTGCTTTAAGTATGTGTGTTTCACTTGTATCACTTCATTTCAACATGTGTGTGTGTTTATGATTATGCATTCACTGTATTCAGCATGTGTATACTTTTGGTCTGCTTGAAGGGCAGGCTGCGCTGGGTAGGGGCTGGCCACTTGTCTTTGCAGACTGTTGCTTTGTGGCCCCCTACCCCCTCTCCTCTCCCCTCTCCCCGCCTGGCATTTTATGTATTCATTAGGCAGCGCATGCGGTCTTTACCCTCCCCCCTCCGCCGCCTGGGCGCACGTGTAGTGGCCCAGCTGAGAGTGATTTTCAGCTGATCGGCGTAGGGGGGGGGGGGGGTCCCGCTGACGCGGCGTCGGGGGCGCGGCGCTGACGTCTTGCGGCGGGCCCAGCGTTTGCTTCCTTCAAATGCAGGAAGTCGCGTGGGCGCACGGCCGCACTTTGTCTTCCGTGCTGGCTGCTGGCTGCAGTCTTGTTCCGGCTGCTGCCTTCACTGACCAGGTAAGCGGCCCCACCCGTTGGGGCCGTTAAATGGGGAATGCATTTTCTTGCAGTAATATAGTGGGGAGTCACTTTGTATTAAGGGGGGGTGATTTGGCTCTTATTTAAGGGCACTCTGGTGCCATGCTTATGTTTTTTTTTTATACACATGTGAGGATCTGATGGTTTTTCTTTTCCTTGCAGATCCTGGGATCCCTGCTTATGGTGGCCCTCCGGCTCTATGTGCCTGGCTAATTATTGGGATACCTAGTTAATGTATATATACATAGACTATATATAAATATATATATAGTTTATTAAAGGGGACCTTAACTTAACTTGAAAAAAAATAAAAAAATAAAAAAAAAACAAAAAAAAATCCTCCCTTCCGGGACATTACTAATAAAGGGGCATCCCGGGTTGGCTTATGCCTTAAAAGTCCCAGTATTGCGAATACCATAAATCACCATATGGAGGCTTCCGTAATTTCCGGAAACGGTTCTGCTGAGCCGTTCGGGGGGTGCGTAGGTTGTGGGGTTCCACTCCCAGCTGATGATGTCTTTATTTGCATCCCTTGTGCAAAACAGACTATTGCGCGCCAGTCCGTTGCTTCAGCTGCGGGGCCATCGCATCCTTCATCATCTCCTATCTCTCCCTCCCTATTCCGGACCCTGCATGACACTGTCAAAAGTGGGGATTCGCATTCCGAGGCGGCAGCACAGCCCAGCCCCCGGAAAGTAATGCCCGTTAAAGGCCGCTGCAAAACGAAGGCACCTGACTCCGGTACCTTCGGCTCCACAGGACCAGTTTTGTGAACCTGTGGAATGGTCCGATGGATCCCCGGACGAGGATGAATTCCCGTCGGAGTCAGATGAGCCGACAGGTCAGCTTGTGGCTGATGAGATTGGCGATTGGTCAGTGGGGGTTGTTTTTGACACCCCCTCCATTCTGGCTCAAATGTTTAAAATTTTGAGTTTAGATATGCCTGAGGCGGCCGCCCCGCCAAGGGGTCAGTTGTTTAAAGAGCCTCAGCCGCGTTTGGTTTTTCCCAGACAACACCACTTTGAGAGGGTGGTTCTTAAGGAATGGGAACATCCCACGCGGTTATCTGGAATTCCTTCCAGTTGGGAAAAGCGTTATCCTTTTCCACCAGAATTGGTGAAGCTTTGGTCTGTCCCTCCTGACGTTGATACCCCTGTACTAGGGCTCTCCAGCTCGGCTATGGTACAATCTGCTGAGACCACTGTCCCTAAAGATGGGGAAGATCGTCGGATTGACCAATACGCTCGACATAGTTTTATCTATTCCGGGTCAGCGTTGCGCCCGGTATGTGCTTCAGCCCTTCTGCTATTGGCAATTAAGTCCTTAATTCAGGGGCTATATGAGGATCTTAATCCCGCTTGCAAACAGTTCACTGCGCTTAAGCAGTGTGAATCTTTTGTGGCTTATGTCCTGGCTGCTCAGGACGATGCGCTGACTATGAGTAGCAAGGCAGCAGCTATGCTGGTGGCTATTCGCAGGTCAGTATGGCTGCGTCAGTGGTCAGCGGACACTGCTTCCAAAAAGGTGCTCACAGCTCTCCCCTTTTTGGGGTTGCGTCTGTTCGGGGAGAAAATTGATTCTGTCGCAAAGGGTGGTAAGATGCCACAACGCAAGAGGCCCCGTGGCCCCTTTAGGGGGGCAAGTTCCGGTAGGCCTTCCTTTCGAGGATTCAGAGCGGGCAGGGGTGCGTCCTTTCCCGCTACCAGTGGCGCAGGTTGGACTCGGGGGAGGGGCCGTGGCCGGCCCACTCAGTCCTGGGGCACCAAGCCCAAACCTGCTGATAAGCTCACTCAGCAATGAGGGGCTGCCCTCACCCGTGCGGGTGGGGGGACTATTGCGACACTTCTACCATTGGAACCAAGTGGTTCCAGGCAGATGGATCCAGGAGGTAGTGTCACCCGGTTACGACCTGGAATTCGAGTCTCACCCTCCTTCACGGTCCGTTCATGGGTCGGTTCATCCCGGCCTGAACTCTCATCAAGACGGAGTGTGTCTTTCTTTTGCCCAAATTCACACGAGAACGCTTCATCTATTTCTGTTAGCGTGTTAGGACCAGCAACCTCAGTCGCTGGATCAGTCCTTCCAGTTGTCCTCCCGGGTACGGCAGTACCTCCTGTGGTGCTTGGTCTCGACCAATCTTGTGTAGGGCAGGCTTTTCCTGACCCCCCTTTGGAAAATTGTCACCACGGACGCCAGTCTGTCGGGATGGGGCAGATTCTGGAAGGAGCTGCGGTTTCAGGGGCAGTGGAGAGCTTAAAGGCCCCACTTACCCATCAATATTCTGAATCTGAGAACCAACCGTCAGGTGCTTGCTCTCCTGACTCAGTACGTTCTGGGCCTTCTGGTCCAGATGTGTTCAGACAATCGATCAGCGGTTGCTTACTTTGGTCTTCAGGGAAGGACGCGCAGTCTGAGTACTCTCAGAGAAGTGTCCCTGATCCGGACATGGGCAGTGTTCCATGTTCCCTGTCTCTCGGCGGTTTACATTCCAGAGGTGATGAAACAGGTAGTGGGCCGGTTGAGCAAGGGCTCTCCCCGTCTGGAAGAATAGGCTCTCCATCCTCGGGTGGTTCGCTTACTGTGTCTCCAATGGGAGACCCCGGAGGTGGACCTGTTGGCCCCTCATCACTATCACAGGTTCCCGAACTTCGTGTCGCTCTCCCAGGATCCTCTGGCTCTGGCAGTGGACGCCATGTCCCTGACCTGGGGAGTTCTAGGATTTCTATACCTGTTTCCTCCGATGCCCATGCTGGGCAGGGTGCTTCAGAACTTGGCTCTGGAAAAGGTGTATGCCGTTCTCGTGGCCCCAAGGTGGCCAAGACGAGTGAGGTTCGCAGACATCGTTCGGCTGGCAGTGGACCAGTTCGTTCTGCCTCTTCGGCCCGATCCGCTCACTCAGGGTCAATTGTGTTACCCCAATTTACCAGCGCTGGGTTTGATGGCCTGGCTGCTGAAACCTCCATCCTGAAGGAGGAGGGTCTTTCTGATTCAGTCATTAAGACTCTGATCAGTGCCCGGAAGAGGTCTTCTTCCATCACCTACTATAGGACTTGGAAATCCTATATCGCTTGGTGTGAGATAAGATCTTTTCCTTGTAGGGTCTTTTCGGTCTCCAGGATTCTGGAGTTTTTACAATCAGGGCTGGACTCTGGTCTCCAGCTAAGTACATTGAAAGGGCAGGTCTCTGCCTTATCTGTCTTTTTTCAGAAGCGTGTTGCGCTTAAACCTTTTAGTTAAAACTTTTTTCCAGGGGGTTACGCATGTGCGGCCTCCCAGGAAACCATTACTCCCTGTTTGGGATTTGAATTTGGTTCTTTCTGCTCTTCAGGCTCCTCCTTTTGAGCCTTTGCAAGATATTGCTTTGTCTACCCTGACTCAGAAGATTGTCTTCTTGGTAGCTATCACTTCGGTCCGGCGTGTCTCGGAGTTGGCGGCCTTGTCTATGCAGGCGCCTTACTTTGAGAGGCATCAGGATAAAGTGGTCTTTCGGTTCAAGCCAGACTTTCTTCCTAAGGTTGTTTCTGCTTTTCATTTGAACCAAGATATTGTTCTTCCCTCCTTGTGTCCTAATCCTAAGAATGACAGAGAGGGTTTTGCATTGTTTGGATGTAGTACGCTGTGTTAAGTACTACTTGATTATCACGTCTCCTTTTCGTAGGACGGATTCCTTTTTTTGTTGTGCCCCATGGGCCTAAGAAGGGTTTGGCACCAGCCAAATCTGCCATTAGCAAGTGGATACGTCAGGCCGTTACTGCGGCCTATTCTGCTAAGGGAAGAGTTCCCTCTTTTCGTATCACTGCTCATTCCACTCGCGCTGTTGGGGCGTCTTGGGCATTTCAGCGCCAAGCTTCTGTTGAACAGGTTTGTAAGGCCGCCACTTGGTCTTCTGTTCACACTTTTTCTAAGTTTTACAAAGTTGATGTGCGGGCCTCAGCGGATGCTGTTTTTTGGCCGCAAAGTTCTGCAGACTGCAGTCATTTAAGTTATGCTTCACCTGGCCTTGAGATGCCCTTCCCTTGTGGACACTGCTTTTGGATGTCCCAATAATGGATGAATATTTAAGAAGTGAAGCGGGGTGTGTGGCACACCAAGAATAATACCATTTTGTGAGTACTCACCTGAAAAATGGATATTGTTGGTGTGCCACACACCCCGCTTCACCCCCACCCTTTTCGGTATTACCGAAGCCTTTATATGGTGAAGCCCTTTTTTATTTATTTCAAAATTGATTTTTGAGGTTACCGGTGGAATACTGGTACCTTGTCTTTCTGCTTTTTAAATATACTGGTGATTGAAGGGAGGTACCAGGTATATATAGGCCGGAAGGGGGCTCGTTACAAGACTTCCTCTCTGCACTACGTCACCTGGCGGTGGATTAACCCAATAATGGATGAATATTTAAGAAGTGAAGCGGGGTGTGTGGCTCACCAACAATATCCATTTTTCAGGTGAGTACTCACAAAATGGTATTTTTTTGACTGTATGTAGAGGACAACTGACAAATGTTTTTTTTATTATTTTTTTAGGAGGGCTTCACAAACCATCAGTATCAGGAACTGGTTGATCCAGGCACTCTAACGTATGTTACACGCTCTGAAAATAGCATATTCTTTGAGGTTGATGGGCCCTATCTAGCCATGATTCTTCCAGCATCAAAAGAAGAGGGGAAGAAACTAAAGAAAAGGTAACTGGGTGTGAAATGTATTTTTTTTTTTTTTTTTAGGTATAAAATTGTTCAGTTCATCTTTTAGTTAGCAGTGTATTCTATTTAGCTCTGTGTTAAGAAGCCGGTCTGAAAATGTTTGTGCTTTGTGCAGAGAATTGTGGAGCAGGGCAACCATTCTCAAATAAGCGATATGTCTAGCTAGTAAAAATCCAAACCTCAGTTGCATGCATTTGCCAGTGCGCGTAGAAGGCAATTTTAAGTGGTGGCAATTTTAAGTGGTGGAAGTAAGTTTTTCAACTTTCTTTCAGACTCTCAGCTTTTTGTATTCTGTTTCACTTTATGTATATATTTAAATACTGATAAATGAACATGCTCGATTTTCTTTTTTAGATATGCTGTGTTTAATGAAGATGGCTCACTTGCTGAGCTCAAGGGTTTTGAGGTGAAGCGACGAGGTGAGCTTCAACTAATAAAGATCTTCCAGTCCTCTGTATTCGAGGCTTTCTTGAAGGGCAGCACATTAGAAGAAGTCTATGCATCAGTAGCCAAAGTTGCTGATTATTGGTTGGATGTTTTGTATAGCAAGGTGAGTGAAGTGGTCTACAGTGAACAGTTTAAACATCTAACTCTACAGACAGTTTTAAATTTCATATACAAAACAGACTTTTTCCCTGTGTAGGATCATATTTCTTGCAAAGAACTGGTGCTTGGCACCTGCAAAGAGATTGTAAGGCTTTAACCAGGCAGTCTTTTCCCCAAGTATTATAGTTGATGTGTGTTAGGGTCGCTAAGTTATATGTTGTGATGTTGACCCAATCATTGTAATTCAGATTGCTCACTTCCCCAGAAAAACAGAATGAATATATCTTAAACTGCAGGAAAAGTCCCCATACATAATACATGTTTTCTGAAAGTTATTATACATTGTTCATCACTGTATACAAGGTGGTACTCCAACCACACAAATCAGGATGTTGTATACTTCAAATAGCTTTGCAACTTTGCCCACTGGACAACATCACAAGCTCAGTCCAGATAAATAAACTTATTAGCACAGTTCATATAGTTGACCCCTAGTAATTTATGCTGCATTGTTTAGAGCAGACATATGCTGCATAGTGCCTTCTTCACTCTGTTCTGGTGATCTCTTCTCAAGAGGACTGATGGGATTACAGAAAAACTTTAACGGATAGTGACTGCTCAGATATGCACCCAGCCTTCCCTTATATCGATTATCTTGGGGCCTTGGCTGTCCTGAATATGTAATCTATAGTCACAACCCTGGCTTTCAGAGTGGCACAGTACCCCACAGTTTATCTTTACTTGATCTTTGACTTTCCTTGGCTGCAATTGTCCAGCATGGTTCCAGAACTTCTCTGCAGGTTCTCTTCTACTCTCACTCTGACACAGGCTTATGCTGTTATAACAAGCAGACTGCTACTCATGAACTGGAATCTCAACATGCAGCTTTCTCCCTTCTCTTCCTCTTCACTACTACATCCTGTATCCTGTTCTACAATAAAGCTGTACAATTATTCTAAGTATGTCACACACCCCACTTCAGACATTAATTCATTAACATTGGTACTCACCGCTAGGTGGCGCTGCTTTGCAGAGAAGTCCAGAAAAAGCAAGCCCCTCCCGGTCTATACATACCTGGTATCTCCTAACAATTCCCCAGTGTTCTTCTCTGCAACGTGGCGACAAGACAGAAGAAAGAAGTCTCCTGCTTGCAGGTAGCCGGGGTATCACCCCGGCCCCCCCCCCCCCTACGGTCTATTTCTGCCCGGCTTTTTTGTCCCTTATCCCCTTATTTAATGGTAGCCTCCCAGCTTAGGCTGTAGGCTGGGCAAGGGTCGATGGCACATTGGTGCCTAGGAGATTAGCTCCTCCACTCGACCCTATATTATGGGGCATAGTGGTGATCCGGTGTGGTGATCCGGACGTGGGATGCCCCAGCCCTTATATTCCCCTTAGTGTTTACCTAATCCTTATACTGGGTGTGTATGTGTGTGTGTGTGCGTGTTTCTTTGTCTGGGACGGGCGGTCTTGGTATGGGGCCGTCCTGTTTTCGGGGGCTTGGGCTCCCTGAACCCCGGTATTTTGGCCAGGTGGGGTCGGGTCGGGTGGGGGTGCCCGCCGGCCTGTTACCCGCCGGTTTCATGCCCTGTCTGCCGGTGGGCAGACTTTGATTTTACGGTGGGCGGGGCCGGGCGGCGCGCTGCGCCACCGGCCCGCCTGTGTGGAAGCGCCGGGGACCCTGCCTTAGGCGGGCGGGACCGCGCGGCATGTGGGCCGCGGGCCCGCTCGATGGCTTATGCGGGCGCCATTCCCTTGTGGCGCCCGCGGCTCGCGCGTTTTTGTTTTGAGGGGCGGGGCCCGCGCCAAGCGCGGCCCGCGCCGTGTCTGTCAGAAGCGCGTAGTGTCCTGTTAGATGGGGAGGGGCGGGGCTACACGGGTCCCGCGCTCGCTGAGGCCGCCGCCTCTCCTCTCTGTCTTTTGCCGTCCAGGCGCCATTTCGCGGGGGCTCAGGTAGGCTCTTGGCCTTAAGTACAGCGTCGGAGCGTCCTGTTAGAGGAGCGCTCAGTGAGGGGGGACTGCTATGTCTGCTATGTTTTATTATTGGGGCACTATCCAGCTGCCTGTATTATGGCTGTTATTGGGTCTGCGCCCCTCTCCCCCTCCTGTCTCTCTCTCTCTCTCCCCTTTCCCCCCCCCCCCCTCTCGTTGGGGGCGACGGCAGGGTTCTCCAGCCAGGCTTTGGGCGTACTGGCTGGTAGTTTTTTTATATATTTTACTGGTGTAATGCCTGTACTCTTGGTCAGTGTTGATTGATTGAATGTTTTTTTGTGTTTTTCAGATAATATCCGGGATTCCATCATACAGGGCTCTCCCGGTCTTATATACCTGGTTGGTTGGGGGTTGTCTTAGAGTCCCTTGCAAATTCCCAGGGCTTTTTCATTTAATAGTAGTATATATATATATATATATATATATATATATATATATATATATATATTATATATTTACACATATATATATTTATCCCTATTAAAACCCCAGAGGGGCATCCCGGGTCGCTTACTGCGTAAATCCCTGAGGGCTGCGAATACCATAAATTCACCATTATGGAGGCTACCAGAGATACCGGAACTAGTCCTTCGGGGCAGTCCAGGCTGTGTGGGGGATGTGGGACTCCGCTCCCAGGGGATGATGTGATCGTTTGTATTCCATGGGCACAGCAGAACATTGAGCGCCAGTCCGACACCTCGGTGCCTGGGACTTCTTCTACCGCGCCTTCTCCCTCCCCTCCTCGCCTGTTCCGGACCCCGTGCGACGTGGTCGTTGGGGGTGATTCGCAATCTGAGGTAGGCGCCCGGTTGGCCAGCCTCGAGAAAATGTTTTCCGCTATGGCCGCTCAGAAGGCTCCTGCCAAGCGAAAACATCTGTCTCCGCCTCCGCAGGACTCCGATGAGGAAGTTGAGGTACTGGATTGGTCGGATCGTCCCCTCGAAGAAGGGGAGCTTATTGAGGAGACGGAGGATTCAGAGGTTCAGCAGTTGTCTAGCGCTGAGGGGGACTTGATAGAGGGGCCCCCTCTTGATACGCCCACTATTCTGGCTCAAATGTTTGAGGTTTTGGATTTGGATCCGCCGGAAGTTACTCCTCGGCCTAAGGGTCAGCTTTTTGGGGGTTCCAAGCAGCGCTTGGAGTTTCCCAGTCAGCAGCATTTTGAGGACGTGGTCCTTAAGCAGTGGGAGCAGCCTACGCGGCTTGTCGGGGTCCCGCCTAGTTGGGACAAGAAGTATCCTTTTCCAGCGGATTTGTTGAAGCGGTGGTCTGTTTCCCCCGAGGTGGATGCTCCGGTTTTGGGTCTGTCTAATTCGGCGGCTGTTCACTTCCCTGATACTACTTCTCTCAAGGATGGCGAGGATCGCCGGATTGATCAGCTGGCCCGTCATGGCTTTGTCTGTGCGGGTTCGGTTTTGAGGCCTGTTTGTGCTTCCGCCTTTTTGTCTTTGGCGGTTAGGTCCATGGTCAGGGATTTAGGTGTGGACCTTGATCCTACCTGTGAGGAGTCTCTGGCTCTTAAGCGTTGTGAATCCTTTTTGTCGTTTATCCTGGCCGCTCAGGAGGATGCCATGTTGATGTGTGGCAGGGCTACGGCTCTGCTGGTGGCTATTCGTCGTTCAGTGTGGCTGAGACAGTGGACGGCTGACTTTAATTCTAAAAGATCGCTTACGGCCCTTCCCTTTCAGGGTTTGAGGCTTTTTGGTGAAAAGCTGGATTCTGTTGCCAAGGGGGGCAAGCTACCTCAGCGCAAGAAATTTCGCCGTTCCTTTCGGGGGACGGCCTCTTTTACTCCGTCCTTTCGGGGAGCCAGAGCCGGCAGGGGTGCGGGCTTCCCGGCCTCCAGGGGCGCCAGCTGGAATAGGGGTAGAGGCCGTGGCCGTCCCGTTCACGCCTGGGGTTCCAAGCCCAAGCCTGCGGCCAAGCCCGCTCAGCAATGAGGGGGCGACTCTTCTCCCGGGTATGGGACCAGGAGGTCTCGGACAGGTGGATCCGGGAGGTGGTGTCGGCCGGTTACAAGCTGAAGTTCGAGTCCCGCCCACCTCTAAGGTTTTTCAGGTCTCGGGTGCCCTCGGATCCTTTGGCCGCACGGGGGCTCCTGGCGGCGGTAAGGAATCTTCTGGAATTGGCAGTCATCTGCCCGGTCCCTCCTTCAAAGGTGGGGCGCGGGTTTTATTCCAATCTCTTCACTGTACCCAAAAAGGACGGTTCGTTCCGTCCGATCCTGGATTTGAAGCTCCTCAACAGATTTATTCGTCCCCGGAAGTTCCGCATGGAAACCCTGCGGTCTGCGATCGGTGCACTTCGGCAGGGGGACTTTATGACGTCCATAGACATCAAGGATGCTTACCTTCACATCCCGATCTTTCCGGCTCATCAGCGGTTTCTTCGCTTTGTGGTGGAGGATCGGCATTTTCAGTTTGTAGCTCTTCCGTTCGGCCTCACATCTGCGCCGAGAGTGTTCACCAAGGTGTTGGCGGGAGTGATGGCCCTGCTCAGAGCTCAGGGGATTCGCATTGTACCTTACCTGGACGATCTCCTCATCATGGCGCCTTCCTTCAGTCAGGCGGAAGGGGACACCAGTTTGGTGGTGTCTATGTTGGAGAGGTTCGGCTGGGTGATCAATTACCCCAAGTCCTCTCTGGTCCCGGCCAGGGTGGTGACTTTTCTGGGGATGTCATTGGACTCTTGCCTGCACAGAGTCTTTCTCCCCCAGGCCAAGGTCCTTTTGATTCAGGAATTGGTTCAGCTTCTTCTTTCCAATCCTCGCCCGTCCATTCGGCTAGGAATAAGACTGGTGGGGTTGATGGTGGCCTCGTTCGAGGCAGTTCCCTTCGCACAGTTTCACACGCAGACGCTTCAACTTCATCTTTTGGTGTCTTGGGACCGGCGACCGCGGTCGTTGGATCGGTCCTTCCGGATGTCCCCTCGGGTTCGGCAGTCTCTTCTGTGGTGGATGGTCTCGGACAATCTTCTGAAGGGCAGGTCGTTTCTGACCCCGCTTTGGGAGACTGTCACCACGGATGCCAGTTTGTCAGGATGGGGAGGTTTCTGGAAGGATCTTCAGTTTCAGGGGCAGTGGGACCCTCGGGAAGCTCACTTGCCCATCAATGTTCTGGAGTTGCGAGCCATCAGGTTGGTTCTGTCTCAATTGACACATCATTTGCAAGGCCTGCCGGTGCAGGTGCGGTCGGACATTCGGACGGCGGTTGCTTACATCAATCACCAGGGAGGGACTCGCAGTCTGGGTGCCCACAGAGAGGTGTCTCTGATTCTTGTTTGGGCAGAGACTCATGTCCCTTGCATCTCGGCAGTTTACATTCCAGGAGTGGAGAACACGGAGGCGGACTTTCTGAGCCGGTGTTCGTCCCGCCGGGGGGAATGGTCTCTCCATCCCCAGGTGTTTCGGTCCCTGTGTCTTCGGTGGGGGACGCCGGAGGTGGATCTGTTTGCCTCTCGTCACAATCACAAGCTTCCGACGTTCGTGTCTCTGTCCCAGGACCCTCTGGCTCTGGCGGCGGACGCCATGGCCCTGAGCTGGAGGGATCTGGGGTTTCTTTATCTGTTTCCTCCGATTCCCATGCTGGGCAGGGTTCTGCGAAAGCTGGTTCAGGAAGGAGTTCCCGCCATTCTCGTGGCTCCAAGGTGGCCAAGGCGGGTGTGGTTCGCGGACATCGTTCGTCTGGCAGTGGATCAGCTCGATCTGCCTCTTCGGCCAGATCTTCTCACTCAGGGTCAGTTGTGTTACCCCAGTTTACCAACGCTGGCTTTGAAGGCTTGGCTGCTGAAACCTCCATCTTGAAGGAGGAAGGTCTTTCGGATTCGGTCATTCGGACTCTTATTAGTGCTAGGAAGAGATCCTCTTCTCCCATCTACTATAGGGCTTGGAGATCGTATATTGATTGGTGTGAATCTAGATCTTTGCCCTGCCGGGTCTTTTCCGTTTCCAGGATTTTGGATTTTCTTCAGTCAGGGCTGGACTCTGGTCTTCAGCTGAGTACTTTGAAGGGGCAGGTTTCTGCCTTATCTATCTTTTTTCAGAGGTCTTTTGCAAGCCATTCTTTGGTCAAAACTTTTTTCCAGGGGGTTTCGCATTTGCGGCCTCCTAGGAAGCCGTTGCTCCCTGTTTGGGATTTGAATTTAGTTCTTTCTGCCTTTCAGGCTCCTCCCTTTGAGCCTTTGCGGGATATTGCCTTGTCTACTCTGACTCAGAAGGTTGCCTTTCTGTTGGCCATCACTTCTGTTCGGCGTGTTTCAGAGCTGGCGGCCCTGTCGATTCAGGCCCCTTATTTTGAGAAACATCAGGACAAGGTGGTTTTCAGATTCAAGCCGGACTTTCTTCCTAAAGTGGTCTCTGCTTTCCATCTTAATCAGGACATTGTTCTTCCTTCTTTGTGTCCTAAGCCTAAGAATGACAAGGAGAGTGCGTTGCACTGCTTGGACGTGGTACGTTGTGTCAAGTTCTATCTGCGTACTACGGCTCCTTTTCGTAAGACGGATGCCTTCTTCGTGGTGCCCTGTGGGCCTAGGAAGGGTTTGGCTCCGGCCAAGTCTTCTATTAGTAAATGGATTCGTCAGGCGATTGTTGGAGCCTATTCTGCCAAGGGGAAGGCTCCCCCTTTTCGTGTTACTGCTCATTCTACTCGTGCTGTTGGTGCGTCCTGGGCTTTTCACCACCAGGCTTCAGTTGAGCAGGTTGGTTTGTAAGGCTGCTACCTGGTCTTCGGTTCACACCTTTTCAAAGTTTTATAAGGTTGATGTGCGGGCTTCAGCGGATGCTGTTTTTGGCCGCAAGGTTCTGCAGGCTGCAGTGGTTTGAGTGTGTCTGCATTATTGCCTAGTTGGATACCTTCCCCATTTTGGACACTGCTGTTGGATGTCCCATGTTAATGAATGAATGTCTGAAGTGGGGTGTGTGACATACTTAGAATAATACCATTTTGTGATTACTCACCTGTAAAATGGGTATTATAAGTATGTCACACACCCCACTTCACCCGCCCTCTTTGGTATCCTGGCTCTTTATATGGTGAAGTTGTGTTTATTCACAGTTGAGGGTTACTTTTGTGTTTTGGTCTCCTGGTATCTTGCTTTTATTGCTGTTTGAATACTGGGGAATTGTTAGGAGATACCAGGTATGTATAGACCGGGAGGGGCTTGCTTTTTCTGGACTTCTCTGCAAAGCAGCGCCACCTAGCGGTGAGTACCCATGTTAATGAATTAATGTCTGAAGTGGGGTGTGTGACATACTTATAATACCCATTTTACAGGTGAGTAATCACAAAATGGTATTATTTCCCTTATACAGTGCCTAGTGGTCTAAATAACTTACCACTCATAGAACAATATATTTGAGAACATTAACTTAGGCATATATTTGCACACACATGTACTTTGTTAAATGTGTATTTCACAATAAACCTCTACAAGTACACCCTGCATTAAAGTTCCAGCCAAGCAGATTTTTCACTTCTCTATTGTGCTTTTCCAGATTAGTAACCTGCCTGTATGCTAAGCCAACAGGTTGGGTCAGGGCACAGACAAGGAATATGTTTTGAAATTTGTTCTGACTTTCGCTGGGAGCATCAATCTCAAAACTTGTTTGGCTGTGCACTTAGTTTTAGCCTTTTATGCCAAAAAATATAAAATTCAAATTCCATATATTTTAAATTATTGGATGTTTCTTTAGCTAGGAGAATGTGGTTTTAAAATGCTATTTGTTTTTATTGCTGGGGAACCAGTTTTCTGCCCCCATCAAGTGGCTGTAAGAATGGGGGTTCTGAAGACCACTTCACGCACGTCTGTGTAGAACTTACTCTTACGCCAAATGATTTTGGCAGATAGGTTAATCGGCTGTTGAGGCACGTAGAATGTTCCAAGTTTGTCACACACCCAGCTTCCACAATTCATGACATATGGGTTATGGTCCAGTAGAGGGCGAACTTCTGCAGAGATGAAGGCAAAAAAGGAGCCCCTCCCGGTCCATAAATACCTGGGACCTCCCACACATTCCCAGTTCCTTCTCTGCAGGACGGCGAGCAAGTCAGAACATGTAGGCTGCTCTTCCTTGCAGGTATGCCGGGCTTACACCCGGCCATTTTTTGCCTTATTTCTGCCCGGACCTTTAGATTTAACCCCTTGTAATAGCCACCCAGCCTTGGCTGCAGGTCCGAGTGAGGGTAGGCAACACCTCAATAGGTGTTTAGGGAGCCATGCTCCCCCGTGAGACCCCATATAAAGGGGTAGGCGGAAGCCGGGTTGGTGATCTCTGTTTGGGATGCCCTGTCCCATATATCCCTGACACCCCTGGTGTGGGAATTCCCCCCTTCCTGGTTCCTCTGTATCCCTCCAGTGGGGGGGGGGGGGGGGGGGTGTATATGTCTCTTTCTCTCTTCACTTCAGTGTGGATGTGTGTGTGTTAGACGGTCACTAGGCTGGCCGCCATTTGCCAAAATTGGTGCTTTATCTCCTGAGGGGAGCTTCTTCCCCTCGGTGTCTGAGGGGGCGGTGCCGGGTGCTCGCGCGCTGCCGCGACCCGCCCCCTCCTGTCTTGGCGCCATTTGCGGAGCCCAGCCCTGGCTGGGAACCGCACTGCTGGTGTGAGGGGGGCGGGGCCAGGCGCGGCGCGCAATACGTGCTGGCCCGCCCCTTCTTCCTCTCTCTCTGTCCTTCTTGAGCTGCTTGCTGGTGGCAGCCATCACTGTTCTCACGTGAGTGCCCTCCGGGGCCCCCCTCCGTTTTTTTTATTGCATTGCATGTGCCCATTCTGTCAGGGGATCGCTCAGGCCCCCCCTTTGGCTCATTCTCTTATAATGGTTATAATAAATATATATATATTATATATTTTACATATGCTTGATGTTTGTGTGTGTGCATGTGCTTAAGGCCCTTTTCTCTTGTGTCTTTCAGGAGAACTCCCTGTGACTTGGAAAAATGGGGGTCCTCCTGGTCCCTAGAAGTAAAATCGGGCACCTAAAAATCCTCCCACTCGGCACTTAAAGGGGCATCCCGGGTTGCTTACCAGCGTAATTCCCTCGGGTCATTGCAACTACCTAAAAAATCTCCATATGGAGGCTCCGCAGGATACCGGGGTCGGGCTCCCTTCGGGACAATCCCGGTTATGTGTGGGTATCCCTTTCCGGGGATAATGTGCTAATTTGCATACCATGTGCGCAACAGGCCATAACGCGCCAGTTGGGTTCCCAGGCGTCTGGGTCAGTGCCGCCTCATCTCCCACCCCACCCCGCATTATCCGTACCCCAAGTGACAGTCATTAGCAGGGAGTCGCACTCTGTTTCTGCTAGGCTGGCCAACATCGAGAAGTTTATTTCTAGCTCAGTGGGCAGAAAGGCCCCTGCTAAGAAAAGGCATTTGTCACCGGCTGCGCCGGTACTTGATTTCGATCTTTTTGACTCTTTTGATTGGTCTGTATATTCCCCGCTTGAGGAGGGGGAATTATTTGAGGAATCTGAGTCTGAGGATATGCAATTTTTTGATGCTGATGCCGGGCAGGCGCTGGGGGATGCGGTTGACACCCCCAAAGTCCTGGCCCATCTCTTGGAGGTTCTGGATATTTCCCCGCCAGCGGAGGCCCCTCCGAAGAAGGGGGAATTCTTTGGGTTCTCTAAGCCCCGCTTGGAGTTTCAAAATCAGGATCATTTTGACTGCATGATTCTGAAAGAATGGGAGAAGCAGAGTCGGCTTCACGGTGTACCTCAGGGATGGGATAGGAAATATCCCTTTCCGGTGGATGCGGTGAAGCGCTGGTCTTCCCCTCCTGAGGTTGATGCGCCCGTCTTAGGATTGTCCAACACATCTGTTGTACATACTCCTGACGCCACTACCCTTAAGGATGGCGAGGACAAGCGTATTGATCAGATGTCATGCCTATGCCAGTGTGGGTTCTGCCTTGCGGCCTGTGTTTGCATCTGCGCTCGTGGCGGTGGCTACCAGGTCTGAGATTAGGGACATGTTAAATGGGTCCCAGCTCAAACTGGACAGCATTGAATTCACAACCCTCAAGAGGTGTGAGTTGTTCATGAATTTTGTTTTCTCGGCCATGGACGACACTACTACCATGTGTAGCAGAACTTCGGCTCTTCTTGTGGCCATGCGCCGATCGGTCTGGCTACGCCAGTGGGCGGCTGACTTTGTGGCTAAGAAATTGCTTACAGCTTTGCCCTTCCTGGGTACGCGGCTGTTTGGAGACAAATTGGATTCTATGGCGAAAGGTGGAAAGCTACCTCAGCGTAAGAGGCAGCATTGCTCCTTTCGGGGGGCAAGCTCCTTCAATCCTTCCTTTCGCGGTGCCAGAGGGGGCAGAGGTCTTGCCTACTCTGGCTTCAGAGGTGATTCCTGGAACAGAGGCAGAGAACGTGCCCGTCCTGCCTCTACCTGGGGTTCTAAGCCCAAGCCCGTTGTCAAGCCAGCTCGGCAATGAGGGGGCGCCCTCACCCCTACGGGTGGGGGGACGGCTGCGGCTCTTCTTCCAGGTCTGGGCCCAGGAGGTCACAGACAAGTGGATTTTGGAAGTGGTGGTATCATCCGGGTACAAACTGGAGTTCGAGTACCGGCCTCCTCCCAGATTTCTAAGGTCCCGGGTGCCCTCGGATCCCCGGGCTGCGCAGGGGCTCCTGTCGGCTGTGAAGAACCTCCTGGACATGGAGGTCATATGCCCAGTGCCTTCCCCAGAGAGAGGCCGGGGCTACTATTCCAACCTCTTCACGGTCCCCAAAAAGGATGGTTCCATAAGACCCATTCTGGATTTGAAGTTTCTCAACAGGTTTATCAGAACCAAAAAGTTCCGTATGGAGACTCTGCGCTCAGCCATCGGTTCCCTTCGTCAAGGGGACTTCATGACGTCTATAGACATCAAGGATGCTTATCTCCATATACCGATCTTCTCAGCTCACCAGAGATTTCTCAGGTTTGTGGTGGGAGATCAGCATTTTCAGTTTGTGGCACTCCCGTTCGGGCTGACCTCTGCACCGCGGGTGTTTACCAAGGTCCTGGCGGGCATAATGGCCCTACTCAGAGCTCAGGGCATTCGCATTGTGCCGTATCTGGACGACCTACTCATCACAGCTTCTTCCCTCTGCCAGGCGGAGCTGGACACCAGGACGGTGGTGACGACGCTGGAGAGGTTCGGATGGGTGATCAACCACCCCAAGTCTTCTCTCTCCCCATCAAGGGAGATCTCTTTTCTGGGCATGAATCTGGATACCAGTCAGGCCAGAGTGTTCCTACCTCAGCCAAAGGTGCAGAGGGATCAGGATCTCACATGTGTTCTCCTGACGAATCCTCGCCCTTCTATCCGGCTAGGGATGACTCTGGTAGGTTTGATGGTGGCTGCCTTCGAGGCAGTCCCCTTTGCTCAATTCCACATGAGGTCGCTACAACTCCTTCTATTGCTGAAATGGGACAGATGTCCACAGTCCTTGGATCAGTCATTTCTGATGTATCCCAGGGTTCGGCAGTCCCTTCAGTGGTGGCTGGAATCAAGAAATCTGATGAGGGGCAGATCGTTCCTGGCCCCTCGTTGGGAGACGGTTACCACGGATGCCAGCCTGTCGGGCTGGGGAGGTTTCTGGAAAGATCATCAGTTCCAGGGGTTGTGGGGTCCTCAGGAGGCTCACACCCCCATCAATGTCTTGGAGCTCAGAGCTATCCGCCTGGTTCTGTCGCGTCTGACACTTCACCTACAGGGTTTACCGGTTCAGGATAGATCAGACAATCCTACTGCGGTAGCTTACATCAATCACCAAGGAGGGACTCACAGCAGGAGTGCCCTCAGGGAAGTCTCTCTGATTCTGACATGGGCGGAGAGCAATGTTCCTTGCATCTCGGCAGTATACATTCCGGGATTGGAGAACACTGAGGCGGACTCCCTGAGCAGGGGATTCTCTCGCCGAGGGGAATGGTCTCTCAACCACAGGGTGTCTCAAGTGGGGGACTCCGGAGGTGGATCTCTTTGCCTCTCGGCACAATCACAAGCTCCCAACCTTTGTATCCCTGTCTCAGGATCCTCTGGCCCTGGCAGTGGATGCCTTGTCTCTTGCCTGGAGGGATCTGGGGTTTCTGTAAACCTGTTTCCCCCCTTCTCCATGGTAGGCAAGGTAGTGCACAAACTGGCTCTAGAGGGGGCACCAGCAATTCTGGTGGCCCCAAGGTGGCCAAGACAGGTTTGGTTCGCAGACGTCGTAAGGTTGGCGGTAGATCAGTACATTCTGCCCCTGTGTCTGGATCCGATCTCTCAGGTTCAACTACGTTACCCCAATTTACAAATGCTTGCTTTGACGGCGTGGCTGCTGAAACCTTCATCCTGAGGGAGGAAGGTTTGTCTGAGGCGGTTATTCAAACCTTGATTAGAGCTAGGAAGAGGTCTTCCCCTACCATTTACTATAGGACTTGGCGGTCCTATATTGACTGGTGTGAGGCTAGGGCCTTACCTTGCAGGGTGTTTTCGATTCTTAGGATAATGGAGTTTCTACAGCACGGTCTGGATCAGGGCTCAGTACTTTGAAGGGTCAGGTTTCTGCCCTCGCTGTCTTTTTTCAAAGGTCTTTTGCTTTGCATCATCTGGTTAAGACTTTTTTCCAAGGGGTCACTCATGTTCGGCCCCCTAGAAAGCTTTGGTTCCCGTTTGGGACCTAAATTTGGTTCTTTCGGCCCTCCAGGGGCCTCCCTTTGAACCGATGCAGGATGTGGCTCTTTCTGTGCTCACTCAAAAGGTTGCCTTTTTGGTGGCTATTACCTCTGTTCGGCGTGTCTCTGAGTTGGCGGCTCTGTCTATTCAGGCCCCTTACTTTGAGACACCAGGATAAGGTGGTTTTTCGCTTTAAATCAGATTTCCTTCCTAAGGTGGTTTCTGCCTTCCATCTCTATCAGGATGTAGTTCTCCCTTCCTTGTGTCCTAAGCCCAGGATGTAGTTCTCCCTTCCTTGTGTCCTAAGCCTAGCAATGACAAGGAGAGGGTTTTGCACTCTATGGATGTGGTTCGTTGTGTCAAGTACTATTTGGTTGCTACTTCTCCTTTTCGTAAGACGGACGCCTTGTTCGTGGTGCCTTCTGGGCCCAGAAAAGGTTTGGTTCCCGCCAAGTCTACCATTAGTAAATGGATACGCCAGGCCATTGTTGGGGCCTATTCTGCTAAGGGGAGGGTTCCTCCTTTTAAGATCACTGCTCATTCTACTCGTGGTGTTGGGGCTTCCTGGGCTTTTCAGCACCAGGCTTCTGTTGAGCAGGTTTGTAAGGCTGCTACTTGGTCTTCCTTTCATACTTTTTCCAAGTTTTATAAGGTTGATGTGCGGGCCTCAGCGGATGCTGTTTTTGGAGGTTCTGCAAGCTGCAGTGGTTTAAATTGGTTCATTTTTTTGCTGTATTTGGATCCCCACCCATGACAGACACTATTGGATGTCCCATATGTCATGAATAGTGGAAGTGTGTGACATACTTGGAATAATACCATTTTGTGATTACATCCCCTTTAAAATGGGTATTATAAGTATATCACACACCCCGCTTCATCCCGCCCTTTTGTATTCTGGATCCTTTATATGGTGAACCTTTTTATGGTTAAGAATGTTTTATTAGCTCTTCCTGGTCCCCTTACTGCTGTCATATACTGGGGAATGTGTGTGAGGTCCCAGGTATTTATGGACTGGGAGGAGCTTCTTTTTTGCCTTCATCTCTGCAGAAGTTCGCCCTCAACTGGGCCATAACCCATATGTCATGAATAGTGGAAGCGGGGTGTGTGACATACTTATAATACCCATTTTAAAGGTGAGTAATCACAAAATGGTATTATTTCGCAAGTGCTTTGTTCTCAGTGCAGAACCTTGTAGTGTTCAGCAGGTAAAAAAGGGTGTTCTTGCTGGAGCTTAATGTGAGCAACCAGTCACACTGGAATAAATCATAAAATGGCTGAATACAGGAAAAATGGAGGAATTACTAAAAAGCATACTATGCAGGAGTATGTAACTGTAAGACAGAATAATAAATATTCAACACCGGTCGTAGGACATGACCGTCGGACTCATAGAATGATTATTTAGGTCTCTGGTAACTCGAAGGGTGTCAAAAGCCATGCCAGGCTTATTGTGGGGACTCTCACAAGAAGTCTCTTCACCTTATATTTTTGGTTTCCTTTTGCAGGAAACGTATAGTAAATAAGGTTGCCGGTGGTTCTGTGAAATTGCTTAAAAATTCATTAATTTAAACAAAAAGAACTTATCAAAACACACCATGGGGTATCTGTTTTTCTTAGGCTGCAAACATGCCTGATTCAGAGTTGTTTGAGTTGATATCTGAGAATCGTTCCATGTCCAGACGCTTGGAGGATTATGGGGAGCAAAAATCCACCTCTATCAGTACTGCAAAACGTCTAGCAGAGTTTTTAGGTGACCAAATGGTAAAGGATGCTGGACTGAGTTGTCGTTATGTTATATCTCGCAAGCCAGAAGGGTCCCCTGTCACGGAGAGGTAAGTGCATTTCCGTTTTTCAATTGTGATAAATGATTTAATACTATGTGGTGGCATACCAGAACAGGAAACTTGCGCATAACGCATGAGGCAAGTCTCTTCCATCCTAATTAGCAGTAAGAGCATGTTTGCCCTCTCACTGGAAATATTAGGCAGTTATGTCCAGGTCGTATCGAATGATTCTACGACAGCTGCTTATCTAAACAGATTTGGGTGCTAGATTGTCTACACCAGTAGTTCGCAAACAGTGGTATGTGCATCACAGGCAAGGACATGCCAAGGCTGTAGACTAACCCAATCTGATTTGCTGCCATTTAAACTTAAAACTGCTTTAAAAGGGGATTAAGGTTTTGTGTGTTAACGTTATTTTAGGTGACTGATAACCTTCACCTAGGTGATACTTGAGTTAATTAAAAAATGGGAAAGTGGTAGTTGACGACAGGTTTGCAACCCTAGACCTACGCTAAATGCGGGGTTGGTGTAGATTTTCCACTGGGCAGAAGTAAACCTCCCCCCTTTTAACAGTTCATTTACAACTTTTCCACTACAACATTTCCAACTGAATCTTCAGGCAGGAAATCTGGCACAAATATTTGCATCCAGGCAGAATCGGAAGGCTTAGGATTTTTTTTTTCCCTGAATCCATATCATCAGACATTAGAGTTGATGCCCTGGAACATTTGTGGCCTTTCAACATGGCTTAGGTCTTCCAGCCAGTCAGGTTAATTTCTCTAGTCCTGAAGATCTTTAGGAAAAAGGTTTCTTTTCAATGCTCCATAGTGGCCAAGGAGACCCTGATTCAGCACTTTCTAGGTGCTTTCAGTGGAGGAACCGTGGCCAGTTTCCCATAGGGAAACATCTGATAATACCATATATTTAAGACCCACAGGGAGAACATATAAATTATATCAAGGTGCACTGCCCTGTATCATCATGGGTGCCCATAAACCTAAAGAATACTAATTACAAAAAACACCTACAAGACAAGCGGTTCACATAGGGCTGGCATTTTCAAACAAGAAATCACATGGATTGCTTAACCACAACACATTAATTTATTACATATGGCACATCTACATATGAAAAAAACCATGTCCCTCAACTTAAAAAGCTAGCATAGCTAAATAGATACGGGGGCCCCCCACACGTACCACACCCTCTCTGTCTCACACAAACCACCACACATCCCTAAGGGTAAATGGCTGGCCAGCCAGTATATCATTATCTAGTTTAGGCGTGATTAGAAGGAGAGTCATTATCCTGTACGGGCCATGTCATACTTGTATAGAGTGCTAGGTGCAATGCTATGAACAAATTCTGGGCTTCAGCGGCAGATAGCAAAGTAGCAGCAATGTCCAACTGTATAAATGCATGTGCCAACAATGATGAGATGGAACTTGGATATATATTATAAATAGATTACAGAATCCCTTTTAAAAAAATGTTTACGTCTATTGCTGCATGAGAGTAATTTAAATAGTGACATGGCAGTATGAAAAAGTCTGTGAATGCAAGAGCCCAAGGGGTTAATCAGACGTTCATGTGATTTCTTGTTTGAAAATGTCAGCCCTATGTGAACCGCTTGTCTTGTAGGTGTTTTTTGTAATTAAACATCTGATAATCCAGGTCTTTCCCCTTAGTATGTTCTAATCTTGCTCATCTTCACCAGGTCTAGCCTTGAAGATTTGAATAACATTTTCACTATATCCAGTCCATGTCGTGCCAGAAGTGATGACAATTGGGTATTCCGCCGCTAGGTGGCGCTCGACTGCAAGACCAAAAGCTGTCGCTCCTCCCGGCCCCCTATAAAAGCAGGTGTCTCTCTATGATTTCCCAGTGCTCATCTTGAAGTCTTGGCTGCAGAAGATCGTTGAAGACTCTCTTAGATAATGGCAGCTGAGCTGGGCCACCTAGCCCGTCGGCCGCTGCGAGACCTATTCCCACGGATCCCATCTGGCCCACTGCTGCCTCCCAGCCTCTGGCTGCCCGGGATTTGTGAAAGTAGGATGAACGCCGCATGGGTCCCTGGGCGTTCGGCAGAGCACATGCTCTGGGCCGCAGACCTCCCATTAAGAGGTAGCCGTCCGCAGGCTTATGGTGAGCCTGAAGGGGGGGGGAACCACCATTTTTTGACTATATTATAGCTGCCCTCCCATATGTGTGCTCACATGCTTTATTGGATGCACTGAACTGATGTGTTCCTCTGTGTTTTTACTGTGACACTTCTCGCTGTGGCTCCTTGTTGGCCCTGCTGGGGCTTGGAGCATGAGACCTACTCATCTCCCTCGCCATCTCCGTTATGGGGGCAGCGTACCCCGCGGGCGCTTCGCCGCCGGGCGGCGCTGTCTGTGACGGGGGGGGGCACCGCTCGCAAGGCGCTGGCCGCACGCGCGTTGACCGCCATGTCCCTGCTGCCATTTTGGTCTGCTGCTGTCTTTGGGCAGCATCGCTGAGTATGATCGGGCGCGATATTCGCGCTGCCGGAGGGGGCGGAGCCGGGCGCTGATGCGTTCCGCGTCATCAGGCACCGCCTGCCCCTCGAGGAGCACGTCCTTCGGGAAGGCTCTCTTCTTCTCTTCCTCTGCGCTGGCTGCGCTCTACTGCTACTGGGCTGCGGTGGCGGCCTGGGGACATTGCGGAGTACTCCGCTGCTGCTATTGGAGGCCTGCTGTTATGCTTTTTCTTGCTATTTTGGCTTGTGTGATGTGTCTTTGATCTCTTTGTGCGAGTCGTGGGCTTGAGATTGAGGGTTGTGGTTCCTTCCGATCCCTTTTTTTATTACTAAGAGGGATCAAATTACAGGTTGGGCCGTTAGTGCCTGTAGCCTTTTTCTAATTGTTTAATTTTTAATCACCATAGTGAGCTGGGGGCCCCAATTGGGTAGGACAGGCTCTGCCCCTGTGCAGTAGGAATCCTCTGAGCGGATTCAGCACTGTTGTACCACTTGCGCTAGAAACATATTTTTGGACCATGAACGGGCAGGCGTCCCTGCGCTGCCATCGGCTTCTCCGGCTCCTCCGTTGCTGCTCTCAGCCCCCAGTGAGGGGAGAATCAGCAGGGGGTCCCATGTTGTCTTGGTATTAAGGTGGCCAGTCTCGAGACACAGATCTCGCAAACGGCGCCTAAGAGGGCCTCTAGTAAGAGACGGCATATCGAGCTGTGTACTCCGATAATGATGATTAATATTTTTGGTTGCAGTTCACTGCGGTTTATTCTGCTGGCGAGGAGAGTTTGTCTGGTTCCTCCTGGGATGAGGATGCGTGGCTCCCTGATGTTATGGAGAAATTGCTTACCTCAGTTTTTGAGTCTTTACACATTGTCCCTCCTAGAACGGCTAAGAGGAAGCAGGGTGATTGTTGAGGCCTGAAAGTGAGAGGCAAGTCTTTCCAGAGCAGGCCCATTTTTTTCTAGTATTTTCAAGGAATGGGAAAGGCCTAACTAGCTACCGTCGGTGCCTAAAGGCCTGGTTAGGCGGTATCCCTTCCCTGCGGATCTGGTCCGGCTATGGTCTCGTCCTCCCGAGGTGGATTCCGCTGTTGGGGTTGTCCAACACTACTGTTGTGCCTTCACCCGATATCGCTTCCTTACGTGATCCAGCTGACAAGCGCATGGATCAGCTGATCTGTCCTGCCTTCACCTTTGCTGGTGCCTTGTTTTGTCCTGTGTGTGCTGCGGCTGTTGTCTCCCTGGCCATCAGAAAGAAGGTGAGACGTCTTGTCGATTATTGCTAAGGCTTGCAAGTGTGCAGAGGAGTATAAGGACCTCAAGGCTTGCGTGGAGTTTGCTTTCGTTGTTGCTGCCATGGATGATGGTGTCCTGACCAGGCAGTCCCTCTTGTGGTGGCTGGACTCCAGAAACCTACTGGTAGGCAAGTCTTTTCTGACTCCCCGGTGGGAGATTGTTACCACAGATGCCAGTCTGACCGTCTGGGGAGGGTTTTGGCAAACGCAGAAGATCCAGGGTCAGTGGGGGCCGCAGGAGGCCCACTTGCCCATAATTCTCCTAGAGCTGAGAGCAATCCGGTTGGTGGTGCTTCGCTTGACTTCCCATCTAAGGGGTTGTGCGATCCTGGTTCGCTCGGACAATCAGACGGCTGTCACCTACATCAATCACCAGGGCGGGACTCTGAGCAAGCGAGCCCTCAAGAAGGTGACCCAGATTCTGTCTTGGGCAGAGGAGAATGTTCCCTGCATCTCGGCGGTTTACATCACCGGGGTAGAGAATCAGGAGGCAGACTCCCTGCTCAGGGCCTCTCATCTGGGGAAAAGGTCTCCGCAACAAGGTCTTTCATGCCCTGTGTCTCCACTGGGGCCAGCCGGATGTGGACCTGTTTGCATCCAGACTCAATCACAAGCTCTTGAGGTTCGTCTCCCTGTCAAGAGATCCTCTGGCATTTTCCACGGACGCGCTGGCAACTCCTTGGACGGAGTTCAGGCTCCTTTATGCATTCCCTCTGTTTCCACTCCTGGGCCGAGTGCCGCGCAAGATAGCCCAGGAGGGGGTACCAACCATCCTGGTGGCTCCTCACTGGCCGAGACGGAGTTGGTTCGCGGACATAGTTCATATGTCAGTCGATCGCTACATCATGGCCTACGACCCAGGGTTTCTCACTCGGGTCGCTGCGGCATCCCAATTTACGGACGCTGGCTTTGACGGCCTGGCTATTGAAAAATCGATCCTGACGGAGAAGAAGCTGTCTGCCACGGTTGTTCAGACCATTTATTCAAGCGCGGAAGAAGTCGTCTTCCATGATTTACTACAGAGTTTGGCATGCCTACATTGCTTGGTGTGTATCCAAGAGTTTCCCTTGTTGCACATTCTCTATCTCTAGGATATGGAGTTTTTTGCAACACGGCTTAGACTTTGGTCTCCAGCTGAGCACCCTCAAGGGCCAGGTCTCGGCCTTGGCCATCTTTTTCCAAAGATCCTTTGCCAATCAGACTGATCAAGACTTTTTTTTCCAAGGAGCTACCCATGTACGTCCACCGCGTAAGACTGTATTACTGATGTGGGACTTGAATTTGGTGCTTTCTGCTCTCCAGGGTCCTCCCTTGAGCCTTTGTGCGATGCTGCATTGTCTATTCTGACCCTAAAGGTGGTCATTTTGGTAGCCACCACCTCAGTGCATTGCGTGTCAGAGCTGGCTGCGCTTTGTATGAAGCCTCTTTACTTTGAGCGACATAATAAGGTGGTGTTTCGCTTTCAACCTGATTTTTTTTTTTTTTTTTTTGCCTAAGGTCGTTTCTTCCTTTCACCTTAATGAGGAAGTTGTCTTGCCTTCCTTGTGTCCAGCACCGACTAATATAAGGAAATGACCCTCCATGCCTTGGATGTGGTCAGGGCCATTAAGTATTACCTGGTTGCGACTGAATTCTTCAGGTAATCGGATTTGCTCTTTGTCCTAACAGAGGGCTCTAGGAAAGGTTTGCCACCAGCCAAGTCCACTCTCAGTAAGTGGATCAGACAGGCGGTGGTGCAAGCATATTCTGCCAAGGGGAAGGAACCCCCTTTTCGTGTTACAGCTCTACTAGAGCTATTGGGGCTTCCTGGGCTTTCAGCACCAGGCATCTGTTGAACAAGTTTGTAAGGCCGCCACTTGGTCTTCTGTTCATACCTTTACAAAATTTTACAAGGTTGATGTTAGGGCCTCAGCTGATGCTGTCTTTGGCCCAAAAGTGCTTCAGGCGGTAGTGAAATGAACTACATGCTGTTCCACACTGGGGATCCTGCCCTAATGGACACTGCTTTTGGATGTCCCAATTGTCATCACATCTGTGACGACCTGGACTGGATATAGTGAAAAATACAATTCTGTGAAACTCGCCTGTAGAATTGTTTTTGAATATATCCAGTCCAGGTCGTCCCACCCCACCTTTGTTTGCCTGTTATAGTGATTACATTTCATTTTGGACCGTTGTCCTTATGGTTTTTTGTTGGAGAGAGTACATGCTGAAGCTATGTGAAGTAACATGGTTTCTTGGCCTCCCGGCCTGTCTCTTTTCTTACTGCTGTTTAACCACTGGGAAATCGTAGAGACACCTGCTTTTATAGGGGGCCATGAGTAACTACCGTTTTTTATCTTGCAGTCGAGCGCCACCTAACGGTGGAATACCAAATTGTCATCACTTCTGGGACGACCTGGACTGGATATATTCAAAAACAATTCTACAGGTGAGTTTCACAGAATTGTATTTATTAACCCTCGAAGCCTGAACTATTATTCCTACACTAAATGAAAAGCATTACGTAGCTTTCTATACGAAGGACAGAACTGTGCCACTAACAGTTTGTTTTACGTGTCTCTGCGTAGTAAGCTCTGTAGTGAGTCTGAGGCGCTAATAATTACATCCTTCTGTGTGGGGAGCCACAAGGCATTACTTGTGTTTGGTACAGTACTTGAGAATTGAGAAAATACCCATTTTACAGGTGAGTATTCACAAAATGGTATTATAAGTATGTCACACACCCCGCTTCAACTTATAGTGTAATAATTACACTTGGGTCAATCCACCTGCAGGTGGCGATGTTGCAGAGAAGTCTTGAAAAACGAGCCCCTCCCGGTCTATAATACCTGGGACCTCCCACTTATCTCCCAGTTTTCAAACAGCAGTAAAGACAAGGTACCAGGAAAAAACCATTGGTAACCCTCAAACTGTAAACGAAGCTTCACCCTATAAAGAATCCAGGATACCAAAAAGTGCGGGTGAAGCGGGGTGTGTGACATACTTATAATACCCATTTTACAGGTGAGTATTCACAAAATGGTATTATTCTAAGTATGTCACACACCCCGCTTCAACTTTAATAATTACACTTGGGACATCCAAAAGCAGTGTCCACAAAGGGCGGGTATCCAACAAAGCAATAATGCAAAACTCAAACCACTGCAATCTGCAGAACCTTAGCCTTACAAATTTGTTCAACAAAAGCCTGGTGCTGAAAAGCACAAGACGCTCCAACAGCAAGAGTAGAATGAGCAGTGATTCGAAAAGGAGGAACCTTCCCCCTTGGCAGAATAGGCCCCAACAACAGCCTGACGAATCCATTTGCTAATGGAAGACTTAGCCGGAGCCAAACCCTTCCTAGGCCCACAGGGCACCACGAAAAAGGCATCAGTCTTACGAAAAGGAGATGTAGTAAGCAAATAGTACTTCACACAGCGTACCACGACTAAACAATGCAAAACCCTCTCCTTGTCATTCTTAGGCTTAGGACACAAGGAAGGAAGAACAATGTCCTGGTCAAGATGAAAAGCAGAGACCACATTAGAAAGAAAGTCCGGTTTGAAACGGAAAACCACCTTGTCCTGATGCCTCCCAAAGTAAGGAGCCTGAATCAACAAGGCCGCCAACTCCGAAACATGCCGAACAGAAGCGATGGCCACCAAAAAGGCAACCTTCTGAGTCCAAGTAGAAAGAGCAATATCCTGCAAGGGCTCAAACGGAGGAGCCTGAAGAACAGAACCAAATTCAAAACCCAAACAGGGAGCAAAGGCTTCCTAGGAGGCCGCACATGCGAAACCCCCTGGAAAAAAGTCTTGACCAAAGGATGAAGCGCAAAAGACTTTTGAAAAAAGACAGACAAGGCAGAAACCTGCCCCTTCAAAGTACTCAGCTGGAGACCAGAGTCCAGCCCCGATTGAAGAAAATCCAAAATTCTGGGAACAGAAAAGACCCGACAGGGCAAAGATCTAGCCTCACACCAATCAATATAAGATCTCCAAGTCCTATAGTAGATGGTAGAAGAAGACCTCTTCCTGATGCTAATAAGAGTCTGAATAACAGAATCCGAAAGACCTTCCTCCTTTAAGATGGAGCTTTCAGCAGCCAGGCCGGCAAAGCCAGCGTTGGTAAATTGGGGTAACGCAGTTGACCCCGTGTGAGAAGATCCGGCCGAAGAGGCAGATCGAACTGATCCACCGCCAGACGAACGATGTCTGCGAACCACACCCGCCTTGGCCAACTTGGAGCCACGAGAACGGCGGGAACCCCTTCCAGGGCCAGCCCTCGCAACACCTTGCCTAGCATGGTAATCGGAGGAAACGGATAAAGGAACCCCAGGTCCCCCCAGCTCAGAGACATGGCATCCAGAGCCAGAGGATCCTGAGAGAGCGACACGAATGTCGGAAGCTTGTAATTGTGACGAGAGGCAAACAAGTCCACCTCCGGTGTCCCCCACCGGAGACAAAGAGACCGAAACACCTTGGGATCGAGAGACCAATCCCCCCCGAGCGGGAAGAGCACCTGCTCAGAAAGTCCGCCTCCGTGTTTTCCACTCCCGGAATGTACACTGCCGAGATGCAAGGGACATGGATCTCCGCCCAGGCTAGGATCAGAGACACCTCTCTGAGGGCACTCAGACTGCGAGTCCCTCCCTGGTGATTGATGTAAGCAACCGCTGTCCGATTGTCTGACCGAACCTGAACCGGCAAACCCTGTAAATGCTGTGTCAAGTGAAACAGAACCAACCTGATGGCTCTCAGCTCCAGAACGTTGATGGGCAAGTGGGCCTCCTGAGGGCCCCACCACCCCCAGAACTGAAGATCCTTTCAGAAACCTCCCCATCCCGACAAACTGGCGTCCGTGGTGACAGTTTCCCAAAAAGGCATCAGAAGGAAAAGGATACTTTTTATCCCAACTAGGCGGAACACCAGCCAGACGGGTAGGCTGCTCCCATTCTTTAAGTATGACATCCTCAAAATGGCGTGGACTGGGAACTCCAATCGCGGCTTGTCCACGTCAAATAACTCGCCCTTAGCCGCCTCAGGAGGATCCAACACCAAAACCTCAAACATTTGAGCCAATATTGAAGGGGTGTCGAAGACCACCCCAGTAGCCTGGTCACCCGCAGCGCCAAACAATTGCTGGTCATCAGGCTCATCAGAATCCTCAAAGAGCTCCCCCTCCTCAGCCGGGGGGGGGGGGGGGCAATCGGCCCAGTCCAAGGACTCAAGCACATCAACATCTCGATCCGGCGGAGCTGAGGAAAAGTGTTTCCGCTTAGCCGGCACCTTCTGAGCAACCACAGCAGAAAACATTTTCTCAAGGCTGGCCAACCGTTGAATGAAAACACACAACTAAACACTCCGCACCACTGTATCTATGTGGGGTGCTAAAACCAATTGCCCCCTACCTACAAACACGAGGGAAAATCTATTACACCAAATGGAACCACCAGAAAGGTCCCTATGAGGCAATATAAATGGCTGCACACCCAAAAGAGTGCTATCAAAATCAATTGTATTTATTGTTTAAAAAATTAATAAATGTGAATACTTGTGAGTAATTACTGCTTGCTAGTCCATACACGTACAGATAAGATATTTAAAATACATAAAGTTAAAAGAACGACCGGCGGAAAAGGTCAAGACAATGACCGGGCTCTACTCAAAAAAAAAAAAAAAATATATATATATTAATATCATTAACCCTTCTAGTGCCAGCTACGTGACTCTCACGTAGCTGCCTCTCCAACCGTTAAGTGCCAGCTACGTGAGAGTCACGTAGCTGACTTTAGAGGCCCATAAAACAAAAAGTAAAAAACATACAGACTTGCCTTACCCTCATTTGAAAGGGCCAGCGATTCTGTACAAGAATCCGCTGTTAGATTTCCGCCCCCAGGCCTCTGATCTTCAGGAGGGGGCCCGGAATAGCCCCCCCCCCCCCCCCCCCCCCCCCGCCGGCGCCAACATCTGGGAAAAAAAAAAAACAGTAAATGACATTTACTCACCTGGCAGCGCAATGGCTCTCCCCGGGTCTTCTCTTCACCAGGGGGGGCTCCGATCCCCCCCCCCCCCCCCCCCCTGGGCTTTCCACGCTGCTTGTGAGGGCCCAGAAACGGGCCATCACCATCCTCTTCGGCCGGCGCTGGCCCCACCCCTAACTCCGCCCACTTGATGTCATCCCGCTCCTCGGGTTACTGGCACCCGGGCTCCGATCTGTCAGTTGTCAGCAGCGATCGGAGCAGGGAGGGTGGCAGGCAGGGTGGCTCTGATCTCCCTGCCTGCCACCCTCCCTGCTCTGATCACTACCGACAACTGTCATCTGCAGCAGCGTGGGACACTGGATGGGAGGCAAGTATAAGTGAAAATAGAATAATAAAGAACTTGTCTGGTGTCTTTTTTTTTAACTTAACCCTGGGAGGGGGAACCCTATGTCATTTTTTTTTTTTTTTTTTTTTTTTATTAACCCCTTACAACTATGCAATCATATTGCATAGTTGTATCCTATCTGGAATCTCCTAAACTGCTGTTTCAGGAAAGGGGGTATACCTATACATATGTGATACCATTGTAACCGGGAGAAATAGGGCTTTCACACGCAATAATATTTTATTAACAAACTTACATTTTTTATTACAAAAAAACACTACAAATTGTAAAAAATAGGTTTTTTTCATTTTTTTGCACATATTTCACCCAAAAGTATTGAGAATACACTAAAAAAAGGCCAAACAAGACATTTCATGTTGAAGCCCAGACTCTGCTGAAAAAAACAATATATAATTTTCATGGAAATCCCTTCAAAAATCAAGGTTGTACACGTGTAGCGCAAAAACGTGAAAAGTCGTCTGGCAACAGATTGTGACAAAAAATCTCGGCCGGCACTCAAAGGGTTAAAGCATGAAGGAAAACACTCATGCTTGCAACAATATATGGTTCCAGACCAGTATAGAAATACACCGTCCCTGATGGCTATAAAGGATAAGGCAGAATGTATGATACTGCCAACTAACCACAGTGCAAATTAAGATATATACATAGACAACAATGTGAGCACGTGGAGGAATTACATCCACGCTAAAATACAAAGTGCAAAATTGCAAATAAAATTGCAGATAAAATATATGTGCACATATAGTGTGC
The DNA here is from genome assembly GCA_027917425.1 of Gastrophryne carolinensis. Classification (NCBI taxonomy): domain Eukaryota; kingdom Metazoa; phylum Chordata; class Amphibia; order Anura; family Microhylidae; genus Gastrophryne; species Gastrophryne carolinensis. Next base: position 436,710,319 of record CM051234.1, on the reverse strand, counting down.
CCCCCTACCCAATAAAGTGCTAAACGCTAAACAATCCAATTCATATATCATAACCAGTAAATTACAAACCACACATCTATCAAACAGTATTGTGATGAAAATCAATGCATGTATAAGCATCAACAGGGACAGGGAAAAAGGCATACCCTGACGAAGTGGTTGCTATTGGAAACCACGCAACGCGTCGGTGTTGCCAGGCCGTGCGGTGGTCGGTTAGGAGCTCCTGAGACACTGGTGACATTTTGATTTTTTTGATCATTTTTGTATGCCTTTTTTATGACACGGGCGGCGAGGAGCCAGAGGTCGGAGTACCGGACTGGCGCGCAATGTTCCGCTGTGCACATGGAATGCAAATGATGACATCATCCCCTGGGAGCGGAGCCCCACAAACCCCCACACAGCCTGGATTGCCCCGAAGGGCCGTTTCCGGAATCGCTGGAAGCCTCCATATGGTGAAATTGTGGTATTCGCAACTACCCAGGGATTTACGCAGTATGCAACCCGGGATGCCCCTTTAAGTGTCCCGTTAGTGGGAGGATCTTTATAGCAACTAACTAATAAAAGACAAACGAGACCCCACTAGCCAGGTATCTAAGACCGGGATACCCCTTCAGCAAGGGATCCCAGGATCAGCCATGGAAAAGGACAACTGTCACTTCAGAATAATAAAGTCAAGCATGCATCAGCACCAAACAAGAATGCAAGAACATGCAAATCGGGGGTACACAAGCACACAAGGCACACATATGCACCCATGCAATGAGGGGATACCTCCAGACGCATCCCACATACAGCACCCAACCTTAAGGTATAAGGCGAGAAGGACCTGAGGACACTAAGTCGCACAGTCAGCAGATACCCAGTGAAACAATTAGCAATTAATCATAGAATATAGACAAAATGCAGAGAAGACTGACATAAATGGAGATTAGAGCAAAGCAATCCACCATCTCTCAAAGTGCAGAATCTGCTGCTCTAGTCACTGCGCTGTCACTGATGCATACAATGAGGAAACCATAACAAAAGGCTCACCAATGGCGGCGCCGACACCAGCCGCGGAAGCAGCACCAGCGCAGGAGCGAGGAGGAAGGGGAAGAAGGACGGGCCGACCTAAGCGCGCGAAGCGCTCCGGCCCCGCCCCCCCTCTGCTTAAGAAACAACGGCACAGGGCGGGCCGCGAGAGACGCGGCCCCGCCACCAGAAATAAAGAGCGGACGCACATGGCGACCTGCCCCGCAGCCAACAATAAAGGCACAATGCCCTGACATGACAGCGGCGGGATAGCGGGACGACACGCGCGCCAGTCGGCCCAGCCCCCCGCCATAGTAGACACAAGCACCCCGAGCGGCGCAATGTACAAACCCCAAAAACTTGAGGTGAAGAAGCTCACCAAACGCACCAAAATCATACAAACGAGCACTCGGCTAACTAAAGGCCCCATCCCCCCCCCCTTTGCGCAGGGAGAAGGGACCAAGTGGGGAAGAGAGGCATCACCTACGGGGAATCGGGACGGGGCATCCCAAATCCGGATCACCAGGCCGGATGACCGCGTTGCCCCATAGTATGGGGTCTAGCGGAGGAGCTAAGCTCCTAGGCACCAAGAGGTGCCGTCTACCCTTGCCTGGCCCTCAGCCTTGGCTGGGAGGCTTCACAATAAGGGGCAAACATAACATTAGCCGAGCAGAAATAGACCAAAAGTCGGGCCGGGGTGTTACCCTGGCTACCTGCAAGCAGGAGATTTCATTCTTCTGTCTTGTCGCCATCTTGCAGAGAAGAACACTGGGAGATAAGTGGGAGGTCCCAGGTATTATAGACCAGGAGGGGCTCGTTTTTCAAGACTTCTTTGCAACGTCGCCACCTGCAGGTGGATTGACCCAAGTGTAATTATTAAAGTTGAAGCGGGGTGTGTGACATACTTAGAATATACTGAATGCTATACAGTTTTACGTTGTGTACCCTAAGGCTTAGGTTTGATACCATTGCAGTTAGTTAGCAATCTAGTATATTTCAGTAAATGGATGACTGACTTGTTTTTTCTAAGGGAATGGATAACTGTAGGAGACTTCATTGGATGATTTGACTTCTGCAGGGGTTTTTCTTATTCATTTCAATCCTTATTGTTTAGGGCTATTCCGCTTGCAATCTTCCAAGCAGAGATAGGTGTGAAAAGACATTATTTGCGAAAATGGTTGAAAAATCCATCCCTGCAAGACCTTGATATTCGCTCTGTAAGTGGCTTCAATTTTACTGCCCTTTTTTATATCATTTGCCGTCCTAATCTCTTTGTATTTTTTAGATTCTAGACTGGGATTACTACATTGAACGTCTGGGCAGTGCTATCCAGAAAATTATCACTATTCCTGCAGCCTTACAACAGGTGTGACTGTCGTGTATACTCTGAACCTGTGTGTGTGTTTTTTTTTTTTTTTTTTTTTAAATGGTATTGTAATACATTCTATGAGATACTTTTTTAGTTCAATTAAAGCTCAGCTTCAGCCATTCAAAAAAGTAGCATGACTTCCACTATGCATCCATGATGAATACCATGAATACCAATATCCATGAATACCTAGATGCCAGGAATCTCAAGAAGCCTAACACTGGCTCTGCTTCTCTCTACTGACCACATATAATTCATTTTAAATTAACTTCACTTGAGCTTTGATCAGTAATTGGGTACAAGCCTTGCCCCTTCAGTCAGCAGTCCCCTCTCTCTCCTGAGTGGCCATGGGACCTATTACTGGACACACAATGCTCCAGAATAAATTTGAATAATGCTGTGCCGGATGATGAGTAACTTGAGTCCTGTGACTGGCATTAAACACTACAAATCACAGGATGGTTGCTGTGTGTTTTTTGACTGACTGTACTGTTATTTGTTTGCTTATTTGTGCATTAGGTAAAGAATCCTGTTCCCCGTGTGAGACACCCAGACTGGCTACATAAAAAGTTGCTTGAAAAGAACGATGTTTACAAGCAAAAAAGAATTAATGAACTTTTCACTGTTGAGGGCAAAAAACAGGTAACTATGTATTTTGAATGCAAACTGTGCTTTCTCACCTACTTAGTTTCCTAAGCAAAATAGGATTTTAACAATTCTTAATGGTTGTCCACTCCCCCCCCCCCCCCCCCTCCAATCCCTTTGGCAAATGATTTTCCTTATAGTATTGTACGGGCACCATGTGTATTCAGATAGTGATAGGTAAATTGCATCCAAAGCAGGAGTAATATTGAATTAATGCTGCTTCTCCTTCACAAACCCTCCTCCCTGACAAAAGAAGCTCAGGTGTAAACCACCGGTTTACAAGTTTTTACCTAAGGCTTTTATAAAGCAGATCAATGAGCGCATGGAAGTTTTTGCATAGGTTTATTCTACCTTCCAGGGGCCTTAGCATTTTATGTTGTTGTCAGATGCAGCCTTTGGTTGAAGGCTTACTGTGGGAACAAAGGTGCAAGGAAACCATGGCCTTCATCCCTTAAAACAGAGGGAAACTTTTTGGTGAAGGCCTAACTAAAACAAATCATAGGTAAAAAAAAAAAAAAAAGTACCCTCAAAAAGTCCTGCCTCTCTAGAGATATATCAGGAGTGCCCAGTCATGGTCCCTGGGGTACAAGGATTTTGCTTTGTTTCCCCAAACTGGTTTTCCCTTCAAACATTGTAGACCCCCTCAAATGGGGGAAACCCTGACATGGATATGTTCACAGGGACATTTAAAAATTAGACTCTTTTATGGCTGGTAAAGCAATTCTCTGACCTTGGGACTAAATGTCCCTGGACAATGTTAAACCTAGTGAATGCATTCACTCCACACATTTTGAAGCGTTGTGTACTTGACAGAAGTGGGGAAGTGGTTTCAGCCTTTATGGTGACCCAAGTCCGGCAAAAAAGGTTCTGGCTTGCAGCTGTAGTCATGCCTTACAGTTCCTTTGACTGTGGACATTCCAACCCGTTTTTCTTTTTTGCAAACTCGTCTGCTGAATCCTGCTGCAGTTAGGGTTAACAAAGGGAGTTTTGTGAGCACTTTGAAAATGGATGTACCCTTTATTGGTGTTGACTCCCTTACCACCACCATGCACCAGAGAAAAAGCATTTACATATTTTGAACAAGGAAGTCTTGCTTATTCCTGTCCATTCTTGTAAAGACATTGTATGTGTCTTGCCTGCATGACTACTAGCTCAAATGAGCAGATGGGCAGTGCTGGTGACTTGAAATGTGGGTGAGCAATAAAACTTGCTTTTAACTACTCAGTTTGTGATTTTCACACCAGTATAGATTTTCTTTTAACTTGCAATAGTGTACATTAGCTGCAAAGTGGGTTAAAGGAGATTCATTTTGTCCATTAGGTGGTGCTATTTATTAGGCTGAACAGCACACAGTGTTTTGCTATAGCATGTGTTCAACAAAGCGCATAGATTTGTGCTCTTTCCCTGATACAAAGGTGAATGTAGTATATGCTTCACAATGGGCTGTGTGGTTGGAGAACGTTTTTTTTTTTTAATTGGAAGTCCTTTTCTGGTAATGCTTTTAACCCCTCTTTCTGTTTTAGCTATTAGTTGTTAATATAAGGTTGTGGTATTTAAGTAGCAGTTAAAAAATAGTCATACATTTTACTAATAATTCTAAGCAGAATATAACATTGTGGTAAAGTAATTGATTTCAATTTATGTTTTGCTTCCTTCGATATTATGCAAAAAGTGAGTCTCTAATAGGATTTTATTCTAAAACAAGAAGACAGACTACAGCGTGTAAACACCTCACAAATACCCCTTTTGAGCTTAAAAAAAAAAAAAAATTCTATCTCAGACGGAATCTGTCTTGTCTTGTCTCTGTTTGTTCCAATAGCCCATGCTTTTACAGAAGTTGCCCAGAGAGCTTGCTGCACAGAACATGGGATGCACCGCCTTCAGTCCTTCGGGACTGAGCCTACATGCGGGCATGGGCTAGGCCACCCCCCTCAATATTGATGCCATGTCCCATTCTGATACTACTGAGCCTTTTTGAAGGCAAAGGTTGGTTGTCAGACTTCTTCTCTCCATTTACAGAGCCTTAGTAGCCCTGTACTGGGGACTAGAAGACTTGAACTGCTTGGACCAGAATATAGTCTGTCCTGTCCAGTACATTTGGACACAGACAACCTTCTTAATTTATACAGTCTGGAGGAACGAAGGGAGAGAGGGGACATGATTGAGACCTTTAAATGTGTGAAAGTATTCAATAAGGTTGAGGAGGGAAGTGTTTTTAAGAAGAAAATTAATGATAGAACAAGTGGGCACAACCTAAAGCTAGTCGGAGGGAAGATCAGGAGCCATGTTAGAAAATATTATATTACAGAAAGAGTAGTAGATGCTTGAAACAAACTGCAAGCAGAGGTAGTTGAAAAATCGTCAGTCGCTGAATTAAAAAATCCCTGGGGTTAGCACACATCTATCCTAAGATAAAGAGAACATACAGTATACACATAAGGGCAGACTAGAGGGATCGTATGGTCTCCTTCTGCCGTCAACTTTCTATGTTTCCGTACAGTTTATGCCTCCACGAGGGCTAAATAAATTAAAGAAGCAATGAGCCAGTTAGGAAGGTCCCGCTAGTGCTATGTCAGTCCCTGGCTCTCTCCTTTTATGTGGAGGGTGAGGCTTTTAAAGCTGAACAAAACCCACCAGCAGCTGGCCTAGAATCTAAAAGATTTCAGGACAGACCGTTGGCCTTTATTCTAAGTATGTCACACACCCCGCTTCAACTTTAATAATTACACTTGGGTTAACCCACCTGCAGGTGGCGATGTTGCAGAGAAGTCTTGAAAAACGAGCCCCTCCCCGTCTATACATACCTGGGACCTCCCACTTATCCCCCAGTGTTCTTCTCTGCAAGATGGCGACAAGTCAGAAGAATGAAGTCTCCTGCTTGCAGGTAGCCGGGGTAACACCCCGGCCCCCCTTCTGGTCTATTTCTGCTCGGCTATGTTTTGGTTTGCCTAATTGTGAAGCCTCCCAGCCTAGGCTGCTGGCCGGGCAAGGGTAGACGGCACCCCAAGGTGCCTAGGAGATTAGCTCCTCCGCCAGACCCCACTTTGGGGCAGCGCGGTTATCCGGCCTGGTGATCCGGATTGGGATGCCCTGTCCTGATTCACCTTACGGTGATGCCTCCCTTCCCCGCTTGGTCCCTTCTCCCCGCGCTAGGTAAAGGGGGGGGGGCTTGTAAGAGTGCTTGTACGTGTGTAGCGGTGTGATTTTTACTTGTGAGCTTCTCCACCTCAGGCTGTCGGCGGTGGGTGCATTGCGCCGTGCCTGGGTGGTCGTCTCTGCTATTGGTGGGGGGCGAGGCCGGTTGGCGTGTGTGGGTTGCCGTCCCGCCTGTTCCCTGGTTGTGCCTGGTTTGTGGACTCCTGGTTGGGGGTCTGGCTGCGGGGCCGGGCGCCATGTGCGGCAGGCGCCCGCTTCTATCGGTTGTGGCGGCTGTGTCAGGCGAGGGGGCGGGGCCGCGCTGTGTTCTTTCCTGGAAGGGGCCGGGGCGCGTCGCACGCTGAGGACGGCCCGCCCTTCTTCTCTTTCCTCCTCGTTCCTGTACTGGTGCTGGTTGCTACTCCGCGGCTGTTGCGCTCGGCGCCGCCATTTTGTGAGTCACTGTTTTTTTGTTACTAGTATTTTTATGTCAGGGCTGTGTGCATCATGGTTGTTTTTTTCTATGCGTTTCTATGCAAATATCTACTTATTGACTGTGTTCATGCGGCCTTTATGAGTACATGCTGGTCTGTGGGACAGAGTGTCCTGAGCTCCAATCTCTCTCCCGGTCTTAGATACCTGGCTAGTGGGGTCTTGTCCATTCCAAAGATTATATATTATATATTGCAAATCCTCCCACTACCGGGACATTAAAAGGGCATCCCGGGTCGCATATGGCATAAATCCCTGGGTAATTGCGAATACCACAATTTCACCATATGGAGGCTTCCAAGGATACCGGAAACGGCTCTTCGGGGCAATCCAGGCTGTGTGGGGGTTGCTGGGCTCCGCTCCCGGGGGATGATGTCATTATATGCATTCCATGTGCGCAGCGGAACATTGAGCGCCAGTCCGGTACTCCGGTTTCTGGCTCCTCGCCGCCCGTGTCATCTCCTACTCCTCCCCCTCTGTTCCGGACCCCGTGTGACGACGTCATGGGTGGGGATTCGCAATCCGAGGTCTGCGCCCGGTTTGCCAGCCTTGAGAAAATGTTTTCTGCTGTGGTTGCTCAGAAGGCTCCGGCTAAGCGGAAGCACCTTTCCCCTACTCCGCCGGACCCAGATGTTGATGTTGTTGAGGCATTGGACTGGTCCGATTACCCCCCGGCTGAAGAGGGGGAGATCTTTGAGGAATCGGACGATCCTGATGTCCAGAAGTTGTTTGGTGCTGAGGATGACCAGGCTGCGGGGGTGGTCTATGACACCTCTTCGATATTGGCTCATATGTTTGAAGTTTTAGCTTTAGACCCTCCTGAGGCGGCTCCCCCGCCTAAGGGTGAGTTGTTTGCTGTGGCCAAGCCGCGTTTGGAGTTTCCCAGTCAACGACATTTTGAGAATGTCGTCCTTAAAGAGTGGGAGCAGCCTACACGTCTTGTTGGTGTTCCGCCAAGTTGGGATAAGAAGTATCCTTTTCCGGCGGACTTGGTGAAGCGTCTTTTCCTCCCGAGGTTGATGCCCCGGTTTTGGGGCTGGCTAACACGGCCGTGTTGCATTCTCCTGACACTTCTACTCTTAAGGATGGCGAGGATCGCCGGATTAACCAGCTGGCTCGCCACGGTTTTGTCAGTGCGGGTTCGGCTTTGAGGCCTGTTTGTGCTTCTGTACTTTTGTTGTTGGCGGTTAGGTCCATTGTCAGGGGTTTATTTGCGGGCCTTGATCCTGCTTGTGAAGAGTTTGTTGCTCTCAAGCGTTGTGAGTCCTTTGTTTCGTTTGTCCTTCCCGCTCAGGATGACGCCATGGTGATGTGTAGTAGGACCACGGCTTTGTTGGAGGCTATCAGGCGGTCGGTGTGGTTGCGGCAATGGACTGCTGACTTTAATTCTAAAAAGTCGCTTACGGCTCTTCCCTTTTTGGGTCTGCGTTTGTTTGGTGAGAAATTGGATTCGGTTGCCAAGGGAGGTAAGTTACCTCAGCGCAAGAAACTACGTCGTTCCTTTCAGGGGGTGGCCTCTTTTAACCCCTCCTTTCGGGGAGCCAGAGCTGGTAGAGGTGCGGTCTTTTCGGCCTCCAGGGGTGCTAGCTGGAACAGGGGTAGAGGCTGTGGCCGTCCCGGTCACTCCAGGGGCGCCAAACCCAAACCAGCTGCCAAGCCCGCTCAGCAATGAGGGGGCGCCCTCACCCTTGCGGGTGGGGGGACGGTTGCGACACTTCTCCCTGGTATGGGACCAGGCGGTCTCGGACAGGTAGATCCGGGAGGTGGTGTTGGCCGGTTACAAGCTGGAGTTCGTGTCCCGACCTCCTCCAATATTTTTCAGGTCTCGTGTGCCCTCGGATCCTTTGGCCGCGGAGGGGCTCCTGGCAGCGGTGGGGAATCTTCTGGAATGGTCATCTGTCCGGTTCCTCCCTCGGAGGTGGGCCTTGGGTATTATTCCAATCTCTTCACAGTGCCCAAGAAAGACGGGCCGGTTCGTCCCATCCTGGATCTGAAGTTCCTCAACAGGTTTATCCGTCCCCGGAAGTTTCGCATGGAAACTCTGCGCTCTGCCATCAATTCTCTTCGGCAGGGGGACTTCATGACGTCCATAGACATCAAGGATATATTCCTATCTTTCCGGCTCACCAAAGGTTTCTTCGCTTCGTGGTGGAAGATCGGCATTTTCAATTTGTGGCTCTTCCGTTCGGCCTTACCTCGGCTCCAAGAGTGTTCACCAAGGTGTTGGCGGGCGTGATGGCCCTTCTCAGAGCTCAGGGGATTCGCATCGTGCCTTATCTGGACGACCTTCTCATCATTCAGTCAATCGGAGATGGACACCAGGATGGTGGTATCCACTCTGGAGAGTTTCGGCTGGGTGATTAACTACCCCAAGTCCTCCCTCGCTCCGGCCAGGGTGGTGTCCTTCCTGGGAATGTCCTTGGATTCTTGTCAACACAGAGTTTTTCTGCCTCAACCCAAGGTTCTCTTGATTCAGGAATTGGCGCAGCTTCTTCTTTTCAATCCTTGTCCGTCCGTCCGGCTAGGGATGAGATTGGTGGGGTTGATGGTAGCTTCTTTCGAGGCAGTTCCCTTTGCTCAGTTTCACACGAGGATGCTTCAGCTTCATCTGTTGGCGTCTTGAGACCGGCGACCGAGGTCGTTGGATCGGCCCTTCCGGATGTCCTCCCGGGTTCGGCAGTCTCTTCAGTGGTGGATGGTCTCGGACAATCTCTTGAGGGGCAGGTCTTTTTTTACGCCTCTTTGGGAAACTGTCACCACGGACGCCAGTTTGTCAGGATGGGGAGGTTTCTGGAAGGATCTTCAGTTCCGGGGGCGGTGGGGTTCTCAGGAGGCCCACTTGCCCATCATCGTTCTGGAGCTGAGAGCCATCAGGCTGGTTCTGTCTCACTTGACACAGCATTTATAGGGCTTGCCGGTTCAGGTTCGGTCAGACAATCGGACGGTGGTTGCTTACATCAATCACCAGGGAGGGACTCGCAGTCTGAGTGCCTTCAGAGAGGTGTCTCTGATCCTAGCCTGGGCGGAGATCCATGTCCCTTGCATCTCGGCAGTGTACATTCCGGGAGTGGAAAACAGAGGCTGAGCAGGTGCTCTTCCTGCCGGGGGGAATGGTCGCTCCATCCCCAGGTGTTTCGGTCTCTTTGTCTCTGTTGGGGGACACCGGAGGTGGATCTGTTTGCCTCTCGTCACAATTACAAGCTTCCGATATTTGTGTCTCTCTCTCGGGATCCTTTTGGCTCTGGCGGTGGATGCCATGTCTCTGAGCTGGGGGAACTGGGGTTCCTTTATCTGTTTCCTCCGATTCCCATGCTAGGCAAGGTGTTGCAACAGCTGGCCCTGGAAGGGGTTTCCGCCATTCTCGTGGCTCCAAGGTGGCCAAGGCGGGTGTGGTTCGCAGACATCGTTCGTCTGGCGGTGGATCAGTTCGATCTGCCTCTTCGGCCGGATCTTCTCACACAGGGTCAACTGTGTTACCCCAATTTACCAAAGCTGGCTTTGACGGCCTGGCTGCTGAAACCTCCATCTTAAAGGAGGAAGGTCTTTCGGATTCTGTTGTTCAGACTCTTATTAGCATCAGGAAGAGGTCTTCTTCTACCATCTACTATAGGACTTTATATTGATTGGTGTGAGGCTAGATCTTTGCCCTGTCGGGTCTTTTCTGTTTCCAGAATTTTGGATTTTCTTCAATCGGGGCTGGACTCTGGTCTCCAGCTGAGTACTTTGAAGGGGCAGGTTTCTGCCTTGTCTGTCTTTTTTCAAAAGTCTTTTGCGCTTCATCCTTTGGTCAAGACTTTTTTCCAGGGGGTTTCGCATGTGCGGCCTCCTAGGAAGCCTTTGCTCCCTGTTTGGGATTTGAATTTGGTTCTCTCTGCTCTTCAGGCTCCTCCTTTTGAGCCCTTGCAGGATATTGCTCTTTCTACTTTGACTCAGAAGGTTGCCTTTTTGGTGGCCATCACTTCGGTTCGGCGTGTTTCGGAGTTGGCGGCCTTGTCGATTCAGGCTCCTTACTTTGAGAGGCATCAGGACAAAGTGGTTTTCCGCTTCAGACCGGACTTTCTTCCTAAAGTGGTCTCTGCTTTTCATCTTAATCAGGACATTGTTCTTCCTTCCTTGTGTCCTAAGCCTAGGAATGACGAGAGGGTTTTGCATTGTTTGGACGTGGTACGCTGTGTGAAATTCTATTTGCTTTCTACATCTCCTTTCGTAAGACTGATGCCTTTTTCGTGGTGCTCTGTGGGCCTAGGAAGGGTTTGGCTCCGGCTAAGTCTTCCATTAGCAAATGGATTCGTCAGGCTGTTGTTGGGGCCTATTCTGCCAAGGGGAAGGTTCCCCCTTTTCGTATCACTGCTCATTCTACTCGTGCTGTTGGAGCGTCTTGGGCTTTTCAGCACCAGGCTTCTGTTGAACAAGTTTGTAAGGCTGCTACTTGGTCTTCTGTTCACACTTTTTCCAAGTTTTACAAGGTTGGCGTGCTGGCTTCAGCGGATGCTGTGTTTGGCCGCAAAGTTCTGCAGGCTGCAGTGGTTTGAGTTTTGCATTATTGCCTTGTTGGATATGTGTGGTGCGTAGAGTGGACGCACTGTGGAACATCTTGAACCCCTTACTTTTCACCTTTATTTGTTGTTCTTCCTCATATACCTTTAAGTGTGCTACAACTTTGGATCTAATCTTGTTGGATACCCGCCCTTTGTGGACACTGCTTTTGGATGTCCCAAGTGTAATTATTAAAGTTGAAGCGGGGTGTGTGACATACTTAGAATACCCATTTTACAGGTGAGTATTCACAAAATGGTATTTTCTCGGGCATCCCGAATCAGAATTCCTTAAGTTCTCCTTTCCTAGGTTAACAGCAAATGGGAAAACTGTGGTCAACTCTCCTTATGTCCTGATGGGGCCGAAAAATTTGATCTCTAGTCAGGGATGGGAGATAACTCCCACCCTTTTCTCACCCATCTTTCTCTGGACTGATCCATATACAATTCTCTGAAAAGAACAAACAGGCAAGTGTGACCTCATTTAGATCTTAAGCACTGGGAGACTTATTCTTGGTGGTGCCATAAATGGGAATTGACGGCAATTATTTTAAGTATGTCACACACCCCGCTTCAAGAAATTCATAACGTGTGGGTAATACTGACCTGTAGAGGGCGATATGCAGAGATGCCAGGAAAAAAGAGAGCCCCTCCCGGTCCATAAATACCTGGGACCTCCCACGCATTACCCAGTCTTCATCTCTGCAGTCGGCGAGCAGGTCAGAAGATGTGGTCTCCTCCTTGCACAGGATTTAGTTATCTATTTCCGCCTGGGTCTTTTTTTTTTTCTGTTACCTCATGCCTCCCAGCCTAGGCTGACGGTCCGGGTGAGGGTAGAAAAGCACCCTTGGTGCTTAAGAGCAAATGCTCTCCCGTGAGACCCTATATAAGAGGGTAGGCGGTCATCCGGGACGGTGACCCCGGTTTGGGATGCCCCGTCCCTTGGCCTTACACTTTGGGTGGTCCCCCCCTTTGGGTAATGCCCCTCTCTCTAGCGGGATAGCGGAGGGTAGGAGCAGGGCCCCTTATTCGGTGTTAGGTCCAAATTTTGTAATCATTAATTCTTAATGTTTTAATGTATTAATTTATTAAATTATCCTCCCAATAGTTATTAAATTATTTATTACTTCATAACAGCGTGTATTTCTCTGTCAAAACGGCGCTGTGGCCGCCATTTTTATGCAGGCTTTCTCCCTGAGGTAAAAGGGGCCGGGCGTCCGGGTCAAAGCCACGGTCCGCTCCCCTCCTTCCGTCTCTTCTGAGACCGGCGCCGCGGCCGCATATGGCTGCGGTGCCGGCCTTTTTGCATTGTCATGGCGGAGGGGAGCTTCTCCCCTCACGCTTTCACTCTTGGGGGTGGGGCCGTGCTTTCCAGCGCTGCGGGCCCGCCCCTGTGTCACAGGCACCACTGAGGTGCTTTTCTCTGTGCCTGTTTCCTCAGAAGGAGCTGGCCACGCCTCCCTTCTCTCCTCATTGCTGCTCTTTACCTCACGGAGAGAGGAAGCTGTCTTCAGGACCACAGTGAGTGGCCCGGTGGGCCCTCCTTCTGTCCCATCACCTATAATTATATATTTTTATGTCATATATATATATATTTTATACTCCGCTTTTCTTATTAGCCTTTTTTATTATGTCTTTCAGATATAACCTACAGTGGTGTTAGGGGGTTTCTCCCGGTCCTATGGTCCCTGGGTTCTTAATTGGCTTATTGCAAATCCTCCCACTTGGGACATTAAAGCGGCATCCCGGGTTGCTTATATGCGTAATTCCCTCGGTCATTGCAACCAACTATAAGTTCACCTTATGGAGGCATCCCTGGATACTGTGCTCGGGCTCCCCTTGGGGCAATCCCGGAAGTGTATGGGGTGTGGGGCATCCCTTACTGGCGATGATGTATATCTGTGTATACCATGCGCACAGCAGACTATTACGCGGCAGTCCGGACCCCAGGCGTCTGGTTCAGCGCCGCCGGCCTCTCCTCCCCCCCCCCCCCCCCCTCCCAGTTTGATCCGTGCCCAGTCTGACGTTGTCATGGGCGGGCAGTTGCAATCGGAGATGTGTGCCCGATTGGCCAATCTTGAAAAATTATTCTCCAGCACGGTCACCAGAAAGGCTCCGGCTAAGAGAAAGCACTTGTCGCCGTCTTCACCGGCGGCCGACTTGGATGATCTTGATAATCTGGACTGGTCTGATTACTCCCAACTTGAGGAAGGGGAGGTATATGAAGAATCAGATAATTCAGAAGATCAGCAGTTTGTGGGTGCTGATACCGAGCGGAGCTTGGGGAGGTCTTCGGATACTCCTAATGTTCTGGGTCAGATGTTTGAGGTTTTGGCTATTTCTCCTCCTGAGGCGCTTCCACAGCAAAAGGGGGAATTTTTCGAAGAATCCAGGCCGCGCTTGGAATTTCCTAACCAAAAGCATTTTGATGGGATTATTGCTAAGGAATGGGAGAGGCCTGCCCGGCTCCCAGGTGTCCCTCAGGGTTGGGACAAAAAAAAAAAAAATATCCCTTTCCCTTGGATACGGTTAAGCGTTGGGCGTCCCCTCCCGAGGTGGATGCACAGATTCTGGGTTTATCCAACACTACTGTTTTAAATTCTCCTGATTGCTCCACGCTTAAAGATGGTGAGGATAAACGCATTGACCAAATGGCTTGTCATGGTTTTGCCAGTGTTGGGTCAGCCATGAGGCCGGTTTGTGCTTCTGCGCTGCTGGTGGTGGCTACCAGGTCGGTGGTCAGGGACCTGTTGACTTCTTCCGGGTTAGATCCAGATAGTGACGAGTTACTTGGCCTTAAAAGGTGTGAATTGTTTTTGTCATTTGTACTAGCCGCCTTGGATGACACACTGATGATGTGTGGCAGAACGTCGGCTTTATTGGTGACTATTCGGCGTTCGGTTTGGTTGCGCCAGTGGGCGGCTGATTTTGTGTCTAAAAAGTCGCTGACCGCTCTTCCCTTTGTGGGATTACGGCTCTTTGGTGAGAAGTTGGATTCAGTTGCCAAGGGTGGTAAGTTACCTCAACGCAAAAAACGGCGTTGTCCCTTTCGGGGGGCGGGTTCCTTTGCTCCTTCCTTTCGTGGGGCTAGAGCTGGCAGAGGAATTGTTTTCCCCGCAGCCAGAGGAGATTCCTGGAACAGGGGCAGAGGACGTGCCCGCCCAGGATACAGCTGGGGCTCTAAGCCCAAACCCGCTGCCAAGCCAGCTCAGCAATGAGGGGGCGCCCTCACCCATGTGGGTGGGGGGACGGCTGCAACACTTCTCCCAGGTCTGGGACCGGGAGGTCTCGGACAGATGGATCCGGGAAGTGGTGACTTCCGGCTACAAGCTGGAGTTCGAGCTCCGGCCCCCTCCCAGATTCCTCAGGTCTCGGGTGCCTTCGGACCTTCTGGCCGCGCAGGAGCTCCAGGCGGCAGTAAAGAGTCTGTTGGATATGGCAGTTATTTGCCCAGTGCCCCCCTCAGACAGGGGTCGGGGCTTTTATTCCAATCTGTTCACGGTGCCCAAGGAGGACGGCTGGGTTCGACCCATTCTGGATCTAAAGATCCTCAACAGGTTCGTCCGTACACGGAAATTTCGCATGGAAACGCTGCGTTCAGCTATCCATTCTCTTCGGCAGGGGGACTTTCTGACGTCCGCAGACATCAAGGACGCCTATCTGCATGTGCCGATTTTTCAAGCGCACCAGAGATTTCTCGGGTTCGTGGTGGAGGATCGGCATTTTCAGTTTGTGGCACTTCCTTTCAGTCTTACCTCAGCTCCAAGGGTTTTCACCAAGGTGCTGGCCGGGGTGATGGCTCTCCTCAGAGCCCAGGGTATTCGCATTGTCCCTTATCTGGACGACCTTCTCATTATGGCATCTTCCTTCAGCCAAGCGGTATTGGACACCAGAACTGTGGTGTCCACTCTGGAGAGATTCGGGTGGGTGATCAACTACCCCAAGTCCTCCCTTTCTCCGTCCAGGTTAGTGTCTTTTCTGGGAATGTCCCTGGATACTTCCCAGGCGAGGGTGTTTCTTCCTCAGTCCAAGGTTCTCTTGATTCAGGAGTTGGTTTGACTCCTCCTTCGAAGCGGTTCCCTTTGCTCAGTTCCACACAAGGACACTCCAGCTCCATCTGTTGGCGGCCTGGGACGGGTCGCCACTGTCGTTGGATCAGTCCTTCCTGATGACCCCCCGAGTTCGGTGCTCCTTTCAGTGGTGGCTGGATCCAATCAATCTGTCGAGGGGCAGATCCTTTCTGGCCCCTTGTTGGGAGACGGTCACCACGGATGGGGGGGGGGGTCTGGAAGGATCGTCAGTTTCAGGGACTGTGGGGGCCTCAGGAGGCTCACGAGTCCATCAATGTTCTGGAATTGAGGGCCATCCGGATTGTTCTGTTTCGCTTGACTCATCAGTTGCAAGGATTGCCGGTTCAAGTCCGGTCGGACAATCGGACGGCAGTCGCCTACATCAATCACTAGGGAGGGACTTGCAGCAGGAGTGCCCTCAAGGAAGTGTCTTTGATTCTGGCCTGGGCGGAGACCCACGTCCCGTGCATTTCAGCAGTTTACATTCTGGGAGCGGAGAACACAGGCGGACTCTCTGAGCAGGTTCTCAGCTCGCCGGGGGGAATGGTCTCTCGGCCCCAAAGTGTTTCGCTTGGTTGGCTCAGGTGGGAGTCCTCGGTGGTGGACCTCTTTGCCTCTCGTCACAATCACAAACTTCCGACATTTGTGTCTCTCTCACGGGATCCACTGGCTCTGGCAGTGGATGCCATGTCTCTGAACTGGAGGGATCTGGGGTTTCTTTATCTGTTCCCTCCGTTTCCCTTGGTGGCCAGAGTGGTGCGCAAACTGGCCCTGGAGGGTGCGTCAGCAATTCTGGTGGCTCCAAGGTGGCCAAGCCAGGTTTGGTTCGCAGATGTGGTAAGGTTAGCAGAGGATCAGTTCGTTCTGCCCCTGCTGCCGGATCTGCTCACCCAGGGTCAACTACGTTATCCCAATTTACCAACGCTGGCTTTGACGGCGTGGCTGCTGAAACCTCCATCTTGAAGGAGGAAGGTCTTTCCGATGCTGTGATTCGAACTCTCATTAGTGCTAGGAAGCGGTCTTCCTCTAATATCTACTATAGGACTTGGAGGTCTTATATTGATTGGTGTGAGATCAGGGCGTTGCCTTGTAAGGAATTTTCCGTCTCCAGAATCCTGGAGTTTCTTCAACATGGTCTGGACCTGGGGCTCCAGCTTAGTACTCTGAAGGGGCAGGTTTCTGCCCTGGCGGTGTTCTTTCAAAGGTCATTTGCCCTACATCCTTTGGTTAAGACTTTTTTCCAGGGAGTCACGCACGTGCGGCCTCCTAGAAAGCCTTTGCTCCCTGTTTGGGATTTGAATTTGGTTCTTTCTGCTCTTCAGGATTCTCCTTTTGAGCCCTTGAATGATATTGCCTTGTCTTCACTTACGCAGAAGGTGGCCTTTTTGGTAGCCATCACTTCGGTTAGGCGTGTCTCTGAGTTGGTGGCTTTGTCCATTCAAGCCCCGTACTTTGAGGGGCATCAGGACAAGGTGGTTTTTCGTTTCAAGTCCGATTTCCTTCCTAAGGTTGTTTCTGCCTTTCACCTAAACCAAGACATTGTTCTGCCCTCTTTGTGTCCTAATCCCAGCAATGACAAGGAGAGGGCCCTGCATTCTTTGGATGTGGTTCGTGTTGTGAAGTATTATTTCGAGGTAACGTCTTCCTTTCGTAAGACGGATGCCTTTTTTGTGGTGCCCTCCGGGCCCCGAAAAGGCTTGGCGCCTGCCAAGTCTTCCATTAGTAAATGGATCCGTCAGACCATAGTTGGGGCCTATTCTGCCAAAGGGAAGGTACCCCTTTTTCGTGTTACTGCTCATCCTACTCGTGCGGTTGGGGCGTCCTGGGCTTTTCAGCACCACGCCTCTGTTGAGCAAGTTTGTAAGGCTGCTACTTGGTCTTCTGTTCACACTTTTTCCAAGTTTTACAAGGTTGATGTTCGGGCCTCAGCGGATGCTGTGTTTGGCTGCAAAGTTCTGCAAGCTGCAGTGGTTTAAGTTTGCCTTGTTTTGGATCCCCGCCCTTTATGGACACTGCTGTTGGATGTCCCACACGTTATGAATTTCTTGAAGCGGGATGTGTGACATACTTAGAATAATACCATTTTGTGAATACTCACCTGTAAAATGGGTATTATAAGTATGTCACACACCCCGCTTCACCCTGCCCTTTGGTATTCTGGATCCTTTATATGGTGAACTTTGCGTTGTTATGCTTTGTGTTGGGCTCTTCCTGGTCCCTTACCTTACTGCTGTTCTTATACTGGGTAATGAGTGGGAGGTCCCAGGTATTTATGGACCGGGAGGGGCTCTCTTTTTTTTTCCTGGCATCTCTGCATATCGCCCTCTACAGGTCAGTATTACCCACACGTTATGAATTTCTTGAAGCGGGATGTGTGACATACTTAGAATAATACCATTTTGTGAATACTCACCTGTAAAATGGGTATTATAAGTATGTCACACACCCCGCTTCACCCTGCCCTTTGGTATTCTGGATCCTTTATATGGTGAACTTTGCGTTGTTATGCTTTGTGTTGGGCTCTTCCTGGTCCCTTACCTTACTGCTGTTCTTATACTGGGTAATGAGTGGGAGGTCCCAGGTATTTATGGACCGGGAGGGGCTCTCTTTTTTTTTCCTGGCATCTCTGCATATCGCCCTCTACAGGTCAGTATTACCCACACGTTATGAATTTCTTGAAGCGGGGTGTGTGACATACTTATAATACCCATTTTACAGGTGAGTATTCACAAAATGGTATTTTTCTCAGTTCAGAGTCCTTAGTACAGCACTGCTAGCACTGGAGTTTCAGATATTGGGTAGCCCCTTTTTGTGAATGTTGGCTTCTTTTTATGCTTTACTCTGGAGTTCACTGTGATCTATTAATCAGAGGGGGAACAAGGGCTGTTATTGATGTTAAGGTAAAGAAGTCAGTACTTTGATTTTTGCTACATGAAATGTTTTAACAAAATGTATTTACATTTTTAAAAGGTAACTGCTCAGCTCGAGCCAAACACCTCTCAGACTCCAGATATTGAGGATATTGGTACAGCTAAACGCATCCAGCCTGCCATCCCTATAAGTACAAAGAGGAAGCGGATATCGGCAACAGATGAAAGCCAGGGCGACTCCCAGGATTTAGCACTAACACAGTCTTGGAGGGAGGTCCTGGGTGCCCCTCCTCCTTTGGGTACCACAAAAGTAAGAACATTTGAGATACTTCAATTTTTACATACAAATGCAGCAATTGTTAAACTTGGGAACTCAGCTCAACTAATTAGGTTCTTGGCACAGAAGCTATTGAAAAGCATTGAAGATTTTAAATTAAAATTCTGTGCCAGTGCATTAAGTTTGATTGTAAAGGGTGCTGCATCCGTATTTGCTGGTTTGTGTTAAAGATAAAATCCTGTAGTCAAGTTGTATATTTTTTTTATTGTAGGAAGAGATACTTCTCTGGTTGCGTTTCCATAAGAAAAAGTGGGAGCTGCAGGCACGTCAGCGCAAAGAGCGCCAGAAAAAACGCCGGCTAGAAGATGGAGATGCAGCACCTGGAGCAGGAGGTGTAGTCAGGGAAACCCAAGCTTCTGGGTTAGGAAACTTCCTGCGTAGAACGGCTCGCAGTATCCTTGACATGCCCTGGCAGATTGTGCAGGTTAGTCATTTGATGCAAAACTTTTTAGTAGGTTACGTTTATAAAATGTAAGAGGTATAAAAAAAATGTCCCTTTTTCTTCTAGGTTGGAGAGAGCAGCCAGCCAGGTCTCTTCCGATTGTGGGCTGTAATTGGTAATGACTTGCACTGTATGAAACTCAACATACCACGGGTTTTCTTTGTCAACCAGCGTGTTTCCAAAACTGAGGAGGGGGCAGTGTATAGAAAGGTGAAGATCACATTTCTTCCATTGGACAAATCTGCTTTGAAAACTTAGTTATATTAAAGGCAAGCCCGATTTTGGGAAATGCTTATGGGCAGCATTAGAGATGCAGAGAAAGAGGAGAAACAGTGGGCGTGGCACACAGAGGAGGGCAGGGTTTCATATCTGCAGAGAGGCAGCCACTCAGGACGTCTGGGCAGGGAGTGGGGGGATGTTTCTGTTCTTAGTTCCCCTAAGGTTGATTAGTGGACGCATCGGCGGGGTGGGGATGGTAACCAGAATGAGGAAGTGAGTTTCCTCACAAAGGAGGCATACAGGAGAGAGAGAAAGGACTGCACTGGAGCCACTCTATGAAAGATAAGCTACTGGTTTTCTTTTTAGCCTGCTAATCACTATAATGCTGGTTTTGTGCTGTTTAGAATGAATGTTAGTGGGACTGGGAATTTGGCAAAATATTGTTTACAGTGAGCTTCTTGTTGCTGCATAAAAGGCAGTGGCTTGGTAAAAAAAAAATCAGCTATACTTATCCTGTGTATTATCTGTTGTAGGTGAATAGGATACTACCACGCTCTAATCCAGTGTACCATTTATATGAATATTCTGTACCTGAAGACATGTACCAGGAGCACATCAATGAAATCAATGCAGATTTGTCTGCACCTGATATTGAGGGAGTGTATGAGACCCAGGTAATTTCTGCATATTCGATTGGGAGGCTGCACACTTTCTGATTGATAACACTTTGCTGTTTAAAACTTAGTGCTTTGTAAACAAATATCTGCCTATTGCTTTCTCAGGTTCCCTTGCTGCTCCGAGCAGTGATCCAGCTTGGATGTGTGTGCATGGTGAATAAGCAGATGGTTCGACATTATACAGGAAAAGAAACTGACACGTTTGAATTGGACTGCTTGGATATGAAGTCATTGGCTCAATACAGCTACCTGGAGCCAGGTATTGGGAAATAAATGGCACAGCATTCATTTTTCCCTTAATGATCACCAATAAAATGAGAAACTAAGCTCCATATGTCAAATCCAGTGAATAACTGCATTTCGAAACTATATATTGTTTACTTAAATAGTGGTTAGAATTTCTGTGATTTGCTTCCCCAGCAAAGCTGATAGGAAGCTGAAACAAAGCCTCGAGGCAGCCATAGCTAAATGTTGTATTTATCTAATGCGCTATTGCATGCTGAACTGTGCTGAAAAAGGTTTTTTTTTTTAGCAGTACACGAACAGTACATTAATATACAGTTTACCCATTACAGGTCTAATGACCAAATCCTGTGTTTAAGGAGAGGCGCTATCAATATCAAATGCTGGTTTTATCCCACCTCCTCTTTCCTCATAGAACTACCGCGTATGATATGAACGTGTTTTAATCTGCTCTCCACAGACAGAGACAACCCCCCACCCCCTCACAAAAAGCAAAATGAAAATCCCTGTTCTAAGCCTGAAAAAATAAATCTTGCCAGAAAAGGACTGCAGCCCCCACCGCAACCAAAGGAATGAGTCCAACTCTTGAAGGAGTCCAATTCTTGATTTAAGGATTTGTGTACCGACTATAAAATCTTTCTATTCTAAGCATACAGCACGTCCTGCTCCAGATATAGTAATAACATGTGGGTAATCCTCCGCCTTCGGCGCCGTGCACTGCAGACATGTAGAAAACAAGCTCCTCCCGGCCCTACATATACCGAGGGACCTCCCACAAATCCCCAGATTTCTCTGCATTGCTGGAACTACGAAGACATGAAGTATCACGCTCTCGCAGGCGAGCGGGGCTTTACAGCCCGAGGCCCTGCGGGACTATTTCCACCCGTCCTCTTTGTGAAGAACTGCCTCCCGGCCTGGGCTGCGTGGGTCGGGTGAAGGTAGGCAGCACCTTGTGTGCTTAACGTAGCCACGCTCCACCGCAATCCCCCACAATAGTGTAGGCGGTCAAGGCTAATGGTGAGCCTCTAGTGGATGCCCCTCCCGCATCATTGCCCCACGCCCCGTGTAGCGGTGAACCCCGAGTGCTGGGTCACCTTCCTCCTTAGTTCCCCCCACTAGTGGGGGGAAAAAAGAGGGGGGGTTTGTGTACGTTGGCGTAACCTTGCCCTATTACACTGCATGCTTATAGCCTTTATTGGTTACGGGGGTCAGAGCCGCACTTCAAACATTATGTTAACGTTGGCCGCAGCGCCTTTAATGTATTTTGACCTGGCGCGTACGGCGGCTCGGTTTCGCAACGCTATGGCGTTATTTCTGTCTTTTTTTCTGTCTTGTTCCGCGCTTAGAGCTTCGCACTCTCCGGGGGGGGGCGTGGTCTGGTTTGGCGCGTTCCACGTCATCTGTAGCTCTGGCCCGCCCTTTGAGGTTCGCTTGGCGCCATTTTGTCGGTCTTCCCGCGCGCGCGGTCACGATCCTCCTCCTTCCTTGGTTACAGTAAGTGCCCTCACGGGTGTTTTTGGTTATCTTTTTCTTCCTATGCTGCGCATGGCTCTGACACCCTCTCTTCTCCTTATGTCTTTCAGACGCCAAGCTTCCAGTGGCTTCTCCCGGCCAGATATATATATCTTAGCGGGTTTATATTTCAATTCTCCCACATTCCCAGCGGGTTTTGGTGCATCCAGGGTTGCTTACAGCATAAATCCCTACTGGCATATTACCTAGATTAATCACCATATGGAGGCATCTCAGAATTGTCCGGGGTCCCGCGGGAACAAGACCGGCTGTGTACTATGTGTGGACAACCCCGCGCTGATGCTGACAGAGCACGGGTCTGCGGACCGTGTGCTGAACAAGTGCTGGCCCTGCAATCAGGTGTACCAGTGGCTGCACCTCGCTTCAATACTCCTGTCTCCCCGTGCTTAAATCTCACTCCGGATGAGTCGCACTCTAGCGGGGATGACCAGCAGGTGGTGCCGCTCAGGTTACCCACGGCGGAGCAGGTGATGTCTGGTTCG
The DNA here is from genome assembly GCA_027917425.1 of Gastrophryne carolinensis. Taxonomy (NCBI): domain Eukaryota; kingdom Metazoa; phylum Chordata; class Amphibia; order Anura; family Microhylidae; genus Gastrophryne; species Gastrophryne carolinensis. The sequence continues at coordinate 436,688,259 of CM051234.1, read as the reverse complement.
GCGGAGCGCTTGGGCGCTGGAAAGAAACGGTCCCTGACGCCCCCTAGTTCTAGGTTTCCCACTGAAACTGAGGAGTCTGCCGCTATGCAGGACCTTGATCCTTCTGATGAAGGTGAACTGTTCTCAGGTTCCAGTTCCTCAGACGAGATGTCTTGGAGCCGGGACAGCTCTGGCCCGGGGTCTTGGGGCCTGTGTGACACTGATGAGTTACTAATAAAGATCTTTGAAGTACTCTCCGTCTCAACTCCAGGAGAGTCTCCCAAGCCCAAGAGGGAGAGTTTCCACATGGCGACGCCACGCCTGGAATTTCTGGAACAGGATCATTTCCAGACTCTTATATCTAAGGAATGGGAATTGCCTTGTAAACTTACAGGGGGTCTGGGACTGGAAGTACCCTTTTCCCCATGATTTGGTTGATCGATGGTCAGTTCCCCCCCGCGGTGGATGCGCCTATTATTGGGGTTGCTAACCCTCCCTTCATGGCAGCTTCTACTCCTCGTACCCTTCGGGATGCTGAGGACCGGCGCATGGACAGATTGGCTTCCCACGCCTTTTCGAGTGCAGGGACGGCTCTGCGCCCGGTCTGTGCTGCGGCCGTCACCGCGGTGGCCGCCAGGACCCTTTTCAGGAAGATACTTGGCCAACAATCGGAGGATCTCCCTTGCGAGGTCTTTAATGCACTGTCTGATTGTGATGCCTTTGTGAAGTTTATTCTCTCAGCGATGGATGACACTATTAAAATGTGTGCTAGAATCTCGGTACTTGTGGTGGCTATTCACCGCCTGCTTTGGCTGCGACAGTGGGGGGCTGACAATGAGACTAAAAAGGCTCTTGCTGGTCTTCCCTTTAGAGGACGACGTTTATTCGGGGCCCGGCTGGATCTTTTTGGAAGAAAGGGTAAGGCGCCCTCGCGCAGAAGACCGTCCCGGCCGCTCAGGGGCAGAGATACCCCTCCTCCTCCCTACGTTAGTGTCAAGCGGGAACCAGAAGTGTGGTTCCAACTTTTTGGAGTGGAGGCCCGCCCCAGGGGGGGCAGGCAACGCCCTGGGACCTCCGGCAGGGCAAGACCAAAGTCTCCCAAAACCACACAAGCATGATGGGACGCCCTCGCCCTATTGGGCAAGGGGGCTGCCGCAGCACTTGGCTTCTATCGCAGGGCGCCATGCTTCGTTCAGGTGGTTACAGGAGATATTCCCCCTGGATGCAGAATGGAGTTTGCTGGGCGGTCCCTTTCTGAGGTTGTCAGGGATCCTATAGTCCCTGTTTTCTCCCTTCGGGAGTTGACACAGGCCGAGTTCGGCGGGCTGGGTCTGGTCTCTCTTACAGGTTGGCCCTTGGCTGGTGACTGCATCCACATTACCTTTCCCTCTGGGATGAAGCAGTCTGACCAGGACCAGCATTCAGAACCTAGCAGTTATAGTTTTCACAGGCAGTTCCTTCATGGTATCCACCTGTTGGGCCACGGGTGCCCTTGTCCAGTGGACCTCTTGATGCCTGCGAGGATCTGTATCCCCTTTTTAGTCCCTTGTGCCTAAGGACACCTAGGCTATTCCAGCCAGTGTTACAGGACCAATTCTGCGGATTAGGGTCTTGTTTTGGGTCCCTCCCCTGCTCCCAGACGGCTCACCAAGGCGAGTATGGGAGTGTTGTCTTGGACGTGCACCTGTGACGTCCGCGCTAGGTTCTACTTGATTGTCATTCTTTTCCAATTTTACATCAGGCCGCGTTGGCTGTGGACTTGGGAGGGCTCAGGCATATCACCTTCTTAGTGTACCCTGGTTCGGTATCTCCCTACGGGGCGGCATTTAGATGGGTTCAGGTTAAAACCTTCCATTCTGCTAATGTGGCCTTAGTATGAAGGGGTCTTGCCCTCCTTGTGGTCACACTACCTTCATCTTGCAGCTGGTGGGCCTGTTGGTGGCGCGGACGCTGTCCTTTTTTTACAGACGGCCTTGGGCCATGCGACACCTTGGGTTATTTATCCTGGACGGGGTTCCAACACCCCTGGAAATAGGTCAGTACACCCCTCCTTTTTGTGAGGGGGTTCCTTTTTGAGTTTGTAAATTCAAGGAAGCTGTCAGGGTCCATCCCTTCCTTCTTGCCTATCCCTGTAGATGGTCACGATGGGGACCATGCCAGGCAGGTGGACTAGGGGGTTCTCTTTCTTCTGAACTGCCCCCGCGGTTCCAAAAGGAGGATCCCCTTAGGGGTTCCAATTTCATACTGTCCTTTGGTTATCACATTGAATAAATAGCTGGACTACTTCCCTTCAGGACTTGTCTCTTTGGGGACGCTCGGTCATTCTGATTACAGTGGCCTGTCCTTTTTTATCGGTTAAGGCTTTGAACAGGGGACCCTTCAAGAGGGGTCTGGTTCTGATCTAAGTGGGGGTTTACATTGCTTGCACCTCATTAGTATTGGCTTGTTGGCTGCCCTAATGTGCTAGGAGGGCCTGTTCTAGTGTTCCGCTGAACCCCTACTAGTGGCCCCGTGGGGCTTCGTGGATATTACAGGGACTCTGTCCTGGTGATTGTCCTGGTTATTGTCTTGGTTATTGTCCTGGTCTATTGTTCAGGGTTATTGTCCCAGGACTCTCTGGCCTTGGTCATGGGGACCTAGTATGGCTCTGTCAGGACATTATTCCCTATATGTCTTACCTTCTTCACCCCGCTAGGTGGGTTTCTGCACAAGATTGCTGTAGCAAGGGTGGACTGTTACGCTGGGGGCCCTGGGTGGCCCAGTGGGGTGCGGTTCCCAGATTCTGCTGACAGTTGTACTGTGTGCCCTCCCACGAGGGCTGTTCTGCCTATTCAGGCTCCTTACTACGTCGCCCCTATCTACAGGGATTGGACGGTTGTTCTTCACCCTATTGGAAATGGATCTTTCTGTGTGTCTCTTCCTTTTTGGAGGGTTAGACCTAGCTCCCTCCTCTTCTTCTCTCTTCTCTGCGGCTATGTTGGGAGATGTCGCTCTAGTTGCGTGCCTTGGCTGGCTCTCTCTCCTGCCGGATGTTACCTTATCCCTGGTTCCTAGAGTCCTTACAGCAGGACTGAGGTTGGTTCCTCAACTCAGTGCTCTGGGGGGTTTCAGGGCTCGCCCTGTTCGCCCACTGCGGAGTCTAGTTCAATCTTCTGTGTTGAGCATTCCTCAGGGGTTGCTCGGGTGCATTCCCCAGGGATTTCTAAGCTCCCTGTGGGGGGTTACTTATCCTGATGCCCTGCTAAGGGTTCCCCTGGGTCTTATTCAGGTTCTTGTCTGAACTGTTCCTTCCCTCTCATCATTCTTCCGGGGCGATTACTTTTCAGAAGTATGCCATAGGGGACGGCTCTGTTAGCCTAGTCACTGTATGTACATACATATGTTTCTTATCTGTGCACCTTTAGGTGAGGAGGTCCCGCCTTACACCGAGTTTGGGTCCAGGCGGAGTTTTTTTATTCTCCTTTATTCCAGACCTTCCGGCCTCTGGGCTGGCGTCTTGTTTACTTTGCGCTTAACGGGATCTGTATCCCTCAGCAGGCATTGGGGACTCTTGGGCTGTTCCCTGTCCATGGTTGGGACTGTGCCCCTTGGGGGCTCATAGGCATTTCCATCCTTATGCAACAAGTTCTGACTGCCTACACGGGTGTAGGAGACCTTTTGGATTGGTCTTCCTCGGTTGGGTTGTCCTTCGCCTAAAGTGAACATTCCGGCCTTTGTTGAGCCTTGTTAGCGTTGTTTTTTTCAGTATGCCGCTGGTCGCTTAGACCAGGCTTCGTATTCCTTGACAGGGAAGGTTCTAAGTGGTTAGGCTGTTACTCTGGCGTATTTATTTGGGGGAGATTCATTTTTCTCTCAGGTTTTGTTCTCCTCTACTTGTGCTTGGCTTGGGCCTTCAGCACTCTGTTTTGTTGAGCAGGCTGACTAGTTTGCTGCTTGTTTCACTCAGCCTTTGTAAGGTTCGTAAGTTGAGTTAGAGCATTGCTCACGTTGCTCTTGTTAGCAAGGTGGCGGGTGACAGCGCTGTTACTGTTGGCTGTGCCTTTTTCTCATGGGGATCCCACCCTACTTTATGGACACTGCTATTGGATGTCCCACATGTTATTACTATATCTGGAGCAGGACGTGCTGTATGCTTAGAATAATACAACTCTGTGAAGTACTCACCTGTAGAGTTGATATTATACGCATACAGCACGTCCTGCTCCACCCCACCCTGGTTCACCTTGTTCTGGATCCCCTGTATGGTGATTATTATATTGAGATTATTGCTCTCTGGGTGGTTGTTTCCTCCTGGCTTCTCTTCTCACTGCTTGTCAATGCTGGGGATTTGTGGGAGGTCCCTCGGTATATGTAGGGCCGGGAGGAGCTTGTTTTCTACATGTCTGCAGTGCACGGCGCCGAAGGAGGAGGATTACCCACATGTTGTTACTATATCTGGAGCAGGACGTGCTGTATGCGTATGATATCAACTCTACAGGTGAGTACTTCAGAGTTGTATTTTTAAATGGCACCCACTTTACATTAGGTCACTAATTACATTAGGTTACTACTACAAGAAACTTGAGATGATCAAATCCCCTGGTTTGTTGGGCATAACTGATATCTGTATCCCCATGTGAATTGGTTATTCTTAGTATACA